>CAJGYO010000012.1:54913420-55647584 GCA_904845875.1 Miscanthus lutarioriparius | reverse complement strand
AACATGAAGCGTTGTGATGCAATAATTGCATATGCGATGCTTGGATGTAAAAGAATGGATGAATGCTCATGCACTAGAAAAGTAAAGTGGGGTTGCTAAAGTTACCTCGATGGCTCGAGTGACGGGTCAGGGAGCTCTTACTGGATATGTTCGAGTGGGATCCGGGTCCATCGTTCGTGGAGGAGTTTGCATAACCCGCATGGGGCATCCTACTGCACCTTACCCATCTCTCGGTAGTGGCCCGAGCCGTCTGATCGACTTGGGTGACCCGCTGGCCTCTCCTCGATGGAGATTCCGCCAGTGGGCCCCTCCAAACGCTTCCTGGGAAGGCAGAGGCTAAAGCTTGGGGTGTGGGCAAAAAAAACTCTAATCATGCTGGTGAGCAAAATTGTTGTAGCCATTGGGGCGTAGGTTTCTTGCGGTCCGACCAGTTTGATTCAACATTTGTTTCCGCAAAACTTGCATTTATGTTTTTTAACGCGATAAAGGGTCGGGCATAGAGAATGTCTACCAAATAGATATACTCTTAGCAGCCCCTGAGTGAGGCTCGACCCCCTACCATTGCTGGGGTCGGGTGTCACTTAAAGATCGAGGAGTCAATAGCGAAATTAATAAGAGAAAACATGCGTCAATTAAAGGTGACCCATCTCTCGGCAGCGGCCCAAGCCGTCTGATCCACTTGGGTGACCAACTGGCATAGGACTTAGCTCAATGGCACGAGTGACGGGTTTGGGGAGCTCTTACTAGATATGTCCGAGTGGAATCTGGGTCCGTCGTTCATGACAGAGTCGGCATAACCCGCATGGGGCATTCTACTGCTCCTTACCTGTCTCTCGGCAGCGGGCCGAGCCGTTCAATCGACTTGGGTGACCCGCTGGCATAGGACTTACCTGCAGAGAGAGAGGATGAGATCATCCCACCCAAGAAATTAGTTAGGCAGATAAGCTAGGCGGTGAACATGTAATAAATTGACAAGCCCTTAAATTTTGTTATGGCCAAACAGAGTTTTAGCCCTTCTCCCCTTTTTGTATAAAAAGGTTAATGCATTCTGACCCTTTCCGTTGTTAAGGCTGTAAAGCTCGGGGTGAGGGTGAGCAAAAATGTCGTAGCCGCTGGGGCATAGGTTTCTTGCAGTCCGACTAGTTTTACTCAACGTTCGTTTCCACCACCCTTGCCTCTAGATCTTAACATGAGAGAGGGTCAGGCATAGAGAATATTTGCCAGGGGGATATACTCTTAAACACGTACCAACTCTATCCGTAGTTAAGGCTAAAAAGCTCGGGGTGTGGAAAAAACTCTGATCACGCTGGTGAGCAAAAACGCCATAGCCGCTGGGGCGTAGGTTTCTTGCAGTCCGGCCAGTTTTACTCAGTGTTTGTTTCCGCAACCCTCACTTCTGGGTCTTAACGTGAGAGAGGGTCGAGTGTAGAGAATGTCTACTGGATAGATATGCTCTTATCAGCCCTCGAGTGAGGCCCGACCCCCTACCGTTGCTGGGGTCGGGTGTCACTTAAAGATTGAGGAGTTGATAGCGAAACTGATAAAAGAAAGTGTGCGTAAATTAAGGGTAAAAGCGATGTAGCTGTTCGATGTTCTAGGCATTGACGAAGACTTCGCCGTCGATAGTCTTGAGCTTGTAGGTGCCTGGTCGGAGAACCTTCGCGACGACGTTCGGTCCCTCTCATGGCGGAGAGAGCTTGTGGCGGTTCTTGTTGCTCTAGATGAGGCGGAGCACCAGGTCCCCGACGTTGAAGGCCCAACCCCGCACTCGACGCCTATGGTATCATCGTAACGCTTGCTGGTACTTGGCCGAGTGGAGGAGAGCGACATCGCGTGCTGCATCTAGCTAGTCCATGGCATCTTTAAGGGATGCCTCGGCTCCCTATTTGTCATACGTCCTGACCCTCGGCGCTCCATAATCAAGGTTGGTCGGGCGGATAGCCTCGGAACCATAGACCATGAAGAATGGTGTGTAGCCAGTGGCCCAGCTGGGGGTCATCCTCAGGCTCCAGAGCACCACAGGAAGCTCCGTGACCCATCGTCTGCCAAACTTGTTCAACCGGTTAAAGATCCTAGGCTTGAGGCCTTGCAGGACCATGCCATTTGCGCGCTCGACCTGCCCGTTTGTGCGGAGGTGCACCACGGTGGCCCAATCAACGCGGATGTGGTATTCATTGCAGAATTGGAGGAACTTCTTTCTGGTTAACTGCGTGCCGTTCTCCATGATGATGGAGTTTGGGACCCAAAGCGATGGATGATGTCAAGGAAGAACAACATGGCTTGCTCAAACTTGATCGCGGACATCGGTCGAGCCTCTATCCACTTTGTAAACTTGTCTACGGCGACAAGCAAGTGCGATAGCCCTCAAGGGCCCTCTTGAGAGGTCCGACCAGATCGAGCCCCTAGACCGTGAATGGCCACGTGATGGGGATCGTCTAGAGTGCTTGGGCCAGCAGGTGGGTCTACCGAGCATAGTATTGACACCCTTCATAGGTGCGCACAATCTATTCAGCGTCGGCTACTGCGGTTGCCTAGTATAAGCCTTGTCAGAATACGTTTCTAACTAGGGTCCTAGGTGCGGCATGGTGCCCACAAACCCCACCGTGGATATCACTCAGCAGCTACTTCCCTCGTTCAATGGGGATGCAGCATTGCAGGATCCCGGTGTGGCTTCGCCTGTAGAGCTCACCCTCAATAAGGACAAAGGACTTGGCACGACGCGCGAGCCACCGAGCCTCCATTTTGTCCATTGGCAGCTCCTCAGAGAGGAGGTAGTCGAGGTAAGGCGTCCTCTAGTCAACCAGATGGTCGGGCTCTGCCGCTGGATCCTCATCAAGCTCCATGACTTTAGGGTCGGATGGAGCCGTCGGCTAGTTAGCCCCCGAGCCCAGGGCAGGCGGTGAGTCACCGGTCTATTCTAGCTCCTCGTAGCAGACCGAGGGCTTGTATTGATCGCTAGTGAAGACGCCCATCGGCACCGGCTCTCGGCCAGACGCCATTTTTGCCAGCGTATCGGCCGCCTCATTGAGACGCCTCGGGATGTGATTGAGCCCAAGACCGCCGAACTTGTCCTCCAGCTGGTGGACTTTCTCGGCAATAAGTAGCCATCTTGGCGTTGTGGCAGCTTGATTCCTTCATGACTTGGTCGATGACTAGCAGAGAGTCACCCCGGACGTTGAGCCATCGGATACCCAACTCGATGGTGATGCGTAGGCCATTGACGAGTGCCTCATACTCAGCCACATTGTTGGAGGAGGAGAAATGGATGCGAACCATGTACCTCATGCGTACTTTGATGGAGAAACGAAGACCAGCCCTGTGCTGGCACCCTTCTTCATCAGCGATCCATCGAAGTACATCGTTTAGTACTCTTGGTCGATGACTGCTGGCCGCATTTGGACCTTGGTCCACTCCGCAACAAAATCAGCCAGCACTTGGGACTTGATGGCCGTCCGAGGGGCATATGAAATGACATGACCCATCAACTCAAGTGCCCACTTCGCGATTCTTCCTATGGCATCCTAGTTTTGGATGACCTCGCGAGAGGGAAGGACGTCATGACCGTCACTGGATGCCACTCGAAGTAGTGATGTAACTTCCTTTTGGCGATAAGGATAGCGTACAGGAGTTTTTGGATTTGGGGGTAGCGGGTCTTAGAATCGGACAAGACCTCGCTAATGAAGTACATGGGACGCTGCACTCTGAGGGCATGTCCCTCTTCTTCTCATTCTACCACCAGGGCGGCGCTGACCACTTGCGTGGTGGCCACAATGTAGAGCAAAAGCAGTTCCCCGTCGGTTAGAGGGACCAGGATCGGGGCCTTCGTCAGAAGCTGCTTGACCATGTCTAGTGCCTCCTGGGCCTCGGGCGTCCATTTGAAATGGTCGACCTTCTTCAAAAGCTGATAGAGGGGGAGACCTCATTCACCAAGGCACGAGATAAAGCGGCTAAGCACGGTGAGGCACCCTGTAACTCGTTGTACCCCCTTTATGTTCTGAATTGGGCCCATCCTTATGATGGCCAAGATCTTCTCTGGGTTGGCCTCGATGCCACGTTCGGAGATGATAAAACCCAGCAGCATACCCCTTGGGACTTCGAAAATGCACTTCTTGGGGTTGAGCTTAATGTCGTTTGCTCGGAGTTTCACAAAGGTCTGCTCTAGGTCAGCTATGACCTGGTCAGCCCCTTTGGACTTGACCATGATGTCATCCACGTAGGCCTTAACGGTCCACCCGATGAGATCCCTGAAACACTTGAGCATGCAATGTTGGTACATAGCCCCCGTGTTCTCCAGACCGAAAGGCATTATGATGTAGCAGAATGATCCGAATGGGGTGATGAAAGATGTTGCAAGCCGGTCGGACTCTTTCATTGCGATTTAATGGTACCCGGAGTATGCATCAAGGAAGCAAAGGGTTTCGCACCCTGAGGTCGAGTCGACTAATTGGTCTATGCGCGGCAAAGGAAACGGATCCTTTGGACATGCTTTGTTGAGACCTGTGCAGTCAACACACATTCTCCATTTCCTGCTCTTTTTTCATACAAGAACAGGATTGGCTAACCACTCGGGGTGGTATACTTCCTTGATGAACCCAGATGCCAAAAGCTTCGCAATCTCTTCGCCAATGGCCCTACGTTTCTCCTCGTCGAAGCGACGCAGGCGCTGTCTTACCGGCTTGGAGCCTAGCCTGATCTTTAAGGCATGCTTGGCGACTTCTCTTGGAATGCTTGGCCTGTCCGAGGGTCTCCACGCAAAGATGTCTCTGTTGGCGCGAAGGAAGTCGACGAGCGTGTTTTCCTATTCGAAAGAAAGTGTGGAGCCAATGCGTACCACTTGGCCCTTGGAGCCGCTGGGGTCTATGAGGACCTCCTTGGCACCCTCAATAGGCTCGAAAGACCCGGCTGACCGCTTGGGGTCGGGCGCTTCCACGATGACCTCCTTCCTGATGGCCGTAAGCTCTTTGGAGATGACAATTGCCGTGGCATGTTCGCAGCACTCGACCTCACACTCGTAGGCGTGCTGGAAGGAGGTGCCGATGGTGATGACCCCGTACGGACCCGGCATCTTCAACTTCAGATAGGTGTAGTTGGGGACGGCCATGAACTTCACGTAGCATGGGCGTCCCAAGATGGCGTGGTAGGTTCCATGGAACCCGACCACCTCAAAGGTGAGGGTCTCTGTCCAATAATTGGTCAGATCTCTGAAGGTGACGGGTAGATCAATCTGCCCAAGTGGCACGGCCTGCTTTCCTGGCATGATGCCGTGGAAAGGTGCCCCAGTCGGTCGGATGCACGATCGGTCGATGCCCATGGCATCGAGCATTTCAGTGTACATGATGTTGAGGCCGCTGCCTCCATCCATCAGCACCTTGGTGAGCCACTTCGTGCTGATGATCTGGTCGACCACGAGCGGATATCTTCCCGGCTGTGGGACGCTTTCCGAGTGGTCAGTCCGATCAAAGGTTATGGCGGACTCCTCGTAGCCAGCTCGGCCGTATAGACCTCGCGGCGCGCAAGCTTCAGGCGTCGCTTGGAGTCGTAGGCTACCGACCCTCCAAAGATCATGAGGTAGCCATCCAGCATCAAAAATCCACCGTACTTCCCCTCGGCGTCGTCTATGGTTGGCTTAGGGTCCCTCCTATGCTCCCCCTTGTTGGAGCCTCTAGATAAGAACCACTTCATGAGGACGTCGTCCTTGTATAGATGCCTGATGGGGAAAGCATGGTTCAGGCCTGGCCCTTTGAGCAGCTTCTCAACGTGGTCCGAGGTACCCTCGGCGGGCATCTAACTCCCCTTGCGATCGGTAGTGGCCACGAGCGAGCCCTCATGCCGCTGCTTGTTCTTCTTCTTGCTGGGACAGTTGGAGGCGCCTTCGCCGACATCCTAGTCCCGCTTTGCCTTTCCTTTGAGGCGGTACAAAATCGCCCCGACCGCCTCCTCGCTGAGGCATGGCTGGTGGTGATGTCGAGGAGCTCCTTGGTGGTTCACGGGCCCTTACGTCCTAGCTTGTGAACTAGGGACTCGCAGGTCGTCCCAGACAGGAAAGCTCCTATGACGTCGGCGTCGGCGACGTTGGGCAGCTCATTGCACTGCCGGGAGAAGCGCCAGACGTACCCACAAAGAGTTTCCCCCAAACTTCTATCGGCAGTTTTTGAGATCCCATGGGTTCCCAGGACGTGCATATGTGCCCTGGAAGTTTCCCATGAAGATCTCTTTTAGGTTCGCCCAACTTTGGATTCGGTTGGGCGGAAGGTGTTCCAACCACGTTCGTGCCGAATCGGCCAAGACAATGGAAGGTTGTGGATAATGAAATCATCATTATCCGCTCCACCGGCTTGGCAAGCAAGTCGATAATCCTCGAGCCATAGTCCAAGGTTCATTTCCCCAGAGTATTTTCAGGATGTTAGTCGGTGGTCGATACCACGGTGGGAAGACGGCGTTGAGAATGTGTCGGCCAAAGGCCTGAGGTCCCGATAAGTCGGGGCTCGGGCTTCGGTCCTCGCCGCTGTCATAGTGTCTGCCACAACGAGGGTGGTAGCCACGGCTAGCCTCCTCCCTCGCATCGCCACGGGTACACCTACAGGCATCGAGGGTGTCACGCACGTCACGGTTGAGGCCAAAACACTGATGCACTGGGACCGCCTTGCCGCGCCTGGTGGACTGACATGTCCTTGTCGGGTCACTCTGAGGGCGTGCGCTAGCTGGCAATGAGCTCGCGTCGTCAGGACAACGAGCTCTCGGCCTGCTGCGCCGCTACTCGCTCGAGTAGCGTGCGAATCTCACGATGGGCCCAATGATCCTCAGGCGTCGCGGGCCTCGAAAGCCCCTCCGAGCAAGGCCACCGCAGCAACGATGTTCTGGCTTGCCCGGGTGAAGTGTGGGAGGGTGTGGGGGTATTAACCCCTATACCCTTACGGCTAAGATTGGGCCGACCCAGATCAATGGGTCCGGTCCACCAAAGGACGGCGCGTGGCCCGGCCAACCTATTCAGAGTCCTGCGCAAGGAGTCAAGACAGATTTGGCGATCAAGCAAGATCTCGGTCGGTTAGAATAGGAATCCTTATCCGGTCACCTATGGCAATTGTAACTGACTAGGATTAGTTTCTAGATCTGTAACCCTGCCCCTCGGACTATATAAGGCGGGCAGGGGACCCCTCTAAAAACATCTCTCATTGACATACATCAATACAATCAGATGCAGGACGTAGGTATTACGCCTTCTCGGCGGTCGAACCTGGATAAAACCTCGTGTGTCTTGCGTCACCATCTTGTTTGTGGCTTGCGCATCTATCTGCCGACAATCTACTACCTTGGGCATACCCCTGGGTAGACTGTCGACCATATTTCGTCGACAGTAGCACGCCAGGTAGGGGCTATTCACTCCATCGATCGGGTCGGCACCAAGCTCGCTGAAACCCTAGCTCTGGTAAGTTCAATTCAAAGTGGACCTAATGAGCAGGTAACCGTTTCCCACAACAGATCTACCCGACCGGCTCGGGCCAGTCATCCTACACGACTTGGTACAGATCTTGTGGTCATATCTACTCCTGAAGGGCGCTCCGCTTGTCGCCGGCCAGCCTCCGCGATGGGTCTCCAGCTCTCCGAGTACGAAGCCTTGACGGAGAACTACCAGGCCCAGCCCTACAGCCTGCGAAATGCTGCCTCCAACTACGCGTGAAATATACAACGCGGCTTGGATCTGTGTCGACCTCAGTCGAAGCCGCGAAATTTTGTCAACATGGTCCGGATTGAGGATTATCAAGAAGGATCCGTCCACACAGTCCAAGAGGGTGACTCCAGCTCCTCGTCTGGCATCGCATCCAATGCCTCTGACCACACTGAGCTCCAGCATCACGATGATGAAGGCGTCGAATACGATCTAGATATCCCAGACCACGCCCTAGGGTACCCACAATTCTCGTCCTTCCCACCAAGACGAGGGGATTTGATCAATGTTGTCAGTAATGATGAACCACCAGTAGTCGGCGAAACAGAACAGGAAAGGATTGCACGCGAAGCACGTAATATTGACCGGTTTAATCGCCGACAAATCGAAGCTGAAGCAGAAGAGGTGGCACGACGCATAAGGGTCCAGCCACGCGACCTCAACAATGCTTTCGATAGGGTGGGGGACAAACAGGTCTTCAGGACCCCAAGCGCCAACGTAGCCGTCGTTATGGCGACAATGCAATGGCTACCCAATACCCCGGAAACTCAGGCAGTTCGCGATGAAATACAAGCCTATCTGACGGCTGCTATGGCCCAGACCGCAGAGATTGTAAATCAAGCCTGGGCTCCCTCCATCTCAGTCGAGTCAAGCCACAGCCGCCAGTACTCATACCGCTCATAGCCACCCAACCTACGTGGCTCACGCAACATAGACCCATCAGATAACCGTCAAGGCGGAAACGGTGGCCATGATGGCGGTCGAGATGACAACCGCCGTTGACAGGACAATCGCCACAATGTTCGAGATGAAAACCGCCGCGACAACCACGGTAGCAGGGCTAATCTGGATGGCAACCGAGATCACCGCGATGGCAATAACGATCTCCTCCACTACCTCGGAGGATGTGATCTGCGTGATAGCATCAACCAGAGAGCCAACGATCGTGCATCCCATGAAAGCTATCGCCGTATGGAATATGATACTGCCCACGGCCCACCGGGTTTGAAGCAGTTTACTCCGCACCTTCGCCAAGTCATATGGCCCAAGAACTTCAAGCTCGAAAAACTTCAGAAGTATGACGGCAAGGAGAACCCCAAATTATGGGTCATGCTCTACGAAACCGCATGCAGATCAGCCATGGCTGACGAGCACGTCATGTCTAACTACTCTCCAGTAGCTGTTGGTCATGCAGGTCACCAGTGGCTAGTCAGCTTGCCGGCAAACTACTTCGATTCCTGGCAAGAACTCAGGCAAGCTTTCATCGACAACTTCATTGCCACTTGCGAGCAACCCGGCAACAAATATGATCTGCAGCGGATTCGAGATCGGAAAGATGAGCCGCTGCGCGAGTATGTCTGGCGTTTCTCGGAGATGCACATCAAGGTCCCGTCAATATCCGACAGCGAGGCAATCGAGGCTTTCATCACTGGCCTCCGCTTCCATGACGCTCTAAGGGACAAGCTCCTTCGCAAGAGGCCTGAGTCGGTCACAGCGCTCCTGGCCACCGCTAAGAAATATGCGGACGTCGACGATGCTAAAAAGATAATTATCGAAGAAGCAGCAAGGGTTCCGCGCTCCGACCACCCCCCACACCGCGATGACTACCACGACAATCGTGGTCGGAGCGACAATTTTGACCGCCGCAACCAGCGCAACAACTCCCGCGACCACCGCGACCAACGTAATCAGCGATGTAACCGCCGTGACGATTACAGGGGCAAGCGTGCTCGGGAAGACGATGGCGAAGTCAACACCGTCAAAAAAGGGGGTGGGCGTCGTAACTACGAAGAAGATTACGCCAAAGCATTGAAGGGGCCCTGCCAGCTCCATCCCAAGTCAAACCAGACCATGGAGAACTGTCGCGTTCTCAAGTCTATCTACACGCGTCAACAGGCTCCAGACACGTCCGACAAGCCTAACGATGCAGGGGAACAGCGTAACGAGGACAACGACGATGACAACGCAGATCCCCATCAGAAGTATGTCAAGCCAACCGATCACGTACACACCATCATTGGAGGCAAAGTGTCCATCAAGACCAAGCGAGAACGCAAGCTGCTCGCCCGTGCTTGCTTGAACGTGGCCAACACCGACAACCTTATCGCCGATCCACGGCTCCCTCCTTGGTCTCACCGCGAGATCTCCTTCAGCAGAAAAGACCAATGGGCCGCAATACCCGAGCCAGGACGTTTTCCCCTGGTCCTTGATCCTTGTATCAACAAAGTTCAATTCGACAGAGTGCTGATTGATGGCGGCAGCTCCATCGATATACTGTTCAAGAACAATCTGCCGGCCCTGAAGATAACCCAGGCGGATCTCAAGCCATATGAGGCACAGTTCTGGGGTGTTCTCCCCGGAAAGAGCTCTACACCTCTCGGGCAAATCACGTTACCTGTGCAGTTCGGGACCCCAGACCACTTCCACACCGACTACGTCAACTTCGTGGTCGCTGACTTCGATGGTACCTACCATGCTATCCTGGGTCGACCATCGCTCACCAAGTTCATGGCCATACCTCATTACAGGTATCTGGTGCTGAAGATGCCTACCAAGAAGGGAGTTCTAACCCTCAGGGGCAATGTATACGCAGCTTATACCTACGAGGACGATAGCTTTAGAGTAGCAGAGGCTCACGACCTCTCTATTCGCATGACCGCGACCATGCTCGACGCCAGGAAGACCTCGGCCGACCACCTGGAGATCCCAGAGCTTGAGGCTCCATGCAAGAACACTAAGTCCAAGGAGCACAAGGTGATCCAGCTGGTCGACGGTGATCCCAGCAAAATGGCCCTTATCGGGGCCAACCTGGACCCCAAATAGGAAGACGCGCTCATCAGGTTCTTGAGGAGCAACGTGGATGTGTTCGCATGGAAACCTACTGACATGCTCGGTGTACCTCGGAACTTGATCGAGCACTCCTTGAATGTCAACGGCAAGGCCAAACCTATCAAGCAGAAGCTATGATGGTTCGCTCGCGACAAGAAGGAGGCGATTAGGGTAGAAGTTACACGGCTTTTGGCAGCCGGATTTATTAAAGAAGTGTATCATCCGGAGTGGTTATCCAACCTGGTTCTTGTACGCAAAAAGAATAATGAATGGAGAATGTGCGTTGATTATACTGATCTCAACAAACACTGCCCTAAGGACCCCTTCGGCTTACCTCGCATAGACGAGGTCATAGATTCAACCGCCGGTTGCGAGCTGCTTTCCTTTCTCGATTGCTACTCTGGTTATCACCAGATTGCTCTCAAAAAGGACGACCAGATCAAGACATCTTTTATCACGCCTTTCGGCGCCTACTGCTACATGACCATGTCGTTTGGGCTCAAAAACGCTGGGGCTACCTACCAACGTGCTATATAGGCATGCCTCAAAGACGAAATAAAAGACGACCTCGTCGAGGCTTATGTTGATGATGTAGTTGTCAAAACCAAGGAAGCGCATACCCTTGTTGACAACCTGGAACGCACCTTTGCAGCCCTTAACACATTCCAATGGAAATTAAACCCAAAGAAGTGTATCTTTGGTGTTCCTTCCGGCATACTACTTGGCAACGTCGTCAGTCACGATGGCATATGCCCTAACCCAGAGAAAGTCAAAGCTATCTTGGACATGAAGCCGCCCAAAAAGGTGAAGGATGTTCAGAAGCTTGTCGGATGCATGGCTGCTCTCAGTCATTTCATATTAAGATTAGGCGAAAAGGGATTACCGTTCTTTAAACTGCTCAAATCATCTGAGAAGTATGATTGGTCGGAGGAAGCAGACGCTGCCTTCACACAGCTGAAACAATACCTTACGTCACCTCCGGTCCTCACTGTTCCCAGAGAAGACGAAACACTCTTGCTTTACATTGCGGCAACTAATCGAGTGGTTTCCACTGCCATGGTAGTCGAACGTGACGAGCTCGGCCATGTCTACAAGGTACAGCGCCCAATCTACTTCATCAGTGAGGTGCTCAATGAATCCAAGACCAGGTACCCACAGATCCAGAAATTGATCTATGCCATACTGATAACATCCCGAAAGTTGAAACATTACTTCGACGGATATCGTGTGGTGGTCATGACTGAGTACCCTCTGCGAGACATAATTAGCAACAAGGATGCGAACGGACGCATTGTCAAGTGGGCAATGGAGCTATGCCCCTTTTCCCTGGAATTCGCAAGTTGTACTACGATCAAGTCTCAGGCACTCGTCGATTTCATCATTGAGTGGACAGACTTAAGCATGCCTACCTCTCAGGGGCCCGACAAGTGTTGGAAGATGTACTTCGACGGTTCCCTCAACATCAACGGTGTAGGAGCAGGAGTCCTTTTCGTGTCGCCGTCCAAGGAACAGCTCCGGTACGTCCTCAGGATTCATTTCCCAGCATCTAATAATGCCGCTGAATACGAAGCATGCCTACATGGTTTGCGCATTGCGGTCGAGCTCGGTGTTAAATGTCTCTATGTCTATGAAGACTCGGCTCTGGTCATCAACCAACTCAACAAGGACTGGGACACGACCAACGAAAGGATGGATGCGTACTACAAGTCGATCAGAAAGCTAGAAGGCAGGTTTTATGGCATCGAGTACACACACGTGGTTTGGGACAAAAATCAAGCAACAGATGCGCTGTCCAAGTTAGGATCATCCTGAGCCAAAGTCCCACATGGCATATTCGTCCAAGACCTGCTCACGCCTTCCATTGAGGAGGAAGATCCCACGGTCGACAAGCCTCTAGACAAGCAATTGGTGGCTACGGTTCTGGTGTCGAGCATCGCTGAGCCATCTCCGACCACGCATGAGCCCGACTGGAGAGAACCTTTCATCAAGTACCTAACAGATGGCAGCAGTTATACTGATCGGATAGAAAACGAGCGCCTGATGCGTCGCAGTAAGCAATATCTGCTCGTCGATAGCAAGTTATGGCGCAAGAACGCAAAGGAGGAAATCTTGATGAAGTGTATAACCCGGGAGGACGGCGAACGTCTCCTGGACCAAATCCACTTCGGCTCCTGCGGCAACCACGCAACCTCGAGAACGCTGGTCGGTAAGGCTTTCCGAGTAGGGTTCTATTGGCCGTCAGCAGTAGCCGACGCAGAGAAGCTAGTCCGCCATTGTGAGGGTTGTCAGTTCTTCGCCAAGAGAATCCACGTACCAGCACATGAGATCCAGACAATACTAGCCTCTTGGCCCTTCGCATGCTGGGGACTGGATATGATCGGGCCTTTCAAACCGGCTCCTGGGAAATTTACATGCGTTTTTATGCTGATCGACAAATTTTCTAAGTGGATAGAAAACATGCCTCTAGTACATGCATCCTCAGAAAAGGCTGTCACATTCCTCGACCAGGTCATCCACCGCTTTGGCATACCCAACAGCATCATCACTGATCTGGGCACTCAGTTCACCGGGAACGCTTTTTGGGACTTCTGCGATGAAAGGAGCATAGTAGTAAAATACGTCTCGGTGGCGCACCCTAGAGCTAATGGACAAGTCGAGCGGGCAAATGGAATGATTTTGGACGCATTGAAGAAGAGGATGTACAGAGAAAATGACAAAGCTCCCGAAAGATGGCTCAAAGAGTTACCAGCCGTGGTCTAGGGCCTCAGAACTCAGCCCAGTCGTAACACCGGTGTCTCACCGTACTTCATGGTTTACGGCGTCGAGGCATTCCTCCCAGCAGATATAGCTTTTAGATCAGCACGGGTAGAGAACTTCGATGAAGGCAAGGTCAATGAAGTACGGGAGCTAGAAGTGAATAGCGCAGAAGAGAAGCGGCTCGATTCTTGTATACGTACGGCCAAATACCTAGCTGTTTTGCGCAGGTACTACAACAAGAATGTTAAAGAGTGGTTTTTCATGGTTGGGGACCTGGTCCTGAAGTGGAAGACGAACCAGGCCGGTGTCCATAAACTCGCAACCCCATGGGAGGGGCCCTTCGTGATCAAGGAAGTCACACGACCAACGTCTTACAGGTTAGCTCACCTGGACGGTACGAATGTACCAAACTCGTGGCACATCGACAAGCTTAGACGTTTCTATGCTTAACCGCTGAGATATGTACTCCTTTTGTACTTTCGATTTACTTCAATAAAGCTATTATGATTTCTTCGACCACTCTAATGTGTCACTTCGAATTTTATGGTTGTTCTAACTTAGCCAGTAAAAGCTAACCACCATTCCTTCTACGGTTTTCGGAGCAGGCCCTGTCTCCGATTCCTCCCAACACGTGCATGGGATCCGTTCTCTATGTTACGAGTCATCGGCAGGTCCCCCCTGGTTTGACTTGTCCGCGTCGATGTGTGCACAGGTCGCGCACCTCACACTACGACCACATGGCAAACTAGGGCCGTATAAACTTCTCGGGATGACGTGTCGAGCAAAATGGTACAACTAAACAGAACGTTAACATGTTCTCACTTAGTTACACCAACATGAGTATCAAGCTTAAATACGTTTTATACAAAGCAAACAAGCTTATGATGATATACAGTTATGTTATTACAAGCTTGCCTGAAGAGGCTCAAGTTTACAATAACACAACTATGTCCTCCTTCTACAGCTCTAAGCCTATTCCATTGGCTGGTCGGGGCACGTGGCACCTACTGCTCGCTGCTTCCGATATCCTACTCGAGTCTCGGGGACTCCTGTGCTGGTCGAGCTGAAGAGGATGGCCCCATCGATGCCTGGCTGGTCGAGACCGCAGGCTTAGTCGGTTGGCTTGCAACTGATGGTGTTTCCAGTTGACTTGTCGATGGCGCACCCTGTACAGGTGCTGTCCCACCTCCACACAGGTTAATATCGCCAATTATCTTTGACGACAGGTCCAGCTGGGCCATCTGAAGTTCCTCAGCCTTGTCTGGGTCTACCTCCTTCGAGTACCCAGCCTCCAGGCGCTTGAGATCGATCAGGGGGTAGTGGGCACGCACCATGCTTAGCACATGTGTACTCGTGTACTCACCCACCTCCTTCACGAACTCTTGGAACCAACTCCATGCCTTTCGGCACCTCTCGACCAGTCCAAGCTCCAGCGCCCATGGCGTTTCCTCTGTAAGCGCCGGATCGATAAGGTCAAGGACGGGCAAAATGCCAGTTGCCACTTCCTGGCACTGGTTCTTCCATGTGTCCCGATCCTCGGTGGTCTCTAGGCATCGCGTCTTCCAGCCGTTACGATCTTTAATGACATCTTCTAGATGTTTCTTGGCATTGATTTTTAAAACTACAAACCGTACAAAACATCAGAATGTAACGGCATGACAAGATAGGGTGGGCAACAGAATGAGCAAGGTGGTTTGGAACACTTACTTTTTAGTTCCTCCTTCATCTTAGTTGCGCATTCTCGGAGTTGAGACTGGTCGCGCGCCAGTTTCTCATTGTCCTCCTTCAGGCGACCACACTCTGCGGTCACGGATATTCTCCTCTTGGAGGCGGTTTACTTCGGCTACTAATCCTGCGCTACAGCTGTCACTACCAACAATGGAACAACGCGTGTCATGCGCTTGCTGTGATAAAACGACAACTTGTTTTTTCCTGCTCTTTGTTACTGAGCTGGACGACCAGATTCTGGTTTTTTGCATCTTGTTCCGTCCTCTCCCGATCAGCGGCTTCAAGCTAGCGGCGCAAGCGTTCCACCTCGGCCACCAGTTCTCTATTGTTTGCCGTGATTCCCTCAATCTGGTCAAAGCACCTTTTTCGGTACCTTGCGGTCTTCATCAAGTCCTACATATAAACAAGCTAAGTCAGACAGTTTGACTGAATGGCAGGATCAAGTGGTCAAGCCAAACATACCTGAACTTCTGTCACTAGACGTTTTGCCACTCGTTCAACTTTTAGGGTCTCTTCGACCTCTGGGATTTCCTCATGCATAACCCACTCATTGTTCCGCCGGTGCGACATGTATACATGTTGTCGTTTGTATTGGGGATGGCCCAGGATCTCTTCTACTTCGTCCTCTTCGGCCTCTTGTTCAGGAGGCGGCGCTGGTCTGGAGTTCGTAGTCTCTACGACCACTATGGCTTTCCCACGAGCCGTAGCATTGGCAAGCGTGCTTTTTGCCACCTCCGGCTGCTGCTCCTCGGCTTGGTCTGGTCCCCTTGGCGCCGAGGTATCCCCCTCAGCAGGGGTAGTGCTCGGAGCACTAGTACTTGGCTCGGCTCTCTCCTTGACCAGCTGCTCGGGGACTGTCGTCTGGCCGCTCGTCTGCTGAGTTTCTGGTGGATTTTCTTCTACAGGTTCCTCCACATCCGGCTGCTGGGCAGTTTTTTCCATCATTGCTGGCGAAGCCGCGCCGCACCCGGCCAGCTGGTCGGGATTTTCGGTGGACGCCGACCTAATATATCAGAGATAAGTTCAGAAAACAATAGTATTCAATACAAATTGTAAGCTTACATCAAGGTTGCAAATACTTACAGCTCGGAAGCATGGAATGATGTGGCGAAGGAGCGTCTCTTCGACCGTGCTTGCTCCACGTGCTCGGCGGGTTCCACTGGGTCTTTTTCCGTGACCAGTACCGGTGTCGGGGCCTGGTGCTCGACCCCTTTGCCGCTTGTCATCTGTGTTGCAGTGGTCGGTGATGCGATCCCTGCTGACACAGAGGAGCCACCCTGCTCCGTCAACTCAAGTTGTCTCCTCCTCTTTCGAGGGACGAGTCGGAAGATGTCTGCATCCTCTATTTCATCATCCGAGAGAGGGAAGATGGCCTGACGACGTTTGTTGGCCGCCGGCCGCTTGCCAGCAGCCCTGGCCGTTGCCTCCTCTCCAACCCCAAGTACGACCCAGTCGACGTCTTCGGCCCTGTCACTGGTCTGGGGGGTTGCGCCGGCAACTTGTGGCCAATCCACACCAGGGGGTGGAGACACGAACACTGATGCCCTGTCATGACCATTACTCTGGGAAACATAAAGGCGACAACACAGTCAATTTTTGTTACAACATAACTCTACAGGTACAAGGAAGCATAATTTACCTTTGGGGGAGGTCGAGCCAGCTTGAAGGCGTGCTCAATGTCGTTTAACCTGACATAATTGGGATCTGCTAAGTTGAATAGCTCCCCAATCCTGGCCTTGACTTCGATTTTGTCAAGCGCCTCTTTTCTGGTCCTCGTTGGATCTGCGCTTCCCTGGTATTCGTAACCAGGATGTACCCTCTTCTGGCAGGGCTAGATCCTTCGGCTGATGAAGTTTCCGACCACACTTGGACCATCCAGCTTCCCCCATGGGATCATCCTGAGCAGTTCTGCAACTTGTTCCAAGTGCTCGGGCTTCTCCGACCAGCTGTTTTTCTTCTCCGGAATGAACCCCACGTCGCACAGGGTGATCGTGTTCGGCTCTTCGCGGACATAGAACCACTTCTTGTACCATTCATCTAGCGATGTGTTCCAAGGGCAATGCAAGTACTGGGCTTTCATCCCGTCGCGTAGATTGAGATATACGCCTCCGGCTATCTTCGAGCCGCCGCTCCCTTTCTTCCGCAGACAGAACAGATGGCGAAAGAGGTTGAAATGGGGCTGAAAGCCACCATATGCTTCGCAAAGATGGATGAAGGTGGAGACAAGAAGAATCGAGTTGGGATGCAGATTGCAAATCCCAATCTCGTAGTACAAACAGAGCCCCTGGAGGAAAGGGTGCACTGGAACCCCAAAACCCCGCTTGAAGAAATCCTCGAAAACCACAATCTCACCTGGTTGTGGATCGGGGTAGCTTTCTCCTTTCGGCGCGCGCCATCCCATGAGTGCCTTGTTATGGAGCACTCCCATGGTGACAAGGTCTTCGATGGTCTGATCATTGCTCCTTGACTTCCACCACTCCTTCGCCATGACTCCGGCTTTCTTCTGGGCGTTTTTCTTCGCCATTAATCTGTCCTTGCTAAAAGGGGTGGTTATGGTAGAGGGGTGATGGGCGACGATTTTGGAGGAATAGGGTTTGGCAAGAGGAAGAAGAAGGCTGCGGCGGCGAATGATAATGGGGGTTGGTAAAAAATAACTTACCAGTTCTATATTATCAATAACCAAGATTTCCGTCGTTTCATCCGCCCGAGATTCTTGGGAGATGTGCGCGCGTGCTGCAGACGGTTGTTTTCACAACCTCAAGATCTACGCCAATAAATGTGCCCCTTTGTTACCAGTGTACGCGCCTCTTCGTTGCTAGTGTGAGAGGGCCCACACTGACGCACCTCTTTACAGGTGCCAAACGACTGTTTGCTAGAAAGGGCAAGAAGACAGTATGACGTGTTGTACCTGTCTGCTTTTTTTACCAGACGTGTATGATTGGACTTGACAGAGTAAGAAGATAAATAAATACACCAAATAATAGTACAAGCGACGTTTGTTTTTTCGCTGCATGTCTTGTGCTCAAGTATGGTCCAGACCACTGCCGTGCTCGGGGACTGCACAGACCACTGCCGTGCTCAGGGACTGCACAGACCACTGCCGTGCTCGGGGACTGCACATACCATTACTGTGCTCGGGGACTGTTCCGACCACCAATGTGCTCGAGAACTGTCCCGACCACTGCTCGGAGATTGTTCTCCTCGGCTACATGTAATTTGTACTCACATACAGTTGAGGGACATTTATTTAGACCTTGCTACAAGGCTTGTATTTCTCCTTCCAGCAAGCTCGGGGACTACATCGGTACGATGCACCTGCCGGTGCATCTCGTATCGCCTGTACGACGATTGGATTTTCAACTTAACTAGGAATTCTTTTTAGACCCTGGCACCACGTGCCTACGTCACCTACTACCAGGCTCGGGAACTAAGTGGGCACACTTCACCTTGCGGTGAATGTGTTTATTTTTCGACCCTTATGCCTCTGATGATCAAGGATGCTACGCCTCAGGATCCACTTACATTTCTTTTTAGAAATACAAGTGGGCACACTTCATAGGATGGAAATCTTTTTCTTTTTTCTTAAGAGCACCATACATTCTTCGGACAGCCTACTTCTCCGGCAATAACGGTGGTCAAAAATGTCAAAAACTCAAGCTTTACTATTCGGAGAAGGTTAAAGTGGCGTGTCGCAGCAAAACGCATGGTGCTCGGGGACTAGCTGTGGGGGTATTAACCCCTATACCCTTATGGCTAAGATTGGGCCGGCCTGGATCAATGGGTCCGGTCCACCAAAGGACGACGCGTGGCCCGACCAACCTGTTTGGAGTCCCGCGCAAGGAGTCAAGACAGATTTGGTGATCAAGCAAGATCTCGGTCGGTTAGAATAGGAATCCTTATCCGGTCACCTATGGCAATTGTAACTGACTAGGATTAGTTTCCAGATCTATAACCCTGCCTCTTGGACTATATAAGGCGGGCAGGGGACCCCTCTAAAAAACATCTCTCATTGACATACAACAATACAATCAGACGCAGGACGTAGGTATTATGCCTTCTCGGCGGCCGAACCTGGATAAAACCTCGTGTGTCTTGCGTCACCATCTTGTTTGTGGCTTGCACATCTGTCTGCCGACAATCTACTACCTTGGGCATAACCCTGGGTAGACTGTCGACCATATTTCGTCGACAGAGGGCTTCATTGTCCTCGATGATCCTTCGGTTCACGTCACGGGCCACGGCGCGTGCACGCCCACTGTCTCTGTGGCGCTCGATCTCTCGCTCGAGCTCCGCGCGTTCCTGCTCAAGCTGGAGTCATGCTTCCTCGAGGTCTTGGTGTCGGGCCTTCAGCTGTTCTACCCGCAGGCGAGGTGGGCCCCTGCATCCCCCTCGACCTCATCGTCGAGGTTGTTTGTTGGGGTGGCCTCTCCCTCGTGGATGCTTTCGACATATCCCTCGGGGATACCTGCCATGAAACTTTCACGTGAGGGGTGATGGCTCCTCCTGTTGGAGTCAGAGTCGGAGAGCGACTCTGATTCTCCTTCGAGGAGGTCATGGAAAGATTCCACGACATATTCGGTCATCCCCACAAACTCGTCGTTCGTAGGGGATAGGGGCGTGTGTTGTGCCACAAGGTGGCCAACGGTCTCTACGACGTTGCGAAGACCGGACGGGTGCGCTGTCGGGGCGCTCCGGATGAGGTATTCTAGGGAGAGCGGCTCTCCTCCGGCAAGCTACATCATGACATTGACGAACGAGAACATGAGGCGGCCCAGGTCCTCCCAGGACGATCGGGGTCCTAGGAAGGCACCGAGATGACGCTCTAGCCTCCCGTAATCGAAGCCAAGGAGCTAGTCGCTCCTGGGGGCACGGGCCTTCGGTGCGTGCAGCTGCAACTCCTCGATCGCCTCAGCGATCACGTCGAGGCCGACAGAGTGAAGAGGTTGGACGGCGGTGAGAGCCTGTGCCAACTCTCCCTCCGTCGTAATGATGAAGTCCAGGTTTCTAAAGCACACGTGCGCACCCGGGACCCAGCTGACACCGTGACTAGCCATCCGAGGCCTGATGTGAACGTCGAGACGCGCAAAAGGCCCCTACCTGACGCGCCAACTATCGGTGTTTTCGGACCACCGATGAGTAAATTTGTATTTGCGCGTCTTGGCTCGGATGGTGTGCTCAGAGGACACAAGGGTTTATACTGGTTCGGGCAGAACGTCCCTACGTCCAGTTTGTTGCTACTCGTGTTACCGGCACTTGGTTTGCAGTAGGGGTTACAAATAGGCGAGAGAGGGAAAGGATCCCAAGTCTCTGGTGGAAGGAGTGAACGGGTGCTGAGAGCTCTATTGCTGCTCGGCCGTGTGTTCGTGTCGTGCTCTGGTGTTTTCTATCTCATAGTTCGGCCTCGTGCGGATCTGGATCCCCCTTCATCGGGTGTCCTGCTTCCCCTTTTATAGGTGAAGGGAAAACACAGGTTATAGTGGAGGAGAAGGAGAAGAACGAGAGAGAGAAGAAGGCTTCCAGGATCGCTGGGTCCTTCTTCCTCATCATGCGGGTCCCGCCGATCCTGTAGATGTCAACAGGGACGGTTCCACGTCACGGCCCTGTTCGTCACTAACGCCATGCGTAAGCGTCGTCTGCCTATCATGGCGTTCCATTCCGTCACGGCGGATGTCGTGATGAACTGACGTGCTTGTCAGCGTTCGTATGAGGGTTAGGCAGAACAGCACCGGCACGCTGTTCTTGATGTGAACCATCAGGTATGGCTCGTCGTGGCCATGAGTTACATCGTGGAGTGCCAGTCTCTTCTCTAGTGTCAGAGTTTTAACCCAAGCCCATACGCTTGGACCAAAAGTGGTAGGCGGTGGTATGGGTCCCCGTCGGACGAGACGGAGCGCGAACCCAAGGGGTCAGGCGAGACGAAGAACGAACCCAAGGGGTCGAGCGAGACGGAGCCCGCACCCAAGGGGTCGGGCGAGGCGGAAACCACGTCCTTCGGGTTCGGCGAGACGGAGCCCGCATCCAATGGGTCGGGCGAGGTGGAAACCGCGTCCTTGGGGTCGGGCGAGACGGAGCCCGCACCCAAAGGGTCGGCGAGGCGGAAACCGTGTCCTTGGGGTCAGACGAAATGGAGCCCCCGACCCAGAGGTCGGGCGAGGCGGGGCCCCCGACCCAGAGGTCGGGCGAGGCGGACCCCGTGCACCTGGGGGTTGATTGGAGCTGTAGTCGCACTCTTGACTGCTCGGATGAATCAATGTTGATGACCATTAGTTCTTTCTCTTCGGGTACTCTAGTATTGGTCCCTAACAAATATGTTCATAAAGGTATATTTGTGGGCTCATATAGATAAGCATATGCGTATACCCTCTGTCCGTTTTTAAGTGTCACTATAGTATTCTTGTTGGTCAAACTCTTTTAGGGCCTGTTTGGAACAGATGAATGAGAAAAAACACATGAAAGTGATATAAGTATCCTAGCAAAACAGAGGAAAGGAAAAACATAGGAATATGATGTGAAAGAGTGTTTGGAATGCGGAAAATCGAAACGCAGGAAAAAGCTACTGAGGAGCAATACTTAGCACAAACAAAGAATCAAACTACAAAGTAGTACTAGTCACCTGGCTCTTTTCTGATGGTAATGCACCCCATCTGTGTGTTTAATGGTGTGCTCACCTCGGACTTCGCAAAGGAAGCAGAAACCAGCGATCAGACTAAAGTTTTGTTTTCCTGTAAAATCATGAAGGAGGCACAGTGTTTCGAAGGAAAGGAAAGATTGTTTTCCTTCGTTCCAAACGCGCTACTCGTTTCCCTTTCCAGCGTTTTCATTTCCTTTGATATTCCTAAAAACTCCTTTTATCTAAACAGGCTCTTACGTTTGACTAGATTTATAAAAAATATTACTCTTTTCGTCAAAAAAAAAAATACAATCATAGCATTCAAATTTTGTCCCACACAAAATACAATCGTAGATAGCTGGATAAGATACCATGTCCTACGTGGGACCCATTTGCTAGGCATATCCATCCATTTTAATGTTAGAAAAATGGCTGCCGTACTCGTCAAAAAGTAAAAAGATCTCACATGCGAACGTCCAGGCACCCTCTCCTCCACTCATTTTTGTCCACACCGTATGCTCCAGAAGCTTCTGTGGAGTACTACAGCTAGCATGGCTGGTACGTGGTACCTCGAGTGAATGCACCGTGTGTTGATCTCAGGGGTATTTTAGTAATTTTCCTATCTGCATTGGTGCGCTCCCCTGATTCTACTATTATATTTTTTTTTAACGGAGGGAAATAAGTTTATTATAAAAATAAATTTAATAATCTATCTAGCGATGTTATAATTATGTATCATAAATATTAATATTTCATATATATATATATATAAGGTTAAATTTGAGTACGTTTGCTCTATTGGGAAGCGAGAATGACGATTAAAAGAAGACGGACCGAATATATTCACTGTCTTAAAATAGAAGTCGTTATGGTATGCGTGCAACCCAAACCTTCTAAACTTTGATTAGAAAATGCGTGTAACATTTATATCTCAAATTAAGTTTATTATAAAAATCTACGTAACAGGACTAATTATGTATTATAAATATTAATACTTTTTATATATTTAGTCAAAGTTAGAAGTGTTTGACTTCTAAAAAGTGAAAAAATGACATCTATTTTGGCCCGAGGGAGTACGTGAACATCTGTTCATACTGATGGGCTTGCAAAACCTAAAGTTCGGAGTTTTAGACTTTCACTACTTTTTTTTTGGTTTCGGTCAATTTCAAACCAAACCAAGTAACCAACAATGTTTTCCTTAAAAAACAACAACACCACCAAATAAACCAAAGCCAAAAAAAGACAAAAGACCAAAGCCAGCCCACCAAAGACAAAGACCAAAGACCAGCACCAGCACCAGCACCAGCACCAGCACCCACCGACGATCAGGCCGTTTGATTTGAAGGCGAAGAGAGGACAAGGAGTGAACGAGACAACGTACAACCACTAATCTGTTTGTTTGCCGCCCAACGAAGCAACCTGGCGGCAGGCGATGCGTTGAACCTGGACGTGTACACATCGCACGCCGGAACCTGGCGGCACGCGCCCGCGTCATCCTCCCCGTCCCGTGTGCACACCTTTCCCGCCGGGCCTTCTAGAAGTCACCAACACACCCGTCCGGTCCCGTCGCTTCGCGTCACGTCGCGCACCAACCCAAATCACCAACACCAACACGGACTCTCAGATTCGGTGCGGCCATATATTCCTTTCGCCACCACGCGGGAGAGCCCAACCCAGAAACAGAGAAGGCGTTAGGCGTGAACACCGAGAAGAAGAAGCAAGCCAGCCAACAAACCGACTCCCTGATCGAGTCATTGTCCAGTTATCCCCTCCCCTCTCGCCGGCGCTTCTCTTGCCTGCTCCGATGGCCGCTGCCGCCGCCCCCACGAAGACGGCGAACATCCCCGCGACGATGCGGGCCGTGCAGTACGACGCCTGTGGCGGGGGTGCCGCGGGACTCAAGGTAACCGGCTAACCGCACAGCAGTTCCAGTTTTGTTTTCCCACCCTCTTGCTACTTCCTCTACTGAAGGAAGGGGGAGGGGCCCATATTGCCCACGCATGTACTAGATTGGATTGTTGGTTAGCGTGCGCTAAGGACGACAACAAGTCAATTAGTGGATTCAGCAGTCCATGGAACAGTCGGTTTATATCTAATTAATGTATGACTGGCTTAGTGCAAGCGATTGGTTGTTTTAGGAGGCTTTTATGGGTGTCATTAAAAAAGTTTATAATTACACATAAGCCATTAAAAAAGTTGAGCTCTCTTTGCTCTCCAAGTTATTCCGTCTGTATTCTGTTTGTTTTTCACCATTTGGCAGCCCTTACATATGGGGCCGGTCAGTGTAAACGTCTAAAGTACCTTTCACTCGTCCTAACCTCTTGCTTCTTTCTCTCTCTGCCTAGTGGGGCCAAGTTGTCACTGACCTGGATCCACCTTCCTTCTCGCCGTGCGCCAGCCTCGCACCGTACTCGTGGCGGCCATGGCGGAGCTGCCCTCCACGCGCACCCGTGGCGGCTGGGGCAGAGCCCCCCATGCGCGCACGAGCCCGTGGCGGCCGGGGCAGAGCTTGACACTCCCGCGTCGCGGTCTTGCGGATGCCACCAAGGCCGGGCTCGCACGGCCCTACGCGCCCTACTAGTGGGGTCTCACCGTCGGCGGCATGCTCGCTGCAGTGGAAGAGGGCGCGGGGAGGCGGCATCCGTGGCGCGCGGGCGATCTCCACCGAGCGCGCGAGACGGTGGCTATGGCGAGCTCTACCGGGGCGCGTGCAAGACGACGGCCGCCTCGAGCACAACTGGCAGCTGCGCCTGTGGAGGGCCATCCACATAGTCGGGCACGATGCGATGCTCGACAGCAGCCGCGTCGGTGCAAGGCAGCGTGAAGCAGTGAACATGCGTTTAGGCAACGGCGTTGGCAGCGGCGCGATGTCGCCGGGGTCAGCAGCGTGGGCAGCAGTGCGATGCCTTCTCATGCATGCCTACCCGTACAGCCGTACCTGATCGAGGAGGGGGCTGCGACGACATGGCCTGTGACGGCGAGCAAGTGGTCACCATCTCCGGGTACGAGGATGTGGAGGCCAATGACGAGCAGGCGCTGCTCAAGGCTGGACGTACCAGCCCATCAGCGCCACCATCGAGGCGTCCGGGAGGCACTTCTCTACCGTCGCTGAGGTCAGCTCGGCCTTCGCAGACTGCCATGACGAGAGGTCGTCGTGTTCGTGCTCACCGTGTCGCAGGATCCCCAGTTGAGGGGACGCGAGCCGGGGCTCATCGCTCTGGGCGTCGGCGTCTCCGCATCTCCGTCAACCTCGGCCTTGGCATCCTGCACTGCTGAGGCTCGCCGCCACGCCAAGCCGGGAGCCAACCCCACCGTCTGTGATCTCGTCAAGCTGGCGTTCAAGCCTAAGGCCACACCACCTCGAGCACTCAGGACGACAACGAGGGCGGAGAACCCGGCCGCAGCGTAGAGCTCCCTCGGCCCTTCGTGTGCACAGGAAATAGAAGAGAGAGAAAGAGAAAGTTTGGGTGGCTGACAAACGGACTCCACTGTAGGGTAAAGTGATCATTTCACCTGTCGGTTTGACACCGTTAGATAGAAAAGCGGACGAAATGACTTGAAGAGCAAATAAGTTCAAAACGATGGCACTAATGGGAGCTCAACTTTTTTATGGCTTGTGTGTAATTGCAAACTTTTTTAATGGCACATAGGTAAAAGCCTCTTGTTTTAGGTCTACATAGAAGTACCGGTTTGCTGTTGACTAGTTGTTGTGGCACTTGTCTTCTCCCTGTTCCCCTTGTTGTGGGCTTGTGGCACTTGTCTTCTCCCTGTTCCCCTGGTTGGAAATTCCAGTCACTTGACCAGATTCCACCACGCTACAGATAGTTCGAACTTTCTATATATAGTCTTTGTTGGCGAAAAGAGCACTGCAGATTTCCACTTGGTGTCTACTGCAGATTATCTTGCCCACAACTCCACAAGTGGTCATCAGGTCAGAGGAATGAAATTAATCTACGGGTACTGGGTGGTGTCAATTGGATGTCTGAGTGTAGACTGGTTCTGAATTTGGGTGACTCTCTGACTGATGAATGCTTTTTACACACACAGGAAAACTAATTTGATCTGGGGGATCTGGTCCTTTGCTCTAGTACTTTCTGTTGTTACATAGTCAGCAAGATTTTAGATTTTTCATTTTGTTTTTTGGTTGAAAATATACTAGGTCGACAAAATATTCCTTGTGTTTTGAGAATCTTTCCTTTGTGAGGCAAAAAAAAAAAAAAAAAAGCCCACTGATTTTCAAATGCCTCTAATGCAGCATGTGGAAGTTCCAGTCCCGTCGGCCAATAAGAACGAGCTTCTATTGAAGCTGGAAGCAGCAAGCATCAATCCAGTGGACTGGAAGATACAGAAAGGGATGTTGCGGCCTTTCCTGCCTCGTAAATTGCCTTTTATCCCAGGTAATCATGCTTATTACTCATTCGATAGTAGTTGATTCTGACTACGATCAATAGTTGGCCATTTATATTTCATTTATGTGTTACGCCACTTTCCTTTACAAAACGATATGTATGCTGATGTTTATGCGTTTAACTTGGCCTGTGCCATACTATTTATGTCCTTAATCTTGTCTATCATCTTCTTCTTTTGATACTGTCTATCATCTTCTGATAACAGTTATTGATGACATGTATTTTAGGAATATTGGATCATTTATACATTGTTATGCTTGTATCCTAGAAACAAATAAGTCAGTTTCTGTTTCACCTTATTTGTGCATATGCAATATCCTGAACATAGAAATTTGCATCACACAAGAGATAACCGGGCAATGACTGTCATGCAATGCTCTGTCCAACTTCTCTAAGGTTGTTTCTGCTAATTCCTCCATCTTCTGCAGTGACTGATGTGGCAGGAGTTGTGGCTGATGTTGGTCCAGGAATCAATGGATTCCAAGCCGGAGATCAAATTGTTGCTATGCTGAACTCATTTGTAAGCACATGTTGTTGACTTTTTTTTTTTGTGAACAACTTGACTATGTTATTTTGAGTATGAAGGCATCAACTCTGCAACATGCGGAACCTTGGTGATCTTTTTGTAGTTCAAAGCTGTATGTTGGATTGCTAGAATCATTTGTAGTGCATCAGTCGACCTCCATATGTTGTGTTCAATTCGCTGATCATTTATTGGAAGGGATGTTCTGACTTGATGTTAACAATGTCCTCTGTTTTACCAGAATGGAGGTGGACTTGCAGAGTATGCTGTGGCATCAGAAAATCTGACCGTCAAGAGGCCTCCCGAGGTATCTGCTGCTGAAGGCGCAGGGCTGCCCATTGCTGCTGGTACTGCGCTTCAGGCGCTTAGGACCATCGGTGCCAAGTTTGACGGTACTGGCCAGCCCTTAAACGTTCTGATCACCGCAGCATCAGGTGGCGTCGGTCTCTACGCCGTGCAGCTCGCGAAACTGGCTGGTCTCCACATCACTGCTACCTGTGGCGCGCGTAACGTAGAGCTGGTGAAGAGCCTGGGCGCAGATGAGGTGCTTGACTACAGGACGCCAGAGGGTGCCAGCCTGCAGAGCCCCTCAGGTAAGAAGTACGATGGTGTCGTCCACTGCACTGTCGGGATCAGCTGGTCGACGTTCGAGCCTGTGCTAGCCACCGCAGGGAGGGTGATAGACCTTACCCCAAACTTCACTGCCATCCTCAAATCAGCGCTGCATAAGATGACCTTCGCCAAGAAGCGGCTGGTGCCGCTGCTCGTGTCGCCCAACAAGGCGGACCTAGAGTTCCTGGTCGGGCTGCTGAAGGACGGCAACCTCAAGACGCTGATTGACTTGAGGTTCCCACTGAGCGAGGCGAGCAAGGCGTGGGAGAAGAGCATCGAGGGCCATGCCACCGGAAAGGTCATTGTCGAGATGGGAGGCTGATCTGGGATGCCTCTATTACCGACGGACTTGCAGGGAGAATATACTTAGTATGCTTAGATTCGGAGTACTAGTGTCTGAGTTTGGTCGTCGTACAAATTATTGGTGAGTGGTGGGTGGTGAACCAGTTTATAGGCTTGTTTTTCTTTTGTTTTCAACTATGAACTTAGCTTCTTGTACAGTTTAGGGGTTTATGGATTTGCATGATTGATCAGCAAAGTCGCATTGTAATTACATGTTTGGGAGTTGCTATATTTCTGCTTGAATTTTTAGCAATTTTCAGACAACAATCTCACACAAACAACTAGTACAACTGAAAAGACAGCTCATAAGAGAATTTATATATTTTTTTTTCTGTAGACAAACAATGACAAAATTACATGCTAGTCTACCAACTAGCGTTTTTTATGTGAATGCAGGCAACTGTGTAGAAATCCTAACAGTACAAATCTATCTCGTGTTTGTTTCTTGTGACTCGACTGTCAACATAGTTGCCGGTTTACTCTGTAGGAAATTTCTCACTGCTTAGTGCTTACACTAACTCAAATTAACACACATCTGATGTGTTGTAGTTATATTGCATCGATGACACATTTAGAAACTTAAGAACTGTCCTAGTCTAGTGGCCACCTGATGTGTTGTAGTTATACTACATTGATGAGAAACTTAAGAACTGTCCTAATCTAGTAGTGGCCAAGGAAGACGTTGCAGGTATAGATACACTTACATGCAGGCATGGAGCTATTCTCTTGATAAAAATACATCAAACAAGGGCTTGAAAAATTAGAACAAAGGAGCTCAAAATCAAGAAAAGCATTGCACAATACAAAATAGCAGATGCTTACAGAGCGATACATATTTGCACCCTAGTAAGAGAAGGGCGCAAACACAAGGCATGTTGGGCTGGACGTATTTCACAATTAAGTTTTGTTCACCTCAAAACAGTTTCAAAGCACAGATTAGGGGTATTTCCTATTTAAGTTTTGAAATTTAATACAAAATTTCAATTAAAAAACTCAATTTTACAAGAAAATAGAGCTCAGCCAAACGGAAGACATTCCGACTGTACAAGATTCCAATATCCCAACTGTTTTCCATGCCTTTCCTCCTAGCAATAATGCAATATGGCACGGAATGTAGCTGCTGACAAGAGGTAGCATAAAAGGAACAGACATTTCCCAGGGCATTGGCATAATCCAGAAACAAGAAAAATATCTTACTCATATTAGCAGCACTAGACCATAACTTATTCCACGACAGCCAATAAAAAAAAATACTATAAATTGCTGGCACCTCAAATCAACCTCTATAATTTGGCAATAAGTAACAAAGGGAAAACACAAATCAGCTGCTCGCCGAAGCCAGTCATACTAGGACATCTCAACAGACGTATATTCTACAATTAGTAACCGATATCACCACTGCTTTGCCTTGCCACAAAACAAGGAAGCATCAATTTATGACCTGACTTTTGTTGATAATCCTCACATGAACTCAAATCCCCCATACCCACCACTCTTTTGGTCAACCATGATGGTGGCCATAAAACTCAACTATTACCGACTCATAGCTACCAAGAACTCACTTTGCGACAGCAGTGGCGGCAGATGGTGCCCTGGCACCACGACCACTGGCTGTACCAGAGTGGTCGACCCGCTGGTAGCCGACGTCACCTCCACGTGATGAGCCACCCCTGCCACCACCTCGGCCTCCATAATCAGATCGATAACTGAACTCGCCCCTTCCGTACCCTCGGCCTCCATTGTATGTACCACGGCCTCTAATGCCTTCACCTCGGAAGTTGCCACCTCTACCCGGTGGAAACCTTCCTCCCCTGCTACCACCTGAAGCCAGAAAATGATGACCATCAGTTTAAATGATAAAGACAAAAAAAAAAAAAGTGAAAGGCAAGCTGTCTATCATGACCAAGAAAAATGCACATGCATGGTTTCACGCCTGAACTTATCTTGTTATTTTCCAGGTCATTTGTGCTTCAGAAATGACACACTTTTCCATAGACAACCAAAATAATAAGTTAATACTCTATAATCATTTTGTCTGATGATTTTCTAGGTACTATCATGAACTAAAAGTAAGACTTTATAGTCTTCACCTGCATCCTAAAATGCAACCTGTCACAGCCATGCTTTTGTTTACCACTATTGTCAGAAACAAATACATATCCTTCCCAAAATAAACAAATTGGCATTCCACAACTAGTAACTATTATTTTAGGTAGAAAATAATGGCAGAGGATTTTATGGACTTGCCACGAGAACCAGTAGTTCTTTTCTCTTCAACATAACATTGCCGTTCACCAATAGTAACAGGAGAAGCCTGCAATCAAGAACTATTATCAGATAAAGAAATATCAATTATAATAGGCCCATAAGCCTATCATTCAAGTAGACAGCACTTGTTGGAGCAGTTGTAGAAGATACTCCATTAGAAAGAGAAAAACATAACTATTGCATTCATGTTCAAAAAGGAGTTACACGACCCCCAGAACACCATAGTACCATACCAGATGACCAGATCCAAAACCACACAACTGAGCAGAAGGAATCAAGAAAACAATCAAAACATAGTGGGTAATCAAGGTTTGTGGATGGGTGAGGGTGTGATGCTCTGTGCCAGAGGAGAAAGATATCCAGACAGGGAAAAAAAATATAGCTGACTTCAAATTTAAGAATCTATCAGTTGTTAACTAGACAAAGCACTGGAGGGTAACAAGAAGAAAGCGAAAACAAATTAGTTCACTGGTGGCGTTCCAACAGCATCTTCATGCCAAAACAGCAGACAAGGGTCATCGGTAAAAAGCCATGGGCTAAGGCTATGACCAAGAGAATAAACAAAACAATAGTGGGTCTGGATCCCTCTATAGTTTGATACACAATGTTCTTTGAGGGCGCTTGATGTGATCCAATCCAAACGAAGCATGCCAATCTAATCCCCTGTGATACTACTATAACAAGAACTTGCCACAGAAACTATAATTCAGAAATAAGTGCCATCATCCAACACAGCGCACAATCGATTAGCAGAAGTATGATAAATGCCTGTAACTATAAAAGTTAAGTAGCTCAAAGAAAAACTGTGCTCTTTTGTGTTTTCTGCCAAAGATTGATTAATGACTTACAGAAACTAAACCCACAATATACCAATATACCACCTAGCTTATCTACTGGAACACCACTTTAGTGACACAAAATTGTTTACTCCAAGTAAACTAAACTCACTAGTTACGCAAACCTTATGGTTATGGAATGACCCAACAGTCATTGAAAAGAAACTGACATGAGAACAGGGCGTGAATAAAATTAGATTAACTACCTATACCTCATCATAAAGCAACCTGAGAAAAATGTAAGGTTAATACCTCTATTGCAGTTTGAACTGCACTGGCATCCTCAAATTCTACAAAGCCATAACAAAACCCTTGGATCTGTGTTTACTCAACAGAAATACAAAGACAAATTAGAGAGTTAGACTCACTGAAGGCTCTTAATTTTTTTGCGAACAAAAATGAGAAGAAAAGCAAGTACCTTGTTGCTTCTAACTTGGATGCCTTCATGTTTAATGGCGCCAAATCTCTTGAATTCTTCCTCTAATTGTGGTGGTGTGGCATTTAATGGCAGACTTCGCACATATATGGCATGTGCATCAACTTTGAAGATGATTGTAAAGCATGTGAGATGGCGCCAACTGAAATCAAAGTTTTAGCTCCAAATTTGGGTTTGGACAGTACCTTCTGGATCTTGAAAGCTGCCGCTCTGAGGATTAGGGGTGAAAGCTGGAGCATCGGCAACCGGAGCAGGGGCAGGAGAGGCTTGCTTCTCTGTTTTCGGGGGTGCAGGTCTGGAAGGAACTGCAGGTGCTGGTGGTCGATAGTCTTTCATGACTTTTACCTGGAGCATGTAACAAAAAAAATGTCACAATAATGGTAACAACAGAAAAACATAAATGGCATGAAAAATAGACTCATAACATGCTATACAGGTCACAACCAACATCACAAAATCAAGAAAGCCTCATAATTTCTTCACCAGAAGGCAACAACTCCATTACAAGTAAAACAATACAGCCACAAGAATCAACATGAAAATAATCAAATTTTCATTCATGTTCCCAACCAGAAAGTTACTTAATGCAGCAATGTTGGGAATTGTTCAACAGATCACTTAATGCAGCATTGACACTAAGAACTTAGAAGTTTCACAACATTTAAGCTTCCGGTTACAGACAGTGTTGGGAATATGGCAAAATCATCTCTATTGCTAACACAAATTCACTATAATGATACACAATATAATAAGAAATCCCAAAAAAATAAATGAAAAAACTCTTTTGCCTTGTATGACCAGATATAAGATTGTCAGATGCATGCACAAATTAAGGTACTAATTTTATTCCGTGATGTTGAGCATGATACAAGAAAATGAATGGCTTTTGAAAACCTACAATTGAAGCATATGACTTCTTTGGTGCCTCCTCCAGTGGTACAGGGGGAGATGAAATTGGTGGAGCCACTGCTACATTATTCGGCACTTCATTTATGACCTCAGGAACCGGTGTTTCCTCAACAACAGGCTTCTCCACATCATTTGGCAGGTTACAAGCCTCCTCCCCGTTCAGAAATTCCTCCTTTGGATTAAGTGCAGGCTCAGCCACCTGACACTCGGGCTGCGGCGAAGCATCTACAAACAGACAAAGAAAGAAAAGCGGTTCAAACACATGATTCAGACCACAGCAACAAAACAGTTTCAAAGATGTTATAGTGCTACACACCCCGAGGAACGGTCACTGTGTCCCCTCCGACAGTGCCGTTGGCCAGGATAGGAGCAGGGGTGGCGGTCTCCACATCCGCAGCAACCTCCGGTGCCAGCTGCTGCTGCGGCAGCTGCTCGGCCCCCTTGTCCCCTCCCCCCTCCCCAACGTAGCGCAGTATGTCGTTGAGAACGAAGTAGCCCTTCTCCTGCGGCGCAAGGAAGAAGGACTGCACGAACTCGCGGCTGACGCCGTTCCTCCCCGTAAGGTGGCCCATGACGAGCACGGCGACCCCGCCACAGAGCGATTCCTGCGCGTCCACCGCCTTGATCTCCGCCCGATCGATGCCCATGGACACGATCTTCTCGTTAATCGCCTGCAGAACCAGACGCGCGCGCACACACACAAATCAGAGGCACACCAAAACCCCCCTCCATTGCGGTGAGAATTAGGCCTGGGGGCGCCCAGATCTGGGCTGCGGGAGAGTAAGAGAGGCGGCGTGTGCGAGGAACTTACGTCCATGGTGGTGACCGTGTCCATGCCGTCGGCGCCGGTGCCGGCGGGGCGCCCGAGGCGGCTGGCCTCCTGGTAGAAGCGGTAGACGAGCTCCGGCGACTGGTGCAGGATGTTGTAGTACTGATGCACGAAGGCGTTGCCCACCTGCGCAGAACAAGAGGAGGGCCGCCACGGAGCACGGCGCACGAATCGAGTCAGCGCGGATCCAGCGGGCGAAACCGGCCCCGGCGGCGGGCGGATCGGGGGCACGGTGAGCTTACCACTTGCGCCGGCGGCGGCGATCCGGACGCCGCGGCGGCTGGGGCAGCGGCTGCGGCGGGAGGCGGCGGCGGCGACGCCATCTTGGGAGGTCGAGGGGTTAGGGTTTTAGGAGGAAGTGGAGCGGGGACGAAAGGGGCAGGTCGGGACTCGGGACAGAGGCGGAGAGGAGGCGGGGTTTGTCTCTGGTGTCCCTTTTCCCGCAAAGCTGGCGAGAGGAAACACAGAGCGAGAGGGAAAGGGTGATGGTGGCGGCGGCGGCGGGGGTCATACGGGTACGCCGGTACGGGCTGGGGGCAGTGGCACGTGCGAGCCAAGCGCGCGTGAGGGGCCGTGGGCCGGCCCGTGGGACGTTGGGCGTTGGGACTCGGGAGCGCGGAGGCTGAACGGCCGTGATGGGACGGGAAGGACGGCGCGGGTGGGTCCGTGGGTGATGTGGCACACGCGCGTTTTCACCGTGGTTCTTATTACTCGGGCCGCGTTTAGTTTGCCCTAAATTCCAGAATTCGACGCTATGCAAAAAGAAGATTCCTCGTCATATCAAATTTATGGTACATGCATGGAGTACTAAATATTGACGAAATCAAAAACTAATTGTACAATTTAGTTGTACTTTGCGAGACGAACATTTTGAGCCTAATTAATCAACAATCGGACAATTATTATCAAATAAAAACAAAACGACACTATAGTTGCCAATTCGGCGGAACTCAACGAGGCCCCGGTTTGAGTAGTTGCCGATCGGCTGCAGGTCGCGCAACGGCGCAGGGGGTGGCGTGCCCGCATTGATGGAGACAACTGAGATTTCTGTTTTATGAATAGTATGGGTCGAATATGATACGATTCATATCGACGTCGTAAGAATGCGATTTAAGTATTTAAATTTAGGTACAGTATTATATATTGAATATTCAGATGTAGATACGAATGGATCTAAATTTCTCTACGGCTTTGTTCGCATGTCGTTAATTCATCTTAATCTTGAGGTGGATTAGAGTGGAGTTTAGTTCAAGTTCCACTCTAATCTATCCCAATACATATGGATTGATGCGAATCCAAATACATCCGAACAAGGCCTAAATGGAGTCGGACTTAGATACGGTCAGAAAATATATGTACCATTTTACACACTTGCTAAGGGTCACTTTGGTTCATAGGCAAAGAAAAAAATATAGGAATCCACGATCCTATGGAAAAGCACTTTAGATGCCTTCAACTTTTGTAGGAAAAGTCAAAGGAAGAAACATCTAGTGAAATTTCATTGTGTTTGGTTTCTTATATGTTTTTCTTACACTCAATCAAACACCTGTTCTAACAAAAAAAATTCTCTATTTTTGGCATGCATTCCTATCATATTCATGTACTTTTTCTATTCCTATTCTTTTTTAATCCTGCGTTCTAAAGAGGGGCCTAAGAGGTTTTAAGAGCCCAAACCATCTTCATCGTGAAAAAAATTTACCTTGTATATTATAGTGATTTTTAACGATATAAATAAAACTTCCTTTTAAACTTTACTGTAGGCCTCCTCATGAGGCGAGGCAGAACGAGATTTTATGGTATGGGTTTTGTTTGAATGGGTTCTAGTAGCTTGCGGGTCGGGGCCGGTTGGGTTTATTGTATATGCGGGTTGGGTTGGGTTGGAATGGGATGCAAACATGTAGTCAAACGCGCTGACGCATCTCGACAGCCTGATGAGTTGCATTGCGCCTCAACGCCGCTCGCTGCACAGGCTCCTACTGCAGCCTCACCCATAAACTTGCATCATCTAGCACCACGATTGTGTGTCGGCGCACTATGCCATCATGGAGTACCTATTGCCGACCACCGGGAAAAAGGACGCTAGCAATGGAGGAGGAGGTGATAGCTAGCTATAGGCGATGAGAATTCGAAGCCGATGGACGGACACAAAACAAAACTCAATCTGTAAGATCCTCCCCGTCTTATCCCAAACACAACACTCCTTAGTGTCTCTCCAACGAACCAGCAAACATGTCACCGGTCACCATTCTCCTAGTGTGCATAGCCATGCCACCGGCAAGGTGCCAGCGAGGCACGCCCACCATCCATCAAATTCTCCTTGCTACTCGGAGATACTGGATAGCACCTGGTGGACCCCGCCCCCACCATGACTAGACGGTCAATGTGGAGAAGGTGGGCACGGTCGATGCGAGCTTATGGCCGTGGGTGCCACCGTGCCATCATGGCAGTAGCTAATGGGATGGCGTGGCCACGCATGACCTTCATCTTCGTTCGACGAGGCTCACAATGGAGGATAAGATCGGGTACTCTGGGACAGGGCGGGATCACTCATTGATTTTTTGTGCAGGGTCAAGTTGGAGGAATCCTCTCATGAGCTATGGGTTGGGGTGGGTTTAGCCTCATTAGCAGGCCTACTCCACCGAGAAGTTGTGGCAGAACCGCCCAAAATAACACGCTTTCGGAGGCGCTCGTCTTCCACTAGATATTAAGCACCCCAAAAGTAAGCTAGACCAAGCGGTTCCATCGAGCACATCGTAAGGCAGAACCCGAACAATCCACATTTTTCATTCAGGATCCAATAATGAGAATGAGTTTACAATACTTAGTCCATTTCACACAACAAGAGTTCTCAGAAATACATTATTACAATACCAAGTTCAGAGTGCGGAATTTAAACAGCGAAATTGAAATAAACATCTAACCATTCTATGTAAGCACTTGTTCTACTTTCAAGCAAGAGTTGAGCAATCAGATCCATTCATCCACTTTCATCTTTCAGTTCTTACTACGGTGCTAGACCATAGCCAAGTCGTACCATATCACACGGCGATTCGTGAACCAATTTATCCCAACTGGGTACCCCGAAACACATACCCCGCTTGTACCCCAGGCACAAGCAAGACCAACCCACCACTCTCCTGTCAAGGGGTCCAGGTCCCCATCCAAACTTGGACTCCAAGCCCCTACTCCTGAGTCCCGGACTCAGTGTGGTGCTTAGACCTCCACCATCCCTGCCTCCAATCAGCGGGTCTAGAAAGAGCCAGAACCCACGACAAGAGAGCAACGAGCCTTCCCGCTCCCATAAGCAAGTATGTGCTCAGGATAATAAGTCTGTGACCTAACTACCATCCATAGCAACGGATAGTCCTTAACAGACACGGACAGGGAAAACATGTAACTAAGCTATGCCCTATTGACCACGGGACACAACCTATTACACCCACCAATACCCGTACCATATCCCTGCCTGGTCTCCATTTCCTTTCACCATTTTATCATGAGAGTAATAATAATAATCACCTATTGTGAGTAACGACAGGTTACTCACGGTACCAATAGCCTAAGCATAGCAGCTACTCGACCTATGCTAGTAGGACTCATAGGTAGGTTTATCTATGCATATAGTTTCAACATAAATCATATAACGTAAATGCACATACACACACATATATATATATATATATATATATATATATATCCAGTGATTATTCAAAATAAGGGTTATGCACCGGGGCTTGCCTTGGGCAGGCGAATTGTCAGCTATGTCAGTTGTCGGTGGCTCCAAGGCTTCCTCCTGTACGAGGACCTTTTTCTCGTACTCCTCAATCACCTCCTCATACTCCTGCTCTCCGGTGGTCACGAACTCCACCAACTCGTTCTCTACATGCATGTAATGATGATGCAACCCTTAATATTAAGGCAACAATAATTCTTAAAATAAGAATACATCTACTAAGCCACTAAGATAGCTCTAATGGCTAAGATACTAACTACCTATCATTTCCACCAAAACAGGTCTGGATTCATCTAACAGGTATTAACTTAGCAACTACAATGTAATCTTACTCTTATTAGCGATTTAACTTATATTACAACAAGGAACACCAAACTATCCTAGTGCTTAGCCTATTCTAGGGCTACAAAAATTACAGCGAGCACGTAATAATACTAGAAAACTATCATAAAAATTTCAGGATTAAAGCTATCACCAATTTACCACAAAAATTCCTACAATATTTAACCTAATAATATTAAGCACTCTCAAATGATTTAATAGCTCCTGGTATCAACATGTATATATATGAACTAAATACACTAATAGATAGAGCACAATTTTAGAAACTTAACAAAATTTGTTTCATAATTTTTGGACACCTACATGATTTTATATGATTTACCAAAGATCAACTCAAAAATTATATTAGAAAACTATTTCTAATTCCTTAAGAAAAAGAAAATCGAATTCTCCCGCGTGGCCCACACGTGCGGCCCATGCGACGCAGTGCACGCACGGCGGCCTGCGGCGCCGGCCCACGCGGAGACGGACCGCGGCGGGGAAACCCCGCGCGTGCTGATGTTTTTGTAAAATAGACCTCGCACTTCTCTCGAATTACAACTAAGTACTAATACTATTTCCCCCTCTCTCAGAACTTCTCACTTAACCCCCTAGCCTTTCCCTAATTCACCCACACGCACCCCCGGTGACTCAGTGCACGGCGGTGCGGCGAGCGGCGCCACTGAGCGCCTACGCCGGCCACCTAGGACCTACGCGGGCCCACCTAACAGGTTGATCACCATCTCTAACCCAAGCGGCTTCGCTAAGCAGCGGTGCAGGGTGACACAACTGGCTAGGGAAGGCTACAGCGGCGTGTGGCCATCCGCAATGGCAGCGGCGCTGTTCTGGTGAGCTAGGGCAGCTACAGACCTAATCGGTTAGCGCATGAGCATCAGGCGGCTACCATGGACTAGGCCAAGGTGATAGTTGGGGCGGAAGATGATGGAGGAAGGCTGACCATGTGAGGCTGAGCCGTGTGGCGGCTCACCATGGCGGCATGGTCACGTCAGCAACGAAAGAGGAGGCGGTAGCGGTTCGACTAAGGCGCGCAAGGTGGAGAGGGAGTCAAGGCGATGCTAGGGGTGTAGGTGAATTGGCTCGGGAGGGATGATAGGAGAGCTACCCACACCCATGGCCGAACGCGGCCTTATCGACACGGTGGCAGAGAAACTCCAAAATTAGAGCTCGACCGGGTGCCATTCAAGGCAGGGTAGGGGCGGGTAGCTAGGCAGCTTGATGTCGGAGCCAACAACGCGATGAATCGACTTGAGGTGATCTCTCCCTAACGAATTTAATGGTGCGGCTCGACGGCGGCTGTAGAGGGAGAAAGAGAGAAATAGGGAGATGGGGCGTGGTAGGTGGCTAGGCTCGTCCTCGCCTTGGCGGAACGCGAGCTGCGCGATCAGGACACCCACACACAAGCGCTACGGATAAGGCGTGCGCATGTCCGACCGGTGTGGTCCTCGCGGCCGCAGTGTCTTAAATAACAAGGCGACGGTGGCTCAGCCACGTGCACACGGCAGTGGCGGCCTTAAATTGGGCCGGCAGCAGTGTAGAGGGTATAGCGGACAGGCATGGATGCGACGACAGCGGCAGCAGTGGGCGGACATGACAGCAGCGTAGCGCGGCCGTGGCAGCACAAAAGGCGGCAGCACGAGGCTGGGCAGCAGGGCGCGGGGCTAGTGGCTCGCTGCGGCCGGCCTCTACCAAGCCTAGGCGGCCCGACCGACCAAGCATGGTGGCACGGGGTGGCCGCGCGGGACGCGGTCATGGGCGCGGTGTGGGGTGGCCGCGCGGTGACCGCCTGCACGGCGCCACCATCCCGAGACATGTGACGTGCACGAATTTTAAAAGCACCCATAAAAACTGAACGGTTGCTTCTGGACCTAAACCATCTTCACCATGCTCAAGATGGCACATGAGACTACCAAATCAAGCTATAACACTACACCAAACGTTAACCTAATTTCTCAAAATAATTTGCTAAATATAGCAATGTCTAGCTGTTGACAACTTGAAATCTTTCTATGTTTTTGAGCTAAACTTGATTTCAATTTATGATTTCTAGGCTAGTGAAAATATTACTAAGCAATATTATTTTTTAAAAGCAAGTATTTCATTGTCATCTATAAAGTTTGTACTTAAAACTTTATTTAAGTATCACACACATGTTCTATAGTATTTTTGCTTAATAAAAATTGGTTTTAAACCCTACTTGATATGCATGAACTATCGAAACAACTTTCGTTTAGCATTTTTATTGATCATTTTGAGTTACAAAAATTGATCTACACACTTTATCACATGCATTAACACATAAACATGATGCTCATGACATGTTTTAATAATTGATTTAGGGTGTAACACCGAGGGTGTTACAACTCTCCCCCCCTTAAAAAGAGTTCATCCCAAGATTTCGTGTGTGTGCCTAGTGTAGGAAAAAGGGTAAGAGTAAATTCTGATTTAAACAATTACCTCAGTGAACTAGAAAGAAGGTGGGGATAATGCTTCAAGATATAGCTTTCTTGCTCCCACGTTGCTTCGTCCTCCGAGTGATTTTGTCAATGAACTTTATAAAACTTCATCACATTGTTTCTAATCACTCTTTCTTTTTCATCTAAGATCTTGATGGGATGCTCAATATAAGACAAGTCGGGCTAGAGGGAAAGTCCTTCAATTTCCATGGCTTCATCGGGGACCCGCAAACATTTCTCTAACTGGGAAACATGGAAGACATTATGTACTACTGATAAAATATCCGGGAGCTAGATACGGCAGGCAACAAAACCACACCGGGCTAAAATCGTGTAAGGTTCAACATAGCGAGGGGCCAGCTTTCCTTGAACACCAAAGCGATGCACCCCTCTTATGGGAGACACTTTGAGATACACATGATCACCAACTTCAAATTGTAAGAGCCTTCTTGAAAGGTCCTAATGGCTAGAGGGGGGTGAATAGCATATTAAAAATTTCTACAACAACACTTAGTAAACCGGTTAGACAATATGAGGCGAAGCAAGTGTTGCGCTAGCCTACTAAAATTGCAAGCCACTTACCACAATTCTAGTTTCTATAGTCTCTATCCACACAATGGCTATGTCACTATACTAAGTTAGTGTGCTCTCAAATGCTAACTAAAGAGCCACACTAACCAAACTAACAAGCTCTCACGACTAGCTACACTAAAGAGATTGATAACTAGTTTGCGGTAATGTAAAAAGAGTGAGCAAGGTGGTTATACCGACGAGTCGAGGAATGAACCAATCAATCACAAGAATGAATATCAATGAAGACCAATCACCTCAGAATCAAATGATGACACAATGATTTTTTTACCGAGGTTCACTTACTTGCGAGCAAGCTAGTCCTTGTTGTGGCGATACACTCACTTGGAGGTTCATGCGCTAATTGGCATCACACGCCAACCCTCAATAGGGTGCCGCACAACCAACACAATATGAGGATCACGCAAGCCATGAGCATTTTACTAGAGTACCTTTTGTCTCTCCGCCAGAGAAAGGTCAAGAACCCCTCACAATCACCACGATCGGAGCCGAAGACAATCACCAACCTCCGCTCGATGATCCTCGCTGCTCCAAGCCATCTAGGTGGTGGCAACCACCAAGAGTAACAAGCGAATCCCGCAGGGAAACACGAACACCAAGTGCCTCTAGATGCAAACACTCATGCAATGCACTTGGATTCACTCCCAATCTCATAAAGATGTTGAATCTATGATGAAGATGAGTGGGAGGGCTTTGGCTAAGCTCACAAGGTTGTTATGTCAATGCAAATGGCTAAGAGAGTGGGCTTGAGCTGACCGTGGGGCTTAAATAGAAGCCCCCACCAAATAGAGTCGTTGGCTCAATTATTGGGATGACTGCGCATCGACCGGACGCGCAGGTCATGTGCACTGGACGCACCGGTCGTGTATACCGGACATGTCCGGTCGCTACCTGACCGCCATGTGTCCAATTCAAACTGATGTAGCCGTTGCTGCCACACATTCACCTGCAATCGAACGCTCTGTTAGAAATGACCGAATGCTGAGTTAGAAACGACCGGACACTTGAAAGCTCTAGTTTGGTTTTGGTTAATTGATGAAACCCTAAGTGCTAACCTAGTTTATCAAGATGATTATGAGATAGGTAGCACTACTCCAAGTGATGAAGCAATGACGAAGATCATGACAATGGTGATAGCATGGTGATGATCAAATGCTTGAACTTGGAAAAGAAGAAAGAGAAAAACAAAAGGCTCAAGGCAAAGGTATAAAATGTAGGAGCCATTTTGTTTTAGTGATCAAGACACTTAGTGAGTGTGATCACATTTAGGATAGATAGCCGTACTATTAAGAGGAGTGTAACTCGTATCGAAATGCGGTTATCAAAGTGCCACTAGATGCTCTAACTCATTGCATATGCATTTAGGATCTAGTGGAGTGCTAACAACCTTGAAAATATTTGTGAAAATATGCTAACACATGTGCACAAGGTGTTTGCAGGGTTGAGATGGGATTCGGCGCTTTTGGAAAAATGAAATGTCTATTTTCTATTGCGTTGGATGCAAAATTCTTGGTGGTTGGCACATTTGAGCAAGGGTGAAGAAGTTAGAGTTAAAATGGAGTTGGTTGAAATGATGTCAAGTCGGTCTCATCGACCGGACGCTGGTCACTCAATGACCGACATGGCTGGGTGGCTGCGTCCGGTCGAGTTGTCGACAACATGCGATGGGAGAGGAGTTGAGCACCGGACGCCGGTCTCAAGGTCCGGTCAAGGTGGATCGGACGCGTCCGGTCAAGAAATACGCCTCGTGGAGCTTCTTTGAAACGACCGGACGCTGGGCTTCAGCGTCGGCCAGTTTTTGTCGGAGCATCCGGTCAACTTCAGAGCCGCTGAAATCGACGAAACAGCGTTTGAAGTCGGTGACGCGTGGCGTCCATCGAGCGACCGGACGAGAGAGGGCCAGCGTCGGTCGGTTTGACCGGAGCGTCCGGTCGAGCGTGTTTTTGCCCAAAGAAGGGGTACAACGGCTCTATTTGATAGGGGCTCTATTTATAGCCCCATGGCCGGCTCAAGGGTTCTCTCTTGCACATTTTCATTGACATAGCAACCTTGTGAGCTTAGCCAAAGTCCTCCCACTCATCTCCATCATTGATCCATCATCATTGTGAGATTGGGAGAGAATCTAAGTGCATTGCTTGAGTGATTGCATCTAGTGGCACTTGGTATTCATGTAGCGCTGCGGATTTCGCTTGTTTCTCTTGGTGGTTGCCACCACCTAAACGGTTGGAGCAGCGGTGAAGGATCGGCACGAGTTGGTGATTGTTCGTGGCCGCCTTCGGTGATTGTGAGGGGAGTTGTACCTTCCCCGGCGGAGTGCCGAAAGGTAACTCTAGTAAATTGCTCGTGTCATTGAGTTACCTCACTTGTGGGTCGGTTCTTGCGGTGTCCTATCGTGTGGACGAGGTTTGTGAAACACCTCTTAGCCGCCGAACCACCAAGTGTTGGTCGACACAACGGGGACTAGCGTGTTGGCAAGCACGTGAACCTCGGGAGAAAAATCGGTTGTCTCTTGTCATTTGCATTCTCCCGGTGATTGGCTATATATTCATCGTGTAATTGGTTCACTCCATGACCCGGCGGTATAATCGTCTCACTTACTCATTTACATTTCCGCAAACTAGATATAGCAAGCTCTTTAGTGTAATTAGAATTGAGAGCTTGCCTTGTGCTTTAAACATATCTAGTGGAGCTCTTTAGTGTAGCTTTTGTGAGAGCTCTTAGTGAGTAGTGGTCAAGTAGATTGTGTGCAAATAGATCATTGCAACTAGAATTGTTGGATAGGTGGCTTGCAACCCTTGTAGAGCTAGAGCAAGTTTGCATTTCGCTATTTGTCTTACTAATCAAATTGCTCTAGTTGATTTGTAGTTTTTAAATAGGCTATTCACCCCCCCTCTAGCCATATTAGGACCTTTCAACACTGAGCCGCAAAGTCCGGTCGAGTCCAGAGAGCACCCAGGGCCGACCGGACGCGTCATTTGAAAATGACCGAATGCTGAGCCTCAGTGTCCGATCGAGTCCAGTAAGCTCCCAGGCCCAACCGGACGCGTCCGGATCAACTATTTGACTGAACACCGACTTTGCTGATTCACACCGGACGTGTCCGGTATGGCGACCGGATGCGTCTGATCGCTTTCTGTAGTTCAGTGCTGAGCCACATACCGGACGCGTCTGATCGCCACACCGGACGCGTTCGGTCACTCTGTGACCAGCGCGACTAATTCCTTTTCGACTCTATCTTCTTCACCCTTGCTCAAATGTGCCAATCACTAAGTATATCACCTTATGCACATGTGTTAGCATATTTTCACAAACATTTTCAAGGGTGTTAGTACTCCACTAGATCCTAAATGCAAATATAATGAGTTAGAGCATCTAGTGGCACTTTGATAACCGCATTTCGATACGAGTTTCACCCCTCTTAATAGTACGGCTATCGAACCTAAATGTGATCACACTTGCTAAGTGTCTTGATCACCAAAACAAAAAAGGCTCCTACCACTTATACCTTTGCCTTGAGCCTTTTGTTTTTCTTTTACTTCTTTTCCAAGTCTAAGCACTTGATCATCACTAAGGCAACACCATCATTATGTCATGATCTTCATTTGCTTTACCTCTTGGAGTAGTGCTACCTATCTCATAATCACTTTGATAAACTATGTTAGCACTTAGGGTTTCATTAATTCACCAAAACCAAACTAGAGCTTTCAATCTCCCCCTTTTTGGTAATTGATGACAACCCTTACTCAAAGATATGAACTGAAATTTAATTGAATCCATGTTGCTTGCCCAAACATATTTACCATGTGTAATAGGATATGGACAAGTTTCATGAACTCCATATGGTAGCAATTGCCCCCCTACATATGTGCTAATAGTTTGGATTGTAGCTTGCACATATGCTTAGATAGAAAATATAGGAGACAATGTCTACCAAATGATGCTGAGGTATAAAAGATGGACCTTTGAAGCGTGATACCAATTGGAGTGCACTAATATACCATCCTCAGCACCATTAGTAATTAGTCATACACAAAAATTAGAATACCCCGTGAGATCAATATTAGAAGTAAGGACCTAGTTTTCATAATGTGAGCATAAGTCTAGTTACTTAAACCTATGCATGCTATTTTTTTATTTCATCATCCAAACCTACAACTAGCATACACCACACAAGCATGGAAATTAAAATTTAAATTCTTATGCCATGCAAGCAAACATATGAAATACACATTCAAATGCACCATACAAGTTCATGAGCTTGCTCCCCCTACTTGTGTGCTCAAAATTTTAATTGATCCATTCCTTTGTCATATCTCTCCCCCTATGTCAAATTCTCTCCCTTGGTTGTCTTTTCACTATCTTTGTACACTAATATCTTTGTTTTCCTCCCCATAGCACTAATATCTTTGTTTTTCTCCCCATAGCACTAATGCCTTTGTTTTTCTCCCCCTTTGTCATCAATGACCATAAAGGTTCAAAATGTAGATAGGTTGAGATTATCAATGTCAATCAATGGGGTGAGGATCATTTTCCCCAAATTTGGTCTAATCTAGATCATTTGTCAAAGATATTTGACTCGATTTTATCCAAGGACAAGCTTCTTCACACCTCCAAATAAGGGTTATCTTGTACCATGTTGAGTTAAACACTTAGAGCTCATTTTCTAGATTAAACACTAGGTTTACAAGTCCACAAACATGTCATATGCTACCACTAGATCAAAATAAGCATAGAAGCAATAGTGGTACCATACAATCATCAAATTTATTTGATTTTCATGAATGAGCCTATTAAATGTGAAAGATGGCTAGATGCACTAAACATGTCCTTAGCAAGGATGTATGCCATGCCAATCAACTTTTACCTTAGATTGCTCGAAGGAGAGGCATGTCATATAGTGGGAGTGCATCAACACATATTTGAGAAATCCAATATATTCAACTCATTCCTTAGCTTGCAAAACCTTTTCTCATCCAATGGCTTGGTGAATATATCGGCAAGTTGATCTTTGGTGCCTACACTCTCAATACAAATGTCCCCTTTTGTTGGTGATCTCTTATGAAATGATGGCGGACATCAATATGCTTTGTTCTTGTATGTTGAACCGGATTGTTGGTCAACTTGATTGCACTCTCATTATCACATAGCAATGGCACTTTCTTGAACTTGATTCCAAAGTCACTCAAAGTGGCCTTCATCCAAAGAATTTGTGCACAACAACTACCGGCGGATATGTATTCGGCTTCGGTGGTTGATAATGCAACACTATTTTGCTTCTTTGATGACCATGAAACAAGTGATCTTCCCAACAATTGACATGTGTCCGAGGTGCTCTTCCTTTCAACCATGCATCCCGCATAATCCGAGTCGGAGTAACCAACTAGCTCAAACTTTGCTCCTTTGGGATACCACAAACCAATATTTTGTGTATGCTTCAAGTATCTCAATATTCTCTTTGTAGCCTTCAAATGACTTTCTCTTGGTGAGGCTTGAAATCTTGCACACATGGCTACACTAAACATGACATCTAGCCTTGATGCGGTCACATAGAGTAGGCTTTCAATCATAGACCGATACAATTTTTGATCCACCATATTGCCACTTGCATCACTATCAAGTTGACATTTGTTCCCATTGGTGTACTAATGGCTTTGCTATCACTCATGCCAAACTTCTTGATCATGTCCTTGATATACTTGCCTTGACTCACAAATATACCATTCTTCAATTGCTTGATTTGAAGATTAAGGAAGTAACTTAACTCTCCAATCATGGACATCTCAAACTCATTAGCCATCATCTTTCCAAATTCTCCACCAAAATCTTGATTGGTTGATCCAAATATGATGTCATCAACATAGATTTGCAACACAAATAAATCTTTTCCGATCTTCTTGATGAAAAGAGTGGTGTTAACCTTGCCCATCATGAACCCTTTAGAGAGTAGAAAGTCCCTCAATCTCTTATACCATGCTCTAGGTGCTTGCTTCAAGCCATATAATGCCTTCTTCAATTTGTACACATGGTCGGGCTTCTTGTCATCTTCAAAATCGGGAGGTTGCTCAACATATACTTCTTGATTGATTTAACCATTGAGAACTACACTCTTAATATCCATTTGATAGAGTTTGATGTTGTGGGCACAAGCATAGGCTAGCAAGATTCTAATTGCTTCCAATCTAGCAACCGGGGCATATGTTTCTCTAAAGTCAAGACCTACCACTTGTGTATATCCTTGTGCTACCAATCTTGCTTTGTTCCTTACTACTATCCTATCTTGATCTTACTTGTTTCTAAAGACCCATTTGGTTCCAATCACATTGTGTCCCGTTGGTCTCTCTACTAATTCCCATACTTGATTTCTTATGAAGTTATTCAATTCTTCATGCATAGCATTCACCCAATCAACATCCTTCAATGCTTCATCTATCTTCTTTGGTTCAATGGATGACACAAATGAGAAATGCTCACAAAATGAAGCCAATCTTGATCTTGTTTATACACCTCTAAAAATATCACCAATTATAGTGTCCAATAGATGATCCCTTACAATATTGGTTGGTTGGAGCATTGGAACTTGATTGCTTGTATTTACTTGATCATTGGGTTGAGATAATGTGCTAGCTACTTGATCTTGTTCATTATCATGAGAGCCACTTGTACTAACTTGATTTGTATCATCTTGCACATTTGAGTTAGAGAGCACTTGTAGTTGATCATCTTCATCATCATTCACTTGCCTAGGCCTCAATTCATCAACATCCATGTTCTTCATGGCATTTGAAAGTTGAATGCCTCTAACATTTTCCAAGTTCTCATTCTCTTCTTGTAAACCCTTGGTTTCTTCAAATTCAACATCATAAACTTTCTCAAGAGTACTACTATCCAAATTCTAAACTTTATATGTTTTGCTTGTAGTGGAGTAACCAAGTAGGAATCCTTCATCACATTTCTTGTCAAACTTGCTCAATCTAGTGACTTTCTTCAAGATATAACATTTGCAACCAAAGACCCAAAAATATACAATATTGGGCTTTCTACCATTCAAGAGCTCATATGGTGTCTTCTCTTTCAATGGGTGACAATAGAGGCAGTTGCTACAATAGCAAGCCGTGTTGATAGCTTCGGCCCAAAAGGATTGACTCACATTATACTCACTAAGCATAGACCTTTGCTATATCAATGAGTGTTCTATTCTTCCTCTCAACAAGGCCATTTGATTGAGGAGTGTACTTGGCCGAGAATTGATGTCTAATTCTAAATTTATCACACAACTCATCAATTCTAGTGTTTTTGAACTCACTACCATTGTCACTTCTAACTCTCTTGATAGTTGTTTCAAACTCATTGTGAATGCCTTTGACAAATGATTTGAATGTTGCAAACACATCACTTTTATGCACTGGAAAGTATACCCATGTGTATCTAGTATAATCATCCACTATCACAAAGCCATATTTGTTACCACCAATGCTAGTGTATTGAGTTGGCCCAAATAAATTCATGTGCAATAACTCAAATGCTTTATTAGTGCTCATCATGCTTTTTTTCTTAGGATGGGTGTTTCCAACTTATTTGCTGGCTTGACAAGAGCTACAAAGCTTATCCTTCTCAAACACAACATCTTTTAGGCCTCTAACCAAGTCATGCTTAACCAATCTATTCAATTGTTTCATTCCAACATGACCAAGCATTATATGCCATAATCAACCCATGCTAGACTTAGTGAATAAACATGTAGATAATTTAGCTTCACTAGCATTGAAATCAACCAAATATAGATTCTCATATCTAAAGCCTTTGAAGATCAAATTTGAGCCATCTACACTTATGATCTCCACATCATCTACCCCAAATATGCATATGAATCCAAGATCACACAATTAAGCCACATATAGCAAATTAAAGTTCAAGCTCTCTACTAGCAACACATTGGAAATGCTCATGTCATTGGATATTGCAATCTTACCAAGCCCTTTGACCTTGCCTTTACCATTGTCACCAAATGTGATACTATCATAACCATCATTGACATTGGTGTTGATTCAGTTGAACATTCTTGCATCACCGGCCATATGTTGAGTGCACCCACTATCAAGAACCCAATGCCTTCCTCTGGCTTTGTAATTGACCTATAAAAGAAGATCAATTCTTTTTAGGTACCCAAACTTGCTTGGGTTCTTGAAGGTTAGTGATCAAGCTCTTTGGCACCCAAATAGCTTTCTTCTTTGAGCCCATCCATGGTTTACCAATGAACTTAGCCTTTACACCAAGAAAGAATCAAGCTTAATAGAGGATACATTAGCATTTTTGCTCTTGTTCTTGCATTCATGCTCTTTATGACCAACTTACTTGCAACTAGTGCAAAACTGACCATTGTTCTTCACCAAACTAGTCTTGTGAGAAGCAAAGGCCGTCTTGCCTTTCTTGGGGGTATAGCCCAATCCCTCTTTGTATAGAGAAGCTCTTTGGCTACCCAAGCACATAAGCAAGCGGTCCTCACCACCATAGGCCTTAGCCAAGGTGTGAGTGAGCTCATTGACCTCCTTTTTGAGAGTCTCATTCTCAACCATTAGTGAGGTATCACAAGTGAAACCATCACTACTAGATGAGGTGGAAGTAGAAGTGCTATAAGAAGGATGAGTGGGAGCAACAATGATTGGCATAGATAATGATTCATCAATTAGGTCACAAGTTAAGCCTACATTACAAGTCTCAACATGCTTCTTCTTATTTTGTTCATTGAGTAAAGAGGAATGAGCTTTCTCAAGCTTCTTGTGAGCCTTGCCAAGCTTCTCATGGTCTTCCTCTAGCCACTCATGAGTTGCTTTGAGCTCATCAAGGGCTTGCTTAAGGGCTTTTACTTCCTTATTCAAGCTCTTGCATTCCCTTCGTTTAATGTCAAAGTGTTTTTTAGCATCTTCTAGCATGTCAAATAATTCATCTTTAGTAGGTTCATCATCATCACTATCACTATCATTCTCATTATCATGTTCCTTATAACTTCCATCATCATAAGTTTGTACCTTAGTGGCCTTAGCCATGAAGCATGATGGAGTGTCGAAGAGAGAAGGCTTCTCATTGATAGCAATGCTTGCAAGTGCCTTCTTCTTGGTGGTCTTGTCATCATCACTATCATCATCATCACTTGAGGAAGCATCACTATCCCAAGTGACCACATATGAACCACCCTTCTTCTTCTTGAAGGTCATCTTGTCCTTCTTCTCTTTCTTTTCCTTCTTGTCCTTCTTTTTATTCTTTTTGTCATCATCTTTGTCACTATTGTATGGGCATTGAGCAACAAGATGATCTTTGCTTCCATAATTGAAGCACCTTCTTGACTCTTCCTTGTTCTTGGATGAAAACTTCTTTCTTCTAGCATGATAGCCCTTCTTCATCATGAACTTCCTAAATCTCTTGACAAAGAGAGCCATCTTCTCGCCATCCATCTCATCAAAGCTCAAGTCTTCATCTTTACTTGATGATTCTTACTTTGCCTTGCCCTTGGATGATGTGGCCTTGAATGCCACACTCTTCTTCTCTCTCTTTTCTTCCTTTTCATCATCATCTCTATAAGCATCATCGGTCATGATATCTCTCAAGATTTGATTTGGTGTCATTGTATCCAAACCGGTCCTCACTAGCAATGTGACCAATATGCCAAATATTGCGGGTAAACATTTCAAGAACTTATGAGAGAAGTCCTTCTCATCCACCTTCTCACCAAGTGCTTTAAGATTATTGACAAGCACTTCCAACCGATGGAACATGTCCGGCACACTCTCATCTTCCTCCATCTTGAAGCTAGCAAATTTCTCCTTGAGAATGTATGCCTTTGCACCCTTCATTGCCTTGGTGCCCTCAAATGATTCTTCCAACTTCTTCCAAGCCTCATGAGCCATCTCAATGTTCTTGATTTGCTCAAATGTTCTCTCATTGATTGCATCATGAATGACACTTGGAGCAATGTCATTGTTTTGGAGAAGCACTTCTTCGGCCGCGGTGGGATTTTCTGGATCATTAATCTCAATTTTGGTTTCTACCACCTTCCACACCTTTCTATTGATTGACTTGATATATGCGGTCATCTTTGACTTCCAATATGGATAATTTGGGCCATCAAATTGGGGTGGCTTCTTAGTGTTGTTGATTTGAGCCATTTTTACACCGAAGGTTGTTAAGCCTAAAATCACGGTGACCTTGGCTCCGATACCACTTGAAAGGTCCTAATGGCTAGAGGGGGGGGAATAGCCTATTAAAAATTTCTACAACAACACTTAGCAAACCGGTTAGACAATTATGAGGCGAAGCAAGTGTAGCGCTAGCCTACTAAAATTGCAAGCCACCTACCATAATTCTAGTTTCTATAGTCTCTATCCACACAATGGCTATGTCACTATACTAAGTTAGTGTGCTCTCAAATGCTAACTAAAGAGCCACACTAACCAAACTAACAAGCTCTCACGACAAGCTACACTAAAGAGCTTGACAACTAGTTTGCAGTAATGTAAAAAGAGTGAGCAAGGTGGTTATACTGATGAGTCGAGGAATGAACCAATCAATCACAAGAATGAATACCAATAAAGACCAATCACCTCAGAATCAAATGATGACACAATGATTTTTTTACCGAGGTTCACTTACTTGCTAGCAATCTAGTCCTCGTTGTGGCGATAAACTCACTTGGAGGTTCACGCGCTAATTGGCATCACACGCCAAACCCTCAATAGGGTGCCGCACAACCAACACAAGATGAGAATCACACAAGCCATGAGCATTTTACTAGAGTAGCTTTTGGCTCTCCATCGGGGAAAGGTCAAGAACCCCTCACAATCACCACGATCGGAGCCAGAGACAATCACCAACCTCCGCTCGATGATCCTCGCTACTCCAAGCCGTCTAGGTGGCGGCAACCACCAAGAGTAACAAGCAAATCCTGTAGCGAAACACGAACACCAAGTGCCTCTAGATGCAAATACTAATGCAATGCACTTGGATTCTGTCGGGTTCATAAACCCGGGGTCCCTCGGGGACCGGCTTCCACGCCAAGGCTTGGCCCAAGCGGGCAGCACACAACTCATGGGCCGGCCCAAGGATCTAAAACAGCAGGCCAAAAGAGCGGTCCAGTCACCGACCGGAAGGTCTGGCCAAAGAGGAACAGCGCCCGCTCGTCGACTACTTCGGCCCACCTCTCCGACCAGAGAGCTCGCTTCGGACTCTAGCCGCCTCTAGATGGCCTCTCTGATCGGAAGGGTGGCCCAAAGCGCTACTTCTGACTCTGACCCCATGTCTCCGACCAGGGTTCACAGAAACCCTGCTCACCACTCTTCTCCGACTGGCGCGACCAGGACCGACTGGGGCCATCCGACCAGGAATGCTTGCTTGGAAGGAACTAGGCGATGAACGAAAAAAGCAGGCCAGGGCGCACAGAGTCAAACCACGATACCAGGGACCATACCCTATACAGTACTCTGCAACCACCCTGACACAAACAGTATTGTAGGCGCCGACATTTTCCTCTATAGTATTGTAGGCGCCGACATTTCCTTTATAGTATTGTAGGCACCGTTAAAACTCCCATACGGTAAGGCCTCCCACGTGCCTCCGAGTACCAATAGTGTTGTGGGCATCGGGATTTACCGTATGGGGTGAACGTGGTGAGACTCCTCACATCCCTCTAGGCATCAACAGTGTTTTGCAGGTACCGACATCTGCCATTTCTGGAGAAGGCAACGCAACCTCCCACGTGCATCTGACACTCTATAGTGATGACCAATAGTGTTGTAGGCGCCTACCATTATCTTGTACCCGCCGGTATGGGCGACAGAGCCTAGTAGCATACGTACTCTCATCCTCTCACTTGTAAAGCCATCCATTTTATCTATAAAAGGGGATGCACGCCCTCCAAGGAGAGCTTCTTTAGTCCTTTTGAGTAATACAACATCAATCGAGTTCATCAGCTCACAACCATAGAACCGCCGGGTTCATACCCCAAGCACACGCTTGAACACTTAGCTCATAGCGTAGCTCCTGTCGCTCTTGTACACCCTTCCGATCGGAGCCGACCGAACCTCTTATACACCCTATCTTTCTCCTTCTCGTTTGTAACCCCACTGCAAACTTCGAGCACCTAGGCTCAGGAATAAAGTCACTGACCGACCCAAAATGGATGTAGGGCATGTTGCTTGAACCAGTATAAACCTGTGTCATTGAGTGCTAGGTCACCTCCGATCACAACGTACGGCAAAACTACAAATATTTACTAGTTGGTCACATTCTGCACCGACAGTTGGCGCCGTCTATGGGGAAGACGCTGTATGTTCAACACTTTTTGGTCATCGGAGGGCCCACTTTTCCGCCACCCTAGCCGCGGCAGGCTTGGGCGATACGATTCGCTTTGGCTCGCTGGAGTTTCCCGTGCTCTCACCAGCTGGGATGCGGGTCTCGATCGTCTTTGAGCCATCCCAGGCCTTCTTCTCTAGAAGCCTGGACTTCGTCGCCGACCGGCTCAGCGAACTGCACCTCATCAAGGAGGCTCACAACCCGGCACCCGTCGGAGGGGCACCCTCCATCAACTCCGGGACGCACGACTTCGACGATGCGGCATCTGCGCTTCTTTCCGAGCAAACTCTCTACTCAAACCCCACTGTAAGTAATATACGTACTATTATTTACTCTTCATTTACTATCCCCCACCGATCACCCCGAGGGACTGTATCACCCACGCCACAAACACCGTACGATCGATTCCCCTACGCCTCGCGTCCTCCGCAAATACATACGCTCGGGGGCTCCGAAGGATGCTTGCGCCATCCCCCCTCACAACCGAATCCATGGGAACGGTGGGCTACGCTCCTGCCGTTTTCCATGAACTCCCGGATGATGAGGGCGAGAGCGATGGTTCTAGCATCGGCGATGTGGCACCCCGCCACTATCTGTCTCAGGAGTGCGCTATGGTGGACACTCCAGGACAGCCACCGGTGGTTGTGGAGTCTACGCAGACTCACACCCCTCTGGACCCGCACGTGGGGGCCATCGCATCTACGCCAGCCCACGCCGAGGAATTACAACAACGGAGGCAGAACCAACCGCCGCCTGCGCTGGCACATTCGGTGCAGCACGTTGCGCCGCATGCACATCACCCGGCGGGTGGTGCTTGGGGCCAAACCCGCTAGGTCCAACATGACATCGTGAATGAGGGGAATGATCCCCCACAGTTCACTCGGGCTAGCCAGAACATTGCCGCTGCGGCGATGCTTCTGCGTGGCGTTCTCGAGCCCGTCGACCCCCGGGAGCGGGAGGTCTACCGGAACCTCCGGGTTCTGGTAGAAGTCGCCACCGTTCAACAGGCGGAAAGCTCCGCATCGTGACTCCAACACGCGCCGTCCCTCCACACTGGGGGGAACAAGGACGCGCCAGACAGATCGCTCCATTCGCTCACCGCTACAGCTGCCTGGTGTGGCCCAAGGGGCGGCGGCCGCATCATGGTCCAACCTAGCGCCTGCCCCACACCGACCGCCGGTGCACGAATGGACTGGTTCGCACCAGGATGCTCGCAGCATCGTCAGCAACCAGCATCAGGTCCAGCACGATGATGACGCCCGCTGGGCGGCGGTAGGAGCAGGCAACACAGGTCCTGGGCGGACCATCGAGGGGAGCAGCGAAACACGCCCTAGGCGCGGTCGCCGACTGGACGACCAGAGTCCCAGCCCTGAGGGCTCGGGACCACGGGCCTTCGGCCAACGCATCCGAAGAGCACCGTTCCCACGGTGTTTCCAACCGCCCACCAACATCACCAAATACTCCGAGGAGACAAACCCAGCCATTTGGCTCGAAGACTTCCGGCTCGCCTATCAGGCCAGAGGTGTGGATGATGACTATTTCATCATTCAGTATCTTCCCATTTGTGTGGGGGAGCATGTTCGGGCATGGCTTAAATTCCTCTCGCACGGCAGCATCCGCGACTAGGCAGACCTCAAGAGGGTCTTCGTCGAAAATTTCTAAGGGACGTATGTCCGCCCTGGAAACTCCTGGGACCTCAAGAGCTGCCAGCAGGAGCCCAGCGAGTCCCTATGGGATTACATCCGTAGGTTCTCCCAACGATGCAACTCCATCCCTAATGTCATCGACGCAGACGTCATCAGCGCGTTCCTCTCCGGGATGAACTGTGAGTCCCTGATCCACAAGCTTGGCTGCCTGAAGCCTCGTACCACCCGTGACCTGCTCGATGTCACCACTAACCATGCCTCTGGCGAGGAGGCGGTTGGAGTGGTCTTTAGTGGAGGCTGGGACAAAGTCAAGGCCAAGCGTAAGGACCAAGATGAGGACCCCTCCACACAGAGGGGCAAGAAGAACAAAAAGGATCAGCACCGATCGGACAACACCACGATGGTCGCCGCGGCTAATCGCACGGGCAAGCAGCCCCAACAGGGGCTGCCTGACCACTTCAACAAGCTCATGGACAGTCCATGCACCAACCATGCCTACTCCGTCAAGCACCTCTTCAAGGACTGCGAGCTCCTCAAACGTTACCTCTGATAGGCCGGCGGGCCAAAGGAGGGAGACGGCAAAGAGGCGGCAGCCAAGAAAGGTGGCACGGCAGGCAAGGACGAAGATGGCTTCCCCAAACCTGAGGAGTGCATCATGATCTTCGGTGGGTCCGACGCCATCTGGGCAAAACACCAGCACAAGGTGCGCTATAGGGAGGCATGCGTCGCCGAGATGGCCGTCCCCTTCTTCCTCAGCTGGTCGGAATCTCCGATCACCTTCGATCAGAGGGACCATCCCTCCCACATCGCAAGGCCAAGACGCTACCCGCTCATCATCGACCCCATCGTCCGCAAGAAGTGCCTCACCAAAGTGCTGATGGATGGAGGTAGTGGCCTCAACATCCTATACGTCGACACCCTCGATGCCATGCTCATCCCCCGATTGGAGCTCCACCCGGCAGGCTCCCCCTTCCACGAGGTAATCTCGGGAGCACAGGCGTACCCGCTCGGATAGATCGATCTGCCCGTCACGTTCACTGGCCAGTCCAACTTCCGCTCAGAGGTCCTCACCTTCGAGGTGGTAGACTTTCCAGGGTCCTACCACGCTATCTTGGGGCGGCCATTCTATGCAAGATTCATGGCAATCCCCAACTACACCTATCTCAAGTTGAAGATGCCGGGACCAAATGGCGTCATCACCGTGAGTAGCGCCTTCTCGCACGCCTTCACATGCGACCGCGAGCACTACGAGCTCGCCACTGCGGTCGTCAACTCGTTCGAGCTCCTGCGGCTCAGGGAGTCGTCAACCCCAGCAGTCCTAGACTGCAACAAACCGACTTCCTCGACGGCCTTCCGCCTGCTCGAGGAGACCAAGGCAGTAGGTATCGACCCCGCTGACCCAACCAAAACGCTGCGGATCAAGACCCAGCTCCTGGCCAAATAGGAATGCGAGCTCGTCGACTTCCTACGTGACAATCATGATTTCTTCGCATGGCAGCCTTCTGACATGCCGGGCATAGCGTGGGACGTCACCGAGCAAACTATGCGCCTCGTCCTAGGCTCAAAGCCCACCAAGCAGCGCCTACGTCGCTTCGACAATGAGAGAAGTAGGACCATAGGCGAGGAGATTGCTAAACTCCTGGCAGCCGGGTTCATCAAAGAGGTATTCCACTCCGACTGGCTTGCCAATCCCGTTCTTGTTAAAAAGAAGACCGGGAAGTGGAGAATGTGCGTTGATTATACTAGCCTCAACAAAGTGTGTCCAAAGGATCACTTTCCTTTGCCACACATAGACCAGATAGTCGACTCCACCTCGAGTTGTGAGATCCTCTCCTTTCTGGATGCCTACTTAGGCTATCACCAGATTGCGATGAAAGAATCCGATCAGCTCGCAACCTCGTTCATCACCCCGTATGGTTCGTACTGCTACATGACCATGCCTTTCGGCCTGAAGAACGCTGGCGCCACCTACCAAAGGTGCATGTAGCACTACTTCACCGACCAAATCGACCTGCTCGATCAGCCTGATTGGGCCGAGCGACCGAAACCAACGATTGCCGTCTACGTTGATGACATCGTAGTCAAAATGGCTCAAGCTCGTGACTTGATCGCAAACTTGGCCACAACATTCGTGAACCTCTGAAGGTTCAATATCAAGCTGAATCCCAAAAATGTGTTTTCGGGGTTCCGAAGGGGAAGTTGCTTGGATACATCGTGTCCGAGCGCGGCATCGAGGCCAACCAAGAAAAGAACACGGCCATTTCCAACATGGGCCCCATACGCAACGTCAAGGGCATACAAAGGCTCACCGGCTGTCTGGCTGCCCTGAGCTGCTTCATCTCCCGCTAGGCAAATGGGGGATGCCGCTCTACAAGCTCCTCAAAAAGACGGATGCCTTCGTTTGGACTGAGGAAGCCCAGCAGGCTCTAGAAAGTCTCAAAGCGTCCTTGACGTCGGCCCCAATCCTCGTCACTCCCGAATGGGGAGAACCCCTCCCCCTGTACATCGCGGCAAGCAACCATGTCGGGAGTGCCGCCCTGGTCATCAAAAGGGAGGAACCAGGACACCAGCTCAAAGTTCAGTGACCCGTATACTTCGTCGGGGAGGTACTCGCCGACCCAAAGGTCTGGTACCCCTAGGTGCAGAAACTCCTATACGCCATGCTCAAATTGACTTAAGATCAGGCTACCATCAGATAAAGATCAGACCGGAGGATATACCTAAAACTGCTTTCTCTACTAGGTACGGCTTATACGAGTATTTGGTTATGTCTTTCGGACTAACAAATGCTCCAGCCTATTTCATGTACCTGATGAACTCGGTATTCATGCCCGACCTTGACAAGTTCGTGGTCGTGTTTATCGATGACATATTGATTTATTCAGAAAATGAGTCAGATCATGAAGAGCATCTGAGGATTGTCCTATCCAGACTAAGGGAGCATAAGCTATATGCCAAGTTTAGCAAATGTGAATTTTGGATGAGCAAAGTACCTTTCTTAGGTCACATTTTATCAAGAGATGGAATCTCAGTAGACCCATCCAAAGTACAAGAGGTCATGGATTGGAAAGCCCCAACTTCGGTTCATGAAGTTCGGAGTTTTCTAGGGTTAGCGAGGATACTATCGCTTGTTTATTCCAGATTTCTCAAAGATAGCTAAGCCTATGACCGACTACTTGTAAAGATGAGAAGTACAAATGGACACCGAATGTGAAACAACTTTTCACACCCTCGTAACTTTGTTGACTACAAAGACTGTGTTAGCACAACCGCACATTGAAAAGCCTTTTGATGTATTTTGTGATGCATCGAGAATAGGTTTGGGATGTGTGCTTATGCAAGAAGGAGAGTAATTGCATATGCCTCTCGGCAATTGAGAAAACATGAAGTCAACTACCCTACACATGATTTGGAACTTGCGGTTGTTGTTCATGCATTAAAGATATGGAGACATTACTTGTTGGGCAATGTCTGTCACATCTATAATGACCACAAAAGTCTCAAGTATATCTTTACCCACCCGTAATCGAACATGAGACAACGAAGATGGTTAGAATTCATTAAGGACTATAATTTAGAAGTGCATTACCATCCGGTAAAGCAAATGTAGTAGCCGATGCACTTAGTCGAAGTCCCATTGCAACACTGTGGGAAGCATTGCGGAAGATGGATTCAACTTGTTACATCCTCATTGTACTACACAATATCACAATCATTTGTTCACTTGAGGGCAAAATCATAGAGCTACAAAGAGATGATGTGGGAATAAGTCACATCAAGAGAAAAATGCAAGAGCAAGAAACCAAACATTTTAGATTGGACGAAAGAGGTGTATTATGGTTTGAGGACCGACTAGTGGTACCAAAAGACCGTGAGCTAAGGAATCAAATTTTAGAAGAAGCTCACTCATCCAAATTGTCTATCCATCCGGATAGTAGTAAAATGTATCAAGATTTAAGAACCCGTTTTTGGTGGACTAAGATGAAGAAAGAGATCGCAACCTATGTTGCTTGGTGTGATAACTGTAGTAGAGTAAAAGCCATCCATATGAAAACTGCTGGATTACTTCAGCCATTGCCTATTCCAGGATGGAAATGGGAGGAAATCAGCATGGACTTTATCACAGGCCTTCCAATGACGCCAAAAGGTCACGATTCAATCTGGGTCATTGTTGATCGTCTCACCAAGTCAACACACTTTATACCCGTGAACACACGGTATATAGTTGGAAAATACGCTGAGATATATGTTTCCCAGATCGTGAGACTGCATGGAGTACCCAGGACTATAATCTCAGATCGAGGACCACAGTTCATAGCTCGTTTCTGGGAGCACTTACACCAGGCTTTGGGAACCAAGCTAATCAGAAGTTCAGCTTATCATCCGCAAACTTTAGGACAGACAGAGCGAGTGAATCAAATCCTAGAAGATTTACTTAGAGCTTGTGTTATATCTTCAAAAGGTTCATGGGAGAAATGGTTACCTTTAGCTGAATTCTTCTATAACAACAGTTATCAAGCGAGTATCAAAATGGCTCCATTTGAAGCCTTGTATGGCAGAAAGTGCAGAACTCCATTGAATTGGATTGAGCCCGGTGAAAGGAGATACTTTGGTATTGATTTTGTCAATGAAGCAGAAGAGCAAGTACGTATCATCCAACAACATATGAAGGCAGCTCAATCAAGACAGAAGAGTTATGCCGACAGAAGAAGACCACTAACTTTTGAAGTGGGTGACTATGTCTACTTGAGAGTATCACCCATGAAAGGTGTGAAAAGATTTGGGATGAAAAAGAAGCTTTCACCAAGATATGTAGGGCCATACAAAATTTTGGAACGAAAAGGAAATGTTGCGTATAAGTTACAACTTCCACCAGAGATGAGTGCAATCTTTGATGTGTTCCATGTTTCTCAGTTAAAGAAATGTCTTTGAGTACCTGAAGAAGCTATTGCACCCACCAATGTGCAGCTCCAATCGGATTTGACCTATGAAGAAAAGCCAATTCGAGTATTAGAAGAGATGGAGAGAGTGACAAGAAGTAAGATTATTAAGTTCTATAAGGTGGTGTGGAACAATCATAGTGAACAAGATGCTACGTGGGAAAGAGAAGATTATCTACGAGAAGTTTATCCCGCCTTTTTCCAAGAATGGTAGGTCTTGCAAATCTCGGGATGAGATTTTTATAAGGGGGAGGGGCTATAACACCAGATTGCGATGAAAGAATCCGATCAGCTCGCAACCTCGTTCATGACCCCGTATGGTTCATACTGCTACGTGACCATGCCTTTCGGCCTGAAGAACGCTGGCGCCACCTACCAAAGGTGCATGTAGCACTACTTCACCGACCAAATCGACCTGCTCGATCAGCCTGATCGGGCTGAGCGACCGAAACCAACGATTGCCGTCTACGTTGATGACATCGTAGTCAAAACGGCTCAAGCTCATGACCTGATCGCAAACTTGGCCACAACATTCGTGAACCTCTGAAGGTTCAATATCAAGCTTAATCCCAAAAATGTGTTTTCGGGGTTCCGAAGGGGAAGTTGCTTGGATACATCGTGTCCGAGCGCGGCATCGAGGCCAACCCTGAAAAGATCACGACCATTTCCAACATGGGCCCCATACGCAACGTCAAGGGCATACAAAGGCTCACCGGCTGTCTGGCTGCCCTGAGCTGCTTCATCTCCCGCTAGGCAAATGGGGGATGCCGCTCTACAAGCTCCTCAAAAAGACGGATGCCTTCATTTGGACTGAGGAAGCCCAGCAGGCTCTAGAAAGTCTCAAAGCGTCCTTGACGTCGGCCCCAATCCTCGTCACTCCCGAATGGGGAGAACCCCTCCTCCTGTACATCGCGGCAAGCAACCATGTCGGGAGTGCCGCCCTAGTCATCAAAAGGGAGGAACCAGGACACCAGCTCAAAGTTCAGTGACCCGTATACTTCGTCGGGGAGGTACTCGCCAACCCAAAGGTCTGGTACCCCCAGGTGCAGAAACTCCTATACGCCATGCTAATGGCGACCAGGAAGCTCCTACACTACTTCATCGACCACGAAGTTGCGGTCGTCACTTCATACCTGTAACACCTCGGGTGTTAGCCTTGCATAACTTGACTTGCATAACATGAGCATGAGCATCAAGCATTCATAAATCATCATTTACACTCGAAACATTGAATTGAAACATAGGCAACGTTGCTTGTTATTGCATGTTTCTTTGTACTTATGCAAATAATCATGAATGAAAACATGTACTTGGTAGATGTGGGTCACAAAAACATGTAACCACACTTGGGTTAGCAATTAGGGCATGGTTCATGAAAGTCACTTTCCATAATCAAGCCTTTAAGGCATATTTCATGTGATTACTTTAAATAGCTCTATGAGTGACTACTGCATGAAATGCTTAAATGACCTTGCAAATTGCTTAAATATGCTTAGAGTATCATCATGAACAACTTTGGTATTTAGGGCTAGGGCTAGTTTGGTCATTAAGCCATGCTTTGATGTGTTTCATCATTTAAAAGTGACATGTTTGACTAAAGTGGAACTAGGTGCTAGAGACCTTGCATGGAGGAGTTCACTAAAGCAATGTTGTAGTGTTTGACATAAGGAACAACTTTGATTTTTGGGTCTTTGACTGATTCAGCTCCTAACATGTTTGAAATTGGGTCACAAAAATCAGTAAAACACTCATTGCAACACTTAACAAATTTTTCTAAGTCAAGTTCACTGACAGCCTCACAAACCAATCTTTGTGATGATATAACTCGAGTTTAGTTGAGAGTTGGCACATGACCCCTTAACAAAAGTTGTAGCTGGTACATAGGGCTATGATTTTTGTTCAGATCGTTTGCACTTTTGAGCTTCGGTTTAATAGTTAATTCACCGTCAAAACGCGTCGTCGGGCTCGGTTTTGATTCTCTGAATCGACTGAACGAAGCCGTTCAGTGGCCGACATCGGCAGGCTTCGCACGCCGCGTGGCGCGGGAAACGGCCGCGCATCGCCGCCGGTCTGTCCGCGCAGGCCACGACGCACCTAGGCGCGCCTTCAACTCCCCCGCACCCGCCCGCACTCAGCCACGCCTCTGTTTTTGCATTTCCGCCTCCTCCTTTGCCTGTGCGAGCACCGCCGCAGCAGCCGCCGAGCTCCCGTAGCTCCGTCGTCGCCATAGCCCGCGTAAACTCACATCGAGCCGCCTTTTCGTCACCACCGTAGCACCACTAGCTCCCCAGCATCCTACCGCGTCCAATAGTGCTCGCTGTTCAAGCTCGGTAAGCCCCAGCGCCGTGCAACGCCTCGCCGAAGCTCCTCCGTGGCCCAACCCGACCACCGCAGGCCACGATAGCGCGAGCAATAGCTTCCTTGTAGTCCACTGATGCTTGTCCACGCATTAATTTGAGTCACCATGGCTTCCATCGGCGTACCACCGACGTCCCGCCTCGCCAAGCCGCCATGGCCGCCGCCGTCGTCACTAGTGTCGACGATAGGGCCGGCCAAGTAGACCAATCGACGCGTTAGGTCACGGGGATCACTCAGTGATGATGTCACCGCCGGCGGACTCGCCGTCGGTGAGCTATGGCCGCGCGAGCTTGCTCAGCGCTGCCGGCTCTGTTTTGGTCTCGCTGACCGGTGGGTCCAACTGACGCGTGGGTCCCTGCTGTTAGCGACTCTAGGTTTTAAAGATAGTTCAAAAATTCCAGATTCAAGTGTGTTTTGTTATTTTTGTATCTTTAGTTTGATAGCTCATAAAATTGTGAAATAAAGTGTGTTCCTTAGGAAGTGTAGTATTTAGGAAAAATATATTCTTGACTTGTACAGTAGAAATTTTTGGAGATTTAAATAGGGATTTGAAATGTGCTTTTGAATACATTCAAATTTGTTTATTTTATATCTATAGTTCCTGTACTCCAAAAATTATGAAATTTTTGTGGTAAGCTAGACTTAGCATATATGAACTTTGGTAAAAATTTGAGGACCAGTGAATGTGTAGATTTATAGTTATAGATTTTTCTTTTATGAATAGTTAATCATTGCATGAATTTTTATAAATTAATTATGAGTCCAAAATTCATGAAATTTGTTGGAGGTAATCCTAGCACCATATGGATGTTAAGAAAAATAGGAAATCTGTTGCTTGACACTTTGCAATAGGATTTTCCATTTTATGCTATTTCAAGCCTTGCTTCCTTGTCATTTTTGTATAGAATGTTCTACTTAGTAAAATGATATGAAATTTTTATAGTAGTCCTTTGATAGCATTAGTAAGGCACTGTAAATTTTTGAGAATTTATTAAGTATATCTGATATATGTTTATTATTTAACCTAGATATCTAGATAAAATAATAAAGGCAATTAAATAAATAGTTTGGGCTTCACCATTATAATACATTAAATGTAATTAGTATGCTTAAACTGTTGGTAGATTTTATGTTGTCAAATTTTGAATGATTACATGAAGTAGAAGTATTATTACTTTATATTGCATATTAAATAGTTTCCGTGCTGATTCTAGAGTTTGATGAGTTGCATGTTGAAACTGATGTGACTGTAAAAATGGTTAATAACAAAGTTGTAGAGAATTTGATAAGCTTTCCAGAAAGTCCAGGATCACTGGATTTGGATTTGTAGAACTCCAGTTATGAGTGAAACAAGTAGCTGCTATTTTATGGTATAATCGATGCATTATGGAAGTAGATAATTAAATAACCGAGAAGAGATATGCACCTACTCAATAAACATGATGCACTTGTTAACATATATGCATTCATAATACTTATGCCATACTCATGCATCTAGGATCGGAGGAAGAGATCACGTTGCTGGAATTCGAAGAAGCCGAGGAAGGAACCAAAGCAGGAGGATCCGCAAGTCGCGAGCTCCGGCGTGGGCGAGAACCTCAAGAGCTTCCGGAGTGTCCTAACCACCGCCCTACTTCCTTTTTGCGAGGCAAGCCTCGAAGCATTATAAGTCTCCCAGTAATTTACAAATGTTTACTTACGTATTTATGACTGATGCATTAGGTTATAAGAGTTGAATGAAACCACTTGATGCATGTACATTCCTTATCCAAATATTACACCTTTAACCCAGATAGGTCCGTGGATCGAATATATATGCTTAGCCATGCTTAGACCGGTAGAAGTCGGGTGATGTCCTGTCACCGCGAGATATATAGGTGGATACCGAGCACGGTTATTATATTTGCTATCGTGGAACAGAACCATGAGGTAAAAAGTAAATCGAGACCGGATGGGAAGTCGATAGAGAAGCAACAAGACATGGAGGTCTTGGGTGTGGATTTATCCCCGCGTCGTGTCGATTAAGGACCATACCGTTGTTGGCGCTTCTGACAAGATTGAATGCATGCCTCTCACTTAGCTGGCCGGATAACTCGTTCCGACCGCTAAGCTAAGTAATTCAACTCAGGCCGGAATCGCTTACATTGCGCGCCCTTCCGGGAATGATCGATCCGAGCCCAAGGGCGTGCTTGGCTCGAGCATCCCGGCATCCGGTGTTCCAGACAGCGGCGCAACGATCTGGACCCGCAAAAATGTGTACCGGAGTTGTACCAAAGGTGACCTAAGGCTATCGTGGGTCGGTAGACTGGGTTTGTGTTAGGAATAAATTCCCACCGGTTGAAATCGATTCAATCGCCGTCTCTCCGGGATAGTGAGAAACTTGGCTAGTCCCAACATCGTAAAGTAACCGTGTTATGAAACATGATGGTTCGGATGAATATGGAATTACAATACCTGCTATGGTTACTATTGTATGCTTCTAAATGATATACCACATGTTTGGCACAGGATAGTTGCTAACCTAGAAATGGATAGTTATAAATAATCTGGTAAAGAACTTGTAACTGTACCATGATTCAATTGCTTTTACGCAAAAAAATGTTGTCAAGTTATGTCCACTTATACAGCCTTGCATAATCCTTGGAGTCATTTTATTTCTGGTTCATGACGGGTAAGTCTAGCTGAGTACCTTCTCGTACTCAGGGTTTATTTTCCCATTGTTGCAGATGGCACTGTGTATCATGGTTATTGCAAGAGTTGCTTCTATCCCGCTGTGGATGAGGAGTAAGCCTTGGGCAGGCTTCTTTAGTAATTCCTATCCTTGCTTTTGTGGACCGTGATCTAGCTTGGCACTGTATCAAACTATGTTGGAAACTTTATCTTCAAACTTATTTGCTTCCGCTTTATTTATCAAACTCGGTTTGTAATAACTTTTATTCGTACTCTGATGATGAAAAGTATCTGTGAACTTTATGTAATATGTGGCATGTATATTGAATCCTGTACGATCTTGGTTGTTGTAAATCGTTTATCGAGACCCGTCGTGGTACTCGATGGACTACCGGGTTTATATGGGTTCAAGTATGACAGTGCGACCGCTTGCGGATTGCCATTGTACTTGTATTGTTATAAATTGGTCGGTTCTGCGACAGCTGGTATCAGAGCAAGATTCAACGTTAATTGTCACAAGTGTATTTAAAACAAAAGTTTTTGTTTTCCAAAAACCCTTCTCTAGCAACTAAAAGTTATATAATAGGTATTTGAAATCTAAAGTGTGCCAATGATCACTTTCCTTATGCCCAAATTAATGACTTTTAGGTGGCTATTTAAGTACTAACATGGGGTTTTTTTTTACTTCGTCGTCCATACGGCGTGCTATAGTATGGATGCCATTCACTTGAGTGGTAATGTATGGATCAAATGCCTCTACGCCAAGGTAAGATGATGAGTGTATGACCGCCAGATGTGAGCGTGCGGTCGGGGAGAGTAGCTTTGGTACGGCTATGTATGCATGCTTGCATGTGTATATGGTACGTATTTAATTGTGGGTTTAAATTATTGTCGGGTAGATTGATACGGAAGTATATGTATGGGTATACATATATGGAAGTATTTACAATTACATTACGCATATTTCATTATGGGTTTAGGGCTGAGATGAAATTTTATGCAGGTACACTAACAACAAAACGTGTAGCTCGACTAGTTACGCTATTTATGAGAGAACGTATGTATGCCACCATGTCTACCGCTAGAAACAAATTTTTCCTAAGTTTGTGAGGACGTACGGAACGAGCATGCATCATGATAATTACCATGCACATAATTAAGTTGTTCCTCCCCTTATAAAATTCTTACTCAGTTATGTAACTCTTATCCGTCATGGTCTTATCTCACCTAGTGGTACATGTTAATGGTGCAGATGGCACGCACAAAGCAGACCGCTCGCAAGTCCACCGGAGGCAGAGCTCCCCGCCGTCAGCTTGCTCCACGTACCCATCAACATCACACGTTTCTTGGAGAGTTTGGGATGCCTACACTCTTGTGGAGAGTGCTCAGCTATGTAGGCTATCCTGATGGAATGGAACCCCGCTACTTCTGGGCGAATGAGCAGTTGGGAGAAGGTCTCTTAGTTACTGTGGAGGCCGTTGTTCGTCCCTGAGGTGACGATTCTGAGTGGACAGGCTGGTGTTATGAGTCAACTGGCAGGACTGCTGAAGAAGCAGCTGGCAGGGCAGCCTTTGGGATCCTGAGGGATATCATAGATCGTTTTCCTCAGGAGCTGGCAGCCGCCTTGGCTGGAGTCTTTCCGAGAGGTAACCCCTCCACTGACTCATGGCAGCAGGCAAGAGGAAGATCTTTGGAGATTGGTGCAGCAGAAGGGCAGAACAGTGATAACCCTTCCATTAGCGCCATGTTCGTAGTGATGAGAGTGTTAGATGGAGTGGAAGGTAGCCTTAGACGTGTGTCTGGTGCTCTTGGTCATGCCCGCGAGGATCGACGACAGCTTCAGAGGGAGCATGACACCGAGATTGAGAGGCTCACTGAAGAGATGACTCGGTTAACTCACTAGTGAAATGCAGCTTGGTCCAGGGAAGATGTCCTAAGAGCTCGACAGTTTGAGCTGGGACAGCAGCTGGCCAATGCGGAAGAATACAACGATAATCTGCATGAAGAGGTTCATCTACTGAACAATCAGCTCCACCCTTATGTCCCACCTGGAGCCGTAGAGATGGATCTAGAAGGGGACGAGGAAGAAGAAGAAGTGGAGCCTGAAGAAGTAGAACCTGAGGAAGGAGATGATTCTGCGTCTGACCTCGATAGTGATCATGATGAGGATTAGATCGCTTAGCACTTAGTGGAAGGACTAATGTATCACCTTTATTCATGTAATGGACCTGTAGCTCGAATTTGGCATTAGTAACCAGACTATCATGTAATGTTGATTAAGTGCACGTTTGGTTGAACATCAATGTTATTCCAGTCCTTTGTTGGTGATCACAATTTAAATTTGCATGCGTTATGAGCGCAATAAGTGGTCAAATTGGTGATGTCATGTTGCGAGAATGAATTATTATGCCTCTGTTTTATTGTGATTTTGAGAATTTTCTCCAGTAATTTCAGTTTGGCATGAGTACATAATTCCTCTGCAATCTCTTAACCTCAACCAATAATCGCTTATTGTTGCAACTTCGCAGATGACGCCAACACCATCTTTGGAGTAGTAGCGATCCATGATGGCAATGGTGATGACTTACCACCACCGCCGCCGCCGCCCCGCTTTCGGGAGTTCTTTGCTCAGATTCTTGGGGAGCCAGAGGACAATGGAAGAAGCTTTGCGCCTTATCGCAAGAAAAACACCGCTTTCGTGGCCACCCACAAACTGTGGGGCCGAGCCCAATCAGCATAGTACATTCAATTAGTTTCTAGACACGAAGCCTCCGATCTTCAAGGTGGCTAAGGAACCACTGCAGGCCGATGAATGGTTGAATACCATTGAGCAAAAATTCCGTCTGTTGAGGGTCACAGAGCATCTCCGAAGCGAGTATGCTTCTCATCAATTGCAAGGACCAAAGCAGGGATCTGGTGGACACATTTCCTGTCATCCTTGCCTGCTAATGCGCGAGTGACCTGGGAACAGTTTAAGCTGGCTTTTAGAGGACACCATATTCCCCCGGGCCTGATGCGCATGAAAGCAGCTGAATTTATGAGGCTCACTCAAGGGACAAAGTCACTCACAGAGTATATGCACGCATTCAACAACTTGTCCAGATATGCTCCGGTGTTTCGTGGATACCGAGGAGAAAAAGATAGAGAGTTTCAAGCGAGGTTTGGGTACCAAACGCGGAAGAACTATGGCAAATTCTCGATGTGCCACGTACAATGAGTTTATTAGCGATGCCTTGACCCAAGAAAACCACAACAACATGCATGCGATTGCTAAAAAGGTCGCAAGAGGGCATATGAGGCCTAAGTGCATCCGGATCTTTCCAATCAAAAGCGCCTATCACAGGCTAGGCCACAATTCCGTCCACCACACCCAAGTTTAGGCCTCCCACCAAAAGCTCGTAATAACAGCCACGAAAATCATTCCGTAAGGCGTTCACTATTGCCTTACCAAAAGGAAATGGCAATCAGGACAGCTCCACCGGATTCAGAAGTAATCAACCATGTTTCAACTGCAACCAACTAGGTCATTGGTCCAAGGAATGCCCCCACCCCAAGAGGAATGGCAACCCAAATCAGAACAATCAGAGGTAGGTGAATGCCAGGGCACGTCAGGGACAAGTGCATTATACCGCTGTGGAGGAAGTGCCCGCCGGAGAAGTTGTCACGGCTGGTATGTTTCTCGTCAACAAGCATCCCGCGGTTGTTTTATTTGATTCAGGAGCTTCTCATTCATTTATGAGTCAAGCATTTGCATCTAGACATGATCAAGAAATAATTGAAGTAAGCAAAGGGGGTTTTAACATAAGTTCAAATAGGGGAATCACACTACCAAAAAGATAGTCAAAATGTACTCATCTCGATACAAGGGAGGGAGTACACAACAGATTTGATAATATTGCCGGGGTTGTCGATAAGTGTAATCTTAGGCATGAATTGGATGAAGTATCATGGTGCTCTTATTGACACTAGCACCTGCACTATTATGTTGAGAGAACCCACGGGAGGGAATGCTTTTCTAGTCCCACTCTCCCGCGATTTCGAACCCCAACATTTAGCATGTGCTATCCAAACCACCACAATATGTGACATCCCCATGGTTTGTGAGTTTCCGGATGTATTTCTAGAGGAATTACCAGGTCTACCACCGGATAGGGACGTGGAATTTAAGATCGAATTAGTGCCAGGTACCGCACCCATATCCAGAAGGCCCTATAGAATGCCACCCAATGAGTTAGTGGAACTTAAGGTTCAATTGCAAGATCTATTGGACAAGGGTCTTATCCAACCCAGCTCATCTCCGTGGGGATGTCCAGCATTGTTTGTGAAAAAGAAGGATAAGTCACTAAGAATGTGTTTAGATTACAGACCACTCAATGCTGTGACTATCAAGAACAAATATCCATTACCTCGCATCGACATCTTGTTCGATCAGCTAGCGAAGGCAAGGGTATTCTCCAAAATTGACTTAAGATCAGGCTACCATCGATAAAGATCGAATAGGAGGATATACCTAAAATCGCTTTCTCTACTAGGTATGCGGCTTATACGAGTATTTGGTTATGTCTTTCGGACTAACAAATGCTCCAGCCTATTTCATGTACCTGATGAACTCGGTATTCATGCCCGAACTTGACAAGTTCGTGGTCGTGTTTATCGATGACATATTGATTTATTCAGAAAATGAGTCAGATCATGAAGAGCATCTGAGGATTGTCCTATCCAGACTGAGGGAGCATAAGCTATATGCCAAGTTTAGCAAATGTGAATTTTGGATGAGCAAAGTACCTTTCTTAGGTCACATTTTATCAAGAGATGGAATCTCAGTGAGACCCATCCAAAGTACAAGAGGTCATGGATTGGAAAGCCCCAACTTCGTTCATGAAGTTCGGAGTTTTCTAGGGTTAGCGGGATACTATCGTCGGTTTATTCTAGATTTCTCAAAGATAGCTAAGCCTATGACCGGACTACTTGAAAGATGAGAAGTACAAATGGACACCAGAATGTGAAACAACTTTTCACACCCTTAGAACTTTGTTGACTACAGCACCTGTGTTAGCACAACCAGACACTGAAAAGCCTTTTGATGTCAGGAATAGGTTTGGGATGTGTGCTTATGCAAGAAGAGAGAGTAATTGCATATGCCTCTCGGCAATTGAGAAAACATGAAGTCAACTACCCTACACATGATTTGGAACTTGCGGTACCGTTGTTCATGCATTAAAGATATGGAGACATTACTTGTTGGGCAATGTCATCACATCTATATCGACCACAAAAGTCTCAAGTATATCTTTACCCACCGAATCTGAACATGAGACAACGAAGATGGTTAGAATTGATTAAGGACTATAATTTAGAAGTGCATTACCATCCGGTAAAGCAAATGTAGTAGCCGATGCACTTAGTCGAAGTCCCATTGCAACACTTTGTGGAAGCATTGTTTGGAAGATGGATTCAACTTGTTACATCCTGTTTGTACTACACAATATCACAATCGGTTGTTCACTTGAGGGCAAAATCATAGAGCTACAATGAGACAGATGTGGGAATAAGTCACATCAAGAGAAAAATGCAAGAGCAAGAAACCAAACATTTTAGATTGGACGAAAGAGGTGTATTATGGTTTGAGGACCGACCAAAGGTACCAAAAAGACCGTGAGCTAAGGAATCAAATTTTAGAAGAAGCTCACTCATCCAAATTGTCTATCCATCCGGGTAGTAGTAAAATGTATCAAGATTTAAGAACCCATTTTGGTGGACTAAGATGAAGAAAGAGATCGCACCTATGTTGCTAGGTGTGATAAGCAGTAGTAGAGTAAAAGCCGTCCATATGAAAACTATTTGGATTACTTGACCATTGCCTATTCGGGATGGAAATGGGAGGAAATCAACATGGACTTTATCACAGAGCCTTCCAATGACGCCAAAAGGTCACGATTCAATCTGGGTCATCATTGTTGATCGTCTCACCAAGTCAACACACTTTATACCCGTGAACACACGGTATATAGTTGGAAAATACGCTGAGATATATGTTTCCCGATCGTGAGACCGCATGGAGTACCCAGGACTATAATCTCGGATCGAGGACCACAGTTCATAGCTCGCGTTTAGAGCACTTACACGAGGCTTTGGGAACCAAGCTAATCGGAAGTTCAACTTATCATCCGCAAACTTTAGGATGACAGAGCGAGTGAATCAAATCCTAGAAGATTTACTTAGAGCTTGTGTTATATCTTCAAAAGGTTCATGGGAGAAATGGTTACCTTTAGCTGAATTCTCCTATAACAACAGATTATCAAGCGAGTATCAAAATGGCTCCATTTGAAGCCTTGTATGGCGTAAAGTGCAGAACTCCATTGAATTGGATTGAGCCCGGTGAAAGGAGATACTTTGGTATTGATTTTGTCAATGAAGCGGAAGAGCAAGTACGTATCATCCAACAACATATGAAGGCGGCTCAATCAAGACGTAAGAGTTATGCCGATGATGAAGAAAGACCACTAACTTTTGAAGTGGGTGACTATGTCTACTTGAGAGTATCACCCATGAAAGGTGTGAAAAGATTTGGGATGAAAAAGAAGCTTTCACCAAGATATGTAGGGCCATACAAAATTTTGGAACGAAAAGGAAATGTTGCGTATAAGTTACAACTTCCACCAGAGATGAGTGCAATCTTTGATGTGTTCCATGTTTCTCAGTTAAAGAAATGTCTTCGAGTACCTAAAGAAGCTATTGCACCCACCAATGTGCAGCTCCAATCAGATTTGACCTATGAAGAAAAGCCAATTCGAGTATTAGAAGAGATGGAGAGAGTGACAAGGAGTAAGATTATTAAGTTCTATAAGGTGGTGTGGAACAATCATAGTGAACAAGATGCTACGTGGGAAAGAGAAGATTATCTATGAGAAGTTTATCCCGCCTTTTTCCAAGAATGGTAGGTCTTGCAAATGTCGGGACGAGATTTTTATAAGGGGGAGGGGCTGTAACACCAGATTGCGATGAAAGAATCCGATTAGCTCGCAACCTCGTTCATCACCCCGTATGGTTCGTACTGCTACGTGACCATGCCTTTCGGCCTGAAGAACGCTGGCGCCACCTACCAAAGGTGCATGTAGCACTACTTCACCGACCAAATCGACCTGCTCAATCAGCCTGATCGGGCTGAGCGACCGAAACCAACGATTGCCGTCTACGTTGATGACATCGTAGTCAAAACGGCTCAAGCTCATGACCTGATCGCAAACTTGGCCACAACATTCGTGAACCTCTGAAGGTTCAATATCAAGCTGAATCCCAAAAATGTTTTTTCGGGGTTCCGAAGGGGAAGTTGCTTGGATACATCGTGTCTGAGCGCGGCATCGAGGCCAACCCCGAAAAGATCACGGCCATTTCCAACATGGGCCCCATACGCAACGTCAAGGGCATACAAAGGCTCACCGGCTGTCTGGCTGCCCTGAGCTGCTTCATCTCCCGCTAGGCAAATGGGGGATGCCGCTCTACAAGCTCCTCAAAAAGATGGATGCCTTCGTTTGGACTGAGGAAGCCCAGCAGGCTCTAGAAAGTCTCAAAGCGTCCTTGATGTCGGCCCCAATCCTCGTCACTCCCGAATGGGGAGAACCCCTCCTCCTGTACATCGCGGCAAGCAACCATGTCGGGAGTGCCGCCCTGGTCATCAAAAGGGAGGAACCAGGACACCAGCTCAAAGTTCAGCGACCCGTATACTTTGTCGGGGAGGTACTCGCCAACCCAAAGGTCTGGTACCCCCAGGTGCAGAAACTCCTATACGCCGTGCTAATGGTGACCAGGAAGCTCCTACACTACTTCACCGACCACGAAGTTGCGGTCGTCACTTCATACCTGTAACACCTCGGGTGTTAGCCTTGCATAACTTGACTTGCATAACATGAGCTTGGGCATCAAGCATTCATAAATCATCATTTACACTTGAAACATTGAATTGAAACATAGGCAACGTTGCTTGTTATTGCATGTTTCTTTGTACTTATGCAAATAATCATGAATGAAAACATGTACTTGGTAGATGTGGGTCACAAAAACATGTAACCACACTTGGGTTAGCAATTAGGGCATGGTTCATGAAAGTCACTTTCCATAATCAAGCCTTTAAGGCATATTTCATGTGATTACTTTAAATAGCTCTATGAGTGACTACTGCATGAAATGCTTAAATGACCTTGCAAATTGCTTAAATATGCTTAGAGTATCATCATGAACAACTTTGGTATTTAGGGCTAGGGCTAGTTTGGTCATTAAGCCATGCTTTGATGTGTTTCATCATTTAAAAGTGACATGTTTGACTAAAGTGGAACTAGGTGCTAGAGACCTTGCATGGAGGAGTTCACTAAAGCAATGTTGTAGTGTTTGACATAAGGAACAACTTTGATTTTTGGGTCTTTGACTGATTCAGCTCCTAACATGTTTGAAATTGGGTCACAAAAATCAGTAAAACACTCATTGCAACACTTAACAAATTTTTCTAAGTCAAGTTCACTGACAGCCTCACAAACCAATCTTTGTGATGATATAACTCGAGTTTAGTTGAGAGTTGGCACATGACCCCTTAACAAAAGTTGTAGCTGGTACATAGGGCTATGATTTTTGTTCAGATCGTTTGCACTTTTGAGCTTCGGTTTAACAGTTAATTCACCGTCAAAACGCGTCGTCGGGCTCGGTTTTGATTCTCTGAATCGACTGAATGAAGCCGTTCAGTGGCCGACATCGGCAGGCTTCGCACGCCGCGTGGCGCGGGAAACGGCCGCGCGTCGCCGCCGGTCTGTCCGCGCAGGCCACGACGCGCCTGGGCGCGCCTTCAACTCCCCCGCACCCGCCCGCACTCAGCCACGCCTCTGTTTTTGCATTTCCGCCTCCTCCTTCGCCTGTGCGAGCACCGCCGCAGCAGCCGCCGAGCTCCCGTAGCTCCGCCGTCGCCATAGCCCGCGTAAACTCGCACCGAGCCGCCTTTTCGTCACCGCCGTAGCACCACCAGCTCCCCAGCATCCTACCGCGTCCAACAATGCTCGTTGTTCAAGCTTGGTAAGCCCCAGCACCGTGCAACGCCTCGCCAGAGCTCCTCTGCCACCCTCCGTCGCCGTGGCCAGGCCCAACCCGACCACCGCAGGCCACGATGGCGCGAGCAATAGCTTCCTTGTAGTCCACTGATGCTTGTCCACGCGTTAATCCTTGCATGAATTTTTATAAATTAATTATGAGTCCAAAATTCATGAAATTTGTTGGAGGTAATCCTAGCACCATATGGATGTTAAGAAAAATAGGAAATCTGTTGCTTGACACTTTGCAATAGGATTTTCCATTTTATGCTATTTCAAGCCTTGCTTCCTTGTCATTTTTGTATAGAATGTTCTACTTAGTAAAATGACATGAAATTTTTATAGTAGTCCTTTGATAGCATTAGTAAGGCACTGTAAATTTTTGAGAATTTATTAAGTATATCTGATATATGTTTATTATTTAACCTAGATATCTAAATAAAATAATAAAGGCAATTAAATAAATAGTTTAGGCTTCACCATTATAATACATTAAATGTAATTAGTATGCTTAAACTGTTGGTAGATTTTATGTTGTCAAATTTTGAATGATTACATGAAGTAGAAGTATTATTACTTTATATTGCATATTAAATAGTTTCCTGGCTGATTCTAGAGTTTGATGAGTTGCATGTTGAAACTGATGTGACTGTAAAAATGGTTAATAACAAAGTTGTAGAGAATTTGATAAGCTTTCCAGAAAGTCTAGGATCACTGGATTTGGATTTGTAGAACTCCAGTTATGAGTGAAACAAGTAGCTGCTATTTTATGGTATAATCGATGCATTATGGAAGTAGATAATTAAATAACCGAGAAGAGATATGCACCTACTCAATAAACATGATGCACTTGTTAACATATATGCATTCGTAATACTTATGCCATACTCATGCATCTAGGATCGGAGGAAGAGATCACGTTGCTGGAATTCGAAGAAGCCGAGGAAGGGAACCAGCAGGAGGATCCGCAAGCCGCAGCTCCCGAAGGCGTGGAGCAGAACCCTGAAGAGCTTCCAGAGTGTCCTGACCACCGCCCTACTTCCTTTTTGCGAGGCAAGCCCTGGAGCATGATAAGTCTCCTAGTAATTTACAAATGTTTACTTACGTATTTATGACTGATGCATTAGGTTATAAGAGTTGAATGAAACCACTTGATGCATGTACATTCCTTGTCCAAATATTACACCTTTAACCGGTATTGGTCCAGGATCAAATATATATGCTTAGCCATGCTTAGACCGGTAGAAGTCGGGTGATGTCCTGTCACCTGCGAGATATAGGTGGATACCGGAGCATGATTGACTATATTTGCTATCGTGGAACAGAACCATGAGGTAAAAGTAAATCGAGACCGGACGGGAAGTCGATAGAGAAGCAACAAGACATGGAGGTCTTGGGTGTGGATTTATCCCCGTCTGTGTCGATTAAGGACCATACCGTTGTTGGCGCTTCTAACAAGATTGAACGCATGCCTCTCACTTAGCTGGCCGGATAACACGTTCCGACCGCGAAGCCGAGTAATTCAACTCAGGCCGAGAATCGTTCTGTTGTGCGCTTCTTCTGGGGAACGATCAGACTGAGCCCAAGGGCAGGCTTGGCCTGAGCATCCTGGCATCTGGTGTTCCAGATTGTGCGGCATAGTACGGACCCGCGAAATGTGTACCAGAGTTGTACCAAAGGTGACCTAAGGCTATCATGGCTGGTAGACCTGGGTTTGTGTTAGGAATAAATTCCCAGCTGGTTGAAATTGATTCGAATCGCCGTCTCTCCCGGATAGTGAGAAACTTGGCTAGTCCCAACATCGTAGCAACTGTGTTATGAAACATGATGGTTCGGATGAATATGGAATTACAATACCTGCTATGGTTACTATTGTATGCTTCTAAATGATATACCACATGTTTGGCACAGGATAGTTGCTAACCTAGAAATGGATAGTTATAAATAATCTGGTAAAGAACTTGTAACTGTACCATGATTCAATTGCTTTTACGCAAAAAAATGTTATCAAGTTACGTCCACTTATACAGCCTTGCATAATCCTTGGAGTCATTTTATTTCTGGTTCATGACGGGTAAGTCTAGCTGAGTACCTTCTCGTACTCAGGGTTTATTTTCCCATTGTTGCAGATGGCACTGTGTATCATGGTTATTGCAAGAGTTGCTTCTATCCCGCTGTGGATGAGGAGTAAGCCTTGGGCAGGCTTCTTTAGTAATTCCTATCCTTGCTTTTGTGGACCGTGATCTAGCTTGGCACTGTATCAAACTATGTTGGAAACTTTATCTTCGAACTTATTTGCTTCCGCTTTATTTATCAAACTCGGTTTGTAATAACTTTTATTCGTACTCTGATGATGAAAAGTATCTGTGAACTTTATGTAATATGTGGCATGTATGTTGAATCCTGTACGATCTTGGTTGTTGTAAATCATTTATCGAGACCCGTCGTGGTACTCGACGGACTACCGGGTTTATATGGGTTCAAGTATGACAGTGCGACCGCTTGCGGATTGCCATTGTACTTGTATTCTTATAAATTGGTCAGTTCTGCGACAATACCCACTCGGAGACATCATCCGCAACCGCGACACCGCAGGACAGATCTCCAAGTGGGCGCTCGAATTTATGGGCCATGACATCAGATATACCCCTTGCACCGCTATTAAGTCTCAGGCTCTCATGGATTTTGTCACCAAATGGACGGAGGTCCAGCTACCGACCCCGGACGTCACCCACAAGTACTGGACAATGTACTTCGACGGGTCTGTAATGGCGCCCGGCTCGGGGGCTGGAGTGGTTCTGATCTCCTCGGATGGGAGTAGGCTCCGCTATGCCACCTACCTCCATTTTTTGGCCTCGAACAACGCCGCCGAATATGAGGCCCTTATCAACGGACAACGCATCGCCATCGAGCTTGGTGCTATGCGACTCTACGTTCGCAGCGACTCAGAACTGGTCATGGATTAGGTCATGAAGGAGTCCTCCTGCAAAAGCCCCCTTATGACAGCATACTTCCAAGAGGTGTGCAAGCTCGAAGACAAGTTCTAGGGGATCGAACTGCATCACGTCCCTTGAAGGGACAACGATGCCGCCGATTTCCTTGCAAAACTGGCCGCCAAGCGGGATCCGTCCTCGAGCGAGGTCTTCATCAACGACATCCACGAGCCGTCTGCTCGCATCCCAAAAAGTCCAATCCAAACACACCCCGACGCCCAAACAGCGCTCGGGGGCCCCGACCCCAACGCCAAACCAGCGCGCGGGGGCTCCGATCCTAGTACCTCTATAACGACATTACCCGCAAACGTCGTTGTATTGGCACTCAATCAAACCGACTGGCGAGTGCCGCTACTCGCCTACCTCCTCGAGGAGGTCCTCCTGCCCGAAAGGACCGAAGCCCGATAGATCGCTCGACGCACCAAGACCTTCGTCACGCTCGGTGATGAGCTTTACAAACGGAGTCCATCAGGGGTACTCGTGAAGTGTATCCCCACCGACCAGGGAAGGCAGGTCCTCCTCGAGGTCCATGCCGGATTTACGGACATCACACGGCCCCAAGGTCGCTGGTCGGAAAAGCTTTTCGCCAAGGTTTTAACTAGCCCACCACACTATGAGATGCAGAGGAGGTCGTCCGCAGGTGTGAAGGATGTCAGGTCTACGCCCGACAAACCCATTTGCCGGCACAAGAGCTCCAAACCATTCCCATCACTTGGCCATTCGTGGTCTAGGGCCTCAACATGGTGGGACCCCTCAAGAAGGGCCCAGGCGGCTTCACTCACCTACTCATAGCAGTCGACAAGTTCACCAAGTGGATAGAGGCCAAGCCTATCACCAACATCCGCTCGGAGGAGACAGTCAAGTTCTTCCTCGACATCATCTACCAGTTCAGCGTTCCTAACTATATCATCACTAACCACGGGACTAACTTCACCGGAAATAAGTTCCTAGACTTCAGCAATGGATATGGCATCAGGATCGACTGGGCTTTGGTCGGACATCCACGAACCAACGGTTAGGTCGAACGTGCCAATTGCATGGTCCTCCAAGGACTTAAGTCACACATCTTCGATCGACTCAACAAGTACGCCGGGCGATGGGTTGCAGAGGTCCCAGTGATCCTCTGGAGCCTAAGAACAACCCCAAACCAATCGATAGGGTTCACACCCTTCTTCCTGGCCTATGAAGCTGAGGCAGTGCTGCCCTCCGACCTCGACCACGGTGCCCCAAGGGTCAAGGCCTTTGACCACGACCGGGCCACGGAGCCTCAGCAAGACGCGGTCGACCTACTCGAAGAGGCCCATGAGACGACCGTCATCCGCTCTGCCCGCTGCCAACAAACCCTCCGCATGTACTACGAAAGGAAGATCAGAGGGAGGATACTCGAAGTCGGTGATCTCATACTCCGGAGGACCCAATCAACGAAGGAAAAACACAAACTCTCTCCACCGTGGGAAGGACCCTATATGGTGACCGAAGTAATCCGACCAGGCACCTACCGACTGGAGGACAACAATGGCAACCTTCTCACCAACACTTGGAACATTGAACAGCTACGTTGTTTTCCCCTAAAATTTGGTCTTACCGATTTCTTAGTCAAACTCGCCCCTGTAAAAGCACCCTAGCCCGAACACTTTCAGCCCAGGTCACTCGGGGACTCCATAAGGGTATAATACTAAATATTACCTCTCTTTTTTACTGTCACACGGTAAACAAACGCCGTCCCCGAATGGAAGTACGTTACATTCCTTTGATTGCCCTACATGACTTTGTTCTCACTCCCAACCGACCGCACCCCGCCTTTTCCTACGGTCACGAGCAGCTGAGCCATGCGGGCCACTCCCCGGGCTCCCAAAGTTGCAGCCTACGGACAAACGGGTAGGTACGAAAAAGAAAGGATAAAAACAAAAGTTATGCCAGGATAAAAACGAGGAACTGATAGTGGTTCTATCACAAGAACAGAATTGGTGTAATCCATTGACACAAAAGCTGTTCACACGGGGGCTCACCCACAACCATTACATTTTTTCCTAACTACTTCCATTCCAAATACTACTATGGCCGCTCGACGACGTGGCATGACGCCGAAGAAAAACGACGCTCCCCGCCGGACATAGCCCCCGCTACAGGGGCCCCGCCCAGTTACGCTCACTCGACTTCGGCGAGCGCAACGGGTACCTCAAGGGACCCGCCCGGTTCCGCTCCCTCGACTTCGGTGAGCGCAACAGGTGCCTCAAGGGCGCCGCACCCATAGATGCTCAGCAGAGGAGAATGGGGCTATGAACCTTCTCATGCAGTCGAGGCAGCTCCTGGACAGGGACGCCGCCACCGAAGTATGGCCGCCATGGCTGGAAGAGATCTCATCAAACTTTATCAACTGGCCAAACTGAGCAGCTACAGGCGCGGAACCCTCCACCGTCATGATCCTGAGCAACTTCCCCTCTGACAAGGCTCGCCTGGCGAAGATCCACCAAAGAAACTCCACACACGGCTCCATCCCGAAGAAGGCCTCGCAGATGAATCTAGCGCCACCCTAGGCAGCCTCCAGCTCGACATCATGCTCTAGATCCACAAAAGGATCTATAAGTCCTCCCCCTCGCTCACCCCCTCTCTCACTTAGGAACCGCCGCGGCATACAGGCACTCTCGGTGAGAAGGAAGAAGGAGGAGAAACAATATGTGGCGAACAGACAAAGGACTACGACAGAGAGCCCTCTCCCTCCCCGTATTTAAGGAAGAAATGCGGCAGCCAAAGAGGGGCAAAAGATCAGAGTGAAAAACTCTCTCCCTTCCCCCATTCAATGCGGATGGGAAACGATGGGACACACACTGACCGACGGAACGACGCCTGGTCTGGCAGAGCGTCGCCTGGTGAGGCGAGACATGGCCTAGGTATGGCCCACCACTATCGCACGGCCGGGCATGAAAACCAAAGCATCACCACCGCACGCGGGTAGCTCTCCACATCCCCAGGTGGGACTTGGAAAAATCCGAAACAGGATCTCCGTCGGGAGAGACCATCGGGCTTCCCAAGTCGATCGAACAGCTCAGGAAGACACACCAAGACACAGGAAGGAAGCGAAGGGAGGCCCCATGTAGGCCATGCCAACTCCGTCACGAACGACGAGCATGGGTCCCGGTCGGACATTCCTGACTAAAGCTCTCCAAACCCCGTCAATCAAGTCATCAAGGTGAACACTACCAACCCCCTCTATTTCCCTATAAGCATTTCATACATCCATACGCGCATTCATTCCATATGCCCGTGCCTCCCGGATGATTCGGGCCCTGAACCGCCTGGGGGCTCAGGAACTAAGCATCGCACGTGCAGCGAAATGCATCACAACGCTCCGTGTTGCGTCACAAAGCGGCGGTTGCCTCATTCGACATAAGTAACCAACAGAGCCAGGGGAGAAAATCGTAGATGAGCCCCGTGCGGCCCTTGCCCGGTCTAGCAGACTGGGTCATCTCAACCTTCTCATTTAATCCTGAACCTCTCGCCAGGCCCACAGAATCTCCATAGAGGGGAGGCCGTTAGGCCACCCGGGTCGGTCTCTAGAATGACCCAGGCATCTGCTGGGTTGCAGGTAAAGGAGTAGTGGAATGTCACAAGAGAGCTATGCCGACCCTGTCATGAACGACGGACCCGGATTCCACTCGATCACACCCATTAGCGAACTCACCGAGCGTGTCACTCGAGCCCGAGCGATCAGAATAAGCGACAAAACTTAGCCCCTTCGATTGTGAGGAACCGAGGATGGGGTAATGCACATAACTCACACCGACCCCTACTAAGGCCCAACGAGGCTCGAGGGCTCAAAACATAAAAAGCCTAGGTCTACGACCCTGATCTCACCCCATTCGGCTACGCTTCCGACTGCGCTCCAAGGACACCTGGGTTTGCAACCCCGATCTCACCCCATCTGGCTACGCTTCCGACTGCGCTCTAAGGACACCTAGGTCTGTGACCCCGAACTCGCCCTATCCGGCTATGCTTCCGACTGCGCTCCAAGGACACCTAGGTCTGCGACCCTGATCTCGCCCCATCCGGCTATGCTTCCGACTGCACTCCAACGATACCTGGGTTTGCAGCCCCAATCTCGCCCCATCCGGCTACGCTTCCGACTGTGCTCCAAGGACACCTGGGTCTGCGACCCCGATCTCGCCCCACGGCTACGACTCACCTGATCCCACTGCGCGCATTGACTCCAGGATCAGAGAGCTCTGTCCCGTCCAACTAACTTGCTCACCTGATCCCACGGCGCGCATCGACGCCAGGATCAGTGAGCTTCATCTCGTCCAAACTAACTTCCTCGCCCGATCCCATGGCGCGCACCGACGCCAGGATCAGTGAGTTTTTTTTGTCTCAAATCTCTCAAAAAACACCTCAGCTGCACAACGACGCCTTAGGTTAAAAAACTTCGTCCCAACTAAACACGCGCACACACGCCCGGGGGCTACACCTGTGGGATTTGAGACCCTAGGTTTATGAACCCGACAGGAGCCCCCGAACCCCCGGGCGGTTCGGGCAGAACCATCTGGGCTACACACGTGGGTGCGCTCGCGCGCACCCGCCGTCAAAAATAAAATCCCCTAGACGATTCTGCCTGAACTGCCCGAGGGCTACACCCATGGGTGCGCTCGCGCGCACCCGCCGCCAAAAATAAAATCCCCCAGATGATTCTACCCGAATTGCCTAGGGGCTCGGGGGCTCCTGTCGGGTTCATAAACCCGGGGTCCCTCGGGGACCGGCTTCCACGCCAAGGCTCAACCGAAGCGGGCAGCACACAACTCATGGGCCGGCACAAGGATCTAAAACAGCAGGCCAAAAGAGTGGTCCAGTCACCGATTGAAAGGTCTGGCCGAAGAGGAACAACGCCCGCTCGTCGACTACTTTGGCCCACCTCTCCGACCGGAGCGCTCGCTTCGGACTCCAGCCGCCTCCGGACGGCCTCTCCGATCGGAAGGCTGGCCCAAAGTGCTACTTCCGACTCCGACCCTGCGTCTTCGACCGGGGTTCGTAGAATCCCCGCTCCCCACTCTTCTCCGACTAGCGCGACCAGGACCGACTGGGGCCATCTGACCAGGAACGCCCGCTCAGAAGGAACCAGGCGACGAACGGAAAAAAGCAGGCCAGGGCGCACAGAGTCAAACCATGATACCAGGGACCATACCCAGTACAGTACTCTGCAACCACCCTGACACAAGCAGTATTGTAGGCACCGACATTTTCCTCTACAGTATTATAGGTGCCGATGTTTCCTCTACAGTATTGTAGGCGCCATTAAAACTCCCATACAGTAAGGCCCCCCACGTGCCTTTGGGTACCGATAGTGTTGTGGGCGCCGAGATTTACCGTATGGGGTGAACATGGTAAGAGTCCTCACATCCCTCTAGGCATCAACAGTGTTTTGCAGGTACTGACATCTACCATTTCTGGAGAAGGCAACGCAACCTCCCACGTGCATTTGACACTGTACAGTGATGACCAACAGTGTTGTAGGCGCCTACCATTATCTTGTACCCACTGGCATGGGCGACAGAGCCTAGTAGCATACGTACCCTGATCCTCTCACTTGTAAAGCCATCCCTTTTATCTATAAAAGGGGATGCGCCCCCTCCAACAGAGGAGAGCTTCTTTAGTCATTTTGAGTAAACCAACATCGATCGAATTCATCAGCTCACAACCACAGAACTGTCGGGTTCGTACCCCAAGCACACGCTTGAACACTTAGCTCATAGCGTAGCTCCTGTCGCTCTTAGCCCTTTCGACCGGAGCCGACCGGACCTCTTGTACACCCTATCTTTCTCCTTCTCGTTTGTAACCCCACTGCAAACTTCGAGCACCTGGGCTCAAGAATAAAGTCACTGACCGACCCAAACTGGACGTAGGGCGCGTTGCCTGAACTAGTATAAACCCTATGTCATTGAGTGCTAGGCCACCTCCGATCACAACGTACGGCAAAACTATAAATATTTACTAGTTGGTCACATTCTGCATCGACAGATTCACTCACAATCTCACAAAGATATTGAATCTATGATGGAGATGAGTGGGAGGGCTTTGGCCAAGCTCACAAGGTTGCTATGTCAATGCAAATGGCTAAGAGAGTGAGCTTGAGCTGGACATGGGGCTTAAATATAAGCTCCCACGAAATAGAGCCGTTGACTCAATTATTGGGCTGACTGCGCATCGATCGGATGCGTAGGTCATGTGCACCGGACGCGTCCGGTCGCTAGCTGACCGCCACGTGTCCAATTCCAACTGATGTAGTGCATGTCAAGCCAGAAAGCAAGTTGGTAACACACATCCTAAAAAGATCATGATGAGCTCATCTAAGGCATTTGAGTTGATGGACATGGACTTGTTTGGACCAACCACATACACTAGCATTGGTGGAAACAAATATGGATTTGTGATTGTGGATGATTTCACTAGATACACATGGGTATTCTTTCTAGTGGACAAGAGTGATGTGTTTGCAATATTCAAATCATTTGTCAAGGGCATTCACAATGAATTTGAAACAACCATAAAGAAAGTGAGAAGTGACAATGGAAGTGAATTTAAGAACACTAGAATTGATGAGTTGTGTGATGAATTTGGAATTAGACATCAATTCTCGACCAAGTACACTCCTCAATCAAATGGCTTAGTTGAAAGGAAGAATAGAACTTTGATTGACATGGCAAGATCAATGTTGAGTGAGTATAATGTGAGTCATTCATTTTGGGCCAAAGCAATCAACATGGCTTGCTATTATAGCAACTGACTCTATTATCACCCCATGATGGAGAAGACACCTTATGAGCTATTGAATGGGAGAAAGCCCAACATAGCATACTTTCAGGTCTTTGGTTGTAAATGCTATATATTGAAGAAAGGCACTAGATTGAGCAAGTTTGAAAAGAAATGTGATGAAGGTTTCTTGCTTGGTTACTCCACTACTAGCAAGGCTTATAGAGTTTGGAATTTGGCTAGTGGTACTCTTGAGAAGGTTCATGATGTGGAATTTGATGAAACAAATGGTTCCCAAGAGGAAGATGAGAATCTAGATGATGTAAAAGGCACTCAATTGGTCAATGCAATGAAGAACATGGACATTGGTGATATAAGGCCTAGAGAGGTGATTGATGTTGAAGATGACAAGAATCAAGTGTTCTCTAACTCAAATGTGCAAGCTAGTGGTTCTCTTGATCAAGTTCAAGCAAGTACTAGTCATGACAAAGTGCAAGATCAACAACAAGTGGCTAGTTCATCATATCAACCAAGTGATCAATCAAATGCAAGCCATCAAGTGCAAGTACTTCAACCAACCAATGTTGCAAGAGATCATCCTTTGGACACTATCATTGGTGATATTTCAAGAGGTGTGCAAACTAGATCAAGATTGGCTTCCTTTTGTGAGCATTTCTCTTTTCTGTCATCCATTTAACCTAAGAAGATAGATGAAGCTTTGAAGGATGTTGATTGGGTCAATGCTATGCATGAAGAGCTAAACAACTTTACAAGAAACCAAGTATGGGAGTTAGTTGAGACGCCTAAGGATCATAATGTGATTGGAACCAAGTGGGTCTTTCGGAACAAGCAAGATCAAGATGGGATAGTAATAAGGAACAAAGATGGGATAGTAATAAGGAACAAAGCAAGATTAGTGGCTCAAGGTTACACTCAAGTTGAAGGTCTTGACTTTGGAGAAACATATGCCCCGGTTGCAAGATTGGAAGCAATTAGGATGTTGTTAGCCTATGCTTGTGCCCACAACATCAAGTTGTACCAAATGGATGTGAAGAGTGCATTGTTAAATGGGTACATCAATGAGCTTGTGTATGTTGAGCAACCTCCCGGTTTTGAAGATGATAAGAAACCCAACCATGTTTACAAGTTGAGAAAGGCTTTGTATGGATTGAAACAAGTACCTAGAGCATGGTATGAGAGATTGAGAGATATCCTATTCTCTAAGGGATTAAAGATGGGAAAGGTTGACACCACTCTTTTCACCAAGAAGCTTGGAAATCACTTATTTGTAATGTAAATCTATGTTGATGATATCATTTTTGGGTCAAGATTTTTGTGAGGAGTTTGGCAAGATGATGGCAAATGAGTTTGAGATGTCTATGATTGGAGAGCTTAGCTACTTCCTTGGTCTTCAAATCAAGCAAATGAAGAATGACACTTTTGTAAGTCAAGGCAAGTATATCAAGGACATGCTCAAGAAGTTTGAAATGGATGATAGTAAAGCTATTAGTACACCAATGGGGACAAATGGAAGCTTGGATAGTGATGCTAGTGGCAACATGGTGGATCAAAAGATGTATCGGTCTATGATTGGAAGCCTACTCTATGTAACCGCATCAAGGCCGGATGTGATATTTAGTGTATGCATGTGTGCTAGATTTCAAGCCTCACCAAAAGAAAGTCATTTGAAGGCAACAAAGAGAATATTGAGGTACTTGAAGCATACACAAAATGTTGGATTATGGTATCCCAAAGGAGCAAGATTTAAGTTGATTGGATATTCGGACTCCAGTTATGCGGGATGCAAAGTTGATAGAAAGAGCACATCAGGCACATGTCAACTATTGGAAAGATCACTTGTGTCTTGGTCATCAAAGAAGCAAAATAGTGTGGCACTTTCAACCGCCGAAGCGGAGTATATTTTGGCCGGTAGTTATTGTGCTCAATTACTTTGGATGAAGGCTACTTTGAGTGATTTTGGAATCAAATTCAAGCAAGTGCCATTGCTATGTGACAATGAGAGTGCCGTAAAGCTCACCAACAACCCGGTTCAACATTCAAGAACAAAGCATATTGATGTCCGCCATCATTTCATAAGAGATCACCAACAAAAAGGGGACATTTGCATTGAGAGTGTGGGCACCGAAGATCAACTTGCCGATATCTTCACCAAGCCACTTGATGAAAAGAGGTTTTGCAAGCTAAGGAATGAATTGAACATACTTGACTTCTCCAATATGTGTTGATGCACCCCCAATTTATGTGACATGCCTCTCCTTCGAGCAATCCAAGGTAAAAGTTGATTGACATGGCATACATCCTTGCTAAGGACATGATTAGTGCATCTAGACATATTTCACATTTGAATAGGCTCATTCATGAAAATCAAATGAATTTGATGCTTGTATGGTACCACTATTGCTTGTATGTTTGAAATGATCTAGTGGTAGCATATGACATGTTTGTGGGCTTGTAAACCTAGTGTTTGATCTATAAAATGAGCTATAAGTGTTTAACTCAACATGGTACAAGATAACCCTTATTTGGAGGTGTGAAGAAGCTTGTCCTTAGATCAAACTGAGTTAAATAACTTTTGCAAGTAATCTAGATTGAATCAATTTGGGAAAATGATCCTCACCTCACATGGTTTCACCCCAACCTATCTAAAATTTGAGCCCTCTTTTTGTGCTAATTGTTGACAAAGGGGGAGAGGAATTAGAAATTCACAAAGATAGTAAGATAGGGGGAGCAAACAAATGAAATGACATTGTAAGGGGATCACTCAAAATTGCACACAAGTAGGGGGAGCAAGCTCATAAACTTGTATGTTGCATTTGAATGTGCATTTCATATATTTGCTTGCATGGTACAAGTTCTTAATTTCAATATCCATGCTTGTGTGGTGTATGCTAGTTGTAGGTTTGAATGTTCAAATGAAAAACTAGTATGCATAGGCTAAAGTAACTAGACTTATGTTCATTCTATGGAAACTAGACCCTTGCTTATAATATTGATCTCATGGGGTATTCTAGTTTTTGTGTATGTCTAGTTACTAATGGTTCTAAGGATGGTATATTGGTGCACTCCGATTGGTATCACGCTTCAAAGGTCCATCTCTTATACCTTAGCATCATTTGGTAGAAATTGTCTCCTATATTTCCTATCTAAGCATATGTGCAAGCTATAATCCAAACTCTTAGCACATATGTAGGGGGAGCAATAGCTACCATTTAGAGTTCATGAAACTTGTCCATATTCTTTTACACATGGTAAAAATGCTTGGGCAAGCAACATGGATTCAATTAAATTTCAATTCATATCTTTGTGTAAGGGTTGTCATCAATTACCAAAAAGGGGGAGATTGAAAGCTCTAGTTTGATTTTGGTTAATTGATGAAACCTTAAGTGCTAACCTAGTTTATCAAAGTGATTATGAGATAGGTAGCACTACTCCAAGTGATGAAGCAATGGTGAAGATCATGATGATGGTGATGGCATGGTGATGATCAAATGCTTGAACTTGGAAAAGAAGAAAGAGAAAAACAAAAGGCTCAAGGTAAAGGTATAAATAATAGGAACCATTTTATTTTAGTGATCGAGACACTTAATGAGTGTGATCACATTTAGGATCGATAGTCGTACTATTAAGAGGGGTGAAACTCGTATTGAAATGCGGTTATCAAAGTGCCACTTGATGCTCTAACTCATTGCATATGCATTTAGGATCTAGTGGAGTGCTAACACCCTTGAAAATGTTTGTGAAAATATGCTAACACATGTGCACAAGGTGATACACTTGGTGGTTGGCACATTTAAGCAAGGGTTAGAAACTTCACCGGTAGAGTGTCCGCCCATAGAGTGCGAACAGTCCGACGGTGCCACCGGCGCCCTAGACAGAGAAGATGAAGGTCACTGTAAGTGATCGGACGCTGGTCTCGGTTGGACCGGAGCGTCCGGTCAGTGGCACTAGAGGGCATGTGTTTCGGTCTTCGACCGGATGCTGGCGCTAAAAGTGACCGGACGCTGGCAGGGTGCGTCCGGTCAGTGCTGATGTACGCTAACGTGAGACGTACAGAGGAGACGTTGTGTGACCGGACGCTGGGTGAGTCCGATCAGGCATGACCGGACGCGTCCGATCGTGAAAATTCACGTTTGGAACCTTACTGGAAACGACCGGACGCTGAGGTCCAGCGTCCGGTCACTTTCTAACTGACGCGTCTGGTCATTACTTGACCGTTGAAATCGGGCGATCGGCGTTTGAAGCCGATGACACGTGGCGCACATCGCACGACCGGACGCTGTGGTCCAGCGTCCGGTCAATATGACCGGAGCGTCCGGTCGGCCCGTGTTCAGTGCAGTGAGGAGCCCAACGGCTCTATTTCGTGGGGGGCTTCTATTTAAGCCCCATGACCGGCTCAAGCTCACTCTCTTGGCCATTTTCATTGACATAGCAACCTTGTGAGCTTAGCCAAAGTTCTCCCACTCATCTCCATCATTGAGTCATCATCATTGTGAGATTGGAAGAGAATCCAAGTGCATTGCTTGAGTGATTGCATCTAGAGGCACTTGGTATTCGTGTTTCGCTGCGGGATTCGCTTGTTGCTCTTGGTGGTTGCCACCACCTAGACAGCTTAGTGCAACGGTGGAGGATTGGCACGAGTTGGTGATTGTTCATGGCCATCTCCAGTGATTGTGAGGGGATTTGTACCTTCCCCGGCGGAGCGCCGAAAGGTAACTCTAGTGGATTGCTTGTGTCATTGAGTTACCTCACTTGTGGGTAGGTTCTTGCGGTGTCCAATCGTGTGGACGAGGTTTGTGCAACACCTCTTAGCCACCGAACCACCAAGTGTTGGTCGACACAACGGGGACGTAGCGTGTTGGCAAGCACGTGAACCTCGGGAGAAAATCGGTTGTCTCTTGCCATTTGGCATTCTCTCGGTGATTGATTTCATCTTCATCTTATGATTGGTTCATCCCTCTACACGGTGGTATAATCACCCTACTCACTCTTCTATATTCTTGTAAACTAATTGTGGCAAGCTCTTTAGTGTAATTAGAATTGAGAGCTTGTTTTGTTATTTAAGTTCATCTAGTGAAGCTCTTTAGTGTAGCAAGATTGAGAGCTCTTAGTGAGTAGTATCACAGCAAGTTGTGTGTCTAGTAATCATTGCAACTAGAATTGTTGGATAGGTGGCTTGCAACCCTCGTAGAGCTAGAGCAAGTTTGCATTTCACTATTTGTCTTACTAATCAAATTGCTCTAGTTGATTTGTAGATTTTTAAATAGGCTATTCACCCCCCCCCTCTAGCCATATTAGGACCTTTCAAAATGGCCAGACATTGAGTTAGAAACGACCGGACGCTGAGCCGTAGAGTCCGGTCGAGTCCAGAGAGCACCCAGGGCCGACCGGACGCGTCGTTAGAAAATGACCGGACGCTGAGCCTCAGCGTCTAGTTGAGTCTAGTAAGCTCCTAGGCCCGACCGACTGCGTTCGGTCATTCCGGACCGGATGCTCCCAGCATCCAATCAACTATTTCACTAAACATCGACTTTACTGATTCACACCGGACGCGTCCGGTCGCTTTCTGTAGTTCAGTGCCGAGCCACATACCGAACGCGTTCGATCACTCTGTGACCAGCGCGACTAACTCCTTTTCAACTCTATCTTCTTCACCCTTGCTCAAATGTGCCAATCACTAAGTGTATCACCTTGTGCACATGTGTTAGCATATTTTCACAAACATTTTCAAGGTTGTTAGTACTCCACTAGATCCTAAATGCAAATACAATGAGTTAGAGCATCTAGTGGCACTTTGATAACCGCATTTCGATACGAGTTTCACCCCTCTTAATAGTACGGCTACCGAACCTAAATGTGATCACACTCGCTAAGTGTCTTGATCACCAAAACAAAAAAGGCTCCTACCACTTATACCTTTGCCTTGAGCCTTTTGTTTTTCTTTTACTTCTTTTTCAAGTCCAACCACTTGATCATCACCAAGGCAACACTATCATCATGTCATGATCTTCATTTGCTTCACCACTTGGAGTAGTGCTACCTATCTCATGATCACTTTGATAAAGAAGGTTAGCACTTAGGGTTTCATCGATTCACCAAAACCAAACTTGAGCTTTCACTTCTTTGCTTGTCCGCAAAAGTTTTCTGACAACTTTGAGCAGTCTTCAAATGACTTTGAATAACACTGACTTGCTCTCTTGCTTCTTTGATAAAATCAAGTCCGAAATAACTACGGTCTCCTACCTCAACCCAATTAAGTGGTGTTCTACATTTCTTGCCATATAAAGCCTCAAATGGTGCATTCGAATGCTTTCTTGATAACTATTGTTATAAGAAAACTCAGCTAGAGTCAAGCATTCGTCCCAGTTTTCAGGAAAAGAGATGACACAAGCCCTCAACATATCCTCAAGTACCTGATTGACTCTTTCTGTCTAACCGTCAGTTTGCAGATGATAAGCTGAACTTTTGAGGAGACTAGTACCAAGACATTTCTGAAGTTGCTCCCAAAAACGAGAGACAAAGACTGACCCTCTATCGGAAACAATGGTAAGAGGAACTCCATGTAGGGTCACAACCTAATCAAAATACAACTTGGCATACTTCTTGGCTGAATACCTTGTATCCACCAGGAGGAAATAAGCGAACTTGGTAAGGCGATCCATAATGATCCAAATAGAGTCATACCCCTTTGTCGTGTGGGGCAAACCACAACAAAGTCCATGGAAATATCCTCCCATTTCCAAACAGGGATAGGCAAGGGGTGTAGAAATCTAGGCGTACGCATATGGTCTGCCTTAACCCTTCCACAAATGTCACATCCTAAGATGTATTTGGTAATATCATGTTTCATATTTGGCCACGAATACAAGTGACGCAAATTATGATACATCTTGTTACTTCCCGGATGAATGGATAATTTGGAGTTGTGAGCTTCGTCCAAAATTTTTCTCCTAAGCTCATCACTTGAGGGAACCACCAATTGATTCTTGAACTTCACCACACCTTGATCATCAACACTAAAATGAGGACCACGCCCTTCGACAATTAACTTCTTGATATGCGGAATTTCCAAAACATCTTGCCTTTGCTCTATAATAATTTGCTCAAGTAAATCCGAAACTAGAGCAATATGGGCTAACACCTCAAAATGGTTGAGAGACAAAGATTCTTCTTCAACTTGATGTGACTACCGACTTAAGTTATCAGCCACCACATTAGCTTTTCCAGGATGGTAATGAACCTCCAAATTATAATCCCTGATTAGCTCTAGCCATCTCTGTTGCCTCATGTTCAGCTCGGACTGAGTGAAAATATACTTGAGGTTCTTGTGATCCGTATAAATATGCACTTTATTTCCCAACAAATAATGACTCCAACTTTTTAGAGTGTGCACCACAGCAGCTAGCTCTAAATAGTGGGTGGGATATTTCACCTCATGCTTTTTCAGCTGGCGTGAAGCATAAGCTATCACACGTCCATCCTGCATAAGCACGCATCCCAATCCAGTCCTCGAGGCATCACAATACACATCAAATGGCTTGTCAATATCTGGTTGGGCGAGAATAGGAGCAGTGGTAAGAAAATGCTTCAGAGCTTGGAAAGCTTCTTCACAAGCCAGACTCCATACAAATTTGACATCTTTCAAGAGCAACTTGGTCATTGGTTTGGCTATTTTGGAGAAGTCAAGAATGAAGCGCCGATAATAACCAGCGAGACTAAGGAACTGATGGATCTGATGCACTAACTTTGGAGACTTCCAATTTAACACTTCTTGCACCTTGCTTGGGTCCATAGAGATACCCCCAGGTGTTAGAACATGTCCCAAAAACTACACTCGATCTAACCAAAACTCACACTTACTAAATTTGGTATACAACTTGTGTTCCCTTAATCGAGTCAGTACTATCCGAAGATATTGTGCATGCTCTTCTTTGTTCTTGGAGTATATCAAAATATCATCAATGAACATCACTACAAACTTATCCAATTCTGGTATGAACACTGAATTCATGAGATACATGAAGAATGCAGGAGCATTGGTGAGACCAAAGGACATGACTAGGTATTCATAAAGCCCATATCTAGTAGAGAAAGCTATCTTTGTTATATCTTGTGGTCGGATCTTAATTTGATGATACCTAGAACGAAGATCAATCTTTGAAACACTTTTGCACCAGCCAACTGATCGAACAAAGTATCAATACGAGGTAAAGGATACTTGTTCTTAATGGTTACCACATTGAGAGGGTGGTCATCCACACACATCCGCAGAGTACCATCCTTTTTTCACAAAAATAGCTAGGCAACCCCATGGTGAAGAGCTAGGACGGATAAAGCCCTTCTCCAATAATTCCTCTAACTGCTTCTTTATTTTTGCTAGTTCTTTATGAGCCATGCGGTAGGGACACCGTGAAATAGGAGCAGTGCTAGGTTCTAACTCAATAGTAAACTCCACGTCCCTATTAGGTGGCAACCCAGAAAGATCTTCAGGAAAGACATCCAAAAACTCACAGACCACAGGAATAGAAGCAAGATCAAATGAAGCTTCAACATGAGCAAAAATTGGTAAGGCTAGATCTGAGGGCATAAGGAGAGACATCCTATCCTCAGAAGAAGGAAGCCATAACTCAACAACTCTCTGCTTAAGGTTCAAGACTACCCCTTAAACTCGCAACCAGTTCATGCCCAAAATTGCATCTATGCCTTGCCCAGGCAGCACCATGAACTTTAGGCGGTAAGTGTGAGTGGCTAGCACTAATCTGATTGTGTCCATCTGAGTATTAATGCACAACTGCGCACCCAGAGTACTGATTCTATAGGCAATAGGAATAACCATAAGAGATATATTGTGCCTCTATGTAACCCCATGCTCATGAATGAATCAAACAACACATATGCTGGGTGGAAATCAATGGTAAACATACCAGCCATCATAAGTTCATTCTGTAAAATCTCCTTAGCCTTAGTGAAGTTGACTTGTCCAGAGTGGCTTACGGGCACCTTCTTCTTGATAATCGTCCTCTTGACTAGACGAGAGTTGGCTGAAGGCTGGAAAGACTGTGCAGGCTGGTTCTGTGGACACTCCCAAGTATAGTGGCCCTCCTTGCCACACTTGAAACAACCACTAGACTTGTTTCCTATCTCTTTGTAAGATGCAAGAGAGGTTGCGATAGAAACGGTACCTCTTCTTCTCATCAGTGTCTACATGGGTCCCAGCATACTATGCAAGATGGTTGAACTTGTTCACACAATCCATCACAGTCATACTCCCTTGCTTCAGATCCAGGAACTCAGTCAACTTCCTGTTCAGCAAACCCGCGGGAATATAGTACTCATGGAAAGCAGTGGTAAACTCCTGCCAAGTCACACGGTAGTTCACCGGTTGCATGGAATTGAAAGTATCCCACCATGCACTGGTAGACCCCCAGAAGCTACTATGCGACAAAGCGCACTTTCTGCTCTTCAGTCAGAGTGAGCAGCTGAAACTTCTGCTCCAGAATACAAAGCCAATGCTCCACATCTAGAGGCTCAGCAGTTGGCGCGAATATGGGCGGGTGTGTCTTCAGGAAGTCTAGGTAGGAATAGGACCCCACGGGAGCGCGGGCCCCACCCCCGTTCCCATCGTTGCCCCCGGGGCCTCCATGGGCGAAGCCACCAATAGCATGGGCAAGCATCTCCAAGGCACGGGCTGACTCGCGTCGAGCAGCTAGCATCTCCGACATCATCTCCGCATGGGTCATCGGAGGTGGTGGTGGCGGAGGAGGAGGAGCCAGAAGTGGGGCCTCGTGGCTATCGCCATTGGTGTTGCCATTGTCCTCACCGCGACCGTTATCACCCTAGTCTACCCCAGTGCTGGTACTCCCCCGACCAGACCTCAGGTTCATCTATAAACAGATAAGAACCAACCATTAGGGACAATCCTCCAAATTAGGAACAAGAGACTTAGAGAAATGATAAGGCTTTTATTAAAGCATTCTTTTAGGTTATCCTATCAATTCACTAATCCAAATTATATGTGTGGATGGAGTTTAGTTTAAGAAAGATTCTCTTTTCATGATGTATGCATCGGCCTACCCGTACACTCAAGCCAGAATATAGCGGCATTCACAAAAAAATTTGGCACATCGCACACTCACTTTCCGCTTGCTAAACGATTCTTACGCAGCATAAGTTAGTGTACCTGCAGAAAATTGATTAGATAAAACCAGTGCCGCTATCCTAGATAGACCATATTGCTAGGGCTTATACTTATTTACATAATTTTATCGCATCCTATTTTTCGCAAAACTTTTGTTGGTCAAATTTTAGGTTTTGAAAAGAGTTATGAAACTCGTAACTCATTATTGGCTCTGATACCACCTGTGGCAGAACCGCCCAAAATAACACGCTTTCGGAGGTGCTCGTCTTCCACTAGACACTAAACATCCTGAAAGTAAGCTACACCAGGCGGTTCCGTCGAGCACACCCTAAGGGAGAACCCGAACAATCTACGTTTTTCATCCAGGATGCAATAATGAGAACAAGTTTACAATACTTAGTCCATTTCATACAACAAGAGTTCTCGAAAATACATTATTACAATACCAAGTTCAGAGTGCGGAATTTAAACAATGGAATTGAAATAAACATCTAACGATAAGATACAAGGATCGGTTTGTGCCCACCAGAAGAATCCTCCACACAATAGCCACTCCTCAAGCTACACCTGCAACAGGGGTAAATAAACCCTGAGTACACAATGTACTCGCAAGACTTACCCGACTAGTGAGAATAATTTCCTGACTCCAAAGGATATGATAACCTTTATGATTTGCTGGATTTCCTTTTTGCGAAAAGCATTACTAGTAGTGAATCCTTATGTATGTGTTTTATAACAGTCATGATTAGTTCATTATCTAACCATTCTATGTAAGCACATGTTCTACTTTCAAGCAAGAGTTGAGCAATCAGATCCATTCATCCCCTTTCATCTTCCAATTCTTACTACGGTGCTAGACCACAACCTAGTCATACCATATCACACGGTGATTCGTGAACCAATGTATCCTAGCTGGGTACCCCGAAACACATGCCCCGCTTGTACCCCAGGCACAAGCAAGACCAACCCACCACTCTCCTGTCAAGGAATCTAGGTCCCCGTCCAAACTTGGACTCCAAGCCCCCACTCCTGAGTCCTGGACTCAGTGTGGTGCTTAGACCTCCACCATCCCTGCCTTCAATCAGTCGGTCCGGAAAGAGCCAGAACCCACGACAAGAGAGCAACGAGCCTTCCCGCTCCCATAAGCAAGTATGTGGTCAGCATAATAAGTCTGTGACCTGACTACCATCCACAGTAATGGATGGTCCTTAACTGACACGGATAGGGAAAACAGTGTAACCAAGCTATGCCCCATTGGCCGTGGGACACAACCTATTACACCCACCAATACCCATACCATATCTCTGCCCGGTCTCCATTTCCTTTCACCATTTTATCATGAGAGTAATATTAATAATCACCTATTGTGAGTAACGGTAGGTTACTCACGCTATCGATAGCCTAAGCATAGCAGCTACTCGACCTATGCTAGTAGGACTCATAGGTAGGCTTATCTATGCATATAGTTTCAATATAAATCCTATAACGTAAATGCACATCACATATATATATCTAGTGATTATTCAAAATAAGGGTTATGCACCGGGGCTTGCCTTGGGTAGGCGGATTGTCAGCTATGTCACTCATCGGTGGCTCTAAGGCTTCCTCCTGTACGAGGACCTCCTCCTCGTACTCCTCAATCACCTCGTCGTACTCCTACTCTCCGGTGGTCACGAACTCCACCAACTCGTTCTCTACATGCATGCAATGACGATGCAACCCTTAATATTAAGGTAACAACAATTCTTAAAATAACAATACATCTACTAAGCCACTAAGCTAGCTCTAATGGCTAAGATACTAACTACCTATCATTTCCACCAAAATAGGTCTGGATTCATCTAACAACGACGCACCCCCGGTGACTCAGTCCACGGTGGCGCGACGAGCGACGGCACTGAGCGCCTATGCCTACCACCTAGGACATATGCGGGCCCACCTAACGGGTCGATCACCATATCTGACCTGAGCGGCTACGCTAAGCGGCGGTGCAGGGTGACACGACTAGCTGGGGAAGGCTATAGCGGTGCACGGCCATTTGCGACGGCGGCACCACTGTTCTGGTGAGCTAGGGCAACTACAGACCTAATCGGTTAGCATGTGAGCATCAGGTGACTACCATGGACCAGGCCGAGGTGACATTTGGGGCGGAAGATGACAGAGGAAGACTGGCCACGTGCGGCCGAGCCGTGCGGTGGTGCACCGCGCAAAACGGTCGCGTCAGCAACAAAAGGGGAGGCGATAGCGGTTCGACTAAGGCACGCAAGGTGGAGAGGGAGTCAAGGCGATGCTAGGGGTGTAGGTGAATTGGCTCAGGGGGGACGATGGGAGAGCTGCCCACACCCGCGGCCGAACGTGGCCTTATCGGCACGGCAGCGGAGAAACTCCAAAATTGGTGCTCGATTGGGCGCCATTCAAGGTGGGGTGGGGGCGGGTAGCTAGGCAGTTTGATGTCGGAGCCAACAACACGACGAATTGACTCGAGGTGATCTCTCCCTGACGAATTTAATGGCGCGGCTCGACAGCGGCAACAGAGGGAGAAAGAGGGAGACGGGGCGCGGCAGGTGGCTCGGCTCGTCATCGCCTTGGCGGGACGCGAACGGCGTGATCAGGACACCGATGCACAGGCGCTACAGACAAGGCGTGCGCGCGTCCGACCGGTGTGGCGCGCGCAGCCGTAGTGTCTTAAATGACAAGGCAACGACGCCTTAGCCACGTGCGCGCGGCAGTTGCGGCCTTGAACTGGGCCGGTAGTGGCGTAGAGGGTACAACGGACAGGCACGAACGCGATGACGATGCGATGGCAGCGGCAGCGTCGCGACGCGAGGCAGTAGTGGGCGGACGCGATGGCAGCACCGCGCGCCCACGGCGGCACCAAAGGCGGCAGCGCGAGGCGGGGCAGCAGGGCGCGGAACCAGCGGCTCGCTGTGGCCGGCCTCTGCCAAGCCCAGGCGGCCCGACCGGCCAAGCACGGTGGCATGGGGTGGCCGCGTGGGACGCGGTCATGGGTGCGGCGCGGGGTGGCCGCGCGGTGACCGCGCGCCCGGCACCACCATCCTGAGATATGTGACGTACACTAATTTTAAAGCGTCCATAAAAACTAAATGGTTGCTTCTGGACCTAAACCATCTTCACCATGCTTAAGATGGCACATGAGACCACCAAATCGAGCTATAACACTACACCACCCTTTAACCCAATCTCTCAAAATAATTTGCTAAACATAGCAATGTCTAGCTGTTGACAACTTAGAATCTTTCTATGTTTTTGAGCTGAACTGAATTTCAATTTGTAATTTCTAGGCTATTGAAAATATTACCAAGCAATATTATTTTTCAAAAGCAAGTATTTCATTGTCATCTACAAAGTTTGTACTTTAAATTTTATTTCAGTATTACACATATGTTCTATAGTATTTTTCTTAATAAAAATTGGTTTTAAACCCTACTTGATATGCATGAACTATCGAATCAACTTTCGTTTAACATTTTTATTGATCTTTTTGAGTTACAGAAATTGATCTACATACTTAATCACATGCATTAACACATAAACATAATGTCCATAATATGTTTTAATAATTGATTTAGGGTGTAACACCGAGAGTGTCACAGGAGCCCAACTAATCGTCGCAGCAGCGAAGCTACAGCATGCCGTCAGGGTCCGCCGACCCTGACGAGTTTTAGAAATCTCAATAGAAAATTACTATATAGTTCCTAATGACTCCGTCCATTTTCATTCAAGACCTCAATGGCCATCTGGTCTAGATTCGTCCCTGGCCGTCCGGGTGGCCATGCGGTGGCTCTGCCACTATGCGCCTGTGCGTCCAAGCGAGCGAACGAGATGGACTTTTGGTGCGAGACAGGTGTTGGCGTGTGAGAGAGATGAACTCTACTTGTAAGATCTAATTGGTTCCCATCTAATCCAGTTTTGTGGATGCAGCTTGTGGATTTTTGGATGGGTGAACTGAGGAGAGCGTTGGGTCAGACTCAGTCATACAAAAGCAACATCCTAACCAGGCTTCGCTGGAATGGATCTAAAATCTTTTTTCTAAAACCTGACTTGCGTGGGCCATGACAGAGCATGTCTCGTGCCTAAGGCGGTGCAAGCAGATGGACACGTAGAGGTGTGCTAGGGTGACCTTCTTCCCCCTTTCAGGCTCCGCCGCCACCGTTGCCTCCCAATTCACCTGCCATCTTCCTCTTCAGTGTTTTTGTACTACTGTGTCCAAAGTTTATCTGCTTTCTTATGTAACCTTAGTTATTTGCCGAAAAGATGGCCGTTTAAAGTCACTTGGCAATCGATCTATTCAATCTTCACGTTAAGAGATGTGATATGTAGATGAGTGAGAAATAAGACATGTAATTGGACCAAAGATCATTCTCTAGAATCTATTTTCATTAAAAAAGTATAGTTCCTACGTGTAGCGTCTTTATAAAACAGACATAAAAAGTTATATATATGGTTTTAGCATTAGGACCGCACTTAAATCAACATGTAAGGAACCAATAAGGCCACTTCAGACATGCCAGTTTGGTTGCCGAAATTTTTGGCAAAACGACACTGTAGCGTTTTCGTTGTTATTTGGCAATTAGTGTCCGATCATAGTCTAATTAGGCTTAAAAGATTTGCCTCGTGGATTTCGTCTAAACTGTGTAATTAGTTTTATTTTTTATTTATATTTAATGCTTCATACATGCTTCCAAAGATTCGATGTGATGGAGAATCTTGAAAAATTTGGTATTTTGGGAGGGAACTAAACAGGGCCGTACTTTTGGCTTCCAAAATCCATTTCCAAGAGCATACTGTTTGTTTAGATTGCGGCCTCACCAAAAGCTGAAAGAAATAAATCTCAGGTTCAAAACGGTTAGTAAAAAGGATGTTTTCCTATATTACCAAGAAAGAAAGTTTTCCTTGGGAAAACGCATTTCTTTCATCTTCTTTCATTTTTTTTAAGAGTGTCGACGAAATATGGTCGGCAATCTACCTAGGGGTATACCCGAGGTAGTAGATTGTCGGCAGACAGATGCGCAAGCCACAAACAAGACGGTGACGCAAGACAGACACAAGGTTTTATCCAGGTTCGGCCGCCAAGAAGGCGTAATACCTACGTCATGCGTCTGATTTGTATTGTTGTATGTCAATGAGAGATGTTTTTTAGAGGGGTCCCCAGCCCACCTTATATAGTTCGGGGGGCAGGGTTACAGATCTGGAAACTAATCCTAGCCAGTTACAATTGCCATATGTGGCCGGATAAGGATTCCTATTCTAACCGACCAGGATCTTGATTGATCGCCAAATCTGCCTTGACTCCTTGCGTGGGACTTCGATCAGGTTAACCGGGCCACACGTCATCTTTTGGTGGATCGGACCCACCGATCCGGGCCGGCCCAAGCTTAGCCATAAGGGTATAGGGGTTAATACCCCCACAGCTAGTCCCCAGCACCATGTATTATGCTGCGACACGCCATTTTAACCTTCTCCGACAAGTAAGGCTTGAGTCCTTGACGTCTCTGACCACCGTTGTCGCCGGAGAAGTCGGTTTTCCGAAGAATATATGGTGCTCTTAAGAAAAAAGAAAAAGATTTTCGTCCGAGGAAGTGTGCCCACTTGTATTTCTAAACAGAAATGTAAGTGCGTCTCGGAGCGTAGCGTCCTTGATCATCAGAGGCGTAGGGGTCGAAAAACAAACACATTCACCGCAAGGTGAAGTGTGCCCACTTAGTCCCCGAGCCTGGTAGTAGGTGACGTAGGCACGTGGTGCCAGGGTCTAAAAAGAATTCCCAGTTAAATTGAGAAACGAATCGTCGTACAAGCGATACAAGATGCACCGGCAGGTGCATCGTACCGATGTAGTCCCCGAGCTTGCTGGAAGGCGAGGTATGAGCCTTGTAGCAAGGTCTAAATAAATGTCTCTCAACTGTATGTGAGTACAAATCACATGTAGCCGAGAAGAACGATCTCCGAGCAGTGGTCGGGACAGTCCCCGAGCACATCAGTAGCCGGAGCAGTCCCCAAACGTGGCAGTGGTCTGAGCAGTGCCCGAGCACGGCAGTGGTCTGGGCAGTCCCCGAGCACGGCAGTGGTCTGGTCCATCATTGAGCTCAAGATATGCAGCCAAAAGAAAAGAACACCGCTTGTATTATTATTTGGTGTATTTATTTATCTCCTTACTCTGTCAAGTCCAATCTGCCACGTCTGGTCAAAAAAGCAGACAGATATAACATATCACTCTGCCTTCTTACTCTTTCTGGCAAACAGTCACTTGACGCCTGTATGGAGGTGCGTCAGTGTGGGCCCTCTCACATTATCAACGAAGAGGCGCGTACACTAGAAACGAAGAGGCGTGTTTGTTGGCGTAGATCTCGAGGTTATGAAAACAACCGTCTGCGGCGCGTGCGCACGTCTCCCAAGAATCTCGGGTGGACGAAACGATGAAGCCCTTGGTTATTTATAATATAGAGCTGGTAAGTTACTTTTTACCGATCCCCATTGTCATTCACCGCCGCAACCTTCTTCTTCCTCTCGCCAAACCCTACTCCTCCGAAAATCACCACCAATCCCTCCTCCACCGCATCCACCCTCTTAACAAGGGTAGATCAATGGTGAAGAGAAACGCCCAGAAGAAAGGCAGAGTCATGGCGAAGGAGTGGTGGAAGTCAAGGAGCAATGAGCAGACCATCGAAGACCTCGTCGCCATGGGAGTGCTCCACAACAAGGCACTCGTGGGATGGCGTGCGCCGGAAGGAGAAAGCTTCCCCGATCCACAACCAGGTGAGATTGTGGTTTTCGAGGATTTCTTCAAGCGGGGTTTTGGGGTTCCAGTGCACACTTTCCTTCAGGGGCTCTGCTTATATTACGAGATTGGGATTTGCAATCTGCATCCCAACTCGATTCTTCTTGTCTCCACCTTCATCCATCTTTGCAAAGCTTATGGTGGCTTCCAGCCCCATTTCGACCTCTTTCGCCATGAATTCTGTCTGCAGGAGAAAGGGAGCGGAGGCTCGAAGATAGCCGGAGGCGTATACCTCAATCTGCATGACGGTATGAAGGCCTAGTACCTGCACTACCCATGGAACACCTCACTGGACGAATGGTACAAGAAATGGTTCTACATCCGCGAAGAGCCGAACACGATCACCCTGTGTGACGTGGGGTTGATTCCAGAGAAGAAGAACAGTTGGTCAGAGAAGCCCGAGCACTTGGAGTAGATCACAGAACTGCTCGGGTTGATCCCGTGGGAAAAGCTGGATGGTCCAAGCGTGGTCGGGAACTTCATCAGCCGAAGGATCCAGCCCTGCCAAAAGAGGGTACATCCTGGCTTCGAGTACCAGGGTAGCGCAAATTCGATGAGGACCAGAAAAGAGGCGCTCGACAAGATAGAAATCAAGGCCAGAATTGGGGAGCTATTCAATCTAGCCGACCCCAATTATGTCAGGTTAAACGACATCGAGCACGCCTTCAAGCTGGCCCGACCTCCCCCAAAGGTAAATGATGCCTCCTTGTACCTGTAGATTTATGTTGCAACAAAAATTGACTGTTGTCTCCTTTATGTTTTCGAGTAATGGTCATGACCGAAAGCAAAGTGAGTTTGTGTCTCCGCCCCTGGCGTGGATTGGCCGCAAATTGCCACTCAACCGCCCAGACCGATGCCGATCATCAAGACGTCGATCGGCGGTACTCGGAGTTGGGGAGGATGTAACGGCCAAGGTCACTAGCAAGCGCCGATGCCAACAAACGTCGCCAGCCATCTTCCCCTTTCGCACGATGAAACAGAGGATGCGGACATCTTCGACTCATCCCTCAAAGAGGAGGAGACAAATGGGGTCAACAGAGCGGTAGCTCCTCATGTGCGGCCAGTGATTGCACCACCGACCACTGCAACACAGAAGACAAGCGGGGGAAGTGTCGAGCACCAAACCCCGACGCCAGTACCGGTGGTGGAAAAAGACCCGGTGGAACCCACCGAGCACGTGGAGTAGGTGCGGTCGAAGAGACGTTCCTTCGCCACGTTATTCCGTGCTTCCGAGCTGTAAGTATCTATAACTTTGATATAATCTTATAATTTGTATTGAATACTATTGTCTTCGAACTTTCTCTCGGTATATTAGGTCGGCGTCCACCGAAAATCCCGACCAGATAGCCGGTTGTGGCATGGCTTCGCTTGGCGAAAGAAGAATCGCTCGGCAACTAATCTGCGGAGGAACACAGAGAAGAAATTCACCGGAACCGCAAAGACACGAAAGCAGCCGACGTCGGTCCCGAAAGCAAATGGGTCGAGAAGACAGCCGAGCAAAGTACAAATGCTCCGAGCACTAGCCCTGTTGAGGTGGATACCTTGGCGCCAAGGGAACCAGACCGAGACGAGGAGCAGCAACCGGAGTTGGCACAGAATACGCTTGCCGATGCTATGGCTCGTGGGAAAGCCATAGTGGTCGCAGAGACTACTATCTCCGGCCCAGCGCCGCCCCCTGAACAAGAGGCCGAAGAGGACGAAATCGAAGAGATCCTAGGCCGTCCCAAAGACAAACGACAACATGTATATGTGTCGCGCAGGCGGAACGACGAGTGGGTTATGTATGAAGAAATCCCCGAGATCGAAGAGACCCAAAAAGTTGAATGAGCGGCAAAACGTTTGGTGACAGAAGTCTAGGTATGTTTGGCTTGACCACTTGACCCTATAATGTGGTCAAACTATCTAACTTAGCTTGCTTATATGCAGGACTTGATGAAGACCACAAAGTACCGAAAGAGGTGCTTCGACCAGATTGAGGGAATCACGGCGAGCAATAGAGAACTGGTGGCCGAGGTGGAACGCTTGCGCCGCCAACTTGAAGCCGCCGACCAAGAGAGGACAGAGCAAGAAGCACAGAACCAGAACCTGGTCAGCCAGCTCAATGACAAAGAGCGTCAAAAAAGAAGTAAGTTGTCATTTTGTCACATCAAGTGTATGACACATGTTGTTGCATTGTTGGTAATGACAGCTGTAATGTAGGCTTAGAAGCTGAGGTAACCCGCCTCCAAGAGGAGAATAGCCGTGTGACCGCAGAGTGTGGTCACCTGAAGGAGGACAACAAGAAACTGGCGCGCAGCCAGTCTCAACTCCAGGACCACACCACCAAAATGAAGGAGGAACTGAAGAGTAAGTATTCCAGGCCACCGTTCTCATTCTGTTGCCCGCCTTGACTTGTCGTGCCTTTACATTTGATGTCTTGTACGGTGTGCAGTTTTAAAAGCCAATGCCAAGAGGCATCTAGAAGCTGTGATGAAAGAGCATGACGGCTGGAAAGCACGATGCCTCGAGGCCACCGAGGATCGGGACACATGGAAGAATCGGTGCCAGGAAGTGGCAACTGGCATTTTGCCCATCCTCGACCTTGTCGACCCGACGCTCACAGAGGAAGAGCCAAGGACCCCCCAGCTCGGACTGGTCGAGAGATGCAAACAAGCATGGGGATGGTTCCAGGAGTTCATTAAGGAGGCGGGTGAGTACACGGGCGCCCATATGCTAAGCATGGTGCGTGCCCACTACCCTCTAATCGATCTCAAGCGCCTGGAGGCTGGATACCCGAAGGAAGTAGACCCAGACAAGGCGGAGGAGCTTCGGGTGGCCCAGCTGGATCTGTCATCAAAGGTAATTGGCGACATTAATCTGTGTGGAGGTGGGACAGCACCTGTACAGGGTATGCCATCGACAAGTCAGCTGGAAACGCCATCTGTTGCTAGCCAACCGACGAAGCATGCGGTCTCGACCAGCCAGGCATCGGCGGGGCCATCCCCTTCAGCTCGGCTAGCACAAGAGTCCCCGAGACTCGAGTAGAATATCAGAAGCAGTGAGCAGTAGATGTCGTGTGCCCCGACCAGCCAATGTAATAGGCTTAGAGCTGTAGAAGGAGGACATAGTTGTGTTATTGTAAACTTGGGCCTCTTCAGGCAAGCTTGTAATAACGTAACTGTATATCATTATAAGCTAGTTTGCTTTGTATAAAGCGTATTTAAGCTTGAAACTTATGTTGGTGGAACTAAGTGAGAACATAATAACGTTCTGTTTAGTTGTACCATTTTACCCGACACATCATCCTGAAAAGTTTGTGCGGCCCTAGTTTGCCATGTGGTCGGAGTGTGAGGTGCGTGACCTGTGCACACGCAGACGCGGACAAGTCAAACCAAGGGGGACCTGCCGATCACCCGCAACGTAGAGAGCGGATCCCATGCACGTGTTGGGAGGAACCGGAGACAGGTCCTGCTCCGAAAACCGTAGAAGGAATGGTGGTCGGCTTTTACTGGCTAAGTTAGAATAACCATAAAAGTCGAAGGGACACATTAGAGTGGTCGGAGAAATAATAATAGTTTTATTGAAGTAAATCGAAAATACAAAAGGGGGTACATATCTCAGTAGTTAAGCATAGAAACGTCTAAGCTTGTCGATGTGCCACGAGTTTGGTACGTCTGTACCGTCCAGGTGAGCTAACCTGTAAGACGTTGGTCGTGTGACCTCCTTGATCATGAAGGGCCCCTCCCATGGGGTTGTGAGTTTATGGACACCAGCCTGGCTCGTCTTCCACTTCAGGACCAGGTCCCCGACCACAAAAAACCGCTCTTTAGCGTTCTTGTTGTAGTACCTACGCCAAACAGCAAGGTATTTGGCCGTACGTACACAAGAATCGAGCCGCTTCTCTTCTGCGCTATTCACTTCTAGCTCCCGTACTTCATTGGCCTTGCCTTCGTCGAAGTTCTCTACCCGTGCTGATCTGAAAGCTATATTTGCAGGGAGGACCGCCTCAGCGCCGTAAACCATAAAGTATGGTGAGACGCCGGTGTTACGGCTGGGCTGAGTTCTAAGTCCCCAGACCACGGCTAGTAACTCTTTGAGCCATCTTTCGGGAGCCTTGTCATTTTCTCTATACACCCTCTTCTTCAACACGTCCAAGATCATGCCATTTGCCCGCTCGACCTGTCCATTAGCTCTAGGGTGCGCCACCGAGACATATTTTACTACTATGCTCCTTTCATCACAGAAGTCCCAAAAAGCGTTCCCGGTGAACTAAGTACCCAGATCGGTGATGATGTTGTTCGGTATGCTGAAACAATGGATGACCTGGTCGAGGAACATGACAGCCTTTTCTGAGGATGCCTGTACCAAAGGCATGTATTCTATCCACTTAGAAAATTTGTCGATCAGCACAAAGATGCATGTAAATTTCCCTGGAGCCGGTTTGAAGGGCCCGATCATATCCAGTCCCCAGCATGCGAAGGGCCAGGAGGCTGGTATTGTCTGGATCTCATGTGCTGGTACGTGGATTCTCTTGGTGAAGAACTGACAACCCTCACAGTGGCGGACTAGCCTCTCTACGTCGGATACTGCTGACGGCCAATAGAACCCTGCTCGGAAAGCCTTGCCGACCAGCGTTCTTGAGGCCACGTGGTTGCCGCAGGAGCCAGAGTGGATTTGGTCCAGGAGATGTTCGCCATCCTCCTGGGTTATGCACTTCATCAAGATTTCCTCTTTTGCGTTCTTGCGCCATAGCTTGCCATCAACGAGCAGGAATTGCTTACTGCGACGCATTAGGCGCTCATTCTCTGTCCGATCAGTGTAACCGCTGCCATCTGTTAGGTACTTGATGAAAGGTATTCTCCAGTCAGGCTCATGAGTGGTCGGAGGGGGCTCGGCGGTGCTTGACGCCGGAACCGTAGCCACCAATTGCTGGTCTGGAGGCTTGTCTGCCGTGGAATCTTTCTCTTCGATGGACGGCGTGAGCAGGTCTTGGACGAATATGCCATGTGGGATTTTTGCTCGAGATGATCCTAACTTTGACAGTGCATCCGCTGCTTGATTCTTGTCCTAGACCACGTGTATGTACTCGATGCCATAGAACCTGCCTTCCAGTTTTCTGATCAAATTGCAGTATGCTTCCATCTTTTCGCTGGTTGTGTCCCAGTCCTTGTTGAGTTGGTTGATGACCAGAGCAGAGTCTCCATAGATGTAGAGACGTTTAACGCCAAGCTCAACCGCAATGCGCAAACCATGTAGGCATGCTTCGTACTCGGCGGCATTATTAGATGCTGGGAAATAAATCCTGAGGACGTATCGGAGCTGCTCCTTGGACGGTGATATAAAAAGGACTCCTGCTCCCGCACCGTCAATGTTGAGAGAGCCGTCGAAGTACATCGTCCAATATTCGTCGGATCTGGGAGAGGCAGGCGTGCTTAAGTCTGTCCACTCGACGATGAAATCGACAAGTGCCTGAGACTTGATTGTAGTGCGGCTTGCAAATTCCAAGGAAAAGGGGCATAGCTCCATTGCCCATTTGACGATGCGCCCGTTCGCATCCCTGTTGCTAATGATGTCTCGCAGAGGGTACTCAGTCACGACCACCACACGATATCCATCGAAGTAGTGTTTCAACTTTCGGGATGTTATCAGTATGGCGTAGATCAACTTCTGAATCTGTGGGTACCTGGTCTTGGACTCATTGAGTACCTCACTAATGAAATAGATTGGCCGCTGTACCTTGTAGACGTGGCCGGGCTCGTCTCGCTCGACCACGATGGTCGTGGAGACCACTCAATTGGTAGCCGCAATGTATAGCAGGAGTGTTTCGTCTTGTCTTAGAGCAGTGAGTACCGGAGGTGACGTAAGGTATTGTTTCAGCTGTGTGAAGGCAACGTCTGCTTCCTCCGACCACTCAAAATTTTCGAACGCTTTGAGTAGTTTAAAGAACGGTAATCCTTTTTCGCCTAATCTTGATATGAAACGGCTGAGGGCGGCCATGCATCCGGTAAGCTTCTGAACATCCTTCACCTTTTTGGGCGGTTTCATGTCCAAAACAGCTTTGACTTTTTCTGGGTTAGGGCGTATGCCATCGTGACTGACGACGTTGCCGAGGAGTATGCCAGAAGGAACACCAAAGATGCACTTCTTTGGGTTTAACTTCCACTAGAATGTGTTAAGGGCTGCAAAAGTGTGTCCCAGGTTGTCAACAAGGGTATGAGCTTCCTTGGTTTTGACAACTATATCATCAACGTAAGCCTCGACGAGGTCATCTTTTATCTCATCTTTGAGGCAAGCTTGTATAGCGCGTTGGTAGGTAGCCCCGGCGTTCTTGAGCCCGAACGACATGGTCGTGTAGCAGTAGGCGCCGAAGGGCGTGATAAAAGATGTCTTGATCTGGTCATCCTTTTTGAGAGCGATCTGGTGATAACCAGAGTAGCAATCGAGAAAAGAAAGGAGCTCGCAACCGGCGGTTGAATCTACGACCTCGTCTATGCGAGGCAAGCCGAAGGGGTCTTTAGGGCAGTGTTTGTTGATATCAGTGTAATCAACGCACATTCTCCATTCATTATTCTTTTTGCGTACAAGAACTGGGTTGGCTAATCACTCCGGATGATACACTTCTTTGATAAATCCGGCTGCCAAAAGCCATGTAACTTCTACCCTAATCGCCTCCTTTTTGTCGCGAGCGAACCATCGTAGCTTCTACTTGATAGGTTTGGCCTTGCCGTTGACATTCAAGGAGTGCTCAATCAAGTTCCGAGGTACACCGGGCATGTCAGCAGGTTTCCATGCGAATACATCCACGTTGCTCCTCAAGAACCTGACGAGCGCGTCTTCCTATTTGGGATCCAGGTTGGCCCCGATAAGGGCCGTCTTGCTGGGATCACCGTCGACCAGCTGGATCACCTTGTGCTCCTTGGACTTGATGTTCTTGCATGGAGCCTCGAGCTCCAGGATCTCCTGGTGGTCGATCGAGGTCTTCTTGGCGTTGAGCACGGTCTCGGCCATGCGAATAGAGAGGTCGTGAGCCTCTGCTATTTTGAAACTGTCATCTTCGCGGGTATAAGCTGCGTACACGTTGCCTCAGAGGGTTAGAACTCCTTTCTCGGTAGGCATCTTGAGCACCAGATACCTATAATGAGGTATGGCCATGAACTTGGTGAGCGACGGTCGACCAAGAATAGCATGGTAGGTGCCGTCGAAGTCGGCGACCACGAAGTTGACGTAGTCGGTGCGGAAGTGATCCGGGGTTCCAAACTGTACTGGTAGCGTGATCTGCCCGAGAGGTGTAGAGCTCTGTCCGGGGAGAACACCCCAGAACTGTGCCTCGTATGGCTTGAGGTCCGCCTGAGCTATCTTCAAGGCAGGCAGACTGTTCTTGAACAGTATATCAATGGAGCTGCCATCGTCGATCAGTACTCTGTCGAACTGAACTTTGTTGATACAAGGATCGAGGACCAGGGGAAAACACCCTGGCTCAGGTATTGCGGCCCATTGGTCCTTTCTGCTGAAGGAGATTTCGCGGTGAGACCATGGAGGGAGCCGCGGATCGGTGAGGAGATTGTCGGTGTTGGCCACGTTCAAGCAAGCGCGGGCGAGCAGCTTGCATTCTCGTTTGGTCTCGATGGACACTTTGCCTCCGATGATGGTGTGCACGCGATCGGTTGGCTTGACGTACTTGTGACGGGGGTCTGCATCGTCGTCGTCGTTATCCTCGTTGCGCTGTTCCCCTACGTCGTTAGGCTTGTCGGACGTATCCGGAGCTTGTTGATGCGTGTAGATAGACTTGAGGACGCGGCAATTCTCCATGGTATGGTTCAACTTAGGATGGAGCTGGCAGGGCCCCTTCAATGCCTTGGCGTAGTCGTCTTCATAGTTACGACGTCCGCCACCCTTTTTAACGGTGTTGACCTCGCCGTCGTCTTCCCAAGCACGCTTGCTCCTGTAATCATCACGGCGGTTACGCCGCTGATTACGTTGGTCACGGTGGTCACGGGAGTCGTTGCGCTGGTTGCGGCGGTCAAAATTGTCGTTCAACCATGGTTGCCGCGGTAGTCGTCGCGGTGTGGGGGGTGGTCGGAGCGCGGAACCCTTGCTGCTTCTTCAATAATTATCTTTTTAGCGTCGTCGGCGTCCGCGTATTTCTTAGCGGTGGCCAGGAGCGCTATGACCGAATCAGGTCTTTTGCGGAGGAGCTTGTCCCTTAGGGCATCATGGAAGCGGAGGCCAGTGATGAAAGCCTCGATTGCCTCGTTGTCGGAGATTGATGGGACCTTGATGCGCATCTCCGAGAAACGCCGGACGTACTCGCGCAGTGGCTCATCTTTTCGACCTCGAATACGTTGCAGATCGTATTTGTTGCCTGGTTGTTCACAAGTAGCAATGAAGTTGTCGATGAAGGCTTGCTTGAGCTCCTGCCAAGAGTCGAAATAGTTCGCCGGTAAGCTGACCAGCCATTGGTGACCCGCATGGCCAACAGCGACTGGGAAATAGTTAGACATGACATGCTCATCCGCCATGGCTGATCTGCACGTAGTCTCGTAAAGCATGACCCATAATTCAGGGTTTTCCTTGCCGTCGTACTTCTGAAGTTTCTCGAGCTTGAAATTCTTGGGCCATATGACTTGGCGAAGGTGTGGAGTAAACTGCTTCAAACCCGGTGGGCCGTGGACAGTGTCATATTCCATACGGCGATAACTTTCATGGGACGCTCGATCGTCGGCTCTCTGGTTGATGCGAGCGCGCAGATCGCGTCCACCGAGGTAATGGTGGAGATCGTTATTGCCATCACGGCGATCTCGATTGCCATCTGGATTAGCCCTACGACCGTGGTTATCGCGGTGATTGTCGCGGTTGTCCCGGCGGCGGTTGTCGTCCTGGCCACCATCATGGCCACCATTTCCTCCTTGACGGTTGTCTGATGGGTCGTTGTTGCGCGAGCCACGTTGGTTGGGCGGCTGTGAGCGACTTGGGTGCTGGCAGCTGTGGCTTGACTCGACCGAGACGGATGGAGCCCGAGCTTGGTTTACAATCTCCGCGGTCTGGGCCATAGCAGCCGTCAGATAGGCTTGTATTTCATCGCGAACTGCTTGGGTTTCCAGGGTGTTGGGTAGCCGTTGCATTGTTGCCATGGCGACGGCTACATTGGCACTTGGAGTTCTGAAGACCTGTTTGTCCCCCACCCTGTCGAAAGCATCGTTGAGGTCACGTGGCTGGACCCTTATGTGTCGTGCCTCCTGGTCTACTTCGGCTTCGATTTGTCGGCGATTAAACCGGTCAATATTGCATGCTTCGCGTGCAGTCCTTTCTTGTTCTGTTTCACCAACTGCTGGTGGTTCGTCATTGCTAACAACATGGATCAAATCCCCTCGTCTTGGCGGGAAAGACGGGAATTGTGAGAACCCCGGGGCGTGGTCTGGGATATCCAGATCATACTTGACGCCTTCATCTTCGTGATGCTGAAGCTCAGTGTGGACAGATGCATTAGATGCGGTGCCAGACGAGGAGCTGGGGTCGCCCTCTTGGACTGTGTGAATGGATCCTTCTTGATAATCTTCAATCTGGATCATGTTGACGAAGTTGCGCGGCTTCGGCTGAGGTCGGTGCATAAGACACAGATCCAAGCGGCGTTGCAGGTCGTAGGCGTAGCTGGAGGCAGCGTTTTGCAGGCCGTAGGGCTGGACCTGGTAGTTCTCCGTCGAGGCTTCGTACTCAGAGAGCCGGAGACCCGTCGCGAAGGCTGGCCGGCGACGAGCAGAGCACCCTTGAGGAGTAGATGTGACCACGAGACCTGTACCAAGTAGTGCAGGATGACTGGTCCGAGCTGGTCGGGTAGATCTGTTGTGGGGAGCGGTTACCTGCTCATTAGACTGACTTTGAATCGTACTTACCAGAGCCAGGGTTTCAGCGAGCTTGGTGCCGACCCGATCGATGGAGTCGAGCAGGTCGGTGTTGTCGATCTGCCTCCCTTTGTAGCGAGGAAGCGGATGACAAGTTGTCGGCGTGGTTGAAGGTGATGCAGGCGTGGTCGGAGCCAGATGTACCGTGGTCGGAGCCGTATCCACCGTGGTCGGAGCCGCATCTATCGTGGTCGGAGCCGTGTCCACCGTGGTCGGAGCCGTAGCCGATGTAGGTGAAGCAGTGGTCGACGCAGACTGAATCCACGCCTCCTCCGGGGTCATGGCGATGAAGTCGTCGGAGCCAGTGGTCCAGGTGATCTGGCCAACGGTGAACGTGAGGTCGTTCGGCGTAGCCATGGAGCCAGAGATTATAACCGTCTTGTTTGCTTGGGAAGCAGTACGCACACCCCCTACCTGACGCGCCACTGTCGACGAAATATGGTCGGCAGTCTACCTAGGGGTATACCCGAGGTAGTAGATTGTCGGCAGACAGATACGCAAGCCACAAACAAGACAGTGATGCAAGACAGACACAAGGTTTTATCCAGGTTCGGCCGCCAAGAAGGCGTAATACCTACGTCCTGCGTCTGATTTGTATTGCTGTATGTCAATGAGAGATGTTTTTTAGAGGGGTCCCCTGCCCGCCTTATATAGTTCGGGGGGCAGGGTTACAGATCTGGAAACTAATTCTAGCCAGTTACAATTGCCATATGTGGCCGGATAAGGATTCCTATTCTAACCGACCAGGATCTTGATTGATCGCCAAATCTCCGATCAGGTTAACCAGGCCGCACGTCGTCTTTTGGTGGACCAGACCCACCGATCCGGGTCGGTCTAAGCTTAGCCATAAGGGTATAGGGGTTAATACCCCACAGAGTGTAAAACCATTTCTTATATTTAAAAATACCGCTAAATACCCTCTAACAAACTGTACTTCCCAGTGCAAGTACACATGCGTCCATGACTATTTACATTGCTAGAATCTTTCGCATCCCAACCAGGCAACCACGCTGCGCTCGCCCAACTCGCCGCTCTCGCTCAGCAGCGGGCCACCCATGGAGCCGACCGTGCACGACGTCCTGGCGTTCCACCGCGTCGACCGCGCCGCCTACGAGCATCTGCTCTCCCTGGGCGCCGGGCGCCACTCATCCCGCGACGCCGTCGCGCTCCTCATGTGGTTCCATCGCAAAGCCGGCGTCGACGCTGTCTCCCGCGTGCGCGCTCTGGTCCGCACCCAGGCTGCCGCCGCCCAGCTCGTCGCCGAGGCCCGCGCCGTCCTCCTCCACGGCGCCGACGCGGAGTCTACGACGACGCTCCTCTCGTGCGCGTGTGGCGAGGACGACGACGACGCCCGCGCCCGCGTGCGGCGGTTCCTGGCGTCTTGGGGCGGCACGGCCGACGCCCTGCGGCGCGGCGTCGGGGAGGTCCTCGGCGGCGCCGGAGCGCTGGTGTTCGACGATCCGCTACACGCGATCCTGAGGCGGTGGCACGAGGACGGCAGAGACGGCGGCGCGCTCCCGGGGGAACTGGCCGCGCCGTATCGTCGTCGCTGCGTGGCGGCGGCAGAGGTGCAGGAGGAGGACGGCCGGTCTCTGTTCATCACGTTCTCCAAAGGGTTCCCATTAACGCGCGTGGAGGTCGAGGAGTTCTTCACTGAGTACGTAGCAACAAGTCTCAAAGCATAATTATACATGCATGAGATAATTATTAATCTTTGACTGATTAGTCGTTGGGAGTCATGCGTTTATGAGTTGATTTCAGTGCTTTTTTTGAAAATGATTTTACTCAACATTTTTTGCACTGACATTCTACTCATCCGTGCTTAATCTTGGCAATGGTTTGTAATGTGCATGCATCCCTGAACGAGAAGAGTATTCGTATACGTTTTACCGTATACGGCCTAGACTGACACACTACAGTCTACATGCATACAGTATTACTGCAAATAAAGAAAAGCTTTATTATAATTGACGATATATATGAATGTATATACGATTACAGGAGGTGGGGCGGCGATTGCGTGGCAAAAGTGATGATGCAGAAGACGCCGCCGGGGGAGCCGCCGACCTACGGGCGCATTGTGTTCCGGCGCGCGGCGACTGCGGCGGCGGTGCTGGCCGGGCGACCGCTGGTGAAGCTGGTGGTGAACGGGCGCCACCTGTGGGCGCGCAAGTACGTTCCCCGGCCTCCGCCGCCACAGCAACACTAGTAGCACAGGGAACATTTTGTGACGCACTGCTAGATACTTGTAGTATATATATACCTACGCGGCACATGACATGAACAAGTATACACGTGCTCTCGCTAAGAGTATGCCGGCGTCTTACACGCTGCCACAACCAGCATATACTCCATATATATATACACACACACACACACACACACACTACCGGTCATAACTAATCGAAGAACCATGGTCATCATTTGGTCTCATCAGTAACTCGCACCTGGGAAGAAACCAATCGAATCTTATTTGACCTCTACACGACTTGCAACCAAAATCCTAGTCAGGCTATAAAGCTGGATTTCAAGCAACGACCAAAGCAACACACTGCAGCGAAAGCCTGTCGAAATCTGTCAAAGTTGTTGTACAAGTCCGAAGCAACAAACATGAAGGCCCTCAACTTGACCGACCACAACAATCACAAAACCTGAAAAATCTACCACTGCAACACCCAATCAAATCATACCATCTGTTGTTATTCACCAAACCTGAAATTCCTCAACTTCTGATGAACTGAGTATACTGAACATCACATCATCTCAGCAACGCAGAATTAACTTTGGAGTTTGGCCAAATAATTTCCGTCCATCAAAACTGAATAACACTGGTGACCGAATTCGAATCCAAAAAATTCATTAGTTTGACATTCAGAAGAAGTTCAGGATCACTATTCACCTTCAGCTGAGCTACAGCCATGTACACATTCTGTCAGAGTCAAGAAACAGCTACCTCCAGTCACTCACAATCCTATTGGTTCTCATCTTCTATCTAGAGTTACTACACCATTGAGGCAATGGTCAATCCTCCCTGTACCTGTATGTCCTGGGGAAGGAGCACCTCTTCTGCAGCCATGAGACGATGGTCTTGACATCTTCCTTGTTCTGCTTTCTCAATGCACGCTGATCTGCAGACCCCTCGGAGGACGTAGAAGACTTGTGAGCGTCTGATGATGTAGAAGACCTGTCACCCCAAGCTGTCTTCTTCGAGGCCGTCATGGAAGAACCGACGTCGTGCTTGTCTTCTCGTTTCATTAAAACGAAGGTTCTCCAAAGGAACTCACTCATCTTCTGGCACATCTCGTCGTCCTTGATTGACACGAGCTTGAAGAAGGCCTCCGTCAAGGTGTCAGAAGAGTCTGCAATCCGCAGCAGGATGTTCTGGGCCTCCTCCGCTAGCCCGTCGTTCCGCAGCACGGATATGGTGGCGTCCACCACTCCCTCCTTCTGGAACTTGCTCTGGTTCTCCTGGGCCTCGCAGAGTCTCGCAATCACCCTCGCCGCCGTCTTCTTGGCGCCTTTGTCTCCGACGTAGAGCAGCTCGACCAGTGGGGCGAAGCCTCCGAGCTCGCCGATCTTGATCTTGTTGTAGTGGTCGTCGGCCAGCAGACCGAGGATGTGAGCACACCTCGCTCGCATCGGCACTGGCCCCAGCAATGTCCTTGCGATCAGCACAGGCACGGCGTACTGGTCGTCTCCGAACACCGCCTTGTTGGGCCCGTAGGAAGCCGCCTTCTCCAAGATTCTGATGATGATGTCGTCCAGTTCAGGGTCATCAGGGTCCAGGCAGGTCTCCGGCAGGACGCTGACGAGCTTCGCGATCGTCCCGGGGCGGCAGCCGATCAGGTGTACGACTGCGCGCTCGTTGGCGACGAGGATCTCGTGGAGGAGGAAAATCGAGTTCCGGACTTCTTTGGAGCTTCTTGGGGAGTGAGGCATTAGGGTGGCTTGCCCGATCAGGACTTCCAAATCGTGGGAAATGTCAGGTGGATCGGTGGCTGCAATCTTATTTGCTGCACGCCAATGCTCGATGCAGAGCTTGATGAGCACGTTGGGGATGCACATGATGTACGCGAGAACCTCGCCGGTGACGGGACAGACGCGTCGGTTCTCCTTCTGCCATTCCTCCAGAGCTGAACGATCAACTGTCTGCAGCCACGGAACAGTCGCTATCAGAATCTAGCACGAAAGTACGAAACCAATGCAAGAAGAGCGACACAAAGTAATGCAGGTCAGGAAGTTACTGTTCAGTAAGTGAAATTGAACAAATAAGAGTAACAGTGATCAGCATTTTTCATAATCTAAAAATAAATGGTCGCAAGTTCAAAGAAAAAAGTTCTGCCATCGGACACCAAGAATCAAGCATATATAAGTTCTTTCAGCACAGCAGATCTTCCAAGACTTCAGTACTGCCATCAGAGTTATTACCCTTTCTCTAACTAATTAACACAGAACCTAAACAGTTTCAGACAGCAGATTTTTCAGATTGGCACATTGCAAGAATCCAACATGTTTGCAGATTGGCACATTTCTGTCATCCGACACTAAGCAACATGTTTGCAGAAATTCAAGAATAACAATGAAAATATTCACTGCATCATCAGATGATCCAGAACAAGCGTACCAGGACACGTGAAATCGCATCACAGAGAAAACAGAGCCGATGAAAGATTCCTCGCTCCTTTCCGGAGGCGATGACCACGGGGTTCTCCATGACCTTGTTGGAGACGGGGCAGATGAAGAACTGCGGCACGCCCACCGGACCGATCCAGCGCTTCCTGGCGTCGGCGCCGCGGTGGAGCTCGACGGCCGACGCGTTGTCCAGGGCCCGGAACGCGCACTCGAAGAGGTCGATCTGCGGTGGCGGGTTGTTCTCGTCGCAGCACAGGCCCGTGAACCACTCGAGCTCGGTGACCGCCTCCGCCGTCCGCATCCACCGCTCCAGCCCCGCGAGGTCGAGCAGCCACCGGTTGACGACGAGCTCAGTCTTGATCGCTTCGGTCCTGGGCCCGGTGTTGGGGCCCATGGTGGCCTCCAGAAGCTCGGCCGCATTGCCCGCCCTCGCCTCATCGGAGCCGACGAAGGCGTCAAGAACCTCCTCCCCGTCGACGACCAGCGGACCCACGAGCTCCTGGAACGAGAAAGTGACGAAGCCCTCATCCTCCTCCACCTGCGGCTCCTCCTCGTCCGCCCCACCTCCTTCTCCTCCTCCGCGACCAGAGTCGCTCGTGCCGGTGCCATCCCACGGCGCGGGAGTGGGAAGCCCCTCCCTCATCTTGGCGATGATCTCCTTGACGCCGGTGTCCTCCCCACCGTCGCCCGCGGGAGCATCGGCGTCGGACCTTATGGGCGGTGGCGACCTCCGGGTCGTCCGCACCGAGCTGCCCATCCTCGTTGCCATCATTGTGACGCGGCGCGGCGAGGGCGACCTCGACCCTGAGAAGTCCGCCAGACCGCCGCGGCGAGGAGACGGCGACCTCGATCCTGGAGGGCGCGCGAGAGGCAAGGGTTGACCGCCTGGAGGAGGGCGCGGGAGAGGAAAGGGTCGACCACCTGGAGGAGAACGCGGCCTCGCCGTCCGCCTGCGCAGCGTGGGCTCCTCCTCCTCGTTGATCCCCTCCTCCGACCAGTCCATGGGCGGCGCCGCTGCTTCTTGCGTTCTTGGTCTCTTCTTGGCAGGGGTTGAGGAGTTTTGGGAATTGGTTGTTACGGCTTTTGGCGGCAAGGTGGGCGGAGGCGAATTTGGTTGTTATGGCTTTTGCGAATTGATCCCAGTGCCAGGCGCAGTTTGGGGAGATAAATGGAGGAGGGGAGGCGAATTAAGCCGTAGAGATTCGTGCTCTGCGGTCTGCGCACGGTGTAGGCGCGGTTCAGATTGGGTGATTGGTTGGGGACTTGGGGTCCTGAAAGTGAAAGCCAAGGCCCGCGTGTCTGCCAATGCAGCATCGTTTTCTTGGGCTGGGTCGTGACTAGTGGACATCTGGCAAGAAACAACTTATAATAATGATCTTATAACCAAGTTAATGTTGATGTGGAAGAGAGAGATGAGAGCTTGGCTCTTATGTCAACAAGCATAGCATGAAAGTATGTGCAGCAATGAGCTCATGCAGCAAGTGTTATGAGGAGAAATAGAAAAAAAGAAACTTTTTCAAAGATAAATAGAAGAACTGCTGTATAAGTTGGCTTTTATAACTTAACTTATAGCCAAGCACTTGGCTCTATTATTGACCTTACTTTTAGGGCATTCTTGGTTTCTGGTGGTTGCTCGCCTTGCCTCGCCCCATAGAGAACGAGAAACTTGCTCTGTTGCCATCCAGACAAGCTAATTCGGCTCTCCTAGACGAGCAGGGCAATACCCGTCGGCACATACCTCAAGGCAAGCAGACAAGCTATCCAAATACAAAGTTAGGCTCCACATCCTCGCTAGGTGAGGCAATGTAGTGGTGGGCAAAGGAAAGAAGCATCCCGTAATTCACCCAGGCGACATGGTTTGGCTTAGCTAACAGACAACTTGAAAACACATATTTTCAAAGGGAAGCGTGAAATCTACCTAATGGCCATGTTTGGGTCAGCTTCTCAACTAGTTACAGCGAAAAAAATGAGTTGAGCACCAAAAACAAACAGCTTCCCACTCCAGCAGACTATTTACTAGGCTACCAAAATTTGTTGGCCCCACAAATCCTCCCTTCCACTATCCATTCATATTGGCCCAACAGGTGACTAAGCAAAAAATTGTTCACCGCTCTTTTCCCACCGTCGTCGTGGTCTGCATGTCGGCTTCCTGCAACCCTTCCTCACCGGTGGACGCCCCATCGCTGGCCGTCCCCCGCGGGCACTCGAGGTGGCCGAGTTTTTCTAATGCGACAAGAGAAGGAAGAGGATGACATGTGGTGTCATTTTCTACTAGGATGAATTTGGGTGGTTTGTTTTTAGGTAATATTGCCGGAGACAACAACAAAATATGAGTAGTATCAAAATAGGTGGCTACCCAAACATAAAAGTGGGTAATCTGTTTTAGACAGTATTGCTGGAGATGCTCTAACTCAAACTACTGAAGAGTAATCCTAATACAAGGAGTACAAGAGTGATGATGTATGACCAGAGTGACTAATAGAGACAACAACAACGGTTAGTCGCAAAAAAAAAAAGACAGCAACAACGGTTGTTGGGCCACAAACCATAAAGTGAAGTGGGACAAGAGCAAGGGAAGATGCGGCCACGGTGGCTGGGCCAAGCAAGCCAAAAGATTGTTGCAGGCCATAAGCAAAAGAGATTAAAAAAGAAAGAGTTTCTATTTTTTCAAATTAAGGTTTAAACTTCAAATACTACTCAAACTTTTATAAACTATAATTTAAAAATAGACATTTAAACCAAACATTAAACGTTGCCACCTTTTCAAACATATTTTGGAAACTCTATTTTAAATTATTATTTAAAAACTATTTTCAATCCATTTTTGAAATTCAAAACATATATTTATATAAAGCTTTTTAAAACTAAAATTTGAAACATATTTTAAGATATTTTTGCAATATAATTGAACTATTTGAAAATTTTAATCTTGTCTAGACATGTTTTAAAATATATAAGTCAAAAAAATTTCAAACTCAAACATGAAATTAATTTTAGAAATATTTTTCTGAAATAGAATTTCGAATTTTTATTCTTGAAAACAGAACAAAATCTATTATTGTCTTCATTGAATTTTAGAAATTTATTTTCCACAATAAAAATTATGCAATGACTCATGCCTCCAAGGGGACCCAAATCGTCTTTGCAGAATGCAGGGTTGCTCGTTCATTCAATGATGCCGTTTTGTGAAGTCAACTTACATGGTCAACATAATTTACTGGGGACTCAACTTATACTAGAAAGAAGCAGTTTTATTCGGAGTGATGAATTCGTACAGTTCAAATAGTTTTAGAGGAGTAAAAAGAACTGAAATTTTGTGAAGTCGCTCAAGGGGAGAAAGTGTCTTTTTAGTAGTGAACTGTATTGTTCTTTTTTTTACATAGTTTTAGATTGTTTTAGAGCCCGTTTGGATTCTTAGAATTGAATTCATTGTAACAATTATAATTTATGCACAAATGAATTAAGCTAATATTATTCTATATAGAATATATTTATATATTATTGTTAGTCATACAAGAAAGATACTTATACATTGTATTTCTATTATAGGAAAACAAGTTGAAGATAGTGTTATAAATTGGAGAGTAGAAACATAGCGTGGTGATCTATAGGATCAATTTTCATCTCCTACCTTATGAATTTAAGATATGCTTATATGTAAACTTAAAAAAGTTGTGGAATGTCAAATTTCAAACCAAATAGCCTAATCCATTAAGACTCATTTGGATCCTTCAAATTAAATTCATTATAATAAATTATAATTTAGTCACATATTAATTAAGCTAATATGTTTGTACATGTAATATATTTGTATACTATTGTTAGCCATGCCAAAAAGATGTTTATATATTGCATTGCTACTATAGGAAACGAATTGAAGAACGTGCTATAAGCTGTATAGTAGAAATATAGCGTGGTCATCTATAAAATCAATTTCCATCTCATATCCTATAATTTTAAGATATATTTATATGTGAACTTTGGAAAGTCGTGGAATCTTAAATTTTTAAGCTAAATAGCCTAATTCAATAAGTCGATTCCAATTTCTCCAAAATGAAGAAACACAGGGCAGTTGGCTATATATATAATCAAATAAAACTTTTGTGGCCAGATGTGAAATGAAAACCAAATACAATTTGGTAGAGCGGTGGGCTATATATAAAACTTTTTTTTAATTTTAACACTTTTTGAAAACTAATTTTAAATCTAACACTGTTGGTTTTTTTAAAACTAACATTTTTGGCCGCGTCTATTGCCCTGGCACGGCCAAATGCCTGTGCCGCGCCATGCATGGTGGCGCGGCAGCGGGCTGACGTGGCGACGACCAGATTCGATTGACTGCTGACGTGGTAGGGCCTGCCCGCCACCGATCTTGGCGCGGCAAAGCCGCGCCCTGATCCGTGGCGCGGCAGAGCCGAATATAACCCCCACGGCCAGTCCCGTCTGCTCGAGCAACAAACCCCGCCTACCCGTGCCTGGCCGCGCCGCCCGCTCCTCGCCCGGCCCTCCGTTGCCGCCTCCCTCCATTCCCTTCCATTCTCTGGCTGCCTCCCTCCCTTCTCGTCCTCGTTCAAGGTAATGACGCACATTTTATTTTTGTTTGAATGGTGGATAGGATTTTATGAATATGAGTTAAGGTTAGGAGAAAAATTATATTTAGGAACTATGGGCTACGGTTTGAAGAAATATATTAGTTTGATTTTATCAATGTTAAGGTTAATTATTTAGTTAGAAGTATATTTGCCATGTATATTTTTATTGCTATAAGTGTTGGTTACATTATTTTAGTTGCAATGCAAATGATTATATTTTACATTAATTTGCGTTGTTTTGATTGATGTTTAATTTGAACCGTTTTATTAGATGGAAGACATGTTTCAGGAGCAGTTATGGCGAAAACGGGGTCGTCCTAGAGAATTGTACCCCGACGAATCTAGCAAAGATGCCCCCATCCCTCCTGAACTCCTTGTCCCTAACTGTGATTGTAGACGTCCGGCCGACGTGTTTCAATCGAGACAATCGGACACAGCGGCTCGTTGCTTCTACACGTGCGGTCGTTTTAATATAAGTAATTGTTTCTGTATGTTTTTCATCTTCATTTGTATTATTAGGTTAATAATATTTTGTTGAATTTTTGTTGTGTAGGCCCATAAGAGGTGCCTTTTCTTTTAGTGGATCGACGGTGCAAACAAGTTTGATCCCAGGTACCTCCTTTTCGACGATTGGTGGAGAGGGTGACATCCACGAGAGCACTTCGAGCGGTGGATTCCACCTCCCCCTAACCCCCTCCAATGACGGCTAAGGAGAAGCACTTAGCCGTAGTTAGATGACTCGATGAACCTCCTCTGTGCGATTGCGGAGATCGAGCTGTGATAAACCTTGACAATACGTTGGAGTTTGTGTGTCCAAACAAGCATAGAGTAAGTGCAAAGTGTATGTGTTGAAATATTAAGCTATATGTGTTCATATACTAATGTCACGTTATTTAGGTGTATTCAATGGCGAAGTGTCGTTTCAAGGAGTGGTTGTATGGTCCTAAGAACAAATGGCCCAAAGAACCTCCAAAGGCAAAGCAAAAGAAGAAAGAAATGTTAATTTACAAAGCACCGCTAGTCAAGTGCGAATATGGTGTTAAATCCAACTACGGTCTAGTCCATTCGGAGCTTGGAATAGGCCATTATTACGGCCATATGATTGACTATGATGAGGTTGGTTATTTTTATGGTAACCATGAAATCGTATTTTGTTTCTTTTGCTAAGACATATATGATATATTTTTTTCGTTTGAACAGAGCACTAGGAAATACAGGTGGAAATGTTATGATGGTCAAGCTAAGTTCTTGGATGAACTGAAGGGGAGGCAAGTAATTGCACGGAAGATGGGATATGGACCTGACTACGTCACCCTTTTCATTAAATATCGCAAAGACAAGATGCGTGAGTTTGCTAGACAGCGCGGTATTTGTAACCCGATCGATGTTGGGCTTGAGAAATGGGAATTGGAGAGACGGATGACATTAGAGGAGGAGAGGGCAAGGAAGGAGGCAAGGGAGGAGACAAGAGTACAGATGCAGGTTTTGAACGAGCAAGTTGTTGCATTATGTGCCAGTGAGTGCTTGAAAGCATTTTTTTCGTTGCCTGATTTTAAATGTAATATAATCACGTTGCTAACTGATTGTATTTTATACATGAAGGGATTGGATGCAGCGAGGACCATGCTATAGAGGTGGCTCGTGCAAGGTACGAGGAAAAGAAGTTAGATGAGCACAGAAAGTGAGCTGGTCGCACCGTTAAATCACCGATTGTGTTGTCTGATGAGGGGGACAAGGATAAGGACGACACTGCCAGACTCAGCGAGCTCATCACTCTAGCAGAGGCAGGCTTACAGGCGGAGGAGGCTGAAGATGACACTGGTAGACTGAATGAGCTCATCGCTCTAGCAGATGTGGGCTTATAGGTGGAGGAGGCTGAGGACGACACTGCCAGACTGAGCGAGCTCATCGCTCTAGCAGAGGCGAGCTTGCAGGCGGAGGAGGATGACGACGCGTTCTTCACTCAGGTCGCAGATGAAGCAGAGGCCGCTTACTATAGGCGAAAGGCAAATCAGGGCAATGCAGGTGAGGCTAGCCACAGCTATAGGGTTGTGGTTGAGGATTGGTACTCGGACGACGAGTTGCTTACTCAGTATGTTTCTGACTGAGGGTTTTTGATTGCGCCGTCTGTTAGTTCTATGCTTTATTAATAATCAATGTAGCTATGTAGTAGAAATTCCATTGTATTGTCTTATATTTCATTTGAGCTACTGATGTATTGTACCCATATATTATGTACTAGGATTACCCATGGTTGATCTTAAGTGATCACATCTGTTTGTATCATGCGTTGAGAATTTCTAAAACGAACGTAATCGAGTAAAATTATCTCGAATACAGGTTCTGCCGCGCCATAGCCCAGGTTCTGCCGCGCCATAGACCATGGCGCGGCAGTGACGCGAATAGACAACGGCCAGCCTTAATTGAGCTATTGACGGTGCTGTAAAAAACTACAAGTGCTGCCGCGACCGTGCGCAAGTTGAAACAAATATGAAGCAAATAAATGGACGACAAGTTGCCACATAATATTTTCATTGGTTTATGAGCCTGTAAGTTTTCGAGGACAATGTTCGTTCGACGTAATGAACTAAGTCCCAGGAATATAAGGATCCCTTGAACGTCTCTTGGAAACCTCATCGTCCGGTGGAAGAAGGGGGTCGTCGTACTCCATCTCAAGAAGGGGGTATAGCTAGCGTGGCGTGGGAGGGGCCATCCTGTTACAAATTGATAAACAAAGGGTTAGAGTATTCAAATTAACAATATTTAGATTAACATTATGTAGCATTGTAAAATTTGAACTACTTGTTATGCAATACGAACACAATATGAAATCACCTGCTGCCCTCGTATTCTATGCCTGCTAGCCTTGTGACCTGATTGTTTGCAAACGGAGCAAAGATTCCTGCCATGGTCTTGTTGAAGTCTCCCCCGCCGTACATGTCTTCGTCGTACCCTCTCATAGCGTCCATATTCCCTTGAGTCGCTTCTTCTTCCTCCTACCCTTCTCTACCTTCATTAGATCCGGATGCGGCATGTAGTCATAACCATTATAAGGTGACAACTGTGTCGGGTCAAGGTATGGCTTGAAGCTCATCTCCCAAATACTAACGGTGTTCGAACAGAGATACAAGGGTGACATATAAGGTAGATCCTCATAGTTGTACCCACGAACCCTGCAGGTCATGATCATATGGGAGAAAGGGGCATGCATGATCTGAGGGACATTGTAACTGCACTCTACCTTTTTAAGATCAACTCGGTAGTTTCGTCCGCCATAACATTCGCCGCCCAAGCTTGTGCCACCCTTGCCCCGTACACTAAAGATATGGCGGCGGGGTCCATACGGCTCGGCGGTGTGCTGCTTGGCCAATTCCTCGGCCTCCTTCAAATGTTCAGCTCCGGCCTTTCCAAAATGCCCCTGCTCAGCTATATTTCTCTGTGCAAGTTCCCACCTCTTCACAAAATATTCGTTGCACTTATGAAAGGAGAACTCAACAATTTCAGACACAGGCAACGATCAAACTCCGGTGAATACACGGTTGAAGGACTCCGAGGAGTTAGTGGTCATGATGACATACCTGAAACCCCCCTCGTCATATGCTAAAGCCCACTGAGCCTTCTGTTCCATCTACGCCTCTAACCAGGCCTTTTCTGCTGCATTTACCATCTTGTCTAGTTCTCTCTTTATCTCCTTGAACTGGTGCTCTGTACGTACACAACATAGAGCCTTTACCTTGTCACATACCTCCTGCTTCTGCTGACGTCGTCAGAAATTAGAGGCAAAGTGTCTCATGCACCATCTATATACTAGAGGCGGGAATCCATCTATATGCTCAGCTGCATCATTAAGAAGCCTTGCGTGATGGTCCGAGATCAAACATATAGTGCGAGTTGGGCCAAGCACTTGTACGTTCTTGGACCTTAGTTGCTCAAGCTCAATCGTTGTGTAAGGTGGTGGTGGAACATGCTGCTGCACTTCGTTAATTCTGGCCCATGAATCATAGGGGGTATCATTTGCAGCCAAATCTGTGACTAGTCTACCCTAAGCCTGGACACCATACAAAACCTCGGTTGGTACTGATAATGGCATAGTATGAACCGATACTGGCATGGCATTAGCCGGTGTTGGCATAGCATCTATACCTCCTTGGTCATTATTAGAATCGTCTGAATCACTGCTAACTACATCACCGATCCTGTCCTCTTCCTCCTGCTCCTCCTCTTTCTATTCGAACTCATTCACATCGAAGTCATTGCTTATACAGCCTACTGCAGTTGAATAAAACTACTCCTGCGTCAACTGACCGTCCAAATTCATGTTATCCTGAGTTGCTTCCCCTTTGACCCCTATTTCTTGTTCATTGCCTCCAAAATCATTAATGGACGGACCTTCCTGAACACTCTGCATCATGTACCCATTCTCCACCACTACCTCAGCCATGGACACATTGGAACCTTGGAGAACTCTAGTGTAGCGGGACCAGTGAGCAGGGTCGTGCAAGGGCATGAGTACATAGTGTGCCCTAGTCTTCCCAGTATTAAACCTTCCATTCAGTGTGAAATCACCGCCAAACTTTACATTCAAACGGACACAAAGGTCGTTGAAGCTAGGAGGTTCATCAAACCATTCTAATTCTTCTTCTATATCCTCAAACATACCATCTTCTCTCCTAACACTTTCTCCGTATAAAACTCTAACACAACAATCCATCTGCAAAAGCATTTCAAAAAACTTCATCAAATCGTCGAAATCGTCATACGTAATGTCCATAGTAATATTAATACATATTCTAACTATAACTATACTAAATAACCTAATATTAACATCTATACAAGGCTAACAACAATAACTAATTAGATTAAATCCAATATATAACTAGACTCAGTAACTGTACTAACTAAACTACATAACTTTACTATCTATACTAACTTACTAAACTAACTTTACTAACTAAACTAACTAACTTTAGTAACTATACTAACTATACTTTACTAATTTTACTAACTTTATTAACTATACTAACTACATTAGGGGAGTGCCTTGCGGCAGTGGCGCGCTAGACCGGGCCGGGAGACGCAGGCGCAGGCCTCGGTGGGCAGCTGCCGTGCGTGGCCGGAGGGGGTCGCGCGCCGACGTGCGGGCGCGGCGGCTGCACCGGGCGGCCGGCGGCCGTGCCGTGCCGACGTTCGTGGCGCGGCAACCGACGTGCTCAGCGGCGCGCAGGGCCGGCGTGCTGGGCGGCGGGCTGGCGCGGGCGCGGCGGCCAGGCGCGGGGTTTGCTGCTCGGGCAGGCGGGACTGACCACGGGGGTTATATTCGGCTCTGCCGCGCCACGGATCAGGGCGTGGCACTGCCACGCCAAGATCGGTGGCGCGGCAGACCCTGCCACGTCAACAGTCAGCGAATCCGGTCGTCGCCACGTCAGCCCGCTGTCGCGCCACCATGCATGACGCGACACAGACATTTGGCTGCGCTAGTGCAATAGGCGCGGCCAAAAGTGTTAGTTTTAAAAAAAGAACGACAGTGTTAAATTTAAAATTATTTTTGAAAAAGTGTTCAAATAATAAAAAAATCTATTTCGTCAAGCCTCGTTGTCGTGGGCGTAAAAGCCGCCGCCTCAAACCCCTCGTAAAGACCACCCGTTTCCTCCGGAGTCCGTAGCCGCTTGCCCGGTTCCCAGCTTCGCGCGTGGCGCACCCCGCTCCAGCTCTCCTCCTCCTCCTCCTTCGACGGGCACGGCCGCGAGCCGCCTTCGTCCTGGCCACAGCGGTGCGCGCTCTCCATGGCGTCCTAATTAGCCGCAACGCCGCCCCGTGCCTGCGGTATGGTTCTTGCACTCCTTTCTTTTTTCAATCTTGCCGGGCCGGCGGAGATTGGCCTTACTCATTTGTCGTTTTTTTTGGATTAATTAATTAACCATCTAATGGGACTTTCTTCATACTGTAAGCACATCTGAATTAGGAACCGCTGCTGTGTGTAAATAAATGAAACAGTAGAAGATTGATGCATTGGAATGATTTTCACTAGTCTCTAGTGCGATGTGCTTACTTTTGCAGCTCACAACCAAATCCGTGCTTAGTTTCGATTCATGCGTTTTTATAGTGGCATTGGATCTTGCGGCATTCCGTGATGTGGTCTACTAAGCTTACTCATCAAGGGCTGATATATGGAGCAGCTCGAGATTGGTCAGAGTATCTTTCAGAAAAGATATGGTTCCTAGCACGTGAGGCGTCAGACTCTGAATTTGTCGCTGCGTGCACTGGACTAGGATGGTTCTGATTGATTTCATTATCTTGGAGCATACTCCTAGATTGGTTTAGATTTGTTTTTTAGATAACCTTTTCGACTTTTGACTTGTAGTGCACATCTCTTTGCTCACTAAATTGATCTACTGCATTGAAAGTGATATTTCTGTCCTAATTGAGTTCTTCTATGAGATAATTGAACTTGACTGCCAAGCTAGCTTCTTCTTTCCTCAGTGCACTTGACTTCAATATTCAAATCTGGACAGACGTTAATATCACTTAAATTCAATTTGTGACCTAAGTTTTGAGGACACTTCTTAAGTTTTACTGTCACAGTAAAAATGATGGCTGAATAATGTTTTTATAATGCTATATGTTTACACGTACCGTGCAAAATAATGGCATAAAGTTTCTTCTTGATTTTGTAAAGATGGGGACACATTATGAAATTCTCTCAACTACTCCCTCCGTTCCAAATTGTAAGTTGTTCGGGTTTTTCTAGATTCATAGTTTTACTTTGTATCTAGACATAGTATATATCTAGGTATATAGTAAAATGATGTATCTAGAAAAGCTAAAATGATTTATAGTTTGGAACGGAGGGAGTATTTATTTTTATCAGAATGGGAGTTTTGCTGTATCCATACTCCGTAGTAGCCCTGAGATTGAAGACATCACAGTTCTTTGCTCTGTTTGTGAAAGAGCTGTGTTTTGATAATCCTCTGCACTTAATTCATTTTGATTTTTTTAATTTACCTAATCCAATTCCTATTAAATCATTCTTCAAGGGCACTGTGTCCTTGGAAGTGCTTTTGTATATTGTATATGAAGTGGCTCATATAACATTACAGGTCAAAGACAGGAAAGAGAGAATAGGAACAAACATGAAATTTGGACATCTGCACTTGGAACCAGATTAATAAGAGCCTACACCTGCTAATGGTTCAGATTAGTTTGAACAGTCCAAAGCTGAGGTTTTCCCATATTGATCCCAATGAATAACACCCCCTCCCCCACCCCCCACCCCCGGTTCCAACCACAAAAAGGCAAAGATCTGTGATTATTCGTTACCTGGATTCCTGGAACTTGATTCTTTACACATGTATGCTTGTATCTTTCAATCATCATTTAGTTAGTTGCAGAAGAAAAAATGGCTTTTGCATCCTAAATGAACATGCATTCTTTGTGCTTAGCTGTTACTTTCACATATCTCCATTGGATAGGCTGCTCTCTCATATGCTAACTTGGGTGCCAAGCTCCTTTAGTCTCCAAAGTGTTTCCCAAATTCATTTGCCTGCTATATTCTAATTTTTTTGAGCTGCATTAGTTGTCCCTATAAATTAAACTACATATTTGTTCGGCGACATTTTTTTAATCTTTTTTCTTCCAATAAGTCTATCAGATGAGGTCAAACATTTGTTCTGTCCTGCTTGTTTGCCAGTGTCAAACTTGGCTGCCAAGGTACTGCCTTTGTTTTCTTCTGGTTTCCTCAGGACTTTTGGACTTTCCAGCCTTTATAAGATTGACCACATTGACTGATACATTGTTGCACATTCCTTGCTCAGTTCAGCCTTTTTAAGATTGATCTCATCGATTTGACACATTGTTTCATACTCCTTCAGAAGCAGGGTGTAAAGTTTTGTGTATGATGCCAAGCATGGATGAACCCCTTCTTGGCAATGGTGTTCTTAAGACCAGCGGGGTGAGAGAGAGCCTGGTAGTGTCCGAGGTCAGAAAACAGCTGTACCTTGCTGGGCCACTCATCGCCGCATGGATCCTACAGAACATTGTCCAGATGATATCTGTCATGTTTGTCGGTCACCTTGGTGAGCTTGCCCTCTCTAGTGCCTCCATCGCCACCTCCTTTGCAGGCGTTACTGGCTTCAGCTTATTGGTATGTTAACGCAAACTCAAGACATTTCTCATATGCTAGACCTGAACGATTATATGGAGTTCAATAGCAGAGTCAACTGTTTGTTTCATCATTTCAGTCTGGCATGGCGAGCAGCTTGGACACACTGTGTGGGCAATCGTTTGGGGCAAAGCAGTACTATCTTCTTGGCATCCACAAGCAGAGGGCCATCCTTGTGCTCACTCTAGTGAGCCTTGTTGTTGCAATTATCTGGTCATACACTGGCCAGATCCTTCTACTCTTTGGTCAGGATCCAGAGATTGCAGCTGGGGCAGGGAGCTATATCCGGTGGATGATTCCCGCGCTATTTGTGTATGGTCCACTACAGTGCCATGTCCGGTTCCTGCAAACGCAGAACATCGTCCTCCCGGTGATGCTGAGCTCAGGTGCCACAGCACTGAACCATCTGCTGGTGTGCTGGCTGCTGGTGTACAAGATTGGTATGGGCAACAAGGGTGCTGCCTTGGCCAATTCCATCTCATACTTAACCAATGTCTCAATCCTGGCAATTTACGTCAGGCTTGCACCAGCCTGTAGAAACACCTGGAGAGGGTTCTCAAAGGAGGCTTTTAATGACATACCCAGCTTCTTGAGGCTTGGTGTTCCATCTGCGCTGATGGTTTGGTGAGTTTTCAAATCCCGTAGTCACAGATGAATTTTTCGATTTGTGTCATCTCTAATTTAACTGGATCCTACATGCACACAGCTTGGAGTGGTGGTCATTTGAGCTCCTGGTACTTCTTTCTGGACTTCTCCCAAATCCAAAGCTTGAGACATCAGTTTTGTCTATTTGGTGAGTTAACTTTGTATGTGACACTTTCAATTTGATTTGCCCTTTCTTGGTTGTGACTCTTCAATTTCCTGCAGCTTAAACACAGGCTCTTTAGCGTTTATGATCCCTTTTGGGCTTAGCGCAGCCATAAGGTCAGACTGAACAGATCAGGCTCTTTAACTTTACCATGTCATGTTGATCAACTGATTCTTGTGGCACTGATATGATTCTTTTGCCCCTATAGCACCCGTGTTTCAAATGAACTTGGTGCTGGACGACCCCATGCTGCCCATCTGGCTACCCGTGTGGTCATGGTGCTGGCTATCGTGGTTGGCATATTAATTGGACTAGCTATGATTTTGGTGCGCAATTTATGGGGATATGCATACAGTAATGAGGAGGAGGTGGTGAAATACATCTCCAAAATGATGCCAATACTAGCTGTGTCATTCTTGTTTGATTGTGTGCAGTGTGTTCTTTCAGGTAAATGGACATCGAACCCATTTCCTAATCTTTTGCGTTGATCTGTTTTTATCTCTGTGTATATTATGAACTGCATTTATTTCTTTTGGAACATTATCACCTAGATCATGACTCACAACAGGGGATTGTTGATATTTTCCCAGGTGTTGCTAGGGGCTGTGGGTGGCAAAAGATTGGTGCTTGTGTAAATCTTGGTGCATACTACCTTATAGGAATTCCAGCTGCCTTCTGTTTCGCCTTTCTGTACCATCTAGGCGGAATGGTAATTTACTACCAGAACCACCCTTAAGAAGTTCTAGTTGAACATTTATTACTCTATCAGGTAGAAAAAAAGAATTCTCTAAACTATGGGTTTAAATGTCTAGGGACTTTGGCTGGGAATAATCTGCGCACTCGTCATACAGATGTTATTGCTCCTCACAATTACTTTGTGCAGCAACTGGGAGAAAGAAGTAAGCAAATCAACCTAAACTTATTGCGTGCAAATATATTGTTTCGCTGGCTTTTCCATTTTGTTAATGTGGCAGGCTCTCTGTTCTTTTGCTTCAGGCTTTGAAGGCAAAGGACAGAGTATTTAGTACATCCCTACCAGCTGACATGATGACATGATATTCTCAAGATACACAATTTTTTTTGGAAGGAAATGCCCATGAAACTTCGACAAGGAACTTATGAAGAATTGGTTGTTAAGAGTCAGGGCTTTTCTCTATGCCATCAGATGACGCTTGGGTCAAGTAAAGTTCCCGGGCAGTCTGTTTTGGACTTTTGGTCAAAACGGGGAATACAACATAACTAAATGTTTTTTTTATTTACAAGAAACAGCAGCATTATCTCATGAAATAACAATGCCTTTCCCCCTCTTGGTTGTTGATGTAAGACAACTGAGACGCGAGCTGTTTGGTTCTACCGTTGGTAACGCAAACGTAAATGATTTAAAGCTGCAGATGTTACCGGTGGGAGGGTGGGAGATACGATTGAACTGATTTCATTTACATTTGCGTTGCTGTGGAACCAACCAAACAGCACGGAAATGCCATATTTGATTATAAATAAGCTGCATTGTCTATTTGAGTTGATCGTGGAATAATTGAATTGCACTGAGGTATTCGCGGATTCGCCCACTATCTTTTTTTATGTAGCAAGAGAGATTAAAACTTTTCCTTTTTCATCCTTGTTATTTACATCATGTGTTTGCCAATGTGCACACAACACAAAGCTCAAACCAGCTTGTATTAGCGTCCTTGTAGCCAATGATTTGTCATCAGTTTCTGAGTAATGGAGATCACTTCCATGGTTAAAAAAAAAAGCTCAAACCAGAGCGTGTCCTTAATCCTTATATAGGGGTAAAAATGTCAACTCCAGTGGACCTCTCTCATCCGGACTCCTACCATTCTTTTGAGGGTCAAAACTGCAAAAATCAGTCTCCAACCATCCCCACCGCCACCGGATGAGAGCCCTCATCCACCGCCGCGCACCCTGTCGAGAGAGATGGCAACGGTGGATCCACCGCCGCGCACCCTATCGAGTGTACCTGCCGGACCTGTCGCACCGTCGCGTGGCAACGGTGGATCCTACGCAGCTACGAGTCGCATCGGCCGGAGCAGCACCTGTAGCACACTGTCAAACCCTGAAGGCATGTGGGTCACTGTGGCCAGAATGCATCTAAAAGGGAAGGCAGGCAAGTGGTATCAAGCATTCAAGCAGAAGAACACATTCAGGAGTTGGACACACTTCTGTGGAGTTATAGAGCAAGAATTTGGGTCTGATGATTTGAGATCATCTATGCATGACCTGTTGGCACTCAAGCGAGTTGGATCTATTGATGAGTATCTGAGAACAATTCCAAGCACTCCAAAGATAGTGTCACAATGCACAATGCAGGTATGATGACATGTTCTTCTCACAAAGAAGTATGTTATGGGTCTCAAAGAGGATATCGAGAGGCATGGTGGAGGCTCATAGACCTCCGGATGTCTTGCAGCTTCAATTCTAGCCAAGATACAACAAAGAACAGTGGGCGGGGGAAGTCCGGTACCCAAGACAACCATATCCACCAAGACCCTACCGAACAAGACAGATCCCAAGTCCGCCTTACATCCTCCAATGCATGGCGGGGCAGGCAACTAAGGGACTACTGAAAAAGCTAATAACTTATGCTACAATTGTGGGGAGAAATTTGTTCCTGGACATCTAGAGGTGCAAAAAGTCGAAACAAACCAAAAGTCAATGCTTTAGCATTAAACAACTTGGACAGAGAACTCAGTGATGAGGTTCTCAGTGAACTGACTGTGGAAGATGCTCTATATGAAGAATTCTGCCAATTATCCCTCAATGCTTTGTCCAGCCAAGACAAGCCAGATTGTATCAAACTCAAAACCAGGGTCAAAGACAAGGTTATGCTCATTTTGGTGGACAGTGGGAGCACTCATAGCTTCATCAGCTCTCAGTTTGTTACAATGGCTAATATACCAACCATTCCAATCTCACCAAGAAAGGTGAAACTGGCTAATGGGGAATGGATTACTACCAACAGTATGGTATCCCAACTTCAATGCTATTGCCAAGGACAGACTTTCACAATAGATATGATTGTCCTGGACATGCAGCCATATGATGCCATCTTGGGTTTTGATTGGCTTCAAGCTCACAGCCCTATGACATGTGACTGGGAACACAAAACATTACAGTTTCAGGAGCAAGGCAAACTCATTCAGCTTCAAGGGATCAGTGCCCCACCTCTCCAAATTGCTAATATCTCTGCACACAAGGTATAAGGCCACCAAAGGGAATGACCTCTGGGCCTATGTTTTGCTAGAACAATTACCCCATCCACCCCACTCACAGTACCCCAAACCTTCTCAACCTGATGAAGCCATACAACATCTTGTGGCACTATACAAAGATGTGTTTATAGACCCCAAACTTCTCCCACCACAAAGAACCTATGACCATGCAATTCCTTTAACACCAGATTCCATACCAATCAATGCCAGACCCTATCACTACTCCCCTGCCCACAAGACAGAAATAGAACAACAAGTACAAGAGCTCCTCTAGGCAGGCCTTATTACACATAGCCATAGCCCATTTGCTTCCCCAGTCCTCCTTGTAAAAAAAAGGATGGAACTTGGCGATTTTGTGTTGACTACAGGAAGCTCAATGACATGACTATCAAAAATAGATTCCCTATGCCAGTGATTGAAGAGATCTTAGATGAACTTTCAGGAGCCAGGGTGTTCACCAAGTTAGATATGAAGGCGGGCTATCACCAAATTCGAATGCTACCCGAAGATGAGTACAAAACAGCATTCAAAACCCATCAAGGGCACTACTAGTTCAGGGCCATGCCCTTTGGCTTAACCAATGCTCCAGCCGCCTTCCAATGTGTCATGAATGAAGTATTGAAACCTTTTCTCAGAAAATTTGTCTTGGTCTTCCTAGATGACATCTTGATATATAGCCCGTCAATGGAGCTGCATCTTCACCACTTGGAGCAAGTGTTGCAAACACTAAGGAAGCATCACCTACACCTCAAACAGTCCAAATGTACCTTTGCTCAGGACAGCTTGGAATACCTAGGCCACATCATTTCTGCTACAGGAGTGTCCACTAATCCTAGCAAAATCTCTGATATGCTCAAGTGGCCAACACCAACTACAATGACTGAATTGAGAGGCTTTCTGGGTCTGACAGGATACTATAGACGATTTGTCAAAGGTTATGGTACACTAGCTAAACCACTGACTCAAATCCTAAAACTCAAGTCATTTGCCTGGAATCCAGCAGCCTAGTCCGCATTCCATGCTCTCAAACAAGCCATGACTGAAACACCAGTACTAGCTATACCCAATTTCCAAGAAACCTTTACAGTGGAAACAAATGCATGTATGGATGGTATAGGGGCTGTCCTTATGCAAAAGGGCCAACTAGTTGCCTACCTGAGCAAAGCTCTGGGGGAAAACACAAAGCCCTTTCTATATATGAAAAGGAGTTTCTAGCCCTTATCATGGTTGTACACAAGTGGAGACACTACCTAGAGAGAGGCGAGTTCATAATCCAAACTGATCACAAGTCCTTAGCCTATCTCAAAGACCAGAACCTCCATTCTGACATGCAGCGGAAGGCAATGACAAGAATGATGGGCCTCAATTTCAGGATAGTGTACAAAAAAGGCAAAGAAAACCAAGTGAAAGGTCCTTGTTGGTTTTGGTAATTGAGTGACAACCTAGGTGGACTAATTGTGTTTATGTGAGATACACAGGTGATTAGTCCACAGGTACATGTGTATGAGCAACATATGCCATGGAGGTGAAAATGGCTTGGAGATGTTGCAAAGCTCACACATGTGATGATGAAGGAGCTTATTGCACATGAGACATGACATTGAGTCATGTGATCAAGGTGGAGAAGATCAAGACAAGACTTGGCTTGATGGACCGGTTGCAAGCATGAAGGGCAAGTCGAAGGCTTTGGAGTGATGGACCGCGTGGCGGTGAAGCTTGAGCAAGACTTGGCGCCGATGGACGATGGCAACGGTGAAGGGCAAGTGAAGTCAAGATCGATGAACCAATATGATCACGTGATGATATGAAGTGGATCATATCATTGTTGATCGTGTTGGTGCATGTGTTGCATCAACATTGGAGGAGATGGAATGGAATGCGCAAGGCAAAGGTATAACCTAGGGCATTTCATTTCACCGTCATAGGTGTGTAGAGAAGTATATGACCGGGTTTAGGATAGATGGCCGTACTATCAAGAGGGGCAAACTTGTTTGCATATCGGTCATCTAGTGCCACTCGTGTGATCTAACTTTGCATTGTCGCTACGATCGAGTGGCGTGGCAAGTTGAGTGGCTAACATCCTTTGGGAAATGATTGTGAAAATGCTAACACACATACACATGGTGGTGTACACTTGGTGGTGTTGGCACATTTACAAAGGAGGTGGTGTTTGCGAGGGGTGAGATGGGTTTGGGTCCTCTCTCCCCCCCTCTCGCAAGTTCGGCGGGATTCGGCGCTTTCGGGAAAATAGAATGCCTATTTTCTATTGCGCCGGATGCAAATTCTTAGTGGTTAGCACATTGGAGCAAGGGTGAAGAAGTTAGAAGTGAGAACGAGTTGGTCGCGAAGATCTTGGCGTCGGTCAAGCCGACCGAATCGGATCCACCGGACGGACTGGCGTCAGCTCTGTCGATCGCGTTGACGTCTGATAGCGCGGGAGAGTGACGGACGGCCGCGTCCGTCGTCGATCGGCCGAACGGACGCGTCCGGTCATGCTTTCGAGCTTCTTGAAACGACCGGACGCCGGGGTTTTTCGCGTCGGTCGGTTGAAAATCTTCGCGTCCGGTCGGCGATGACCGTTAGGATCGGAAGATGACCGTTGAACGCAGGGGACACGTGGCGAGTATCGCGTGACCGACGGCCCGAGGTCCAGCGTCCGGTCGATCGGACCGAGCGTCCGGTCGGCCCGACCGTTGCCCGATGAAGGGGTAACGGCTAGTTTAGCCTTGGGGCTATAAATAGAAGTGGCCCTCGGCCATGGCTGGTCTTGAGCACCTCAAGGGACTTAGTGTCCATGCTTGTGAGTGCTTGGGAGCCCTCCATCACACACATACTTGATAGCGATCATCCGATTGTGTGAGTGAGCGATTCTAGTGCGATTGCATCGTGAGGTTGCATCGAGTGGCACTAGGTGATCGAGTTGCGAGCCGGTGGTGCTTGTTACTCTTAGAGGTTGCCACCTCCTAGATGGCTTGGTGGTGGTCTCCGTCGAGCGCCGCAAGAAGCTTGTGCGGCGCTCGGAGAAGTGCTTGTGAGGGGCATTGTGCTGCGCCCACGGAGCCGCGAAGAGCAACTCTAGTAAAGCGTGTCATTGAGCTACCCTCACTCAAGGGGTAGGTTCTTGCGGCGCCCGATGTGCGGGCTTAGCGGGTGATGCTAATTAGCCAGCCAACCACCAAGTGAGCGGTCGACACAACGGGGACTAGCGTGTTGGCAAACACGTGAACCTCGGGAGAAAAATCATCGTGTCAACCTTGTTCTTCCCGTTGGTTTGCATCCCCATTACACAAGCTCGCAATTACTTATATATATATATATATCTTAAGCTTGTGTAGTTGTTCTTGTAATTAGATAGCTTGTGTAGCTAGCTAATTACCTTCTTGCTTGTGTAGCATAGAAGTAGCTCCCTTGCGTGGCTAATTTGGTTTTAGTAACCTTGTTAGTCACATTGCTTAGTTTGTGTAGCTAAGTATTTGCGCTCTCTAATTAGGCGTTGGTTGCCTTGTTATTGAGCATTGCTAGTGAGCTTAGTTAGCTTTGTGCTTTTGCTTACTAGCATGTGTAGGAGCTCCCTTGTTACTTAAAGTACTAGTGGCATAGGTTTGTGTGACTTTGCTCCTAGAATTGTTTAGGAGAGCTCTAGCTAGCCCGGCACCTTAGTTGCTTTATTAGTATCTTTGCAAGGTGCTAGTGAACATATATAGAGGGGTGTAGTCTTGGCTAGACCGATTGTTTTAATTCCGCATTTATATCGGTTAGCCGACGCGATTAATTTTAGAAAAGACTATTCACCCCCCCTCTAGTCCGCCATCTCGACCCTTCACCAAGCAGCAGATGCCTTGTCCAGAGTTGGCCATCTCATGGCCATACAAGCTGTTTCAACAGTGCAACCAACATGGGTACAGGAGGTTCTCAATTCCTATGCCACCGATAGCCATGCTCAAACTCTCATTCAGAAGCTCTCCATCACCAGTCCAGACAACCAAGGGTATAGTTTCGACAAAGGTCTCATCTGGCACAATGGCAAAGTCTGGATAGGCAATAACTCAGCTCTACAGACCAAGCTAATTGCACACTCTCATTCCAGTGCCATTGGAGGACATTCTGGGGTAGCAGCCACTTATTATAGACTGAAGAAGCATTTCTCATGGAAGGGCATAAAAACTGATGTGGAAAACTATGTCAAGCAGTGTAGCATCTGCCAACATGCTAAACACTCCCTGCAGCACCCAATGGGTCTGCTCCAACCATTACCAACACCTAAAGGGGTCTGGCAAGATCTCACCATGGATTTTATAGAAGGTCTCCCCAAATCAGAGGGTTTCAGTGTCATCCTAGTCATTGTAGATAGATTGACTAAGTATGCCCACTTCCTGGCTCTCAAACACCCATACTCAGCAGCTACTATAGCTCAAACATTCTTGGACAATATAGTTAAACTTCATGACTTTCCACTGTCCATCACAACTGACAGAGATCCTATTTTTGTCAGCAACTTTTGGAAACAACTATTCACCAAATACAAGATTCAACTCAACCTAAGTACAGCTTATCACCCTCAAATAGATGGGCAGTCTGAGAGGGTCAACCAATGCCTTGAGATGTATCTCAGATGTGCAGTTCATGACTCCCCATTAACATGGAAATCTTGGCTGTCATTGACAGAGTTATGGTACAACACCTCAGTCCACTCATCACTAGGTTGTACACCTTTCAAGGCCCTCTATGGGTATGATGCTAATCTGGGTGCCATACCAACTATTACACCAGACACCAATCTAGATGTTAACGAGGTCATTCAAAATAGGAAGTTCCATCTTCAGTCCCTGAAAGAACATCTAGCAAGAGCTCAAAACAAGATGAAACAAACTGCAGATACTAAAAGAACAGATTTTCAGTTCACGGTGGGGGATCAGGTCCTGCTGAAACTACAGCCCTATACTCAATCATCTGTGGCCAACAGGCCCTTCCCAAAACTGGCTTACCGGCCCTTATACCATTCTTCAGCGTATTGGTCAAGTTGCCTACAAATTACAACTACCCGAGAACTCCCAGATCCATCCAGTGTTTCACATCTCCCAGCTCAAGCCATACATCCCGGATCACTCCCCTGTTTATGACACTACACACGTGCTCACACAGATCTCGGCTGCAAAAAGCGGTCCCTCTGGCGTCTTGGAGGCGCCGCATGGTGAAGAAGGGCAATGCGGCAGATCCCTCGGTCAAGATTCAATGGATGGGGCTACTAGCATCAACATCAACTTTGGGAAGACTACTACGTCGTCAAAACTCGTTTTCAGATGCTCCGGCTTGGGGACAAGCTGATTCTCGCGCCGGGAGTGTCAAACCAGCGTGAAGGCGTGCCACGAAGAAGAAGAAGGCGCCAAGCTGTTCTATTTACGCATTGTTGATTTTACGTTTTCATGATTAGACTATGACCATTTGGGTCCACTTTGGGCGAGATTGTAAGCACATAAAGTGCCTCGCATTGCTCTCTGTATTGAGACATGGAGACATTGATAATACATAACGACGCCAAGGCGAGGGCTTGCCCGCCGGCGCCAGGTTCCGTCGAAATCCCATTGCTGTTCCGCTCACGTTGCGGTGACCCTTGCGCGGCGAGGGTGTGACACACACACACGTGGGCGGTCGGAAGCGGACAAGCAAGCACCGTCGCCTGGTAAAACCGAGTCGCCATCTTGCAGGGCTGAGCCGCCGCTCCGTGGCTAAGCGACAAGAAAGCGCCAAGCCGCTATTGCAATGGAACTCGCTGCTGTGCTTGGCCATCTCCTATCCACGAGCGAGCGAGAGAGAGAGAGAGAGAGAGAGAGAGAGAGAGCAGGGAAGTAGATAGATAGAGTGATAAGGGAGAAAGGGAAGACGGTGAACATACAGGAAAAGAGAGTGAGAGATCAGAGAAGAAGATTCTTTTGGTGGGGGCTATGCTTTCTGTAATGATTTTTTTTTGCGAGGCTTCGTGTAATTGAATATCTCGTGTTAATTTTGAGGCAACGTAGCATTAATGAGTTGAATTGAAAACAGTTAATTTGTTAGTTATAAGATATATGAATAAAACAGAGGTGGGTGAAACGTGAAAATAGGGAGGCAAATATAAGAGATCGTTTGGAGTTCGGTTTGGAGTTCACAGCTAAGTAGGGGGTGAAATCTAGACGAGGGAGCCCTATTTTAAAGGATAAGGGATCGGAATTTGGGAGTTCGATTGGAAATGCTCACATGCACTGTCAATGCACTCGTGAAAACTGTGAAAGTGAAATTTTGCCCAGAATTATTTTAGTTATGAACTTATGACGAAGCTATCAGACTTACCTCAATTGAGATTTTATTTACAATGTCCACGGTTCACCTTTGACATCAAACCACGGATCAAACTCTGCGAGAGAACTTTTTTTTTAATAAGGCGAGAGAACTTTTTGGATACAATAGTGAAGGGCCTTTGTTTGTTTTGACTTTTTCGGTGGTAACACATTCACAACCATCGCGTATGTTTGCCCAAGTGTGGTATGCAGACGGCTGCAGAAGCACAAAAGGTGAGCTTTTGAGGTGAATAGCGCAAGGAATCGACGAAGGACTTTCTAGTTCCCAGACCTGTTGGATATACAGAACATCTAGTGGAGTCCAGTATTCTAGTTCTGCAAATATACTTCTATAGATATAGATGTTCTGTACTCTAGTTCTTTCAAAGAAACTATAGGTGTCTGTGCAGATATGACAATCCAGTTAAATGACAAATTCTGCAAATACACTAACTTAATGGGAATCAACAATTATTCATCATTTATAAATATATAAAAGCAGGTCTATCTATGAGCACAAGCACACATGACTGAAGATGTATCTAAATTGCGTAACTAATTAGCAATTTGTTTCAGACATCCTCACATTCATGGCATAAACATAGACACAAAAGGACATGCTATTTACGTCATTGGCATTCCGTCGAACACCTCCTATGCGCTTTGGATATTGACGTCAAGTCCAGCGTTGAAGGTGATCATGGTGGGTGCTGCCGGTGCAGTGAACGCTACCGGAGATGGCCCAGATGCCCGACTCAAGGCCACCTTCCGTAGCTTCTCCTGCACAGCGCGGCAACCAACAGGACGGGGCATGGTGTTGTGAACAGACAGACAGCATCACTAGTGAAACAGTTTTCTTTGGCTTCAGTTCCATAGAAGGCTAAAATTGTTTTCAAAAAACATTTGGTAAAAACAGCTTCTCGGAGAAGATAGCAGAGAGAAACAAGTAAAGACTCTATTCACGCCAAAAGAAAAGGAGTATTAAGGAGCGGCAACTCATTTTATTTGAGGGGAGATGGATTTTGAACTGCTGGAGTTCATATACCTCCCCCAATATAGCAATTTTATGGGGATGGGAGAGATTATTAGGAACTTCTGCAGATGCTCTGACCATTTCATCATTTAGAACAAAACTATTTTACATATTGGCTACAGTCCAACTTAGTGTTCAATGCACGTAACAAGTGAACAGACTCGATCCCTATTCATTCCACAAATCGTATTGATCAAGAGGAAACTGAAAATGGAAAGCACATTTCAACGAGCAAAAAGTATGCATTTTTCATCATGCAGTTGATCAGCTACATTGTACTTAGATTACGAGAGATGTGCGATACATCAAATTCAAGGAATTTCTGGGCAAATCTTGACAGGATAAAGCATGTTCTTTCACTAATCTAGGCCTTGATAGTGTACTTCCTCATGGGGAAATACTTCTCACGCTTCTTTTCCCTCTCGGTCTTCAAGGAGAGCTGAACAGCACCAACACCAAAAGTCAATAAACAAGAAGATCCAAGAACGGTGAATAGCTTGATAAATTACTTCAACTACTAGTGCACATTACACTAGTGCAGATAGCATACAACATTCTATTCACTAATCAATTACACCATCAGTCCAAAAACAAACATGTCACTCTAGGACTCAAGATTCATCCAACAAAAATGTCATTATAGCTACTACCACTGAAGAGCAACATCTAGACAACTAGCAAATGAAATGTAAACCCTACAGAATATGAAAACTAGCACCAAGGTGATTGGACTAGAAATTGCTTATAGCAATTAGCACCCCATGACATGCAAATCAGTCAATCTGAGACTGACAATGGCAGCTTGAACAGGGCCAATGGCAGCTTGCAACGATGCACTTAGGCAAATGCAATAAAAAAATGTGCTCCCACTAGCATTTATTAGCAAAGGAACATATTTATGGAATTGGAATACAAAATATACAATTACATCAACTAACAAGCACCCAAGCTTTGCACAAACCCCTAACCCATTGGGTCATTTTATTCTACAATAAACCTATCTTTAGTCAAACCAAGTAAATATGAAAGCTATACACAATTAGCACTGCACCAAGTTGATACCAAATACAGAATCACTATCCAAACTAAAACTTCATGGTGTTCATTCACAAGTAAAAATAGTAAATGGCAGAGGCAACCAATGAAACTATAATCACTACTACTACTATCTAATACTGCTACAACAATCGACATGAAATTACCACTGCGACTACGCGTGAATGTATATGTCATACAAATCGTCTGAACCATTTTTAATTAACAGAAGCACCTTGGCACTCAACAAGATCAATTCGACAACTCAAAGTAAGCACAAGAGTTACAGTACAAAACGAATCTTAAACCCTAAATATCAGCTAGCCTCACAGCATTGGTAGAACAATCAAATAGGCGCTTTCAGCAAGGAAAGAGAACGCGTCAATTGCGGACGCATTAAAGTAGACGCAAGGAACGTGAGTATATACCTGGTGCTTGGTGAGGCGCCTGCGAATAGCGCGGGTCTTCTTGGGGCGGAGGTCGAGCGGGAGCAGCTTCTTCTTCTTGTACGCCTCACGCAGCGCCGACTTCTGCTTCTGTGAGATGACGGTGAGCACGCGCGCGATGGAGGTGCGCACAACCTTGCTGCAAGAGAGGAAACCACAGATCCACGATTCGAATCAGCTCGAAGCAAAGCCGAAGGGCGAGAGAGCCGTCAGGCACGCACATCTTGGAGAGCTTGTTGGGAGCCCCGCCGGTGACCTTGGCGACGCGTAGGAGGGAGAGCTCCGACTTAAGCTCCTTGAGCTGCGCCTGCAGATCCGTCTTGCTCTTTCCCCGCAGCTCGTGCACCTTGATCCGGGCTGCGATCCGAAAACAGAAAGGTCAGATCCGGAGGGAACACGCGAGGAGAAACGACGGTGACCAGAGAGTTGAGGTGCTTACCCATCGCGAGTGACGACCGGGCTTCCTCCGGCGGCGGCTGCGGCGAGTGAGGATATGAAAAATGGAGGGCGAAGCAGAGGGGGAGGCGGCGGCGTGTGGGTTATATATGTGCCTCCAAAAACCCCGTGGGAGAACCAGGAAACCCTAGACCTGTTGTGGGCTCGAGCCGGGCCGAATGGGCCTTGACTCGTACACAAGGCCTCCCTATCCGTGTTACAAGTGGTTTTTATCCTTCTATATCTATCTATACTGTAAAAGAGGATTTAAAAAATACATGTTACCTGGAAATTCCTACCCACCATATGTTTTAACCCTTAGATGTGGTTTGAGATCTAGATCAAGGGATACTAAACGTCATTACCTCCTAACAAGTGGGCCACATCTTACAAAACGTAAGATTCTTACGTTTCTGCCATACAATTCCGTCGCCGCTCGCTGTCATTTTTCACCAAAACAAAAGTCTACCCGCCCACACCTCCGACATCACGCACACGGGCAGACGGAGGCCCACGTCTCCCATATAGTCCGATCTCCTGATCAATACCTTGTCCTAACGTGGTCATCTGCCGCAGGCGTCACGGTCGTCAGGTTCCCGCGGCACAGAGTCAACGCGTTCTTCTGAGCTTCTGCATACAGCACGCGTCGTGAACGCGTGTCCACCAGCAGCTTCATCTGCGGGTCCCCAACGACCGGTGCCGCCTTCAGTATGTAGTTGTCGACCTGCCGGACACCTACAGCTCTTTGCCTGAGACATCAGAAAATTGATTAATGCAGGTATATTTTTTTTTGTGTTGATATGATCTAATCTAATAAATAAAAATTGATTACGATCTTAAAAAAAGAGGATTAATATAATATGTGTTGCATGTTTATAAAATTAGTATCACTTCTCTTTGAACTACAGATTTGTAGAAAGAAATCTACTCTTTCTGACCTCTCTTTCAACTATAGATTTCTAAAAAGTAATCTACTCTTATCCGACTTGCAAGTTGCACTCTTTGAACTACATATTTCTAAAAAGTAATATACTCTTATCCGATTTGCATGTTACAACTAAACTTCAATTGGATGTACCTCTCTTTCAACTACCTGTTTCTAAAAAGTAATCTATTTTCCGTTTTACAAGTTGCAACTAAACCTCAATTCCTTAAATTTTTGTCGCTTGGCTCTATAATATATTTTCAGTTTATGCATTTATCTTTAATTTTTTGTTTCACCATTGTTTTAAAATTCATTGATTGCAGTGCTCCATATTAACAATATAAACAAGACAACCTAAACCTTGTTATGGCTTCGACCACAAGACAAGATGGTAATCTAACCACAACATCAGATGGCAATGTTTCAAGGTGTTATGCTATTTGTTTTTTTATAAATCAGTTTATTGGGAATATTTATTTCAAAATCAATTAACCTTCTCGAATATTTGTTAGAGGATGAAGGCCATGTTCGCTTCTCTTATAACTCGTACTTTTTAGCTTATTTTTTTAGCTGGAACAATATTTTTCTCTCACAACAAATCAGCCGGAACAGTGTTTCGGCTTGTTTTTTCAGCGAAGCGAACGGGGCCGAAGTCGGCTTGGAGAATATAAATTCAATAGGATGTAAAAGGAAACGTGAAACGCAAGCTACAGATGTAATGAATTGTGATAAAGATGTTGAAAGACGGGTTAGAAACCGAGAATATCAGCGTAACTATCGTGTACGGTTACGAGTTAAGGCTGATGGTAATAAAAAACCCCTCATCCTAGTGGGATTATAGCAAAGCAACCAGATTTGATTTTAAATTATGTTACTACAATACTATTATATATTATAAATGTGTAACCGAATATATTGATAATAGCGCCAGGTTTGATTTTAAATTATGTTACTACAATACTATTATATGTTATAAATGTGTAACAGAATATATTGCAATGTGAAACGGAACATTCTTGTGTGCAGTCTAATAATAAAGAGGCCGAAAGATGGGCTAGAAATCAGGAATGTCAACGTAACTATCGTGCAAAGTTAAGGGCTAAGGCCAGTGTTGTGGCAGAACCGCCCAATCTAATGTCTCCCAGGAGCGCTCGTCTTCCATTAGACACTAAGCACTCGAAAGAGAACACTAAATTACTCAATTTCGTTGGGCACACCCCATGGGAGAACCCGAAATTCCACATGTTTACACCAGGATCACAAATGAGAGAATAAAGCTTACATCATTCTTAACCATTTCTTACATCACTTTGTATGTAACATCAGAGTATAATATTTATCATTTATAATAGCGGAATATGAACATATTATCAGAGTTATGAACAATTTAATGTAACAGCGGAATATAAACATGTGATCAGAATTACAGCGGAAGTAATTATCTATTCATGGCATGGTGAAACATTGATATGAAAACTATGACAACAGATTATGAAACTTTCCTTTATAAAACATTTGGTGAGGGTTATAAATAAAAACTAGGATCGCAGCGTAAAGGAAATCCTCTCTGAGTCCACCAGGAGGAATCCACACATAAAGGTCAGCTCTAGCCTCCACCTGTCACCTACAACAGGGGAAATAAAACCCTGAGTACTCAATTGTACTCAGCAAGACTTACCTGACAGGAGAAAAGAAAAGACTATAAGGATATGCAAGGCTATCTGACTTATGGGTTTATTGCATTTGCAGGAAGCATTACTAAGCGTGCGTCCTTATATTCGATTTTTATTAATAGCCGCATTGGTTCATTAACTAACCATTCTATGTAAGCACCTGTGCTACTTTCAAGCAGGTGGTAAGCAATCGGATTTTTCCTTCTTCCATCTTTCATCTTTTAGTTATTACTATGGTGCTAGAGTTAAGACAAGTCGTACTGACTCGGCGACGATTCGTGAACCAATGTCCCCAGCTAGGTACCCCGAAAACACACGCCCTGCTTGTACCCCGGGCACAAGCAGGACCAATCCATCACTCACCTGTCTTAGGGTCTTAGGTCCCCATCTAAACTGGGACTCCAAGCCCCCGCTCCTGAGTCTCGGACTTAGTGCGGTGCAAGGACCTCCTCCACCAAAACAAAACCCTAACAGTTGGTCCGGAAAGAGTCAGAACCCACGACAAGAGAGCAACAAGTCTTCCAAGCGCCCATACACAAGTATGTGCTCGAGATAATAAATCTGTGACTTGCCTAGCGTCTTATGCAACGGTCGGTCCTTAACCGACACAGATAGGGAAAGCAGTGTAACCAAGCTATGTCCCGCATCCGCGGCGACACAACCTCTTACACCCACCAATACCCAAACCATATCCCTGCTCCGGTCACCATTTTTCCTTTCCACCATTTATATTTTCCAAGTGATAATAATACAGTAATATATTTCCTATCTCTCGCGAGTGATAGGCAATCACTCGACTTCTACCAGAGTCCTGTAGCATAGCATTTTATACGATCCTGTAATACTAGTAAGACTCATAGGATATATATATATATATATGCAAGTGGGTTTCATTCAACTCCTTAAAACTTAATGCACAAATATAATTTAAACTGCAGAGAAGTAGGGTTATGCTCCGGGGCTTGCCTGGGTAAGATATATATTAAAAAGTTAGTATCTGCATCTTCAGATCATCCATCATCAACTGCATAGATAGCCCATTACATCATCTCCTGGAGAGAATACCATTGCACCATCCTCGGATTCCCAATCATCCTTCAATTGATCCGTTGATCCATCATCGTACCTATATGGTATACATTGATGCAAATGCATAGATGTAAATAATAAACGACAACCGAAATGCTTAGAAACCCGATCATGCCTCACATGCTAACGAGATAGTTCTACGCGCTAGTCTACGCATCCATGTTGTCGAATCAGACGTTACTTCCCAACCAAAGTTTTAGTTATACAAACCCAAGGTGTTTCTTTATTCTATTCTATCAATTTAATCTTTATTCGAAATAGGGCATCATTAACTACTCTAGTAAACTAATTATTCTGGTGCTACAAAAATTACAATGAGTACCTAATATTCCTAGGAGCTTACTGTACCAATTTCAGATTCAACACTATTACCAATTTCTCACAATAATTCCTACAAGTTTATATTTTTACAATATTAAGTACCTTAAATTAATTATATAGCTTTCAAGAAAATTATCAAACTATGTGAACAAAATATATTAACAGGTAGATCATGATTTTAGGAACTCAACAAAACTGGTTTCATGCGGACCGCGGAGGAGGCGCATGGAAGGGAACAGCGCCATGGAGCCGGAGGTCCAGCGCGGCCGCGTGGCACGCTCGCTCACGCGCACGCACGAAGGGCAGGGCATGGGCGTGGCCACAGAGGCGCGGGTCCTCGGCATCGGCGCCAAGGCGCTGCGGTGGCCAAGCAGTAGGCCAAGGCGACGGCGTGAGCCGCTGCAATGGTGGGCGCGACCATGGCGATTTCTATGGAGCAGCGGGCATGGCGTACGTCGACGACCAAGGCAGCAACTCGGGCGACTGCGCAGCGACGGAGGAGCAGGGAGGGAGTCGCGTGCGGGACGCTGCGACAGCGGGGCACGGGCGCGCCTTTGCGGCAGTGGTTGGTGACGGAGACGCGACCCGGGTCTCGGGTGAGGCACGGCAGTCCCGAGCGACCGTGGGGATTCGCGTGGGGGAGGGATGGCACCGGCGCAGGCGAGAACGGCGAGCAGGCAAGGGGCGCAGGAGGCCGGATGCGACACGGCAGCCTGGCGGCGGTGGTGCAGCACGCAACTACGGGCAGCAGTAGGACCGAGGGGCGCACGCGGGGAGGACCGGCGGTGGTACGGCGAGGCCACGCAGTAGGAGCAGCACAGAGGGCGAAGGTGAGCACGGCTCAGGCAGCGGGCACTTCGGAGCGTGGCAGTAGCAGCTAGGCCTCAGCGGCAGCGGAAAAGGGAGGGAGGGAGAAGCAGGGATGGTGGCCCAGCAATGGCGCTCCTGGGCTGGGGCGCCTCCTCATCGGCACAGCAGGAAGGGAGAGGGAGGGGAAAAAGCAACGCGCGACGGACGAATGGACTGGAGCTAGGACGCCACCTCTCGGCTACAGAAAAAGAAAGGGAGAGAGAGAGGTGAGCAATGTTGCCGACACGGAGGTGACCCGGCCTGACTTGCCTTGGCGCGTCGGGACTTGAAGTTTTTGCTCGCCAGCCACGGCAGAGAGCAGAGAGCAGAGAGCACGTCAAGAGGCACAGGGTGAAGCGACGGAACTGGCAACGAGGAAGGGAAACACAAGCAAAGCAGTACATGGCAGCAGCAGCCTGGCCAATTCATCCATCAACACGCGCGTGAAAGCTCTAGTTTGGTTTTGGTTAATTGATGAAACCCTAAGTGCTAACCTAGTTTATCAAAGTGATTATGAGATAGGTAGCACTACTCCAAGTGATGAAGCAATGGCGAAGATCATGACAATGGTGATGGCATGGTGATGATCAAATGCTTAAACTTGAAAAAGAAGAAAGAGAAAAACAAAAGGCTCAAGGCAAAGGTAAAAATTGTAGGAGCCATTTTGTTTTAGTGATCGAGACACTTAGCGAGTGTGATCATATTTAGGTTAGATAGCCGTACTATTAAGAGGGGTGAAACTCGTATCGAAATGCGGTTATCAAAGTGCCACTAGATGCTCTAACTCATTGCATATGCATTTAGGATCTAGTGGAGTGCTAACAACCTTGAAAATATTTGTGAAAATATACTAACACATGTGCACAAGGTGATACACTTGGTGGTTGGCACATTTGAGCAAGGGTTAGAAACTTCACCGGCGGAGTGTCCGCCCATAGAGTGTGGACAGTCCGACGATGCCACCGGCGCCCTATACAGAAAAGACAGGGGTTTACAGAGTGACTGGACGCTGGTGGTGCAGTGACCGGACGATGGGATTAGAGTTCGGTCAGTGACTGCAGTAAGCACACGGTCTCGGTCTTGTGATCGGACGCTGGAGTGTAAACTGACTAGACGCTCATGGTCTGAGTCCGGTCAGTGCTGACGTACGCTGATGTAAGGCGCACAGAGGAAACGTTGAGTGACCGGACACCGGGTGAGTGCGGTCGAGCATGACCGGACGCGTCCGGTCGTGAAATATCGCGTTTGGAACCTTATTGGAAACGACCGGACACTGAGATCCAGCATCCAGTCACTTTCTAACTGATGTGTTCGGTCATCACTTGACCGTTGAAATCGGGAGATCGACGTTTGAAGCCAATGACACGTGGCACACATCGGACGACCGAAGCATCCGGTCGGCCCATGTTCAGTGCAGTGAGGAGCCCAACAACTCTATTTCGTGGGGGCTTCTATTTAAGCCCCATGGCCGACTCAAGCTCACCTACTTGGCCATTTGCATTGACATAGCAACCTTGTGAGCTTAGCCAAAGTCCTCCCACTCATCACCATCATTGATTCATCATCATTGTGAGATTGGGAGAGAATCCAAGTGCATTGCTAGAGTGATTGCATCTAGAGGCACTTGGTATTCGTGTTTTGCTGTGGATTTCGCTTGTTGCTCTTGGTGGTTGCCACCACCTAGACGGCTTGGTGCATTGGTGGAGGATTGGCACGAGCTGGTGATTATTCGTGGCCATCTCCAGTGATTGTGAGGGGATTTGTACCTTCCCCAGCGGAGCACCGAAAGGTAACTCTAGTGGATTGCTCGTGTCATTGAGTTACCTCACTTGTGGGTAGGTTCTTGCGGTGTCCAATCATGTGGACGAGGTTTGTGCAACACCTCTTAGCCGCCGAACCACCAAGTGTTGGTTGACACAACGGGGATGTAGCGTGTTGGCAAGCACTTGAACCTCGGGAGAAAATCGGTTGTCTCTTGCCATTTGACATTCTCTTGGTGATTGATTTCATCTTCATCTTGTGATTGGTTCATCCCTCTACACGGTGGTATAATCACCTTACTCACTCATTTATATTTTTGCAAACTAGTTGTGGCAAGCTCTTTAGTGTAATTAGAATTGAGAGCTTGCTTTGTTATTTTAAGTTCATCTAGTGGAGCTCTTTAGAGTTGAAAGATTGAGAGCTCTTAGTGAGTAGCAACATTACAAGTTGTGTGCCTAGTAATCATTGCAACTATAATTGTTGGATAGGTGGCTTGCAACCCTTGTAGAGCTAGAGCAAGTTTGCATTTTGCTATTTGTCATACTAATCAAATTGCTCTAGTTGATTTGTAGATTTTTAAATAGGCTATTCACCCCCCTCTAGCCATATTAGGACCTTTCAAGTGGTATTAGAGCCATGGTCACCGTTTGATTAAAGGCTTAACAACCTCGGTGTCAAATTATGGCTCAAGTTGTGTTCAACCATGTGGGGGGCAAACCACCGTTCTTTGATGGCACATGCTATGATTATTGGAAGAGAAAGATGAGGATGTATCTTGGTTCAATCAATGATCAAGTATGGGAAGTGACCGAGAATGACTATGCTATCATTGATCTCGATGATCCCACCAACCAAGATAAGATCAACAAACAATGCAATACAATGGCTCTCAACACCATATATAATGCCATTGATTCCAAGGTGTTTGAGCAAATCAAGGATTGTGAAAGAGCAAATGAGGTGTGGATGAGATTGGAGGAAACATATGAGGGCACACCGGCGGTAAAGAGTGCTAAGTTGTACATTCTCAAGGATAAGTTGACAAGCTTCAAGATGAAGGAAGATGGGAGCATTCCGGAAATGTTCCATTGGTTGCAAGTGATTATAAATGACTTAAAGGCCTTGGGAGAAAAGATCAAGGATGATGATATCTCTCATCGGTTCTTAATGTGCTTACCTTCAAGATTTGAGATGTTGAGATTGCTTATCATAAGAGGAGGCTTGAAGGAGATTACCCCTAACCAAGTACTAGGTGATGTCATGACCCAAGAGACATACTGGGTGGAAAGGGAAGGGGATGACAAGAATGAAGAAGACAACAAGAAGAGTATAACATTCAAGGCTAGCTCATCATCATCCAAGAAAGAATCAAGTGATGATGATGATCTTAGTGATATTGATGATGAAGTTATGGCCCTCTTTGTATGCAAGATGGGAAAATTCATGAAGAAGAAGGGCTATGGTGCAAGAAAGAGAAGAGATCACACCAAAAGCAAAGAATATGCGAGAAGATGCTACAATTGCAAGAGCCCTGATCACGTTGTAGCAAATTGTCCCTACAATAGTGACAATGATGAAGATAAGAAGAAGAAGTTCAAAAAGGATAAGAAAGAAAAGAAGGAGAAGAGAATGACCTTCCAAAAGAAGAAGAAAGGTGGAGGCTATGTGGTCACATGGGATAGTGATGGCTCTTTGGATAGTGATAGCTCTAGTGATGATGACAAGAAATCTATCAAGAGAGCACTAGCAAGATCGCCATCAACGACAAGCTCTCCATCTTCGACACTCCATCGACATGCCTCATGGCAAAGCCTACCAAGATAAAATATGATGTGAGTGATGATGATGAATGTGAAAGTGATACTTGTAGGAATGATGATAATGATGATGATGAGGATGAAGAGTACACCAAGGAAGAACTCTTGGACATGTGTGAGCAAGTGCACGCTTGCAATGAGATGAAGAGAAAGGAGTGCAAAGAATTATGCAAGAAGGTAAAATTTCTTGAGCAATCCTTTGATGAGCTCAATGCCACTCATGAGAGGCTAATGGAAGCCCATGAGAAGCTTGGCAAAGCTCACTCTAAGCTTGAAAAGGCTCACTCCTCTCTCATTGAGCAAGTCAAAGTGGAGGAAGCCAAGAAGGAGCAAGTGATCGTATCATGTGATGTGGGACTAACTTGTGATCTTATTGATGAATCTTTTTATAAGCCCATTATAGTTGCTCCCACTAACACTTCTTGTAGCACTACCACTTCCACTTCACCTTTGAGTGATGGTCTCTCTTGTGATGCCTCACTAATAGTGGAAAATGAGACCCTCAAGTAGGAGGTGAATGAGCTCACTCGTGCCTTAGGCAATGCCTATGGTGGAGATGCCCACTTGCTAAAGTGCTTCGGTAGCCAAAGGTTTTCTCTCAACAAAGAGGGATTAGGCTATACCCCCAAGAAAGGCAAGGCGGCCTTTGTCACTCCCAAAGTTAACTTTGTGAAGGGCAATGGTCGGTTTTGCAATAGATGCAAGCAAGTTAGGCATATAGAGCAATATTGCAAAATTAACAAGAACAAGCTATCTAATGTATCCTCAATTAAATTTGATTCTTGTTACATGCTTGTTAAGGGTGCCAATGGTGTGAAGACTAAGTTCATTGGTACACCAATTATGGGCCCAAAGAAGAAGGCCATTTGGGTACCAAAGACCTTGTTAACTAACCTTCAAGGACCCAAGCAAGTTTGGGTACCTAAAAAGAATTGATCTTCTTTTGTAGGTCAATTATAAAGCCGGAGGAAGGCATTGGGTACTTGATAGCGGGTGCACACAACACATAACCGGTGATCCAAGAATGTTCAATTCAATCAATGAAAACAAGAGCAATGGGATTGATAGTATCACATTTGGTGATAATGGCAAAGGCAAAGTTAAAGGGCTTGGTAAGATTGCAATATCCAATAACTTGAGCATTTCCAATATGCTACTAGTAGAGAGCTTGAACTTCAATCTATTGTCGGTAGCTCAATTATGTGATCTTGGTTTCAAGTGCATATTTGGTGTGGATGATGTAGAAATCATAAGTATAGATGGCTCTAACTTGATATTCAAAGGATTTAGATATGAGAATCTATACTTGGTTGATTTCAATACTAGAGAAGCTCAATTGTCAACATATTTGATCACTAAGTCTAGCATGGGTTGGTTATGGCATAGAAGGCTTGGTCATATTGGAATGAAACAATTAAACAAGTTGATGAAGCAGGATTTAGTTAGAGGCTTGAAAGATGTCACATTTGAAAAAGACAAGCTATGTAGTGCATGTCAAGCCGGAAAGCAAGTTGGTAACACACATTCTAAGAAGAGCATGATAAGCACATCTAAGGCATTTGAGTTGATGCACATGGACTTGTTTGGACCAACCACATACATTAGCATTGGTGGAAACAAATATGGATTTATGATCGTGGATGATTTCACTAGATACACATGGGTATTCTTTCTTGTTGACAAGAGTGATGTGTTTACAACATTCAAATCATTTGTTATGGGCATTCACAATGAGTTTGAAACAACCATCAAGAAAATTAGAAGTGATAATGGTAGTGAATTCAAGAACACTAGAATTGATGAGTTGTGTGATGAATTTGAAATTAGACATCAATTCTCGGCTAAGTACACTCCTCAATCAAATTGTTTAGTTGAAAGGAAGAATAGAACTTTGATTGACATGGCAAGATCAATGTTGAGTGAGTACAATGTGAGTCATTCATTTTGGGCTGAAGCAATCAACACGGCTTGCTATTATAGCAACCGACTCTATTGTCACCCCATGATGGAGAAGACACCTTATGAGCTTTTGAATGAAAGAATGCCCAACATAGCATACTTTTGGGTTTTTGGTTGTAAATGCTACATATTGAAGAAAGGCACTAGATTGAGCAAGTTTGAAAAGAAATGTGATGAAGGCTTCTTGCTTGGTTACTCCACTACTAGCAAGGCTTATAGAGTTTGGAATTTGGCTAGTGGTACTTTTGAGGAGGTTCATGATGTGGAGTTTGATGAAACAAACAGTTCCCAAGAGTAAGATGAGAATCTAGATGATGTGAGAGGCACTCAATTGGTCAATGCAATGAAGAACATGGACATTGGTGATATAAGGCCTAGAGAGGTGATTGATGTTGAAGATGACAAGAATCAAGTGCTCTCTAACTCAAATGTGCAAGCTAGTGGTTCTCATGATCAAGTTCAAACAAGAACTAGTGATGGCAAAGTGCAAGATCAACAACAAGTGGCTAGTTCATCATCTCAACCAAGTTATCAATCAAATGCAAGCAATCAAGTGCAAATGCTCCAACCAACCAATGTTGCAAGAGATCATCCTTTGGACACTATCATTGATGATATTTCAAGAGGTGTGCAAACTAGATCAAGATTGGCCTCATTTTGTGAGCATTTCTCTTTTGTGTCATACATTGAACCTAAGAAGATAGATGAAGCTTTAAAGGATGTTGATTGGGTCAATGCTATGCATGAAGAGCTAAACAACTTCACAAAAAACCAAGTATGGGAGTTAGTTGAGAGGACTAAGGATCATAATGTGATAGGAACCAAGTGGGTCTTTCCGAACAAGCAAGATCAAGATGGGATAGTAATAAGAAACAAAGCAAGATTAGTGGCTCAAGGTTACACTCAAGTTGAAGGTCTTGACTTTGGAGAAACATATGCCCCGGTTGCAAGATTGGAAGCAATTAGGATGTTGTTAGCCTATGCTTGTGCCCACAACATCAAGTTGTACCAAATGGATGTGAAGAGTGCATTTCTCAATGGGTACATCAATGAGCTTGTGTATGTTGAGCAACCTCCCGGTTTTGAAGATGAAAAGAAACCCAACCATGTTTACAAGTTGAGAAAGGCTTTGTATGGATTAAAACAAGCACCTAGAGCATGGTATGAGAGATTGAGGGACTTCCTACTCTCTAAGGGATTCAAGATGGAAAAGGTTGACACCACTCTCTTCACCAAGAAGCTTGGAAATGACTTGTTTGTAATGTAAATTTATGTTGATGATATCATTTTTGGGTCAACAAATCAAGATTTTTGTGAGGAGTTTGGCAAGATGATGGCAAGTGAGTTTGAGATGTCCATAATTTGAGAGCTTAGCTACTTCCTTGGTCTTCAAATCAAGCAAATGAAGAATGGCACATTTGTGAGTCAAGGCAAGTATATCAAGGACATGCTCATGAAGTTTGGAATGGATGATGCTAAAGCTATTAGTACACCAATAGGGACAAGTGGAAGCTTAGATAGTGATGCTAGTGGCAACATGGTGGATCAAAAGATGTATCGGTCTATGATTGGAAGCCTACTTGATGTGACCGCATTAAGGCCAGATGTGATGTTTAGTGTATGCATGCGTGCTAGATTCCAAGCCTCACCAAGAGAAAGTCATTCAAAAGCAATAAAGAGAATATTGAGGTACTTGAAGCATACACAAAATGTTGGATTGTGGTATCCCAAAGGAGCAAGATTTGAGTTGATTAGATATTCAAACTCCGATTATGCGGGATGCAAAGTTGAGAGAAAGAGCACATCGGGCACATGTCAACTATTGGGAAGATCGCTTGTGTCTTGGTCATCAAAGAAGCAAAATAGTGTAGCACTTTCAACCGCCGAAGTGGAGTACATTTCGGCCGGTAGTTGTTGTGCTCAATTACTTTGAATGAAGGCTACTTTGAGTGATTTTGGAATCAAATTCAAGCAAGTGCCATTGCTATGTGACAATGAGAGTGCCATAAAGCTCACCAACAACCTGGTTCAACATTCAAGAACAAAGCATATTGATGTCCGCCATCATTTCATAAGAGATCACCAACAAAAAGGGGACATTTGCATTGAGAGTGTGGGCACCGAAGATCAACTTGCCGATATCTTCACCAAGCCACTTGATGAAAAGAGGTTTTGCAAGCTAAGGAATGAATTAAACATACTTGACTTCTCCAATATGTGTTGATGCACCCCCCCCAATTTATATGACATGCCTCTCCTTCGAGCAATCCAAGATAAAAGTTGATTGGCATGACATACATCCTTGCTAAGGACATGATTAGTGCATCTAGATATATTTCACATTTGAATAGGCTCATTCATGAAAATCAAATAAATTTGATGCTTGTATGGTACCACTATTGCTTGTATGTTTGAAATGATCTAGTGGTAGCATATGACTTGTTTGTGGGCCTGTAAACCTAGTGTTTGATCTATAAAATGAGCTATAAGTGTTTAACTCAACATGGTACAAGATAACCCTTATTTAGAGGTGTGAAGAAGCTTGTCCTTGGATCAAACCGAGTTAAATAACTTTTGCAAGTAATCTAGATTGAACCAATTTGGGAAAATGATCCTCACTTCACATTGTTTCACCCCAACCTATCTAAAATTTGAGCCCTCTTTTTGTGCTAATTGTTGACAAAGGGGGAGATAAATGCACAAAGATAGTAAGATAGATAGGGGGAGCAAACAAATGAAATGACATTGTAAGGGGATCAATCAAAATTACACACAAGTAGGGGGAGCAAGCTCATAAACTTGTATGATGCATTTGAATGTGCATTTCATATATTTGCTTGCATGGTACAAGTTCTTAATTTCAATATCCATGCTTGTGTGGTGTATGCTAGTTGTAGGTTTGAATGTTGAAATGAAAAACTAGCATGCATAGGCTAAAGTAACTAGACCTATGTTCATTCTATTGAAACTAGACCCTTACTTGTAATATTGATCGCATGGGATATTCTAGTTTTTGTGTATGTCTAGTTACTAATGGTGCTAAGGATGGTATATTGGTGCACTCTGATTGGTATCATGCTTCAAAGGTCCATCTCTTATACCTTAGCATCATTTAGTAGAAATTGACTCCTATATTTCCTATCTAAGCATATGTGTAAGCTACAATCCAAACTCTTAGCACATATGTAGGGGGAGCAATTACTACCATTTGGAGTTCATGAAACTTGTCCATATTCTTTTACACATGGTAAATATGCTTGGGCAAGCAATGTGGATTCAATTAAATCTCAATTCATATCTTTGTGAAAGGGTTGTCATCAATTACCAAAAAGGGAGAGATTGAAAGCTCTAGTTTGGTTTTGGTTAATTGATGAAACCCTAAGTGCTAACCTAGTTTATCAAAGTGATTATGAGATAGGTGGCACATTCCAAGTGATGAAGCAATGGCGAAGATCAAGTGCTTAAACTTGGAAAAGAAGAAAGAGAAAAACAAAAGGCTCAAGGCAAAGGTAAAAATTGTAGGAGCCATTTTGTTTTAGTGATCGAGACACTTAGCGAGTGTGATCACATTTAGGTTAGATAGTTGTACTATTAAGAGGGGTGAAACTCGTATCGAAATGTGGTTATCAAAGTGCCACTAGATGCTCTAACTCATTGCATATGTATTTAGGATCTAGTGGAGTGCTAACACCCTTGAAAATATTTGTGAAAATATGCTAACACATGTGCACAAGGTGATACACTTGGTGGTTGGCACATTTGAGTAAGGGTTAGAAACTTCACCGGCGGAGTGTCTGCCCATAGAGTGCGGACAGTCCGACGGTGCCACCGGCGCCCTATACAGAAAAGACAGGGGTTTACAGAGTGACCGGACGCTGGTGGTGCAGTGACCGGATGCTGGGTTCAGAGTCCGGTCAGTGACTGCAGTAAGCACACGGTCTCGGTCTTGTGATGGGACGCTGAAGTGTAAACTGACTGGACGCTCATGGTCTGAGTCTGGTCAGTGCTGACGTACGCTGACGTAAGGTGCACAAAGGAAACGTTGAGTGACCAGATGCCGAGTGAGTCCGGTCGAGCATGACCGGACGCGTCCGGTCGTGAAATATCGCGTTTGGAACCTTACTCGAAATGACCTGACGCTGAGATCCAACGTCCGGTCACTTTCTAACTGACGCGTCCGGTCATCACTTGACCGTTGAAATCGGGTGATCGGCGTTTGAAGCCGATGACACATGGCGCACATCGCACGACCAGACGCTGAGGTCTAGTGTTCGGTCAATCTGATCAGAGCATCCTGTTGGCCCGTGTTCAGTGTAGTGAGGAGCCCGACGACTCTATTTCGTGGGGGCATCTATTTAAGCCCCATGGCCGGCTCAAGCTCACCTACTTGGCCATTTGCATTGACATAGCAACCTTGTGAGCTTAGCCAAAGTCCTCCCACTCATCACCATCATTGATTCATCATCATTGTGAGAGTGGGAGAGAATCCAAGTGCATTGCTTGAGTGATTGCATCTAGAGGCACTTGTTATTCGTGTTTTGCTGTGGATTTTGCTAGTTGCTCTTGGTGGTTGCCACCACCTAGACGGCTTGGTGCAGCGGTGGAGGATTGGCACGAGTTGGTGATTATTCGTGGCCATCTCCAGTGATTGTGAGGGGATTTGTACCTTCCCGGTGGAGCACCGAAAGGTAACTCTAGTGGATTGCTCGTGTCATTGAGTTACCTCACTTGTGGGTAGGTTCTTGCGGTGTCCAATCGTGTGGACGAGGTTTGTGCAACACCTTTTAGCCACCGAACCACCAAGTGTTGGTCAACACAACGGGGACGTAGTGTGTTGGCAAGCACGTGAACCTTGGGAGAAAATCGGTTGTCTCTTGCCATTTGACATTCTCTCGGTGATTGATTTCATCTTCATCTTGTGATTGGTTCATCCCTCTACACGGTGGTATAATCACCTTACTCACTCATTTATATTCTTGCAAACTAGTTGTGGCAAGCTCTTTAGTGTAATTAGAATTAAGAGCTTACTTTGTTATTTTAAGTTCATCTAGTGGAGCTCTTTAGAGTAGAAAGATTGAGAGCTCTTAGTGAGTAGCAACATTGCAAGTTGTGTGCCTAGTAATCATTGCAACTAGAATTATTGGATAGGTGGCTTGCAACCCTTGTAGAGCTAGAGCAAGTTTGCATTTCGCTGTTTGTCATACTAATCAAATTACTCTAGTTGATTTGTAGATTTTTAAATAGGCTATTCACCCCCCCTCTAGCCATATTAGGACCTTTCAGCGCGTCGTATCAGTGAAGTAGGTGAGGTGAGTGGCCAGTGGCACTCTCGTTATTATTTCAGCTCTCAAATCTTCATTTAACAAACCGACTATTTATATTTTCAAACACGGCTAAAGCACTAAAGTTTGTTACTCAATATTTTAAACGCAACCAAAATCATGCTCCGAATTTTACTTAAGTACTATATACCAGTCATATCGTATTTTTGTTTATAAACATTGTTTTTCATGCTTAATCAATTAAACAAGCTGTTCGCTATTTATCTGCTAGAACCGTTATCAAACATTCCTAAATATTTCTACGCACTAAGGAATTTAACTTGGGCGTCGATTCGAGTCCACAAAACTAAGTCACACGGGATTCACTTCGCATCAAGTATATTTTAAATCAGAAATTTCGAGAAACTCATTTCAAAAATGTCTTAGGCCTAAATCGCGGTGCTAAACAAGCTCGTAACACCAGAGGTATTACAACCAACCCCCCTTAAAAAGAATCTCGTCCCAAGATTCGAAGCAAGAACTAGAAGAGGGGAAAACACGATTACATTTCGTAGATCAGGGATTGCACAAAAGATTACACGACTTCAAATGCTAAACCAAACGAGGATCTAGGGATACATGGTTCAGAGCAACCTAGTACAACTAAGACTTAATCCAGAAGTCGAGATAGACGAGGACAATGGAGAAACAACAAGATAATGAGTATCCAAAATATGGTGTAGGTCCAACAAATCCAGAAACAGTCGATTGAGAAGTAAAACATCGTGAACCATAAGATTGACTACCCCAAAGGGAACTTGAACTTCTTTGATGAACCAGATCCTTTCTTCTCCTCAGATTACACCATCACCTCAGACTGACGAACCTAGCTTCGCAATGTCGACTAGGTCTCGTAGCTCTGCTCTGAATGTGAGGGAATGGGATGAAGAAGAAGAGCAAGGACCAAGGGTATTTTATAGCGGTGAACAGAGGTGGGAGCAACACACCAGAAGTGGAGGCGGCGCGGGTGGGATTCACAGACGGTTCATGCAGTGGGGATAAACACGGCCATGGTGCGCTCCCTGCACAAGCGAGCGGATGGGAAATAAAGGAGAGGAGATAAGAGGGTGTGCTCGACGAGGGAGGTGTGCAGGCGGTCGTGTTCCCAAAAGAAGGAAGGAAGGAGAGGGAAGCGGGTCTGGTACGGGGACAAGGCATGAGGTAGAGAGCCGACCGGATGCCAAAGAAAAAGGAAAAGCGCACAGTGCACAAGGACGGCGAGTGCGGCAAGAGTCTACGGCCACGCGAGAACGGGGAGCTAAGGACCCGATACAGACAGTGTTCGCAGGGCACGCAACAAAATGACCCAGCATGTGAAGTACGGTCAACTAAACACAGGGCTTGGGACATGACATCCACTCAGACTTTTACAATCACTCCCGATTACCCGAGACTAACTTTCCTTACTACTCTTCTTTTTCTTTCCTTTACTCGACCACATCCGTCTTTCATGTAGACTGAGACCATGTCATACTTTCTTCCTCCAAAACCACCTCCTCTTGCTTACCTTGAGAGAACACTATGTCATCAACCTGTTGTGGATTTCTCGTTTAAACACCTGAACATTTCCAAGGAAATTATTTGTAGGAAAAGTGGTATGGCGGTGTAACTTGGTAAAGGTACTTGGTCAACAACCTCAATACCAGCGTGTGCTGAGTAGCGTCACCATGTGGCAGCTGTTCCACAGGGAGCCCTTAGTTTCGTTGCGGCACCATAAGCTATTAACCAGGCAACTACTACCAACTTACACGTCATGAAGGCGGTGGGGTCATAGACCACAGAATAAGGGGAGTATTGCAGGGAAAGATTCAAACAACAAGGGTTCCCTTTACAATAAGGGACAAGGAATTCAAATCCAACGGTGGATTTGATTTAAAGAGATTCAAGTGTTCTGCTGGGACATCCACAATTAGTCGATACAGTGTCCTATGTTCTCATGGCTGATCTGCTGGTATCTGAATGACAACTTCTCTTGTAATCCACCTAACATCGCCCTTGAAAACTCTAAGCACGTCTCATGAACTTAAGGTGGATGAATGCAATAAACACCGTGAAATAAACAAAATGCATATTCCAACGATCTTACATGGGTACATCATACAGGCATCCAGCCTCCCCTTCATGTCACATCATTCACCTATGGTCGGACGACCCCAACAACTATGGACGAAGAACAACGGCAAGAGTACAATACTGGAGGACAGCAATGAAGGCACTACTACTATGGGTACAACAATCCCAAGGCGACTAATCTACTCGGAACCATGCATCTTCATTCTCGGGCTCGGCAGATTCTTCTACTGGCTAGGCTACGGATCTGCATCTTCTTGTGGTAATGGCTGAGTGAGAGGAATCAAGGACTCAACTTCTGACACTTCCGAGGGTGGAGGTGCTGGCGGTGCTACAACACCAGTTCTTCTTCTTTCTGGCAGGTGGATAGGGATCCCTTCCAAGATCGGGGCATCTTGTCTTTCAGCAGCCAGCGTCCTCCGCTTGGCCCTGGTGACAAGATAGGCCTCACGTAGCTGATGAACATGCCGATCTTCAGCCTCCTTCAGGGCTTCCGACATGGCAGTCTCCCGACTCTCAGCGGCTGCGGCACTGGCATGCGCTTCGGCGAGCTGCACCTGGAGCATCTAGGTGAAGATCTCAGCTTCCTCCGCTCACCGGAGGCAGATCCTTAGTTCCAAGGCTTGCCGGTCATACTGCTCATCCAGAGCAAGCAGGTACGTGGTCAAGTGCACCACGGTAGGACTATCTTCTTGCGCATCCCGCCCTTGCAAGGCCTCCATGTGAGCCCTCCATGCCTGTCGATTCTTATCCAAAAGTGGAAAGAACCGCATGGGGGTACGGGCAATGGGCTCCTCATAGATCTAGCAGAGGTACCACAAGACTTTACGGGCCACAACCTGGTAGGTGTCGATGAAGCGAAACCCGGTTGCGGCCACATTCTAGGCTTCAGTCAGGTCGGGGAACTCTTCACTCTTCCCGATGTAGATGGTAACCTCACACCGCTCGGTGCCATGCTCCTCATACTCATAGCCCTCATACTCAGGATGATCTTTGACTCGGAGCTTTTGCAGGGTGGCATGTAGGATTCTGGGAAAACCCTCAACGTTCAGGCAGTAACTACTAACCTAGGCTACTACCATCCCTGCCGATGGTGGTGAGGAAGGCTGAGCAAAGAGCTGGCTCAAAGGAAAAGCTAAGCGAGCTAAAGTGAGCCGAGTGGTGGTACCAAGCGCTAAGTCAGGCTCTGCTTATAAAGGCAGAGCGTTTAGTGGTCCTGGCGTGGTCCACCAGGGTTCCCGCGCGGGATCACTATGACAAATCGACCAAATTCCACATGTTCGAGGCGAGCGACGTGTGATGCCATTACTGACTAGTACGACAGCAGGGCAAGAGTCAAACAAGAGCATAGAAAAAGGGGTACGAGAGACATGGGTCATGACAGGCGTGAACCACGGGCGAACGCGAAACACGAAGCTACAGTGTAGACCTAACTCTGAAACAGGAACGAGTCATTTGTGCACGATACGACACACATGACACCTATGGATGGTGTATCTGCAAACAATACGGCACTACAATGCACAACAGGATATGCATGAATGCACGTCCTATACGTCCTTCCACTATTGCCAACATATAGGGCAACTGTTCTCAAACTTTTGGCACATCGTTCTCTCCCTGCAGCTAGTCGGTTCTATCGGACTATGCTCGGGGTCAGTGTACCTGTAGAAAAATTGATTAAGTCTACCTAAGTCAGCAGAGTGCCATCTATCCTGGATACATAACCATAGTAATAGGGCTACTTATATAACTTCACATACAAATGCCCTACTCTTTTGAAAAGAATTTGTTGTCAAATTTTATTTTTGAAAAGGTTTTCGAAGCTGTATTTTCCCATTTATTCTCTGATACCACCTGTGGCAGAACCGCCTAATCTAATGCCTCCCAGGAGCGCTCGTCTTCCATTAGACACTAAGCACTTGAAAGAGAACACTAAATTACTCGATTCCGTCGGCCACACCCCAAGGGAGAACCCGAAATTCCACATTTTTACATCAGGATCACAAATGAGAGAATAAAGCTTACATCATTCTTAACCATTTCTTACATCACTTTGCATGTAATATCAGAGTATAATATTTATCATTTATAATAGCAAAATATGAACATATTATCGGAGTTATGAACAATTTAATGTAACAGTGGAATATAAACATGTGATCAGAATTACAGCGGAAGTAATTATCTATTCATGGAATGGTGAAACATTGATATGCAAACTATGACAATAGATTATGAAACTTTTCTTTACAAAACATTTGGTGAGGGTTATAAATAAAAACTAGGATCGCAACGTCAAGGAAATCCTCTCTGAGCCTACCAAGAGGAATCCACACACAAAGGTCAGCTCTAGCCTCCACCTTTCACCTGCAACAGGGGAAATAAAATCCTGAGTACTCAATTGACTCAGCAAGACTTACCCGACAGGAGGAAAGAAAAGACTCCAAGGATATGCAAGGCTATCTGGCTTATGGGTTTATTGCATTTGCAGGACGCATTACTAAGAGTGCGTCCTTATATTTGATTTTTATTAATAGCCGCATTGGTTCATTAACTAACCATTCTATGTAAGCACCTGTGCTACTTTCAAGCAGGTGGTAAGCAATCAGATTTTTCCTTCTTCATCTTTCATCTTTCAGTTATTACTACGGTGCTAGAGTTAAGACAAGTCGTAACGACTCGGTGGCGATTCGCAAACCAATGTCCCTAGCTGGGTACCCCAAAAACACATGCACCGCTTGTACCCCGGGCACAAGCAGGACCAATCCATCACCCTCCTGTCCGGGGGTCCTAGGTCCCCGTCTAAACTAGGACTCCAAGCCCCCGCCCCTGAGTCTCAGATTCAGTGTGGTGCAAGGACCTCCTCCACCAAAACAAAACCCTGACAGTCGGTCCAGAAAGAGCCAGAATCCATGACAAGAGAGCAACAAGTCTGCCAAGCACCCATACATAAATATGTGCTCGGGATAATAAATCTATGACTTGTCTAGCGTCTTAAGCAATGGCCGGGCCTTAACCGACATAGACAGGGAAAGCAGTGTAACCAAGCTATGTCCCGCGTCCACGGCGACACAGCCTCTTACACCCACCAATACCAAAACCATATCCCTGCCCAGTCACCATTTTTCCTTTCCACCATTTATGTTTTCTAAGTGATAATAATACAGTAATATATTTCCTATCTCTCGCGAGTGACAGGCAATCACTCGACTTCTACTGGAGTCCTATAGCATAGCATTCTATACGATCCTGTAATACTAGTAAGACTCATAGGATAAAGATATATATATGCAAGTGGGTTTCATTCAACTCCTTAAAACTTAATGCACAAATATAATTTAAACTATAGAGAAGTAGGGGTTATGTACCGAGACTTGCCTGGGTAAGATATATATTAAAAATTTAGTATCTGCATCTTCAGATAATCCACCATCAACTGCATAGAAAGCCCAATGCATCATCTCCTAGAGAGAATACCATTGCACCATCCTTGGATTCCCAATCATCCTTCAATTGATCCGTTGATCCATCATCGTACCTATATGGTATGCATTGATGCAAATGCATAAATGTAAATAATCAACGACAGCCGAAATGCTTAGAAATCTGATCACGCCTCACATGCTAACGAGAGAGTTCTACGCACTAGTCTACGCATCCATGTTGTCGAATCAAACGTTACTTCCCAACCAAAGTTTTAGTTATACAAACCCAAGGTGTTTCTTTATTCTACTATATCAATTTAATCTTTATTCAAAATAGGGCATCATTAACTACTCTAGTAAACTAATTATTCTGGTGCTACAAAAATTACAATGAGTACCTAATATTCCTAGGAGCCTACTGTACCAATTTCAGATTCAACACTATTACCCATTTATCACAATAATTCCTATAAGTTTATATTTTTACAATATTAAGTACCTTAAATTAATTATATAACTTCCAAGAATATTATCAAACTATGTGAACAAAATATACTAATAGGTAGATCATGATTTTAGAAACTCAACAAAACTGGTTTCATGATTTTTGGATAACTACAAATTTTTATATTGATTTTACAAGTTTAACTAGAAACCTAATTAGCTAGAGGTTTTAGAACTAAGGAACCAGCAGCCACCAATCAGCCTAGTGGAGATCGGCGGCCCACGCGGACGCGGCGGTGGCCTAGTAGGCGGGGCGCAAGCGCGGCGTGAGCAGCCCAAGTGCGGTGGGCGCGGCCCAACGTAGAAACGGGGCGCGAGCAGGCCAGCCTCGGCGGCCATAGGCCGGCCCAGCGCGCACAGACAACAAGCCAGCCCAGCGCAGGGCGAACAACCATCGAAGCAGTCAGCGGCCCAGCAAATCGCAGCAACAGCACGGGCGGCCCAGCAAGGCGCAGTAGTTAGCGGCGGGCCAGCCCAACAAGCCGGCCCATGGGGGAGAATCCAGCGACGGCGGCACTAAATTGCGAACAAGCCCCTGTGTTCTCTCTAAATCAACTAACGATACAAATGTACTATTTACATGAGTCTCCTATTTTATAATAAGAACCCCGTATAACATTTCTTCTTGGATTCTCACCCATCTCACCTTCCTTCCCAAGAGCAGAGCGCATGGAGCAGAGGAGCAACCCGCCAGTGGACAAGGCGCGGCAACGCAGCGGGGCTGTGGTCGGAGGTGGAGCAGCGTGGGGAGATGCGCGGACTCGGCGCACACGCGTGCATCGGCGGAGCACCGGCACGACCATGGTGCACGGACCGCGGAGGAGGCGCAGGGAAGCGAACAGCGTCGTGGAGCCGGAGGTCCGGCGCGGTTGCGTGGCACGCGCGCTCGCGCACATGCACGAAGGGCAGGGCAATGGCGTGGCCACAGAGGCACGAGTCCTCGGCACCGGCGACAAGGCGTAGTGGCGGCAAGGCGCTACGGTGTCCGATCAGCAAGCCAAGGTGATAGCGCGAGCCACTGCAATGGTGGGCGCGGCCATGGCGATTTCTGTGGAGCAGCGGGCATGGCGTACGCCGGCGACTGAGGCAGCAGCTCAGGCGACTGCGCAGCGACGGAGGAGCAGGGAGGGAGTCACATGTGGGATGCTGCGACGGCGGGGCACGGGCGCGCCTTCGCGGCAGTGGTTGGTGACGGAGATGCGGCGCGGGTCCTCGGCGAGGCATGGCAGTCCTGAGCGACCGTGGGGATTCACGCGGGGGAGGGACGGCACCGGAGTGGGCGAGAAGGGCGAGCAGGCAAGGGGCGTGGGCGGCTGGATGCGGCACGGCATCCCGGCGGCGGTGGTACAGCGCGCAGCTGTAGGCAGCAGCGGGCCCAAGGGGCGCGCGCGGGGAGGACCGAAGGTGGTACGGTGAGGCCATGCGGTAGGAGCAACGTAGAGGGTGAAGGTGAGCACGGCTCAGGCAGCAGGCACTTCGGAGCGTGGCAGTAGCAGCTAGGCCTCAGCGGCAGTGGAAAAGGGAGGGAGGGAGAAGCAGGGACGGTGGCCCCACAATGGCGCTCCTAGGCTAGGGCGCTCCTCCTCGGCATAGCAGGAAGGGAGAGGGAGGGGAAAAAGCAACGCGCGATGGACGAACGGACTGGAGCTAGGACGCCACCTCTCGGCTGCAGAAAAAGAAAGGGAGAGAGAGAGAGATGAGCAACGCTGCCGACACGGAGGTGACCCGGCCTGACTTGCCTTGGCGCGTCGGGACTTGAAGTTTTTGCTCGCTAGCCACGGCAGACAGCAGAGAGCAGAGAGCAGAGAGCACGCCAAGAGGCACAGGGTGAAGCGACGAAACTGGCAGCGAGGAGGGGAAAAACAAGCAAAGCAGTACACGGCAGCAACAGCCCGGCCAACTCATCCATCAACACGCGCGTCGTACCGGTGAAGTAGGTGAGGCGAGTGGCCAGCGGCACTCTCGTTATTATTTCAGCTCCCAAATCTTCATTTAACAAACCGACTATTTATATTTTCAAACACGGCTAAAGCACTAAAGTTTGTTACTCAATATTTTAAACGCAACCAAAATCATGCTCCGAATTTTACTTAAGTACTATATACCAGTCATATCGTATTTTTGTTTATAAACATTGGTTTTCATGCTTAATCAATTAAACAAGCCGTTCGCTATTTATTTGCTAGAACCATTATCGGACAATCCTAAATATTTCTACGCACTAAGGAATTTAACTTGGGTGTCGATTCGAGTCCACAAAACTAAGTCACACTGGATTCACTTCATTTTAAATCAAAAATTTCAAGAAACTCGTTTCAAAAATTTGTCTTAGGCCTAAATCGTGGTGTTAAACAAGTTCGTAACACCAGATGTGTTACAAGTGCTAACGAAGAACATCATCCTAATCCAAACATGATGATAGCAAACAACACATGTTTGATTTCAAATTTGAAATATTACTGCAGTACAATTATATGTTATAGATGTGAAGTAGAACACACTAAACTGTGAAACAGAACATACTGGTGTGCAGTGTAATAATAAAGATGTAGAAAAAGGGATAAATTTTGGGTCCAATCATCAGAAATGAAGAGGCAACGTGAACGGGAAAGATATTCATTACTTTCTAGTGTTGATAAGGAGCAATATCTATCCAGAAAGCGCAAGTACCAACATTGGTACCGTTCTAAAAAATTGGCTGCAAGTCGTATGTTATTTTCCATCAAATCAATAAGCTATCTATTGTGTTGGCTCACTTAACATTATTTTTTGTAATATTTTAAAATTTTCAATACAAGTTGGCAATTCCAGTGAAGATTTTGATTCTGGTATTTGGAACCAGAAGATACAATGCATGGAATAGAAGGTAAAAAAAATTTGCTCTTCAAAACATTGTTCAACATGAAAAAACATTAAATTGCATTATTAATATATATTGAAAGTAAATAACTTCTTGCAATAGAAAATGATTTAGATCAAGAAAAACCTGAAGAAGATCTACCAAACATTTATGAGGATGATGAAGCAAGAGTATTTAACGACAAAGGTATTCACCTTCACTTATGCACTCTTAATTTCCCTAAAAGATGAATTTGCAGGACAAATGAATAAAGATTCAACATATATGCAGATTTCAATTATGAATATTATCAAGAACCTATGTCAATGCCAAATTGGCCGGATCCTTTTGACTTTGTGTACGCGAATCTTCCTGAGACCCATCATGTATTGAAAAAAGTGCAAAACTGTTTTTATTGTCGCACAATGAGGTTTGAAGGTGAAGGTCCTGCATTTTGTTGTCGAAACGGACATGGTAATATATTTATACCAGAGGTGTTAGATGAACTTCGTCGATTGTTCGCAAGTCAAACTGATTAGGATGCAAAGTATTTTAGAAGAAACATTCGTTACTTCAATTCACACTTTTCTTTCACCAGCATAGGGGTTTCCATTGATCGTAGTTTGGCAACAAGAAATGGTACTGGTATTTATACATTTAAAGCTCATGGCTAAATATATCACAAGTTGGATCAACTTGTGGTGTTCGGGGACCACGCTGCAAGATCGTCCAAATATAGTGGCAAGGGTTTATAGAGCAAAGCTACGAGACTTTCAGGATCTCTTCTAAAAAAACATCATTTAGGCAGGGTTGCTGCCTGGGCACATGTCATTCCTTTTGATTATGGAAGAAGAGAGCAAAGTACGGAGTCACGATGATTATGACAAATATATATCATCAGAGCTTCCTGATCAGAAGAAATATCCTGAATTACATAGACTTGTGTGCAAACATATGATGCATGGACCATGTGGTGTCCTCAACCGCAAGTGCGCATGTATGGTAGACGGTAGTTGCTGCTTTCATTATCCCAGTGGCTTTTCTGAAACCACTCAACAAGGAAAGGACTCATATCCAATTTATAGGAGGAGGGATGATGGAAAACAAGTAAAAATAAGAGGGGAATGGTTGAACAACAGATGGGTTGTGTCGTATAATCCAATCCTTCTCATGAGGTATAATTGTCATATTAATGTAGAGGTTTGCTACAGCATAAAGTCTGTCAAATATCTATATAAGTATGTATTTAAGGGTCACGACCTTGTTTCATTTTCGTTGGATCGGTCAAATGTGGATGGGCAACCAGTTATAATTAATGAGATTAAGCAATACAGAGATGGAAGGTGTATAACAGCTATAGAGGCAATATATAGGTTATACAGTTTTCCTTTGTATGATATGTCACCTTCTGTGTTACAGATGTAAGTTCACCCTCCATGAATGCATATGGTTTCATACAAAGCTAGAGATGACTTGAACAATGTTGTGCGAAATCCTAACTCTCAGAGGTCCATGCTTATAGAGTATTTCAATACAAATAGGTATAATATTGATGCACAAAAGTATTTATATAGAGAGTTCCCTGAGCACTTTACTTGAATAAAGTCAAAAAAGTTTTGGAAACCTAGATAAAAGGATGGTCAGATTGGAAGACTCGTGTATGTCCATCCTGCTGAAGGTGAGCGATACTATCTCCGTGTGCTTCTAAACCACGTGAGGGGTGCTACTTCATTCGAGCATCTTAGAAGTCAGCGAGGAACAACATATGCAACATTTAAAGATGCTTGTGAGGCCTTGGGCTATGTGGATACTAACAAGAGTCTAGATGATTGCCTAACTGAATCTGCACACTTTAAGATGCCTTGTGCTCTAAGGAGGCTATTTGCAACTATCATGGTTTTCTGTGAGTGTGCTACTGTCCGCGCACTATGGGACAAACATATTGATTCAATGTCCGAGGATTATCGTCGCTCAAATGGCTGCACCAAAAGGGTTGAACAAATGGTGCTTAGATATATATCTACACATGTTACAGATATGGGTAGAGACATTAGAAACTATGGACTTCCTGAACTAGATGACTTAGGTATATTGGTTAATGTTAAATTTGAAAAACTTATTTTGTGTTAAATAATAGTATTTACCTTTACATCACTACGCTTCTTAATCATCATATTGGTAAATAATAAATTTAAAAGAAAATATTTTTTTGTTAAACATCACTATGCTTCTTAATCATCATTTTAACCTGATCATTTAATTTTCTTTTTATTAGATGAGGTGTCAAGAGACCATTATAGAGAGCTTACAGATGAATTAAATATTGGATATGAAGAAGAACATCTGAAAATGATACAGACAATGAATGTTGAACAGAGACCTGTGTTTGATTTGATTATGAATCATGTGGAGAAGAAAGTTGGCCAGTTTTTTTTTTGTCGATGGACCAGGAGGAACCGGTAAGACATATCTATATAAGGCTTTGCTTGCAAAGGTGCGCTCAATGAATCTTATAGCAATTGCTACAGCTTCATTTGGAATTGCAGCAAGCATCATGCCTGCGCGGGCGCACTGCACACTCCCGCTTCAAGATTCCCATCAAGCTAGATAATAACACTATGTGTAGCTTTACTAAGCAGAGTGGTACTACCGAATTGTTTCGCAGGGCTGCCTTGATAATCTGGGATGAAGTAGGCATGACAAAGAGACAAGCGGTAGAAACACTTGACAGGACCTTGCAAGATATAACGGGTTGCAATCAGCTTTTTGGTGGTAAGGTCAGGCAGGTTCTTCCTGTGGTGCCATGAGGAACAAGAGCACAGATCACTGATGCTACTTTGCACAGGTCATATATTTGGAACAGTGTATGTAGGATTCAGCTAACCCAAAACATGCGCGCTAAAAATGATACCTGGTTTGCGGACTACCTATTAAGAATTGGGAATGGCACGGAAGAAACATTTGGTGATGATTATGTTCAATTTCTTGATGATATCGTGGTGGAATGGAGCCAAGATTCCAGTAAGACTGCCAAAAAGACAAATCCAAAAGATCACACAATAGACAACCTTATTGAAAAGGTGTTTCCCAAACTCGAAGCAAATTGTAACTCTGTAGACTATATGCGCGAGCGTCCGATTCTTTCTACGAGGAATGACCATGTCGATACAGTGAATGCAATAATGATCAAGAGGTATCCTGGAATGAGAAGGTATACTACAGTTTTGATTCAGTGGATGATGATAAAAGGAATAATTATCCTCTTGATTTCCTAAATTCTATTACGCCTAATGGGTTACCTCCTCATGAGCTTAAGGTTAAAAAAACTGCCCTGTTATCCTACTACGCAATCTTGATCCTCACAATGGTCTCTACAACGGGACTAGGTTAGTTATTAGAGGATTCCAGAACAATTTAATTGATGCTGAAATAGTTAATGGGCAGCATGCAGTGTTGGATATAATATGGGCTTGGCCCATATAATATTTAATAAATCAAATAAAACTCTATGGTATGTAACATTAAACGTTGTATGGTTTAATACCATACGGGATTTTGACTGAACGTTGACTCAGCTTATATGGTTGGAAATTATTCATCTTAATTGAAAAGCTGAGAAAAGGACATAGGCATGCCACGCGCGCCGGGCCGGGCCGTGGGCGCGGACCGGGCCGAGGCCGTGGCGAAGCAGGCGGGCGGCGAGCGAGTGGGCGGGCGTGGCTGCAGTTACCGTCCCTTCCGCTTCTCCGTCTCCTGAGATTCTCCGCTGCTTTTCTCCCTTCCCGTCGCAGCCATATATCCGCAGTCCTCCGTCAGTCCAGATCTCCATCTTCGGCAATCGCTCCTGAGAGAAACCATATCTCAGCAGCCCTCTGGCTTCCCCGTCCCGTACCTCTGCGAGCACGGAATAGCGGGAGAGCAGGTGCCTCCGAAACCCTCATCCGCGTGAGAACCTTGCATGGAGTGTGCGGAAATTTGGTTTTTTGGGAGTGATCCGCGACTGCTCATCCACATACGCTTTCTTCCTGGTGGTGGTGATCGCTCTCGGAACCCGTCTTCTTCCCGGTGATTGCCTGTGGAATAGCAAGGCGTCTTCTTCCTGGTGATCCGTTCGTGGGACTGCACTGCGAACATCGTCCTACATCGACTGTGGTCCACGACTTGAGCAACGCACTATATCGACTAGTGCGAATAGAGCCTCCGATGCCCTCGGCATAGGACCCTCCGCTGGGTATACTCTAATATCTGTGATTACTGTACTTTGCGCTTTTACTGTATTCATCTGTATGTCATCTCTGCATACTGTGGCATTCGTTAGAGATATACACATGCACATATATGATGTCACAAACCTGCTGTTGTTATATTTCTGGATTAAATTGACCATGAAAATGCCTAAATTTCTAACATGCAGGAAGAGTATTCATACCTATGATTCCCATGTCCCCCCTCCGAAGACATTTCGTTGCCATTCAAGTTTAAGCGAAAGCAGTTCCCGATAAGATTGAGTTTTGCAATGACAATAAATAAAGCACACGGACAAAACCATACCAAATGTGGGTGTCTATCTTCCTGAACCAGTTTTCTCACATGGCCAATTATATGTAGCATTGTCAAGGGGTGTTTCTCGCAAAGATACGTGGGTTTTGGCAAAAACAAACAAAGATATTGACCCCGCTGGAAAGAGGACAAATAATATTGTGTTCAGAGATATATTAGAGTTATGACACTGGTATGTTCAATATTTTATTTAACCTTATTAAAGTTCCAGAAAAATAATACTTGAACCAAATATATTTTAGATAAATATATATAATTTTCTTGCAGATAAAGCAAGTATTCCATGCATCCTGACGTGATGACGCCTGAGGCTTTTTAGAGCTGCGAAGTGTTGGACCCTTGAAAGATAGCTAGCAGACAACATCGCCAACGTTGGGACTTCAAGCCGCCGCCGGACAAAAAATTTTGTTTATAGATTTTAATATTATGAACAAACTCATGTCCCACCTGAAATATCAATATGGCCCCATGCAAGTAAGCAAACAAGAGAATTATAAGCCTTTTATATAGAAGCATTCAATGTTAGATCGCATGGTGATTATATATTATATAGAAGTATACATTGCCAGAACGCATGGTGAGTATATAGGGTGGGTACAAAACTTGATGAAGCGTGGAAAACGTGAGGGCTGGAAAAAAAATCAGCTGGAAATAGATCCTGGTTTTCGGGATTCAACCAGGAAACGTGGACTATCTTTATTTAATTAGATTAAAATAAACTTCTCACATAATCCTCCTCCTCCTGTAGTCCAAAAACCCCACGTATTCCTCCTCTTCATATATTAAAGAATCAATAAAAATCAAAATTGGATTCTCCATCACGTGATCCATTAAAACTGACTTCTCCCTCACGTAATCCTACTCTTCCTGTAGTCCTAAAACAACACGTATTCCACCTCTTGCTATATTAAAGAATCAATATCAAAAATAGATTCTCCCTCACGTAGCCCTTCTTCTTGTAGTCCTAAACTCTCACGAATTTCTCCTCTTCCTGTATATACATACATACAATATTAAAGAATCAATATCACGTACGTCTACAATACCAAAAGAAGAGCGTCTCCCTGGCCGGCGTCACCGCCTTGCTAGCCAGCACTAAGGTCGTAAGTACTATGCTGTGCTATTCTACGAATCCACAAATCTGATTGTTTTAGAATTGCTATATACATAAATACAGACTAATCACACACGTGTTTCTGATCGCCGCATACAGTTCATCGAGAAGCCAAAGAACGTCCAGGTGACGCCAACCGCCAAAATCACCCAAACGTCGCAATACACGATAACCGTGCCTGAACTGCTACGTCTGCTCCATTACAAGTACGTTCTTGCATTGCTATATGAATATTAGCGTCATCATATTTGGTTTCATAAAAAAACGACCTAAAACTTTTGTCCACTAACTATAATCACAAAAATAAAAGCAAATAAGCATTATGGAGATGAAATATGCCAATTTTCAATATAAAAATACGAAATAAAAATATAGTTCAGATGAGAATACCTGAAGACGTACAACCAGCCATCAGTATATTTGTCAGTCAAAATATACTACTGATCATTGCAGACTTTCACCATATGTTCGTCCAAAATCTTTTAAAAACACTACAAGCAAAAAAAAAGTTTTAAACTGAAAAAAATATTGCTCTGAAAATAAATTTCCTGTACGATTACTTACAGTTAGTAAACTATTTACTATTTTTGTTATCATGTTATTACATTCTTCTTTCCTTAAGGGCATGCACAACCCACAGACAGCAGGTTGTCTGTAAGTTTTTGAAATCCACACACAGACAGCTAAATAGACGGCTCATACAATGCATTGTCTATTTAATTGTCTATAAGTTTTTTAATGCTTGCATATAGTCACGATCAAGTATGAATATGATCCTTGTACAACAGTGTGTTGCTAGTTCATAAAAGATAAATCAAGCATAATTAAGTTAAATATGATTATAATATTTTTTAGACTAGTAATCTGGCAACATGATCAAACAACATACAGTAAATATTATAGACAAACCATCAATATAAATAGTATATTAATATATTTATATAAAAAGTCACACTGATACGAGTAACAAACAATTTTCTATAAAAATATAAATATATACTAAAGGTTACACAAAACAAAATATATAACCAATATTCAAGGTGTAACATATGTTTTATCACTTCTAGAATATAGTATGATCAAGGAACTTAAATAAATTTGAATCATGATTTTTGGATTTGATTTCGATTTTAAATGGATTTTGTAAGGAACCTAAATAAATTTGAATCATGATTTTTGGATTTGATTTCGATTTTAAATGGATTTTAAATAACGTCAGTTTTGAAAAAGTCGTGGCGTTAGCACGGGCACTATACTAGTCACTTCTGGTTGTAGTTCTGGTCGGAAGGAACCTAACAAAATTTGAATCATAATTTTTGGATTCAAATCTGATTTTATATATATTTTATATTTTTTAGTAAATTTGTGCATTCTTTGAAAAAGGACAAGAAGCTAAGGCCATTCTCAATGGAGTTTCATGAGGTGTGTCATGCACATTTAATAGGACGCCACATCAGCAGATCTGAACTTTTTGCATGAAACTAGTAGGAGAGAGAAGAGATTCGTTTCATCCCCACGAAACGACCTGGGCGTCGTTACCAACGCCGTGAAACGGACACGAAACCCGCACTGAGAGCATCGATTCGTTTCATCGCGTCTGCGATCTTCTTCCTCCTTCGAACACCACCATCACCGGGCACGGCTCCGCCGGCCGTGGGCGCAGGCATCGCCGGGCGCAGCGCCGCCGGCCGAGGGCGGACGCGAGCACCGCCGAGCGTGGTTCCTGCCGTTGCGGGTTTCGCGGGCGCCGCCGGCCATGGGCGTGAGCTCCGCCACGGGCGCGAGCACCGCCACGTGCGGCTCCTCCGGTCTTGGGCGCGGGCGCAGCCAACCGCGGGCTCCGCTGCACGCCGCGTGCTCGCGTCCGCGCCGCCGTCTTCCGTGGTCGCCGCTACGCAGCCCGTGCATCTCCTGTTCGCACCGTCGTCTTCCGTGGCTGCTGCTCGCATCCGCGCCGTCGTCGTCCGTTCCGTGTTCGCAAGCGTGCGACCCTGGTGGGCAGAGTAGAGGGAGAAGCCGGTGGGACCCAAAAAGCTAAAATAACACATGAAACTGTGCGATGAAACTCTGCACTAAGAATGAGACATGTTTCATGCTTTGTTTCATGATCTTGGTAACTGTGAGGTGAAATTGTGCATTGAGACTGGCCTAACAAACACTTCCGTGGACTGCTGCGTGGCTCTCACCCACACGAGATCCGTTCGTGCGTAGTTCATTCCTCGGAGCACGGGCCGAAGCCGGCGCCTCACGAGACGACGACCCCGTGCCGTCTGCTGCTCGCGAGGGGTGTTTTTGCAAAATTTTCTGGACGCAGACGGCTCAAAGGGTCCCGTTGTACGTGCCCTAATAAGCATCATAAAATTAATATATCATTGAAGACTTTGACCATTCAAGGTTAATATGCTTATTAATGCAGGAAAAAATGAACTCAAAAAATATCAATGAATCAAGCGCCAAGATGGATTCAGCAGAACAATATGAAAGCTGTAATAACATCTTGGATTCACATGAAAACATGGATTCTTCAAAGAAAAAAATGAAACGTCTGAATACACATACACTTTAATAATGGACAATATCCTTTTATAAATTTTGACAACCATACTAACTTAACAAAATTTTTTATGCTGCAGGAAAAAATAATCCAGAAGAACAAAGAAAAGAAATATATGATGATCTGTTTGACCAGAACATTCATTCGGATGAATGTAGAACACAAAATGAAGACATGAGTCCTTCAACAGAAAATAAAAAAAAGAGGAAGCACAAACAAATATCGGATTCAAACAACAACGAAGAATTACAAATTATGGAAATTGCAGATGACAATAAAAAAAGCATGCCGGGAATCTTCTCGACAAAAGAAACCAAAAAAAGACAGGTCAGATTTAATTGTTTCAAAAGGTACGTAACAACAAAATCTATGCCATCTTTAAAATTTATATTTAAATTTTATCATTACAGTACTAACTTTTCGAAAAATGCAGACTATATTTGTGACAAAGAAGATGACAAGATTATAGAATCAATTAGAAAATCAAAGGACAAAAGGATAGTGGTGAGAATTGGGGAAGACATATTCATTAATTCCTTCATATTTAAATGTTTACTGAACCCTACCGCGCACTTGTATGATGACGTAAGTTCAAAAAAATTATCTAATTCACCTTATGCATAACTAATAATAAAAAGTAACATGCTTAAGTACTACTCTTATCAATGCAGGTCATGATGCATACATCAGCCTCATTAGAGCCGAAAAACAACTATTGTGCACGGAAGGAACAACTATTTACCTAGAGACTACACTTGGAACAGCCATCCTCCATCGTGACGCGGAGCATTGGGAAGAAAATAAACCAAGTACCAGAGATGACAAGATTGTAGAAAGGATGAAACAATATACAAGCCATGATCTGGTAACTACAAAATCCCTATATGTACAATCATCAAATTGCAAATATTACTGATTTCTTACAATATTAAAATATAATTCTATATACAGGTATTTATCCCTATTAATATTAAGAAATGTCACTGGTACCTTGGAGTTATAAATGCCAAAAAGAAGCTTATACAGGTTCTAGACTCCCTTGGATCAATGAATAGAAGAGACCTAACTTATGTTGTAAGTATTTGAAACACTGGTCATTTCAAAATAAACCATAATAATCATTATAAAGGAATCATTTAATCAACTCAAACATTGATTCAAATACAATCGATAGATAAAAGGAGTGCAGCAGCCGATTGAAATAGCATCGCGTAAAATAAAATTTGAAGACCGCAAATGGGAGGACCTAAATGTTGCATCATGGAGAACTGTTGAAATATTCAAAACAGCAACACAAGAAGACAGGTAAAGTGTTATATTAAATTACTACAAATTTGCTTCTGTACATTATTTTTAAAAAAAATCTGACCACAAAATTATATTCCTGCAGTTCCTCTTGTGGTCTGTTCGTATTAAACTACATGGAATATTGGACGAGTGAACAACTGACAGACTCCGTTACTCAGGTAAATAACAAAAAATATATATCATAGCATTATTATATAGATATTTTTTTTAAAAAAAAATGAACTATACATCTTCGCAGCAAGACATGGAAAACTTTAGATTAAAGTTAGCGGCAATACTATTGGATTCTCCATTTAACACGTGCAAATACGAGGAAGAAGAAGACCAAGAAGAAGAAGCAGGAGGAGGAGATCCAAATGACTGTTATAATAGATAAAACTGAGCAAGAGGTGCATGGGTCACTATCGCAAATGCCAATGACCTATGAAGAGATAACCTATTTGATAAAGGTATTTTTTTCATGTGTATAACAGAAGAGAAAAGTTTAAGGTATGACAAAAATGTTACTACACAAACCAAACGTTAATATTATGGAAAAATTTGTGCTTTTGTTAACCATATACACTACTACAGTAAGTATTTATAGGGGTGGCTGGCGATGGTTTGTAGAGACGATTTTGCCAAATACCATACCACACCGCCTCTACAAATCAAGGGTTTATAGGGGTGGTTCCTAAGCCGTCCCTACAAATATATTTATAGAGGCGGCTTGTGTCACCAGTCGCCCCTACAACTATATTTGTAGGGGCGGTTCACTCTAGAACCGCCCCTACATTATATTTTCACATCAAAAAAATTGAAATTTAAAATTTTAAATATGACCGAAATATATATATATATATATATATATATAATATATAATTCACAAGGACATTATATCAACATCTAATTGATAAGAAGATATATGCATTACAAACACATAATAATTTAAATTACATCATTACAAACATATTCATTACAAACACATAATAATTTAAATTTGTTCATTACAAACCATAATAATTTAGATCAGTTCATTACTACAACTAACAGTAATTTTACTTCCTAGAATTTTCTAACGTCGTACCACCACGTACTCGGATAAGTGCAGATCATTCATTTCATATGCCAAAATGTCACTGATGTAGCGCAATGTATTTATTAGTGCACTCTCCCTTGCTTCACAAGATCATTCACAAGGTCTACTGACGACGATCAGCATTGGTCGAGAATCTTCACTCCTAGTCACAAATTTTTTTTCATGGATTCCCTCTGAAATGAGAACAGGGCTACCATATTCCCATTTATAACGACCCAAGTGATATATGACCTGGTTTAAAATGGCTTCAAAGCTATAACTTACGTATGTTATGTCGTTCTCCTGAATCTGCAAGTGTTGAGAAAAATATGGTTATCAGAACCATGCATATATATAGACATAACAATTAATCTAGATATAAGTTATGAGACTGACCACATCATTTATGTTGTCCTCAGCAAGCTGTGCACAAAACAGTCCAATATCGTGGTGGAGGCCCACATTCAAAGCAACAATCCTCATGGTGGAGTATGTAGGAATATTATACCCAATATTTTGAAGCGTCCTTAAACATAATGTCATGAGGTTGACCGCTGCTCGTCCTATCGATGTATAAAACCATACCTTGCTAGTTACCCGCCCTAGCGAGAATAAAAAAGCCAATTCGATATTGCTTGAGTCGACCATCTATAGGGAATGTACTAACATCGAGGAAATCAACCCCGAAATTTGAGAGTGTCTCTCTGAACCATGGTATATGATGAATTGTCTATATTTAAGAATTATATATATCAGAATAAAATATCTATAGAGATGTCTTTAAAACATATTACTTACTATACTTGGATATGGGTGGTTTGCCCTCCCCAATGCTGGTTGGAAGCCCAGATCATACACATAATTATTTGACAGATCCGGCGAAGGGAGTTCGGCCATATCTTCTCCTAAATTTATGTCAAGGAAAGCAGTTATAGTAGAGAAATAGGAGAGGAGAGGAGTAGGAGAAGTAGGAGCAGAGGATAGAAGAGGAGAAGAGTAGAAGTAGTAGGACTAGGAGATGAGGGTCTATAAAGCAGCATCAGTATTATTAATAGATAATGTTGCATTACAACCAAAATATCGCTGCCAACATAAATTAGTGTTATCCAAACTAATATGCCTCAGACACCATAATTAAATCATCATATAATTGTGTTATCCAACTACATCGACCATCTAATTGTGTCATCATAGGCCTAAGTATTGCAGTTGCATTGGCAACTCATGGAAAGCCTCATCTAAAGTCCAGACACAATCACCAACAGACTAATAATCACCATATTCTTGCAAAAACCACTATTACCACTCTGAGGGGGATGCTTTCACCACAATCAGTTGGAACCAGATTAGGAGAGATAGTTGCTGCTTCAACATAGGCATTGAAATCTCTAAGTGTATGGTCATAGTTGTTGTACTTCTTGTGTATAGCATTTTTGAACCCAAGCATATGTTCACTAGCCTCATGCCAAGACATGTAAATCCCAAGTTTCTTCCCATTGAAAACAACATACCAAGGGTCCATTTTCTAGTGGAAGTGAAGAAAATAGCCATCAATCAAGTTCAAACTAGCTCACAAAACGAGTATTAATAGTAGTAGTAGAGGTAGAGGCCTCAGAAACATGTCAATCATCATTTGATAAAGAACTTGGAGCATAAAGGCATCATAAACACAGTGAGCATATATAAAAACAGTGAGCATATAAAAAAAGATAGTAGGGGCGATCGGTAATGATGCCAAGTTTCTCACAAGTTCATGATCATCAGCTCATATTCCAGATAATTTCTGGAGTTGGACAATTTTATCATTGGCAAAAGAGAGAGGAGAGGAGAGGAGAGTTGGACAATTTCATCATTAGAAAAAAAGCAACAACTGCTTAGCAAATATAGAGCAACAACTGATGGCAAAAATAACCAAAAAAACAGCAGTGACCCACTGGTCCTATGCCCCCAAGCTACAACAATGCTAAGATTATAAAAAAAAGAAGACTATTAGATTGGATGAGATCTAATAGGAAAAAATTATCAGACAAATTCAGATCAAAGAACTACTGTTCTGAATTATCAAACCATGCTAGATTGACCCCTCTGCAGTTCAGTTTGTGTTGCAGATTGTAGCTAGTTATGTCAGCTAGCTTAATTTTAAAATTTATAAATACGTAAGTAGGCCAATATCTCAGCTTATTTCTATTTGCAACTTTTAGATAATGGGCTAAAACGTGAAACTAAGCAGAATAAAGAAATAGAGTCTAAAAGCATAATCAATGATACAAGCATCTAAATCAGAAGCACAACTGAGCTACTGATGCATGGAGCTAAATATCCTACATACATAATGCCAGTACCATTTTGCAATGAACCAAATTATTTGTGTCAGCAGAATCAGACACTTATAGTAGGTTAATATGTAATGCTTTTAGTCCTACATTCAGAATGATACCACAGGGACACTTGTCGTAGCCATGAACTAAGTATGGTATTCCATTCAGCAAGTAGTGCTACTGCTACCTGAGTTCTATGCAAGGGCCACATGAATTTGCCAGTGCATGTTTTACTACCCACAGAAAAGTTGAAAGCTAGCACTGGGAGGCTCTAAGCACCAGCTAGTTGCAACACTACAAATGGTCCATTTAGTATACAACACCAGAAAAAATCAGCAAAGCTTAATTTGATTTGACTCAATAACCACCACCATTATTATTAAAGTACTTACTAAACCACAATAGCTGCAGGAAACCAAGGAATAAACGAGCAAATATGACTGCTGCTATAGATCGATGGACTGCACAACAAAAAAAATATAAACAATACCACACCTAACTAAGTGTTTAGCTAAATTGCACAGATCAATTGCAATAGGTGGTAAGTAGTGCATGTTCACCGACTAAAATATATATGTGATATATGAACATTTATCACCCTTTCTTGTAATGCTAGCATCAAAAAATAAAATCTATCAAAAAGTAATGTCAATAACATTTGAGTAGCTTGCCACAACAAGATAACTGAATGAAGTTTCATTCTTAAGTAACTTGCCACAAAGAGATAATATAAATAGCTAGAGAAAATTGAGCGAGCAACGTAGCAACATAAAAAGGCACTGCAGGAAGAACTGAAGGAATAAGATTTGAGGTGTACTCGCATCGAACACCACGCATGAGCTATAGAGCCTAGTACTAGCAGCGACACGGTTCTCTGAGCAGAGCTTGCCTCACCTGGATAGCTGGGCAACCAGCAACCATGCAGGAGTAGTACCAAATCTGTGGGGCACTCTCAGTCGTTGCCCAGAGCCCCACGAAAAATCCAAAATTACAGAACACGGTTTTTCCTAATTAACCATCTAGGATCTGTGCTAAGGATCACAGGAGCACCAGGCACCAGCACCTACGAGTACGACAGAATAACCTCCCGGCCAACTGGCGGACGGAGTTGCTAGAGACAAAAAACTTAGCGGCGTACAAGGGAGCTGAGAAGAGAAGGCAGTATGGTAGTAGCAATACCTTGGGGGACTAGCCGACCTTGAGAGGCTCGAACAACTCCGGCTTCTTGCTGCAAAAAAAAAAAAAAAAATCAACGGGGCACAGGATCAGTCGGAGCTCTCAGAGTTCCCAAAAGAACTGGAGCAACCAATCAATAGAGAAACCCACTAACTCAAGGATATCTCATACTACTTACATGCAAATTATCAACTACAACAACAAAGCCTTTTAGTAACAAGCAAGTTGGGGTAGGCTAATTGCAAATTATCAACATAAAAAAAACTTTCACCAAAGACAAATTGGTGTATGTTCAGGAACCGAAGCAAAGAATGCAAATATTCTAAAGCGGACAAAGACAGTGAACTGCAGATAGCTGCCTACCTCAGCACCTAATACTTGTATTAAGAAAGAAAAATTGCTCTCATACAACATAATGGAAGAAAAATTGCTCTCATACAACATAATGGAAGGTTGGAAGCTTGAACCAGCAGCCGAAGCATAGCCTTCATGATGCGCTGTACTCTGACTCCTAGGAGACACTTGAATTGATGAGTTGCTGTGGGTGCGGCAGTGGCAAGGAGTGGCAAAAGGTGTGGGGAAGAAGCTGGGGTGGTACTAGTGGAAGGGCATGGTATTCCCCATGGTATCCAGGCCTGCAGGGGTGGGCTTAGGAGGGCAAGAATGACAAGAGAGAAGGAAGACGGTGCAAGAGGGTTGGGTGAAAAGGGAGGTGGTCTAATGCTAAAATAGTAATCCAGATATAGGAAGTGGTATGTTTGCAAAACAGTTCTGTGAGTGGTATATAGGCAATTTGGCCACTAAGAAAAGGAAACCTTGTGAATTACTGGCTACTTAATATGCTATAAGAAGATGTAGGCAGGTTTTCAAAACAAAGTTTTGATTAAATGACTTGAGTAGATGACATATTCCAACTTAGGTATTCAAGTCACTCTTCTAGCTCGACAACCTGGTGCAAATGGTTTGGGTTCATGCTCAAGGAGATCTAGACCAAAGGTACATTAAATAATCAAGGCAAGTGAATCACGGAAAGGCAGAAGCAATTAATTTCCAGAGTGGCAGTTTTCAACTAAGAAACAGATACATGCAGGCATTTCTAGACACCCCTAATTGCAAAGCAGTCTTTGCATGAAGATTCTAAATCTGTCAAAAAAACGCGGGAGAGATACCTCTTGTTAAATATTTCAGTTACATGCCACAGCCAGATTAAAATTTTCAAACCTATGGATTCTAGAGCTATCATATAAATGGGTGGTCCTGAGATGCAAGAGGATTGCGCTTACATCCCAACTACAAGTACTGTGCTACTGGCCGTAGTCTGTAAGCATGCTATAATGGCAAATGTTCAAAATGATGGATATCTATGCGTTCGTAACTCCTTATATATATACTTTATTAGGCTATGAAGCTAATAATGATGGTACAGAGTTAGCATAACCAAAAAATCATGTCAGGCAGCTCAGAACAGTTTGGACTCACATTACCAAAGGACTTCTCATATCAGCACATATGTTACATTACAGTAGCACAATATCGAATGCATTGAGCAACTACTATACAAACAATTTCGATTGATTTTGTCAAAGAATTTTAATCATATCAGCACACACATCACACTACAAACGTATACCTTGAATCTAGCGAGCAAGTGCTAGAACAACATAATATCTAGCATATACACACCCGCTGCCTAAACAAATAAATAAAAGCACCAACCAGCCGCCGGAGCGCACGGGTACCAGAGCCGCCGGGGGAGGGAGCAGGGACGCCAGGGCGCACCAGCACCGGGGTCGCTGGCGGAGGGAGCGCAGACACCGGAGCGCACGGCAGGTACCAGAGCCGCCGGAGAGGGAGCAGGGACACCGGGGCGCACCGGCACCGGGGCCGCCGACGGAGGGAGAGCGCACATGCACCAGGGCCACCGGGGGGAGGGTGAACGGCGGCGGAAACCCTAGCCGCCGGGGGGAACGGCGGCGCGCAGGGCAGGAGATGGACCGGGTGTTGGAGGCGGATCGGGGGAGGTAGGGCGCGGCGGAGGTAGGGCACGGAGGCGGCGGAGGTAGGGCATAGAGGCGGCGGAGGTAGGGCACAGAGGCAGCAGCCTGCCGGCGTCGTGGAGGAGAATAGCGCCCAGACTTAAAAAAATTTTGGCCTCCCGCGAGCTCTAGTTTATATACCGAAGGTCATTTGTAGGGGCGGCTCCTAAGTTAGCCGCCCCTACAAATCGATTTGTAAGGGCAGATCCTGAGTTAGTCGCCCCTACAAATATTTTTTAATTTATTTTAATTACTAATTCTGTAATTCATTCATATATAAAGATCACAATGTAAATTTATATATTAGTTTTTTTATTATTCTATATATATAAATATATGTATATATAAACAATTTTATTATATATATAGATATAAGTCTATATTTTCTTCTTTACAAAAACAATATTTTAAAAATTAAAAATTTGAATTTTAAAACAACTAATAGAATTTTAGGATACTAAATGACCACAAATGAAAATTTTGTAAACATCAAAGTTGTAGAACTCATCAAGATATACAACTTATATTTTGGTCATATTTTCATTTGACAAAATTTGAAAAGTTCAAAATTTGAATTTCAATAAATGGCAACTTCAAACAAGATCTTAAAACCTTAAATAATTTCACATAAGAAAGTTACGAACATAAAAGTTGTTGAACACATCACTATCTACAATTTTTATTTTGGTCATCTTTTCATTTGACTAAATTTAAACAGTTCAAATTTTGAATTTTAATAAATGACAACTTCAAACAAGATTTTGAAACCTTAAATGATTTCAACTAGAAAAGTCATGAACATACAGTTGTTGAACTCATCACTATCTACAACTTTTATTTTGATCATTTCTTCATTGAACAAAATATTAGTGAACATTGTTCACAAATCCACATATCACTCATAATTTCATAAACTATACGAGAGACATGTTGATTTGTGAATAATGTTTACTATCACTTTGTCAGATGAAGAAATGACCAAAATAAAAGTTATAGATCTTGATGAGTTATACAACTTTGGTATTCATCACTTTTTCAGCTGAAATCATTTGGTGTTTCAAAATCTTGTTAGAACTTGTTATTTTTTTAAATTTGAAAATTTGAATTGCTCAAACTTTGTCAAACAAAAAGAATGACCAAATCAACACAGTAACTTGATAGGCATGCTTTTAAAAAATTTTAGGAAAAAAATCATCACATTTGGAGTTAGTATGAGGGAGAAAGACTAGTTACAAATTTTACCTAGAGATTAAAAAAACCATAACTATTTATGATGATCAATGATGAACAAGTGTGATTTCTCTTTTTAATCTGTGGCTGAAACTTGTAACTAGTTTTTCTCCCTCATACTAACTTCAAATGTGATGGTTTTTTCCTAAAATTTTCTAAAATCATGCTCTATCATTTTAGTCTAATCATCTATCTTTGTCACTAATTTTGGATAATTCAAATTTTAAATTTCAGAAAATAACAACTTCAAACCTGATTTTGAACCACTAAATGATTTCAGCTGTAAAGGTGATGAATATAAAAGTTGTATAACTCGTCAAGATCTCTAACTTTTATTTTGATCATTTCTTCATTTCATAAAGTGTTAAGTGCTTGTTTTAAGTGTTTCAATAGTAGTTCGAACATGTTATAATAGTAATAAGTGCCTGTTTCAAGTGTCTGCGTGTTACAGCTGTTTTAGTAGTAATAGAGTGAATGTTGCAATAGGTTTATCTGGATGTTGCAAAGGGTAGTCTCACACACATGCATAAATATAATCTCACACACATACATAAATATATAGTCTCACACACATACATAAATATAGTCTCACACATATGCATAAATGAAGTCTCACAAACACACACTTACACAAACACTCCACGTTCAATAACTAGCTAGCTCGCTGTAACGACTTTTTCCTTGACACATTTTCATTCCCATGGCAATATATCTTTGGACAGGCTCTTTTCCATAACACCGATCTTCTTAGAAAAGTCTGTGAATAGCGACATCTCATCGTAGTTATTGTAAACTTCAACATCGACCATACCATCAACTCCAATAATGTGCTGTTTCCCGAAGACAACCACGTGCTTGGTCTTCTTCTTCGGGAGGAGGTTACTTTATGGGTCAGGCATATGGAAAACTTGTGCGACACGTAAAGCGAGCACCCAAGGGTCATCTTGGTAGCCTAGATTCTCGAGGTCCAGGACTCTCAATCCGATCTCGTTCAGTTGATGTTGTTTGATCCAGCGACATCAAAACAGGACCACCATTATATCCCTTTCATAGTTAAGTTCTCATATCTCTTCAATGATGTCAAAGTATTAGATCTTTCGCCCCACTCCATCGAGAGCTTCTATTCGAATGCCGCTATTTTGGTTCACATATTTACTATCCTTTGCGTGGGTATAGTACGTGTACCCATTGATGTCATAAGCTTTTCAAGATGTCACTTGTCTCAATGGCCCCTCCGTCAACCTACTAATGGTAATAGAGTCTATGGTTTCTCCAGATGGTATGTTTTGATCCTTCAACCATGTAGTTAGTCGTTGCTTATGCTGTTTCATGACCCAATCATCTGAACGATCATTTCTCTCCACCATACTGATAGCTAAGTGTTCATCAATATACGGTTGCATCAGTTGTGTACTCTGCAAGACACTATAATGCGCCTGACTCACTTCTTTGTAATCATGGTCGATGAATACTTTTCTACCACTGGTGCCCTTCCCAGTCAGCCTACCCTTGTACTGAGAATCGGGTTTACCAATCCCTTTCTATACTTTTAGGTACTCTTGACAGCATTCGACGACTTCTTTAGTACTGTAACCCTCTATCATGAAGCCCTCTGGGTATGCTCGATTATGCACGTATCGACTTAGAATCGACATGAACCACTCATAGGACCATATTTCATGCAAGTAGCAAGGGCCTAGCGTCTGTATCTAATGAACCATGTGAACCATGAGATGTGGCATTATATCAAAAAAAATAAGAGGTAAACACATCTCTAGTTGGTTTTGTGTATCCACCACAAATTCATGTAGGTCACTCAGTTTTTTCTTACCAATCGTCTACTGTGAGATCTTCGAAAAGAAGTAGCACATGCGGGTGATGACCATTTTCAAGAACTCTGGCTTTATAGTCCTGATTGCAATAGGTAGAAACACTGTCAGCATCACATGATAATCGTGAGCCTTGTAGTGTGTTACTGACAAGTCCTTCATCGACACTAGCTTCTTCACATTCGTTGAAAACCCAATCGGGACTTTGACCCCCCTCAGAAAAGTGCATATAGCTCTCTTCTCTTCTGCTGTTAGGTTGAAGCATGCCATGGGCATAGTGTATTTTTCATTAGCCTCAGGTACCGGGTGAAGCTGTGGCATCACGTTTAGCTGCAACATGTCTTTCCATGATTTCAGACCATCCTTTGACTTGCATGTGTCCATCGAGGTAGCAATAAGACTCTCAAAGACATTCTTCTGCACGTGCATAGCATCAATGGCATGGAAGACCTCTAAGTCTGGTCAATAAGGCAAATACTGAAAGAAGATCGATTATTTCTTGAAAGGTACGCCTTCGATAGGAGATGTGCTTCTATCTCTGTTCATCCCATCCGGATTCTTCTTTCCATAGACAACGCATATGTTTTCACCATTCTGTACATGTGTTCTCCGTTATGACGTCTCTCCGAAGGGGATTCAATCTCTAGGGTGTTGTCATAAAATCTAAAGAATAATTTGCTGCGGTACTTATGACTTATCTTTAAGAAGCGCCGATTCCTTAGGTAAACTATCTTCTTGAATGCATCTAGGAACACCCATATAGTACCATCCAAGTAAACTAAGCATCACGTCTTCCCTTTGATCTGTCCAGACAAAGCAAACAGCATGGGGTAATTATTGGTAGCAACAAATATTATTGCTCTACATATGAAGTCCTTTTGAAATGCATCATACATCTGCTCCCATGCCTCCATAGCCTCTCCATTTCTTGCATCAAAGGCTCGAGGAACATGTCTATATCAATGCCTAGTTGTTTAGGGACAGAAATAAGAATAGTGAGAAGAATGTACTTTCTTTTCTGACACAACCACGTTGGGATGTTGTACATGGTCAAGATCACTGTGCAAGTGTTGTGGTCGCTCATCCTCTCATTGAAGGGATTCATTCCATCGGTGCTCAAGCCAAACCGTATATTTCTTGGATCATCGCTGAATTCTTTGTGCTTCTTATTGATCCTTTGCCACTAACTACAATCAGCCGGGTGTTCAATTTATCATCATCCACCTTGCGCTCATCATCCCACCATGTCATGAGTGTGGCTTCTTTAGAATTTAGGAAGATACGTCTCAAGCGGTCGGTCACTGACAGGTACCACATTACCAAGGCAGAAATTCTTCTCTGCTTTGCAACGTTGCCTAATGGAGTGTCCTCTGGGAGCTGAGATTCGTACCACCTTTTTCGTACCCTTCTTATTCCTCTTTTCCCCGTGGAGGCTTCATCCCCACCGTAAAGGTCATTATTCTTGTACCGGCTGGCTCCACACCGGAGACATTTATCCAGTGACTTGAACGTTTCGCCATGAAAAAAGATACAGTGGTTGAGGCATGCATGGATTTTTTTCAACCCCATTATCAATGGACTTATGACCTTCGCTTGGTATGTGTTGGTGGAAACTGAGTTTGGTTATGACAGCACCCATGACAGGAGACGCAATAGATCATTGAAACTATAGTCTGACCAGCCGTGCTTAGCCTTTAGGATGAGTAGCTCAAGCACAAAAACGTAGCAATGTCCAGTGTGTCGGACAACCATTTTCAACATCATACACAACATCATTCGATGCTTTTTTCATCATTTTTAAATTTTCTAGACCTTTTGAGCTCTTTAGTAAAATCTCTAGTCCAAGGGCTCGAATCATGTCCTTCAAATCATCTTTATTCCCGACACGTGCTCCGCCATCATTATTGGCACCACCTTCATCGTTACCATCCCAACCACCAGCATCACCACCTTGTTCATTGCCAAACTCAGGATCCATTCGTGCATCAAGCTCTGTTGAATATTGGGACAGAGATTCTAGGGTTTCGTCGTCGTATTCCTCCTCATCCTCGTCGTTAACAATAACTTTTTCACTATGATGAATCCACACTGTGTAGTCCTCAACAAATCCTCGCATAATCAAATGTGATCTGATGATGGTCACATCTGTCCATGTCATACGGTTCTTGCAATCTTTATAGGGACAAATAATTATATCCTTATTCTCTGTCAACGTCGTTGCATGCTTCTCTACGGCTTCAATAAATTTATCCACCTCTTCACAGAAAGCTGCCTTGAACCATAACGAACCATACATCCAAGAGTTTCTATACTCCATCTTTTACAATAACAACAAAACAAACATTAAACGACTACTTATTCAGATATATATAAAAATAAATCAAATTAATAATTACTTGAGAATAATTGTATATACTTCAGATATATATGAATATAAATCAAATATAATTACATGAAACGTACAAACACACCATGATAGAGAAAAATTAATTAATGGCCTATTTATCCATAAATAATTGAAATACATATTTGTTGATTACAATAAACAATTTCAAAGACAACAATTAGCAACAATTATATTTTACCCAATACCTTTCATGCAAACCCTAGTCCAATTTCATCAAACATAAATTTACAAAAACGAAATTAATAAAAAAAACCAAACCCTAGATCTAGATCTACGTGCACATGAAACATCCATAAAACTAACTAATTGTTCACTAAAATCAAGAAACATGAACCAAATAAGGGTATGATCTTGTTCCCCTACCTAATTTATCCTAGTACATTCAAAACTTGGATCTAATTTGCTTTATAAGTAGCTCAAGCACCATAGAAGAGAGAGAAAAGCAAAACTCTAATTACTCACTGACCAACCATTAAAACTTAAAAAAATGTGGAATATCATTTTCTTACCTTCTATAACCTCTACACCAAAGGATTTGAGACCAAAACCTCCCCCATTAGTAGAGCAATTTTTAGGAGATGCCCAAGACCTCTCAAGCCTTTTTTTCTCGGGTAAGAGTGAGTGACCCGATGAGGAAGAAGGGAGCTACAACCATTTATACAACGGACATTTGTAGGGGTGGCTGGTGATTGAGCCACCTCTGTAAATCGAACAGTAGGGGTGGCTGGTGAGTGAGCCGCCCCTACAAATCTACCCATTTGTAGGGGCGGCTCGTATCACTAGCCACCCCTACTGTTAGATTTGTAGGGGCGGCTGAAATCGTGGGACCCGAGCTCACCCACTGTAGGGGCGGTGGGTGGTAGAACCGCTCCTACAAAAAAAAAAAAGCCTCCGTTGCTAAAAATCGTTTATGTAGTAGTGATATTGACATTCAATTGCCTAATGCAATATACTCCCTCCATCCCAAATTGTAAGACGTTTGACTTTTTTGGCCCTAAGTTTGACCACTCGTCTTATTCAAAAAATTTGTACAAATATAGTCAAATTTAAGTCATTCTTGAAGAATTTTTATTAATAAACCAAACCACGACGAAAGAAGTGATATTTTACACAAAATTTTGAATAAGACGAGTGGTCAAACTTGGTGTCAAAAAAGTCAAACGTCTTACAATTTGGGATGGATTGAGTATATCTTTTACAGCAAGAATGGGTGCAAAGCTCTACTCCATACACGATAACAATTACACTAGCTACAATTAAAAAAATTATTGATCCAAAAAGCCCTATGGATGTTGACTGTTTCAACCTAGAAGTGCGCATGATGAATCTCGATGAAATATGCCAACCATATTGCCACTTGATAGACTTAAGACTATGTGTATGTATCTCATCAAATAAAAAAGAATATTTATTAATTAAATATTTTGAATGCTCATATATTGACATATCTTCTTTGGTGCAGGAAATTAGTAATTACAAAAAAAATGCATACATGTCGTGCCAAGGCAAAACCTGAAGACCTGGAAAGCATATTTCAAAATTGCCCTAAAGATGAAACTAATGCATCCTATTGGATACTGGTGCCTTTTCATTACAACGAAGAATACAGCCTATATTCGTTTGATATGAAACAAAGAATAATAACAGTTATGGATCCAAGAGCAAAAAAAAAAAAAATAGAACCCATCAAACAAATGCATAGAATACAAAAAATAGGAAATTTTTTTTGATAAAGCCATGGAATTGTTAGATGACAATTGGAACGACGATGTTTATGATTGGAAAAGATTTTATCCTGGCTATGTTCCAAAAACAACAGACATGTAAGTCTATTCTAAAAGATAAATAATAGTACCAAATATTTTATAATTAACGACTCAAAAATCTTTACATGTTACTAACCTATATCATGTGTACAGGAAATCAACGGGATATTTGATACTAAACTTCATGCAAGAGTGGAATGGTCAAGGATTTCAAACAAAGATCTGCATGGTAAGCAAGTATATAATGCCAACAAAATATTATTGTTGTTTTACTCAAAAATATTTATGATATCAATTTATTAACAGGATTCAGAAATACTAAGGATGAAGTTCCTCATCGATATCCTCAAATACGAATGGAATGAATGCACAGAGAACATCGACGGATATATTAGAGATTTACTTGAGATGTTGACATAAGCAATAAAAAATAATGCCATTCTTATTTGCTGTTTGACAGCTCTATTGAACTCAGCCAATGTCGAAAAAATGCAAGCATAGTGACCTTTTATAAAAGACAGCTATTTATGTTTAGGTACGAATTAAAATGTGAAACAAGAGCATCTTGACTACAGCTACCAAAAACCTAGCTGTGCCACTCAGTAGGCTCTGCCGCTCAGTAATGGGTAGTACGCAGTCAGGCTACACGAGATTCAGATGATGGAATGGAACATGCAGAGCAGCAGCCAAACTGAAACCATACACCCAATGCCGCAGCAAAGCGAAATCCGGAGCTCCTGGCCCAAACAAATCCAGGGCGGCCATAGAAGGAAGCCGCGCAGCAAACAAGAAACATGAGAAGGACATAAGGGAGGGCAGAAATGCGATCAGAGACAAGGCAAGATTCAGTGCATCGCCCACCATCATTCGCGTCGGTGGCCTTGGCGACCAAGATTTGCCACAGGGTCCAAGCGACGAAGCACATGAGGACGAGCAGCCAAGCGGCCCAGGCCGCCCTCGCCATTGCTCCCCCCCACCAAGCCTCCTCCCTCTTCCTCAGGTCATCTCTAAAAATGGTAACAATAGACTGTATCAATGAAATTATTGAAAAACACGACTGAATCCCTGATTTTTGACAAAAAAAAAAAAAAAAATGTTTTGCCTGTGATTTCAAACGGTTTCATTGACATTTAACTGAAATTACCTGAACTAACCAAGAAATAGAGCGCGACAACATTTGCAAAAATGGAACTCGAAACATCGGATCGGACGTTTGATTTAACACTAGACCCACGTTCATAGCGTCACCCACCCGAGTGTCATTGTAATCAAAGAGTCAACTTTCGAGTGTCATTTTTTCAATTTTTTCGAGACATAGCCGCCCTTGTCAACTCCCAGCCGAGAAGGAGGTCCAACCCTAGCGGACTCCGGACGGCGCGGCCAGCAACGGCAACCTGCCCGGCGGCAAGGCCCTGCACCGACGACAAGCAGGCATCGCGTCCCAGACACGGCGGCCAGCAGGCAGCGCGGACATACCAGTCGCAGCCCTGCCCCGGCGACGGATCCAACAGCTTCGGCAGCGAGCCCTGGGCGGCACGGACAGCCCCGGTGAAGGTGCTCTGCCCGGCTCCCCTTCTTCCCCGCCTGGGCGGCGCGGACATCGCCGCCGGCGGTGATCTGCCCGGCAATCATTCTAACCCGGCATCTACGGAAAGAAACCATGGTGGGTTGGAGGATTCGAGCTGGGGTGGAGTACAGGAAAATGTCGACGAGGGGAGCTGGAGAGAAATGGGGAATACAGTGATTGGGATGTGCCACTAAAGATAAATTGGATGACGAAAGGAACAATTCTGGACAACTGGGCCTTGACAACGTTAGCCTGCTAGCTGGAGAAAATTATAATAATAGGACATCAAACAATGCGTTTCGTAATTATATGACTCCAATCATCGATTTCGTTAAAATAACCTTAAACGTTGGCTTCTTATTTTAGATGACATTTGGCATATTTCTTCACTTTGTTAATCAAAATACATGTATTTTAACCCTCTTGTGACCCTTCTGCCCTTCTGCTCGGGACGATCCACCTCACGGTGCTGCGAACGCTGTCGCTCCGCCTCAACGCGCTGTCCGGCGGGATCCCGGCCGACATCGGGAGCTGCACGGAGCTCCGGTACCTGCCAGGGCAACCGCCTCGATGGGCAGATACCGGAGGGCTTCTTCGGCCTCCGGTTGCTGCAGCGGCTCGACCTCTCGAACAACCGCTTCGCCGGTGGGGTCTCGCCGGACTTCAACAGGCTCCAGAGGCTTGCTAGTCATGCACTTGAGAACAACAGCTTGAATGGCACCCCTGCCGTCCAACCTTGACCTCCGAAGCTTCAACTCTTCAACATGTCCGAAACAACCTCACGGGACTGTTCCAAAGTCACTCACCGGGATGCCCATGGCGCCTTTGATGACGCGACAGGGGCTCGTATGGCGAGCCTCTAGCCCGTGCCCAACCCCTCCGCCGCCGCCTCCACCGCCGCCGCTTCCGGCCGGCCGCTAATCGTAGCGGCAGCAGGAAAGCTCTCCACCGTGCGATCACGGCATTGCTGTGGGTGGTGTCGTGGCGTTCTTGGTTTTGATCGCCACGATCTTCTTCCTCTCGCTGTGTCGAGAGGACAATGGTCAAAAAAATCCACGGCGGCGGCGGCGACGGCGCCACGCGTGACCGACCACGGCATCCTCCAAATTTCATCGGCACGCGCGTCGCGTCTGAAAAAAGCGCCACAGGTACCGCTTCCCGAGGGTAACCGACCCAGCGGCGTCGCGCGAGAGACGAACGTGTACGCACTTGGCGTCTTTGCTCCTCGAAGCTCTTGACGGTGCAATAGGCCCTCACCACACGCCACCGGCCGCCAAAGACCGTCAAGACGCGCAAGGCCGTAGGCGGCTTAGGGTCATGGTGCTGGCCCTCCATGGCGATCGGGCGGCCATCATCATCTTTGGGCGGCGGTCCATCCATGGGAGTCGAGGAAGGGAAGGGTACAGCGGCGGCGGGAGGAGGGGAAGGAGGAACGGCGGCGTCGGTGCTTAGGGCGGCATCGGTCTCGGAGGGAAGGAGGAACGTCGGGTAGATGAATTGGTACGATCCATTAACGATACAAAAGTAGAAGGGCAGAATGGGGCACAGGAGGGCCAAAATACATGTATTTTGATTAACAAAGTGAAGAAATACATAAAATGTCATCTAAAATAAGAAGCCAACGTTTCAAGGGTCATTTTAACGAAGTCGACGATTGGAGTCCTATAATTACGAAGTGCATTGTTTGGTGTCCTATAATTGCAATTTTCTCAGCTAGCTGCTACCGGTTAGTCTGTGGGCTTTTGGGCCAATTAAAATTAAAAAATAAAAGTCCCGTTCAGCTATGGATGAGCAGCGGCTGCATCAGATGCGCAACAGTTCCCAGCTGAAACAATTTCAGCGCAAGCAAATCTATAGATCACTTGACTTGATGAACAAAAAACTAACGGCTTCCACTAAAAAATATATATACACTAACGGCAAGGACAGTAGAACTGGGGAAAAATCATAAAGGAATAAAAAAACCTGAACGATATGGAATGTTTCAAAAAAACACACACAGACAACTAGAAACGAAAAAACTTTAAAATACGTGACCTTAGAAATTCACCTAAATAATTATCTAATTAATGCTGTTGGGTGATCTTGGGTGTTCAGTGGTTTAGTTGGTGAGGTCATCAACATTCAATAACCATGTCTCACGGATCAAAGTTGAAGAGAACTGAGACATGTAAATCTATATGATTAGTAAAAAAAGATATTCCTTTGTAAAATATATCCAGAGTTATGGACTGGGTACTATATTACATCTACCAAATACTTATTGCACACAGCAATGAATAAATGGAAATCGTGATGTGGCTTCCATTATGAGTGCATATTTTGTTATGTCATTCCGGACCATTGCTTAGATCATGAAATTTATACGACGTATGAATTGTGTTCTCAAAAAATTAATTGCTATTCATCAATGAAATATTTTTTATAATGCATGTCTATTATCATATATAAATATATGTGATATAGGAGTTCAATTATTAAACATTTGATTTTTTTTTGTACTCATCCATCTTGATATTTTTATAGACATGTGCGTGTCGCACGTGCATATCTACTAGTAAGTAAAAAAATTGGTAAATGATTAATAAGTTTTTTTAAACCACAAAAATGTGTAAGATTCTAAGAAAAATCGTAGAGATGAATTAGGACACGCCAACTTAAATAAAAAAAATTAGAGTTCGTAAGAGTTTAGGAATTTTTTGCTTCCCTGCTTATAGACCTTTGTGGTGCAACTGTCCACTAGGTAAACTTCCTCTTTGCATTGAATAAACTCCCGTATAAATCTATACACAGCATGAAATATTTAATAAAATTCTTTGCAAATATATAGGTTACATACAATTTAATGGGGTATCAAACATGATGTCACATTATTATTATATTCAATTGAAATTGATGACAATATGTTATATCACAACAATAAAGTGGGACGTAGATACTAGGTATCTTTGTAAACGAGAGACAAATTTTGTTCTCCAAAATAGAACAAGGGAAATAAATTCGATGATCATCTTATCCATGCTCATAAAATTCCTTTATCTACTGTACCTAAATAGGAAAACCCTACTAGCATATTTTCATATAATTTCCTACAGCCGCGTCATCCAAGTCTGCTAGCATCCTCCTCTGTCGACTCGGTTACTAAACTCTCACCAAATATCACGGAGTAGATCAAGAGACACCAATAGGCTCCCACTCCGGGCAATTGATGCATGCATCAGGAAACTGCTAGGCAAATGAATGGTCGACTGATGATAGTATATATATTGACTTCCTCTAGGCATCTGTTGGTCACAAACTCACAATTTAGACTTTATTTGGATGCATGCGTATCCATTTTAATTCACATGCGTTGGAGTGGAATGAAATGAAATTTAGTTTAATTTCACTCCAATCCATTTCAGGGCTTGTTTGGATGCATGTGTATTCACTTCGATCCATATGTGTTGGAGTGGAATAGAATGAAACTTAGTTTAATTCCACTCAAATCCACTTCAACACGTGTGGATTAAGATGAATATATGCGCATCAAACGGGGCCTCAACACGTATAGATTGAGACGAATATATTCACATCAAACATGGCCTTAGGTGGCCCGGGCCATCTCCCCTCCCCATTCGTCTCCGGCGGTGGGCACATCAAGGCGGCGATAGTGCTGCCCCACCGGACAAGACGGGGATGCAGCGTCGAAGTTTATGGCCATGGCCCACACGCACGGCGATCGTGAAAGCATTTCCACATTAGTGCAGGCTACAGCCATGCGATTAAAGATGGCAACGGGCCCCGATACCCGATACCCGACGGGTATTTGATTTATTAGGGGACGGGGATGGGATCATATCTTTACCCGCGGGCATCTAAATGGGCAAGAATCCATCCCCGACGGGTATAACGGGTACGGGAACGTTCCCTGTTTACCCGTCCCCGTTACCCGTTGGGGAACCCGACTATTTGAGCTGTCATGCGAGTATTAGGCCCAAAGAAGCTCAATATAGATATTTTGGCCCAAATCTGAACAATCATATATATAGTTTATGTTTTCTAGAAACCCTAGTTCAATTTTTTCACCATCTCCGCCAGCAGCACAAGCACGCCTGCCTCATGAGCACTCGTGCCCCTCACTTCCTCAGTTCGGTCTCTCTGTCACCTTTGCTCATCCTCCTCGCAACCTCGCTCATTCTCCTCGGCATCTCCGAGACTCCGACACTTATACCCGGGTGAAGAAGAAACGTCTCCGATTGTAAAGCTGCGACCCCAAGTGTCCTTGTTTATCGGGTATGCAGTACCCGTCGGGTATCTGTTACCCGACCGATGCCCGACGGGTACGGGGATGGGCAAGAATCTATACCCAAGACAGTTAACGGGGACGGGGACAGGATGGATTTTCCATAGCGGGGAAGAGAATGTTCCGGCGATACCGACGGGTACATCCCGTTGCCATCCATACATGCGATGGTCAGGGTGGGAACGGCGGTGCAGCGCCGGCGACATATGCGAACAAACAGGACCGGAGGGGGCGATTATATTAGCGTGGCCGCGTGCACGCTGGTGGGATTTGTCGCATTGTGGTTGTGACATGTGCACAGGTGGGCATCCTCGACCTGAAATTAGTGACTGCATCTGTGCTTGGTGTGGCTGCTTGAAGGTGATGGTGCGGCAGTGCCATGGCGGCTGGGCACCGGCCACCGGGGTCGTGCTGGTGTCTGGCCAAACCGCAGCTACATACAGTGCAGAAGTTGAGGCCATATTACGGGCCACAGAAGTCGCTGGTGCCTAGATTCATGAACGGAGGCTCTCTACTTCTACGAGGCTTCGTGCTGTGGGTCATGGACTACGAAAAATGGCATGCAGGCAAGTGGCGGCTCTATCTGCATCAGCAGGTTGGTTTGGGCAGCCATGCATGCCTGCCGACGTGCAGGGTCAGCAGGTTTCTATGCGCATATGTGAAGGAGGACAATGCACATATATCCCCGTGCGCTCCTAATATTTTTATTTCTGATTTTCATTCATATTGTTGTTGTGGCAGCACAAAACAACTTTGTTTAACATCTTGATGTAAATTAGTATTAATTAGTAGTTTTGAGGTATAAATACAACCATGATTTATGCATTGATGATATTTTCCAATTAATTTATGTGCTCAAACATCCTTTAAACTATTAATCTTCTCTACCAGTTTAGCAGCATTATACATCCATATTATAACTTCATTTTCTAACACAAAATCTTGCAGGGGCTATTCTACCTATAGTTTCCATGGAAAATGTTAAAAAATTCCCGCAGCAACGCGCGGGGTATCATCTAGTTAACTAAGTGTTTGATTGCTACTTGGTTCCTTCATGAAACTTGTTAGCCTTCTTGGTGGTGTCAGATTGGAGATTGAAGTATTTTCATATCTTTATTATTGAGCCGGATATTTATTTCCAATGGATTTCTAATACTGATCAACTAAATGTCACAAGGCATGTCATTTTTAAGTTGTGTGGCTGTAACATCTATAACTTAGACAAAATATGATTTTGTCATGTTTGGGAAATGCCTTGATCCTATGTAATTCATGGGGCTACTTCTTCTTGTTGTGTCGAATCTTACCATTAAAGTTCTATGGATGATATTATTACATGGCATCGAACTTGTTATGATTCTAAAAGTTCAACTGTACTTTAGGTAATAAAGCATCTCTATGACGCTAATGATGATTCCTCAACAAAAGTATCATACACTTGGACCTAAAGTATTGTGGGAATTAATCCAGAATACATATGGTAAGTTGGGAGCAATTTAAAACACAATATGGAGGATATTTGAGGAACAACATAATTCTATTTTCAAGTGGACATAAAGTTCTAGAGATAATTTTGTGGCCAATCATGGTTGGTATTTGGACAAAATTATTGCCATATGTTGTTCATATCACTCTCTGAGAGCTAGCCATATAGTGCATCAATTTATATCCATTGAGATACACATATTTTGTGATCTGGATGTATCTAGTACATTTTATAGGTTGTTTTTAGCCCAAGGATGATCTCTGTTATATATTTTGCATTTTTTGCAATAAATTTATAGGATATTTGGGACTAAAAACATAAAAGGCTAAAATATGGTACCGATGTTTGGACTATTTCATAACCTTACACTGCGGGATTATTTCACCTAGGGGGAAATCCATCGCTCGCCCTTGATCTTGGATGTTGACCATGGAGGTCACAGTCGGTGTCCAGTTAGTAACGCTACACCTCCAAAAGGTCGATGTCATGGGCATTTTGGCATGCCAATGGAGCTTGTGATGTTAGGGAACATGTGGGTTTGATTAGTAGAGGTCTGCACCATGACATGGGTGTCGTTGTTCGGGGCATGAAAACGTTAGTGGAGGTGCGACCAGTGAGTGCATGAAGACTCATGCCACAAACGTCAATGGTAGGAAACGCAATGGTGACACATCACAGAGATCAAATTGGCATCAATTAATTAATGAATTAAGAAGCCAAATTGCGTACCTCGTGATATAGTTGATGGATTTACATGTTATGGATCCGCTATAGAGTGCGAACCATGTCATGGATACTTGCACCATGAAATTTAATTAATGGCAGCGATGAAATATTGCCTATTCCATTGTTGGTGAAGTAGACTTCATTAGAGTCCTTCCGTCGTCTTGTGGACTTCATCTTCTTCTATGGAATGACCTCTGCCTCTCCCTTTCGAGTGAATGTAGATAGAGCGAAGCAGTGCTGATAACATGTTAAATTATGAAATGTAAATGGAATAATAGAAAGGAAGAACTTGTGTTTTGCATTGATCCAAGGACCGAATATATATACAAGGTGAAGTAGTGCGGTGAAAGAGTGTCTTATCATCGAAGGACAAGACAACAATTCCCACTCTCTGTGCCAAAGGATATACCCCTTTGAATGGCCATGTTAATTGTCTAATTTAGTTACTAACACGTACTCTAATCATGATAAGATGTCTACTCGAAGAGCCACCTGTTTCACAACAAAAACCACTTCTAACAAGGTTGGAGACAATGTAAATGATTCGAAGATGTCAGGAGGTAAGATATCCGGTTTTTTAGTTCAGCGAGGAAAATCAGGAAAACAGGTATTCTTTTCCTTTTGTTTGTTCATGTAGTTTTGGATAGTGGCACAGTAGCAAATAAAAATGGGTAGTCAGTTATTAAGAGGGTATCTTTTGATAGGGTTAATCAACATAGATTAACCAACCTTTTACATGTTGCCATCCTGATATCATATTTAAATTACGAGCTTATGAAGTTATCTACCCGTGATTGTCTAAAGATGAAGATCCATAAATTCCACGGACCAAGGATTAAAAGATGACAGTGACAGTGTACTGACCAAAAAAAAAAACTTTCACAACGAAGCACAAGTCCACTAAAATTGACATAATACATATTCTAATCCGAGATACAAACATTTTACTACAACTACCCGAAGTGCAAGTTCAATACAAAAAGTGGAAACATTTTTGGCCATCAAAACTTGAAGTGCAATCAGCTAGGTTCCCTCTTCATGGGCATTCCCCGAAGTACAGAAAAAAATGCAACATCTCGATGTTTTCTAACACTATGGTTTCAGAGACGCACGGATATAGCACCTTGATAAAATCATCTTATCCTTTTTTTTTGAATTACACAGTACAACACGAACGCTCATAACACGCACACACAATCACCCCGATAAACACACGTAAGCAAACCCTACCCCTATGAGCACCTGTGCAGTTCTCCAAAAGGCCGTATAGCTAGGGATCCTCCTTGTCAAGTTTACCTAGTGCTCGTTGGGCAAACAACTTCTCCTCTCGAGCTTTTTTCTTAGCCAAAGCTTCCTCATCCAACACTTGGATAGGTGACCACTCGGGTAGCGTAAACCAGTCTTTCTTTCCAGACAAATGTTCTTTTAGGGCATGCCATTCTGGGCCCAACTTCAGTGCAGCGTAGTCCAATGCGGTACCGGCAGCTGCAAAGGTGACTGCATATTTCACTGCTCCGAAGTGTCCACCTATAATTAAAGCAGTCCACGTCAAGTAATGGCGAGGGATCACATTTAGAAAATTGAATTCAAATGAGCCAGTGTATTTCTCCATCAGCAATTCAAGATAGCACAGTTTCTTTTTTTTGCCTCTGGTGGAACATTTGAAAATCTAACACACAGATTCCAAAAATGACCGCAGTTCTAAGAACATTCACAGCAAGCTCCATAGAGATCCAATCATCTGACACTGAAGACGATTAGCATTGACTAAATACCAACACACAAGAGCGCATTCAGTTGCATACCTACATCCAGTACACAGATGAAAACAGGCAAGAACATTAAAGTTCAGCTGAAGATTAAGGTCTCGTTTGGTTCCACTCCGAGCGGCTCTGGCTCCGGCTCCGCATCAAAACAACTCCGTCTCCAGCAAAATATACAAACGTGGAGAAGCCGCAGGAACCAGTGTTTTTTGGGCTCCGGCGGCTCCAATATAGTGATACATTACTGCTACAGTACCAGAGCCGTATCCACAAGGAGCCCCTCCAAACAGGCCCTAAATTTTGGCAAGTTCAGAACCAGGACACTAACAAATACTCCTATTCGAAATTGTAAGTTGTCCTGCCTTCTCTAGATACAAGCTTTTACTATGTATCTAGAAATAATATATATCTAGGTGCCTAGCAAAAGCTATGTACCTAGAAAAGCCAGAACGACCTACAATTTGGAATAGAGGGAGTAACAATTACTAATTTAAAGTAAAAAGATTCACTCTTACTAATAAAGGTGATCCACTATAGTAGCATTATTGTCATAAATTAACATTTAACTAAAACTAGCGAATTCACACTGGCTCAATCTAGCAAAACAAATACTGATTGATCTCAAAGCCCATCCCATACAAAACCATGCCTACACTAGTATTTGAATCACATTAGAGCGCAGCAACATTCTAATCAATCTGAAAGTTTAAACATGAGAAATAAACATAAAATCTGGAAATCAACTATAATCTACATGCAGTGTATGCCAACTACTAAATTAGTTATTTGTGTGTGCAGAGGGCACTTAAATTTGGTAATAGCAGCCTTAATAGTACACATGCAACACACCTCACCCTTTAAGTCTAATGAAACCGGTCTATGTTATTGGCCACGATGATTGATATGAGCATACATCGTATTTCTACAATCTCACTTAGACTAGAGAAATCATTGCCAGAAGTTTGTTTCGGATATTTCTGAAGTATGCACAATCAAGCTTTGAATATTGTTTAGTTACACCCAGATGAACAAACCTGACCACAATCTTCATGACAACAATAAGTGGTTTAGACTGTACAGTTTCTTCTAGTACACAAACAAACTACACAACAATAACAATGGGTTGAGACCACATTTTGAACATGAACCGAGCAATGCTATAAATACTACTCACTGTATAAATTGGCCTACCAAACTTTCAAGTATGAAGGATGGTGATCAATCTAGTAACCAACCTTGTATTCGACCAAGTACAGCTCCACTCGCTAGCCCACCAACAACAGAATTCATGGGATCACTAGGTGTTGCGGCTCGAGCATCTCTTGCAAGTTCACGTGCACCTGTATAGCAGAAATAATGTCACATCTAGACATAAAAATACAACTGCACAATGCTCAGTTATCTTGATCACTTTGAATTAGACAACAGACATTCCAAAAGTGAGTTGACTGTTTTTTTATGGAAGTTCTGAAAGTGAGTTGACTGTTAACTACATGTCCACATCCATTTCCTGATAGTGAACCCACAATATAAATGTGTCTAGGCCTTAAATATCTTGTTCTTTTTTTTCTACCAGGGGCTTTCATTCTCTTCTTCAACAAGATAAAGGAAAAAGTTTGGTTATGAGGGGCTTAACTGCATTTTCCATGCCATTGTAACAAAACACGATGATAGATGAAAGGTTGTTCTTCACTGGAACCATCTTGACAGTGTCAAAATCTCAATGAAATTTCCTTATCACATTATCAAATTACAGTTGACAAATGCAATATAAATGATAGCTTAAACATTCCAATTTTAACCATGACATACAAAAAACATAGATTGAGATAAGCCTGTGAATGCAAACCATTGACTATCTATCGCTAATATTAAAGTCAAAGTGGATTCCTCCGTTTGTCATATGTTATTTCCCACAATGCCCTCACGCACCTCTCTTTCCCGTCCATGAGGCAGACTCGCGATCCATGCTGCTCGTACGAGTTGGAACAACACGCGTCTAGCCACGTTACAGAGTACGATTTCCAAGACGTATTGGAACGGATGACGCGATCGTTGCATAAATCCCCGAGTCGCAAGTCGTCCAAGTGACGGCGCAACAAGTTGTATGTTCTGTTGCAACACAAGGACATGCTTGCTAGTTAGGTATGCTCCCCCCCCCCAACCCCCAAACACGCCACCCAAATTTTGGACTGTTGATGAATCTTCATCAAGATTTGATCTGGCGGCTCTCCGTTCTAGTTCCTCTGAATTCTGATCGTCTTCTTCCTGCAGCAGCTCAGCCTGTCTTCCACACCACCACCTCCTGAACAACACGTGGTCGGCCCCGCCACAGTCTCCTCCCTGTCATCTCTGGTAGCTCCTACTGCTCCCCATCGACACGGTAACCCGTCGAAGTGAGTTTCCAACATCTCAATGCTTCTTGCTAGACTTGTGTGGATTCATTCTTAGGCTAACCCTAGAAGGGTAGCAATGTATATTAGTCATACATGGGCCTCATGGGCCTAATACACTCATACTCTCATACTCCAACACCCCCATGCATCCTGAACTACCGTCACGCAGCCGAGTTCTGATCGGACATGAAAAAAGCACACACACACGAGCCCCCACACGCACGCAACTAGCCACCAATGATGTTGAGGCCGGAGCGAAACTCGGTGAAGGTCGATGACGGGAGGCCCTTGGTGAAGATGTCGGCAAACTGGGAGGTGGTCGGGACGTGGAGGACCCGAACATCGCCGATGGCAACCCGATCACGGACAAAGTGTAGGTCGATCTCCACATGCTTGGTCCGTTGGTGCCGCACGGGGGTTGGTGGAGAGGTACACCGCAGACCGACGTTGTCGCAGATGAACCAGCCGTGCTCGGGAGAGAGGGTCATGGAGCTCGGCAAGGAGTCTGCCGGAGCTAGAGGGCCTCGGCCCACGCCATTAGCGACAGCTTTCTCGTACTCCGCCTCTCAAGATTTGGATCGGAGACCACCAGTGGGCGCTTGGGCGACCAGACACCAAAGTTGCCGCCAGAAAAGACAACGTGGCCGGAGGTAGAGCGCCGAGTGTGTCGGACACCCGGCCCGGTCGGCGTCGATGTAGACAACGAGCTCGGTGGAGGAAGACCACCAAGGAGTAAGCCGTAGTCGACAAAGGTCCGCAGGGAGGTAATCGGAGGAGGCGCTTGAGCGCAGTGAGGTGAGGCTCTCGGGGATCATGCATGTGAAGGCATATCTGCGCACTTTGCATAGGTGATGTCTGGCTTTGTGAAGGTGAGGTCTCAAGGGCACCTGCAAGACTCCGATGGCGATGGGGGTCTGCCACGGTGGTGCCCACGGCCTCGGCGACGCCTGCCTGTGTGTCAACTGGAGTAGAGCGGGGCTTGCGATTAGTCATCCCAAAGACGCTCGAGATATCAAGAGTGTACCGCCACCGGTGAAGGAGAAGGCCGGTGGGCGAGGCTCAACAATGACCCGAGGAAGTGGTGGAGCACACCAAGATCCTTCATAGCAAACTCCTGCTTTGAAGAGAGGCGGCGACATGGTGAGTAAGGGGCGGGCCGGAGGTCAGTGAGGACAATGTCATCAACGTGAAAGCGGCAGAGATAGGCGATCTCGGCTCCATGGTGATAGATAAACAGGGGCGTATCCGACTTGGCCTCCACAAACCCGATGTCGGCAGGAAAGCGAAGAACCGAGAGTACCACGCCCGGGCTGCTTGAGGCCGTAGAGAGACTTGTTGAGCCGGCGGACCATGTCCGGACGAGAAGAGTCAACAAACCCCACCGGTTGGCTGCGCGAGACCTGTCTCGGTGAGAGTCCTGTGGAAAAAGCATTCTTGACGTCCAAATGATGCACGGGCCAAGAGCGATCGAGAGCCGGGGGAGAGCATTGTGCGTCTGGTGGCCAAGGCTTCACCACGGGCCGAAAGTCTCATCATAATCGACTCTGTATACCGAGTGAAACCCGAAGAACCCAATGAGCCTTGTACCTCTCAAAGGTACCATCACCCCGCCCGCTTGTGTCGAGATCCACTTGCCGGTGACGACGTTGGATCCGGTGGACGGGCACACGGATCCCATGTCTCGTTGATGAGGAGAGCAGCGTACTCCTCTTCCATCGCACGGGCGCCAATGAGGGTCCGACAAAGGCGTCATGAATCGGAAGAGGGTACAGGAGAGATCTGCGGGTCGTCGGGCATCGTCGCGAGAGCCCGGGGCAGCGGTACCAGCCAGCGTGGACGCGTCACCATAGGGTGAACATGCCGCGGTGTCGTTGAAGGAGTTCTGGGTGGTACACCGGCGACGCGACACGGCAGCCTCGGTAGCGGCGCGCGGTGTAGGGCCGCCGGAGGAGAAGGAGCCACCGGTGGTGTAAGGCGTCACCAGTGGAGAGGTGGACCCCGGTGGTGCCGAGGGAGGCAGCGCGCCGCCGCCGACACACACTGCCGGTAGACGTGCACCGGCTGGGCGAAACGCGCAGGAGGTGCGACAGGCGGCGTCCCCGGACCCGCTGCGGACGGAGGGGCAGGGGTAGCTCCGGAGGGCGACGCCCCGGACTGGCAGGCGGCGCAGGCGGGGCGGCGTCACTGGGGGCGGCGGCGGGGGGCACGGCCCCATGAGGGGCACGGGAAGCGATATTTGCAGGAGGCAATGATGGCGGGTGGACCACCGTGTCGATGGGAAAAGCAGAGAGAAGGGTCGGGATCGGGGGTGGAGATGGTGTGGTGGTGGTGGAGAAGGGGAAGACAGACTCATCAAACACCACGTGGCGAGAGATGAGGACCCGACGGGAGGTGAGGTCAAAGCACCGGTACCCCTTGTGATCCGGGGAGTACCCAAGGAAGACACACAGAGCGGAACGGGGAGCCAGCTTGTGGGGAGCGGTGGCAGTGGTGTTAGGGTAACACGCACACCCGAAGACACGAAGGTGGTCATACCGAGGAGGGGTACCGAAGAGAGCGTGGTGTGGTGTGGGAGCCGGGCAGGCAGCGGAAGGAAGGCGGTTAAGGAGATAGGTGGAGGTGTGCAGACTCTCGGCCCAGAAGCGAGCAGGAAGCGACGCCTGGAGCAGAAGGGTGCGCATGGTGTCGTTCGTGGTGCGAATCATGCGCTCGGCCTTGCCGTTCTGGGAGGAGGTATACGGGCAAGACATGCGCAACTGAACACCGTGAGAGAGGAAGAAGGCACGGGAGGTGCCGTTATCGAACTCACGACCATTGTCACACTGGACGGCCTTGATGGTAAGGCCGAACTGAGTAGACACCCAGGCGAAAAAGTGGAGAAGAGTGGTGAAGGTATCCGACTTTGCACGCAAGGGGAAAGTCCACGAATAATGCGAGAAATCGTCAACCACCACAAGATAGTATTTATACCCAGAAATGCTGATGACATGAGATGTCCATAGGTCGCAGTGTACAAGATCAAACACATGCGTAGCATGTGAAGAAGAAGAACAAAAAGGGAGACGAACATGACGGCCCAGCTGGCACGCATGACACAAGTGCTCATCGTGAGCCCGAGTACAACCAATGTCGGAACTGCGACTAAGTTGCGTCAGAGCATCACGTCCAGGATGGCCGAGGCGACGGTGCCAAGTGGTGGAAGGAGTGGCGACGAAGGCAGCTGACAAAGTAGACGGCGACGAAGAGGAAGCAGACGTCGGAAACCGAAGGGTGTAAAGGGGTCCCGTGCTGTCACATCGGAGAAGAGGACGCCGGGAAGCCGAATCCTTTACAGTAAGACCAGAAGAGTCAAATTCAACGAGCGAGGAATTGTCAATCAGAAACGACGAATAGAAAGAAGGTTGTGAACCATAGAGGTGCAACAAGAATGTCGAAAGAAGAAAGGAACCATGAGTGCCGACGGCGGCACCACACGACGTAATCGGAATACACGAACCATTCGCGACCATGATGGACGAAGGATGAGAGGAAGAAGGAGGGTGAATAGAGGAGAGTATACCAGGGTCTGGAGTAGTGTGGTAAGTGGCACCCGAGTCGGCAATCCAGTCGGTACCGGCAGGCGGTGTCAGGGCCATGGTGCTGAAGGATCTGGCCAAGGCCGCCGGGTTCCAACCGATAGGCCCGGGCAAGGTGTCGGGAGGTGGCACCCACGAAGATGCGCCGGGAGGTGTAGCCCACACAGACGGGGAGTGAAACCCCGGAGGAGCTCCAGTGAGCAAGGCCACTGGTGGGCGAGGCTCTCCGCCTGGAGCCGAGAAGGGCCACATGGAGATGCGCCCCAACCACGGGTTGTGGAAAGAGGGCCAGGCTGCACCCCGTGGAGTCGCGGGCGATGGTGGCTCCTCGAGGCACCGGTGTGTGGTGGCCCCCATGCCCCCGCCCCCCTCCGCGCGGCGGCAGCGCCCACGGCCCCCCCCCCTTGACCGGGGAGAGAACCAAGAAGCGGCGACGGCGGTGGAGCGAACGAACGCGGCCGGAGGAGTAGCGGCGCAGGCGGGCGAGGAAGACGAGGACCACGGCGCGGAGGTGGACCTGGGCCGGGCGCCTGAGTGAGCTCCTCCATGACAAGGTCGCCACGGACTGCGCAGGAAGGAGGAAAGGGCCTCTGCCGGGTGATCCACGTCCGGAGGTGGGGCGAAGCGGTCACCGAGCCAGCGGAGGACATTGAGGACCGTAATCACGGTCCTCCACGGGCCGCCCAAAGGTCGCCGAGGGAGTCCGCCATGCTCTTCATCTTGGCCGCGAAAGTCGCCAACGGAGAGGTCACCCTGGACGAAGGTGCGGAAGCTCGCATCGAGACGCAGGGCCCGGGCTTCGGCATTGCCCAGAAACTGGCCCTCGAGCGCAAGCCAGGCCCGGCGAGTGTCAGCAGAGTTGCGGACAAGGTCGTGGAGGTCCAGGGAGATCGTCCCGAGGATCCAGGAGAGGACGACGCTGTCAAGGCGCAGCCACGATGGGGTCTGGACCGCGACCGAGGCGTCGACTAGGACGTGGTCGTCGAGGGCGTAGCGGCGGAGGGTGAGGAGAACCAGGTCCCTCCAGCGGGCGTAAGAGGGCGACTCAGGCTCGAGGACGACCGGGATGAGGAGTCGGATGTTCTGGACACCCCCGGCCTGGTAGTGGAGCTGAGCCACGTGCGGGTCGGCCGGGTCGTGCCAGATGACCGTGGTGTGAGACGCGCGGTGACCCGTCGAGCCTGAGGAGGTGGCCGCGGTGGCGTAGGATGTGTAGGAGGACGAGGAGCTGCCCGCCTCGGCGATCTGGTGGGCTGGGGCATCACAGCGTCGCTTCAGGCTCCAAAGCGAGGCGGCCGCCGCACCGAACTGGCTGTCTGCAGCAAGAAGCCGTCACCACGAGAGCGGCGCGCGAGCGGAGTTGGCCCCCGCCGTCTGGAGAGGGGCAGGGGGCGGCAGAGGAGGGGGAGCGGTGAAGAAGAAAGGCTCGAGGTCTCCCCACGCCCCAATGCCGGCCAGCGCCGCGTCATTGGCAACTCAAGGCCACCCCACTAAGGCAATGGCGCGGCGGCAGCGTGGCGCAAGGTTGCTGCCCGAGCCCGCCGCGCCACATGGGCGGCCGGGCCACCCACGCCACGCCGCCTTGGCCACGCCACGCCTCACGCCAACAGCAATGGCGGCGGCGGCGCCATCCATCCGCGTCATGACAAGAGAGGCCGCCGCCTTGGGCCACAGGCCCACGACGGGTAGGGAAGGGAGGGGAAAACGTGGAAGTAGGTTGGGGAGGGAGGGGGAGGGCGGCCAGCCATGGCGGCGGCAAGAGGCCGGCCGGCGGCGCCTGGCGGCTGGTTGGGGAAGGGGAGGGAGGAGAACCTAGTCTGATACCATGCTAGACTTGTGTGGATTCATTCTTAGGCTAACCCTAGAAGGGTAGCAATGTATATTAGTCATACATGGGCCTCATGGGCCTAATACACTCATACTCTCATACTCCAACACTTCTCACTAGCCATACTCCACCACCCAAGTGGATTCCACGGATCACCTTCTAAATCCTGATATCCACCACCCTTAACCTCCAAAATCTCCAAATTCGAAACCCTAGCCTGCCCGAAGGTCTTGCAAGGGATGATCTCACGAGAAATGCAAAAGAGAAAAATTCAGGTGTCGTATGGGCAGAGAAATACTTAAATAGTATTTAGCAATCCCGAAAAACAATAGCTACCTCATAGATTTAACAAGTCACCAGCAATTTCAGGGCTTCTTTGGTCATTTGAGTAAACGAACACCAATCAATTTAACTTTCACAAATCTAGCTCTGACAAAGTATCCACAAATAACATCTAGTAGCCAGCAGGATTTTGTCATGTGCCGGAAGTGGAACAGGAATAAGGTGGCAGGTTAAGCTCTTGGGCCGTCGAACCGACGATAGCTGGGCCGTATAGCTTGTCTTGGGCCTGTGTGCCTACAGCGGGTATATATTACCCTGTAAGTGAATGAGGAATCCATCGAACAGAATCTGTAACTGAAACCCCAACAATTCTGTCTGGACTTCTCCCTGAATGCTGTTCTTGCTGTTCCCAACCCTTCCAATCCTGTACCTCTGATTTCAATCTCTTGGAGCCTTCGTGCTCTAGTTATCGGTTACGTTACAATTGGTACTCGGAGCAAGGTTGCGGCGGAGCAGATTTTTGTTTCGCTGTGTTCTTGACGATCTGGCGCCGAAGGTTTGAAAATTTCAACAGCAGATGGCGACTACCATTGAAGGGGTGGATTCCAAGGTTGAGAAGCTGACGAAGCAACTCGAGAGCTTCCAATCGATGATGGGAGACATGCTCGACAAGCTTAGCGGGATCGAGACATGGCACGGTGATGCCGACAAGTCGTTCGGAACTCTAATCCAACGGATTTCAGCCACCTCCATCGACTTGGGATTGGCGGCGGCGTGGTTGGAGCGATTGGAGGCATGGCCACCTCCGCCACCGCCACCGACATCGCTACTGCCGCAACCAGCGGCGACGCTTCCCCAACGAGTTCATCTAGCACACACCGTGCCGGATTTGAACACTGCTCCAGAGCCGACGCGCCTTCTGCGTCGAGCGGGGAGCGGCCCAGCGGGCACTGCGAGATTGGTGGGGGTGGGGGGTGGGGGGTGTCTGGGAGCCTCCTTGGAACCTTCCCACCACCGTTACCTCAGGGTATGTCGCATGAATCTCCCCAATCTTCTTGCCATATGCATGATGATTCTGTGACTGCCTTGCCGCGTTCTGCGCCGTATCCTAAACTTGAGTTTCCCAAATTTTCCGGCGAGAACCCGAGGTGGTGGCGTGATCAGTGCGAGATGTATTTCGAAGTCTATGCGGTTCATCCGGCTCTGAAGACAAGATTCGCTGCACTCAATTTCACTGGACCAGCGACTACATGGCTGCAGACGATTGAGCGCAGAGGGCGAATTGGTGATTGGGAGAAACTCTGTGAGTTGGTCTTTGCCAAGTTTGATAAAGATCAGTATCCCTTGCAGTTGAAGCAGTTTGATGCACTGAAGCAGAATGACTCGGTCCTGGATTATCAGCGGCGCTTTGAGGAGTTGGCTCATGGAATCTTGCTGTATAACCCCTCTTCTGATGATACTTATCTGGTGACTCGGTTTCTGGGGGGGGCTGAAGGAAGAGATTCGAGTGGCTATCACCTTGCATCGCCCGAAAGATGTGGACACAGCGAGCGCCTTGGCTCAGTTGCAGGAAGAGGAATTGGAAAATTCAAAGAAGAAATTCAGTCCCAAGGAAGCAAGTAAACCTGCATTCAAGCCATATATTGCAGCAGACAAAGCAAGGCAAGCTGAGCCTGAGAAAGCTAAGGGGAAAGTGACTGAGGATAAGTTGGGTTCCCTGAAAGCATATAGAAGACAACAAGGGTTGTGTTTCAGATGTGGAGAGAAATGGGGGCCAGGACATAAATGCCCAACTCAGGTTCCTATTCATGTTGTGGAGGAACTGTTGGATGCTTTGGAAGATGGTGAGGAAACTGAGATGAGTACTATGGAAGATTCTGTGGAACCTGAAGCTGTTATGGCCATTGGTGACAGTCCAGTAAAGCTCAAGGACAAAAGAAAAACTATGAGGTTGAGTGGATTCATTGGCAATATGGAAGTCTTGATACTTGTTGACTCAGGTAGTGTGGGTTCCTTCATCAGCCCTGAAGTTGCTGCTAAACTCAAGACTCAGTTACAGGACTGCCCTGCTGCTCAGTACATTACTGCTGATGGTACACCAATGACTTGCTCCCAGCACATACCACAATTGGCTTGGAGTACTCAAGGACAGACTTTTCAAACAGATGTTGGGATTCTGTCATTGAAATGCTATGATATGATATTAGGAGAGGATTGGCTTGAGCAGTGTAGTCCCATGTGGGTGCATTGGACCAAGAAGATAATGAGATTCATGCATAAGGGTACCAGAGTCACTCTGAGGGGAATCAAACCTGAGGTTACCAAATGCTCAGCTATCAGTGCTGGCAGGTTGAAAGGCCTCATCAGAAGGCAGGCTATTACCCATTGTGTACAGCTCTTGCCTAATGTTGCTCAGCCCTTGTTCCAGAATTGGTTTCACAGTAAGTGTGCAGTATATCTCAGTCAGAAACCAAAGAGCCCAACATACAACAACAACAGCATAGCCTTTCAGTCCCAAGCAAGTTGGGGTAGGATAGAGTTGAAACCCACCAAGAGCCCCAAGTCACGGTTCAGTCACTTCAATAGCTGCTTTCCAAGCACTCCTATTCAAACATAGATCTCTAGGTATATCCCAAGCTTTCAAATCTCTTTTTATTGCCTCTCCCCATGTCAATTTCGGTCTTCTCTATCTCTCCTCATATTATTAGCTTGGCTTAGAACTCCACAATGCACAGGTGCCTCTAGAGGATATTCAGCAATTGGTTTCACAGTATCAGGATATTTTTCAAGAGCCTACCACACTACCACCAAAGAGACCATGTGATCATCACATTACTTTGGTTCCAGGAGCTCAGCCTGTGAATGTCAGGCCTTACAGATATGCACCCATTCAGAAGAGTGAAATAGAAAGGCAGCTGTCTGAAATGTTAAGAAATGGAATCATCACTAGCCCCTATGCATCACCAGTACTTCTAGTTAAGAAGAAAGATGGAAGTTGGAGGTTTTGTGTGGATTATAGACACTTGAATGCTGTTACTGTAAAGAATAAACACCCTTTACCAGTGGTAGATGAATTAATTGTGAGCTCACTGGTGCTAGATGGTTTTCAAAGTTGGATCTTAGATCAGGCTATCATCAGATTTGTATTGCTGATCAAGATACACACAAGACAGCCTTCAAGACACACAGTGGTTTGTATGAATTCTTGGTGATGCCATTTGGTGCACCTGCAACTTTTCAAAGCGTCATGAACAATTTGTTTGCTTCATTATTGAGGAAAGGAGTACTTGTCTTTATGGATGATACTTTGATATACTCTCAAACATTGGAGGAGCATTACTCATTGCTGAAGCAAGTATTTGATATTATTAGAAAACATCAGTTCTTTGTCAAGCTTAGTAAATGCTCTTTTGCACAGCAGCGCATAGAGTACCTTGGTCATTGTATATCTGCTGAGGGGGTAGCAACAGAACCAACTAAGATCAAGGCAGTACAAGAATGGCCTGTGCCTAAGAATATCAAAGAATTGAGGGGATTTCTAGGTCTCACAGGTTATTACAGGAAGTTCATTAGGCATTATGGGATGTTGAGCAGACCATTAACTGAACTACTCAAGAAAGGTGTACCCTTTGTCTGGACTCCTTCCACTCGGGAGGCTTTTGCTGTTCTTAAGCTAGCTTTGGTTCAGGCACTTGTCCTAGCAATACCAAACTTTGCAAAGCCATTCATTCTGGAAACAGATGCTAGTGACACTGATTTTGGGGCTGTGCTGATGCAGGAGGGGCACCCTGTTGCATATCTCAGTAAACCTGTATGTGCTAAAAACCAAGGGCTCTCTACTTATGAAAAAGAGTGCATGGCAATTGTGATGGCAGTAGACAAGTGGAGGTCTTATTTACAACATCAGGAATTTGTGATAAAGACTGATCATAGAAGTCTGTTATTTTTGACAGAACAGAGAGTTCATACAAAATTACAGCACAAAGCTCTGTTGAAATTAATGGATCTGAATTACACCATTCAATACAAACAAGGATCAACAAATGTGGCTGTTGATGCTCTATCAGATGCAACCCTGTCACAACTGTTTGTGCCTGGTCAGCCTGTACACCATCTTGGCTCTCTAATCTCATTGAAGGATATAATTCAGACCCAGAAGCTCTGAAGCTATTGGAGCAGTTGGCTATTTCCAATACTAATGACAAAGGTTATGCTCTCACTGATGGTGTAATTCGTTACCAGGGCAGAATTTGGATTGGCAACAATGCCTTGGCTCAACAACATGTTATTCAGTCACTACACAGCAGTGGTGTTGGAGGCCATTCAGGCTACCATGCAACTCTTCAGCGTGTCAAACAGCTGTTTGCTTGGCCTAAGATGAAAGAAGCCATCAGAAGTTATGTTCAGAGTTGTGAAGTGTGTCAGCAGGCCAAAACTGAGAGAGTAAGGCTACCTAGGCTGTTAACACCTTTGCCGGTTCCTGAGCAGGCTTGGTCGGTTATCACAATGGATTTTGTTGAAGGGCTTCCTCAATCCAACCGTTTCAATGCTATTCTGGTAGTGATTGATAAATTCGCGAAATGTGGACATTTTGTACCATTGGCTCATCCTTTCACAGCCCTGCAAGTAGCTCAGTTATATATGGATCATATATATCGTCTTCATGGCCTTCCCCAGGTGATCATTTCAGACAGGGATAGGATATTTACTAGTGCATTGTGGCAGAATCTGTTCAAGTTGTCAGACACACAATTGCACATGAGCTCCTCTTATCACCCACAGTCTGATGGCCAGACTGAAAGACTAAATCAGTGCTTGGAAGCTTACCTTCGATGTACTGTCCAATCTTGTCCAAGGCAATGGAGTAAGTGGCTGCCATTAGCAGAGTTCTGGTATAACACTAATCATCATACAACCTTGGGCAGGACACCGTTTAAAGTACTTTATGGGTATACTCCAAGGCATTTTGGGATCTCTAATACTGATGCCTGCCATCCATCTGAATTAGAGGACTGGCTCAATGAAAGACAGCTACTGAATCAGGTTATTCAGCAGCAATTAGTTTGAGCAAGTCAAAGAATGAAGCATCAAGCAGATAAGCATAGGTCGGAGAGGGAGTTTGCAGTGGGAGACATGGTCTATCTGAAGCTACAACCTCATGTACAAACTTCAGTTGCCTCTAAGTTTAACCAGAAGCTTGCTTATCGATATTTCGGGCCTTACAAGGTGTTGGCAAGGGTTGGCTCAGTAGCCTATAAGTTGGACCTTCCTGCTACGACTAAAATTCACCCAGTGATTCATGTCTCACAACTAAAGAAGCAGGTATCACCAGCTGTGGAAGTTTCTGAATATCTACCACCTGCCATTGACGTATCTGAAGGCTCTGAAGAGTCTGACTCTGTTGCTGCGGTGAAATTGTTGCCTGATCAAATCATGGACTTCCAGGTTGGTAAGAACTGGCTCTGCTACTCATACTTAACTGTTAGTTCGCTGGGCAGGATTGCCAAAGCAGTTGTCATCTTGGGAGGAAGCTTTTGATTTGCGCCGGAGGTTCCCAGATGCTCCAGCTTGGGGACAAGCTGGACTTGAAGGGGTGGGTACTGTCATGTGCCGGAAGTGGAACAGGAATAAGAAGGTGGCAGGTTAAGCTCTTGGGCCGTCGAACCGACTGGATAGCTGGGCCGTATAGCTTGTCTTGGGCCTGTGTGCCGACAGCAGGTATATATTACCCTGTAACTGAATGAGGAATCCATCGAACAGAATCTGTAACTGAAACCCCAACAATTCTGTCTGGACTTCTCCGTGAATGCTGTTCTTGCTGTTCCCAACCCTTCCAATCCTGTACCTCTGATTCCAATCTCTTGGAGCCTTCGTGCTCTAGTTATCGGTTACGTTACAGATTTCTCTAACAAAAAAATGAAGTACAACAGCAAACACTTCAGGGTTCTCCCCTCCCACACCAGGAAGTGTCGGATATCTATACCCGGGTATCCGAGCCAAAGGATTAATGAGCGTCACGTCGGCTCATCCGATAGTTAAGGACGCAACTGCCACCTCGTCCGACTCCGAGGACTAGGTTTCCGCCTCGTCCAACCCTAGGGGCCGGGCCACGCCTCATCCAACTCCGAGTACCCCAGGGGCCGGGCCACGCCTCATCCAACTCCGAGTACGAGGTTTCCGCCTCGTCCGACCCCCAGGGGCCGGGCCACGCCTCGTCCAACTCCGAGTACGAGGTTTCCGCTTCGTCCGACCCATAGGGGCCGGACCACGCCTCGTCCAACTCCGAGGACGAGGTTTCCGCTTCGTCCGACCCCAAGGCGTGGGCTCCGACTCGTCCGGTCCCACGGGGAGGGCTCCGTCTCACCTGACCCCCGAGGGTCATATTCCGTCTCGCCCGGCCCCCAGGGCGAGATTTCTGCCTCGTCCGTTCCCTAGGGTCGGATTTGCTATCAGACAAAAGCAGTGGCCCCAGGGTGGGACCCGAACCGCTTCAACCACTATGGCATGGAGGCGCACGCCCGAGAGCACGTCTCGGACGCATCCTGATGCAACTGGCGGTCGCATCAGGCCATGCTGGGAGACTCACGTCACCCACCGCGTCAACAGGCCGGCACTGTGCTGCCAACTCTCTGCCTGACCACCGTCCAACGTCAGTCAACTGGCGTCAGTTGGCTGGCACTGTACCGCCAGCCCCCCGTATGGCCTCTGTCAGGGGGACCCTTTTGACCATTCCGTCTGCTCGGATGGGACGGAAGACAAGAACGGCGCACGACTCCCACACGTATGCTGCAGCTGCCAACAGGACCCCGGTGCGATGCCGCTGCCACCACGATCTACAGGGTCAGCGGGACCCACGCGAAGAGGAGGACGGCACATCTCTGGGAGCCTTATTTCTCTTTCTTTTTTCTTCTTCCCTTCGGCTGTAACCCCTGCTTTCCCTTCGCCTATAAAAGGGAAAGCAGGGCGTCCCAACCCGGGACCGATTCATCGAGCAAGTACATCACACAGCATCGGTTCACCGCACCGTATCAGACACCGAGCAATCGAACCACAGAGACTTGGGAGCTACCTCCCTCTCTCGCCAGTTTATAACCCCCTACTACAAACTCAGTGCTGATAACACGAGCAGCCCGAAACTAGACGTAAGGACATTCGGCCCGAACCAGTATAATCCTTGTGTTTTCTTAGCACACCATCCGAGCCAGACGCGCAATATACAAATTTATTCGTTGGTGTTTACTCAAAACACCGACAGGAAGCATCAAATTATGCAAAGAAATTCTACTCAGTGTAGAACCTAACTTAGAATGGCATGGTTAGTTTTATTAACAACAGAACCAGTTAAACAACAAAGTAGATTCGGTCCATCTCAAAGCCAAACTTTGCAATCCATCAACCGGATGTCCATGGAACAGAGACCTCACCTCCGTAGCACCCGGCGACGATGGCGAGGTTCGCGGCGTAGGTGACGGCGGCACGGGCGGCGCCAAGGCGCACCCGGTGCCGCGACAGCAGCCCGAACGCGGCTCCAACCATCCCTGCACAGCAACCGAATCGACAAAACCCATGGGATCAGGAACGCCTGCCCAGGGCAGGACCTGACCCGAGAAACGCAAACGAGGCATGGGAATGGGGGACGGCTCACCAGCCACGACGGCCGGAATGATGATCCGTTCCCTCCAGTCGGCGAGGAACGGATCGGTAGTTTCCGGCGTCCCTGAGCCGGCGGCCTCATCGGTGGGAGCAGCCATCCTCGTGTCGGCGGCGCCGGCGCCGGCGGTTTTTGACCCGCGGTGACGGAGCACGGGTTGAGTGTTGGAGATTCGGGCTACAAACTTGCGTGATTCGGCCCGCTGATCTGTTAACTGCGATGGGCCATGGCTCATGGGCTGGGCAAGGAGGCTTTGCTCGAGCGAGCGAGGAGGCACGTGGAGACACAAAGGTGGAGGTAGGGATGAAAACGTATCGGATACGAACGGATATCATTGATATTATATTTATTTTTATATTTTTGTCCGGATTTGGATTCAAATACGAATAGTGTCAATCATACCGGATAGGATACGATTAGAGTGTCAATCATACCGGATAGGATACGATTAGATATCGACATCATAAATATGCGATTTGAGTATTCGGATACGGATACGGTATCGGATATTGAATATCTGGACTTGGATACGGACATATTTAAACCTCTCTGAACGGATTCGGTCTCGAATATGGTCGGAAAATACCCGTACCATTTTTCACCCATAGGTGGAGGCAAGCCCACACACTGCTCTTGGATGGATTAAATAAATAGGATAGAGGATGAGAGATGGGCGGAGCTCAAAGGGGGAAAGATAGGAATGACGAATGTTGCCATGGATGGTTACCGATGTTGTAGAAGGGTACGACGAGGAGTGTGATGGACGACATTACTCCAGCCTATGATTCATGGTACCAACCTTCGGTAATTAAGAATTCCAAAAATCCAAAAATCAGATTAAAAATAGAAAAAAAATCTTTCTTGAGAAGCGACGGGTACCTCCTCTAACCGTTGCACCCTAAAGTCACATGTGAGTCTAAAGACTTATTTGGTAGAGCTCCACCATTAAAAAAGTGAATCTGGATCTGAAATTCATCTAGATCAACCATGGACCTGAGACTCACTGAAGTGTTTGGTACAGCTCCAATGTTTCTTTCTATCTCACCGACACTTGGCCCCATGCGTGGGTTATGAAAGAATAGAAAAGAAGATAGACTCTTCTTGTTCCTCCCGACGTCTGGTGCACGGGAACTCACGGCCACGGCGGGAGAAGCCCTGGCGGCCTCGACGACACTGGTACAGGCAGGGCAGCGTGGGGCACGGCGGTCCTCCATCTCGTGCGCGGGGCATGACGGTTCCCGTGGCCGCCGCCGTGCTTGCGCAGTCACGTGCGAGGTAGGGGCTGGGCTCGCGGCGGACCCTTGAAGTAGGGTGTGCATCAGGGCCGCTCTTGCACGGCAACGGCACAAGGCAGGGGCCAGAGCTCGCGAGGAAGAGAGAATGGCCGAGCTCCCGTGCCTGCGGAGAAGGGATGAAATAAGAACGAACTATTTTTTTCCCGTGTAATGGTGGGTAATTTTCTCTAACTCCTTAAAATTTGGATTTGGTGTAGCACCCTTTGAGGTGGTCCACCAATTTGATGAATTTGGGGGGTAGATCCACCATTTTGGTGGATTAGATCCACGGTGTAGCTGTTGGATCAAAAAACGATTGGGAACAAGAAAGTGAATCTAGATCGAGTTTTGGTAAATCTGGAGCTGGTGGAGCTCTTCCAAACCGGCTCTAAAGGGCATATCCATTCCACTCGTGTTCATACGTCGAGCCGGTAGTTGTGAGGAGTCCATCATCACCACTGGTTGGTAACACGAACAGGCGATGATAACCCCATCACTGTCGACTCTATTTACGAACCGGCGGTGATGTTAATAAATCCTGTGGTAAAAGTGTTTTAGGGAATGAGTAGTGTATGGCAAGAACTTATAAAGAAGTACCTAAAAAATAAAATCATTGATGATGTCTATTGAAAACCAGGAGATTCATTTGATCGGGCCTTATGAAGGTTATAGATCGTTTCCTGGAACTTTCAAGTTTAATCTTCGTAGTTGACAACAAATTAGCTTTTGGAAGGACAAGTGGTTAGGGAACTTTACTCTTAATTAAAGGACGATACCCTTCCTTATACAATATTGTGAGGAAAAAATACATTTCAGTTGCTCATTCATTTGGTAATACACCAACCAACATTAGCTTTCCAAGGACATTAGTGGGGACAAGTTATTTCAGTGGGATGATTTGGTTGCAAAAATTGCAATGCAATTAGATAACCAACATGACTGTATCAAACGGTTCCCTACCGGCCCCGTTCGGCTTACCTAGAAATTGGCTTGTTCGACTTGTTTTTTCAGCCAGAACAGCATAACAGTGTTTTTCTCTCACAACAATTCAGACAGAACAGTGTTTTTCAGTCAGTTTCAGCCAAGATTCAGCAAGCCAAACGGAGCCAGGTAAACCAAACAACTCTACCTCTAAATAAATTTATTTGAAAGTTAAAATTATCCCTAAAAATTAAGATTTTTTGTTTGGTTCATAAAGAGAATTGAAAGAGGGATGGTAGGAGTTGTTTTTCTACAACGAAGAGGCTATCCAACATTTATTTATTGATCGCCATCACTCAAGATTTATTTGGAGAGTTGTTGAAGTAGCTTTTGGTTTACGTTCACCGACCAGAATGGCAGATTTCTTATGAGTTTGGCTTCAACAAGAAGACACCAAACTATGTTCTTAGATTTGTATAAGAGCAAGTGCAATTATTTGTCTATCTCGTTGAACAGAAATAATGTGGTCTTTGAAAAAGAAAAAGAATATATTCTTATTTCAGGTTATTTTCAGAGCTACGTATTGGATGCGATTCTGGACCATACTCTAAAAAAAGTGTATATCAAGCTTAAAATGAGAATACCATGCTTTAGAGATGCCGGCTTGATTCGTCAAGTATGGATCGTTGGAAACGGCGGGCTTTGACTCATCAAGTATGGATGGTTAGTCACCTAATAGAATTACTGTCTACTCCCTCCATCATAAAATAAATACACATCTCGTTTTTCGAAGAGTCAAACTCTCTAATCCCTACATCTCACTTGTTAGTTTTGCTTTTTAAGAGTATGCTTTTATAGTCAAAAGTTAAATATGTAATAAAGATTGATTATGTATATACTTCCTCGGTCGATAAAATAATACAATTATAAAATTTGTGTCGGTCAAACTAACTTAAGGTTGGCAAGTTCATAGTAAATATTATTAGTATTTATGTCTCTAAATAAATTTATTATGAAAATGTATTCTATAACTAATCTAATGGTACCTAGTGCCTATTTGGTTGATGGCGTCCACACCTGACCTTCGCAAACTGAATGCCGTAAAAAGTATAGTGAGCAAAATCGAAGCCATGCTTGTAGCAAAGTTTGGTACGAAAATGAGTATATGACATATGTGACATGATACTAAGAAAAAGTGTGGCGTGCCAATAGTTGTGGCAGTGAACCGAATAGCTGTCGAAAAACTATGGCACGGTCAACCTTTAGAGTGGTTAGTTTTGGTCAATGAACCAAACGGACCCTAATTTTGTACCATGAATGTTAATACTTTTTTAATTAATTTTTTTTAAAAAAATAATTGGTTGACTTCTCTAAAAATAAAAATTATATTATTTTATAGATAAGGAGTAACTCACAAGGAGACCGGAATAATTTTTTTCCAAAAAAAAACTGGGAGAAACAAAAGAAGTCGGATCCAACCACAGTGCCTGTTTGGTACCGTTTCATCAGCCGCTTCTCCTGTGCGCCAACCAAACGCCCCCAAGCCGCTCAGCTTTGACAACGAAGCCCTGGGATTTCCGCAGAGAGGAGCACGAGGGAGGCGAAGCTGGAAAAACCAGCTTGACCCAGCTTACTCTGACACTGGTGGGACCAAGGGTGGCCATGGGATCTTTTTCCCCCAGCTGGGCGGCCGGTGTGCTGCACGGCCAGACGAGGCGCGATGGAGGTGGAGAGGTAGGACGGGAGGGGAGGGGGAGTGCGGTGTGGCGTTGCGCTCGGCGGCATATGGTGGCGCTTCGCTCGATGGCGGAGCAGAGCCCGGCCGCCGTTGGGGCGGAGAGCAGAGCCCGCTGGCGCTGCGACGGGGGCGGCGACGACGACGGCGCCAGGGGCGGAGAGCAGAGCCCGGCCAACGCTGGGACGGGGGCGGCAAGGATCAGTGGCGAATCTAGGATTTTGTCTAAGGGTATGTCGTCCAAAAATTTTCATATACAATTCGGTAAATCCATTTCAGCAATTCGGTAATAATTGTAAAATTGACAACATAATTCGATATATATGCACTAAATAACACAGTAAGGCTGAAATTCATTGATTAAGTTCAAACCATCCATTAAGTATAGTATAAATAGTTCAAAAGCCACACCGATAATTGAAATAAGGCATAAAAGAGAACCAGAGACTTACAATGATATTTTTATGACTATTTTATTCGATGCTTTCGAAGGGACATAAATGTATTGATTATATTATCTTCATCAACTTCAAAAAAAAATATCCCGCTCAATGAAAGTGACTAGACAGTCATCCAGAAGACTATCTCCCATATGATTTCTTAACTTTGTTTTCACAAAAACCATTGCAGAAAATACCCTTTCAACACTTGCCGTTGTCACAGGTAGAAACAATATCAATTTGAGGAGCTCATAAACCATATCATACACTTTGTGCCTCTTTGTTTCAACCAGCTTAACTGAGAGATCAACAATATTTTCTAGACCTTTGAATCTATCATCCTGTCTCACGTCATCAATATAATTATCTAGCTGCAATTCAAGTTTGAGTAAATTATTATTTGAGAACTCCTTTGGGTAGAACTCAGCTAGTCTACGTAGCTTCTGTGTATCAAAAGAAGCAAATGACTTAGAAGGACCGAAGGCTGACATATAAGACAACAACTCCATATTAATATCATCAAACCAATTATCAAGTTCTTGACTTATTTGATCAATGACACCAACATATATTTCTCTTCTAAAGTGGTCATCATTGGTTTGCTTTCGGGCACGAGCTTTCCTTGCTGATTTTCCATAAGGAACATAATCACCATCCATAGCAGGAACTTTAACACCATGTTTATCGCAAAATGAAGTGACCTTCTCAAGAAAATTATTCCAACCATCAGACCTCAATTCTTGCATTCTTTTCTTTGCCACATTAATAAATGATATTGCATTAAGAATATCTTGGTCCCTTCTTTGCAAACACTCAGATAACTCATTTGTATATCCAAGAATAATATACACTAAATATGCAAAGAAAACAAACTCAAAGTTCTCAAACGCTCCGATCACAAAATATATACAGTTACCTGGAGCATTGTCCAAAACATACTTCTTCACTTCTTCACTATTTTTGTCGCAGAACCGACCAATTTATAAGAGCACAAGTACAATGGCAGCCCGCAAGCGGTCGCGCTGTCATACTTGAACCCATATAAACCCGGTAGTCCGTTGAATACCACGACGGGTCTCGATAAACGATTTACAACAACCAAGATCGTACATGATTCAACATACATGTCACATATTATATAAAGTTCACAGATACATTTTCATCATCAGAGTATGAAACCAGTTATTACAAACCGAGTTTGATAGATAAAAGTGGAAGCAAATTAAGTTTGAAAGTAAAGTTTCTAACATAGTTTAGTACAGTGTCGAAATAAGATCACAGTCCACAAAACCAAATAGAGGGATTAATAAAGAAGCCTGCCCAAGGCTTACTCCTCATCTACGGCGGGATAGAAGCAACTCTTGCAATAACCATGATACACGGTGCCATTTGCAACAATGGAAAATAAAACCCTGAGTACGAGAAGGTACTCAGCTAGACTTACCCATCATAAACCAGAAATCAAATGACTCCAAGGATTATGCAAGGCTGTATAAGTGGGGATAGCTTGACAACATTTTGCATAAAAGCGATTAACTTAGTTATACAATTATGGTTCCAATATCAGGTTAATTATAACTATCCATCTCTAGATTAGCAACTATCATGTGCCAAACATGTGGTATATCCATTTAAAAGCATACAATAGTAACCATAGCAGGTATTGTAATTCCATATTCATTCGAACCATCATGTTCCACAACACAGTTACTACGATGCTGGAGCTAGCCAAGTTTCTCACTATCCGGAAGAGACGGCGATTCGAATCGATTTCAACCAGCTAGGAATTTATTCCTAACACAAACCCACACTTCCCCCGTCGGGGTCGCGTCGGGTCACCTTTGGTACAACTTAGGTACACATTTCATGGGTCTGTACCGCGCCGCACAATCTGGGACACCAAATGCCAGGACGTTCAGGCCTAGCCTGCCCTTAGGCTCAGTCTGATCGCCCCCCGCAAGGAGTGCACAACAGAACAGGGCCCCGCCTGAGTTGAGCTACTCGGCTTCGCGGTCGGAACGAGTTATCCGGCCAGCTAAGTGATAGTCATGTGTTCAATCTTGTCAGAAGTTCCAACAACGATATGGTCCTTAATCGGCACAGACGAAATCACATGAGTCATCCTACCATAGACTCCGTCCGGCCTCGATTTACTTTTTAACCCATGATTCTTTTCCACGATAGCAAATATAGACAACCGTGCTTTGGTATCCACCTATATCTCGCAGGTGACAGGAAATCACCCGACTTCTACCGGTCTAAGCATGGCTAAGCATATATTCGATCCTGGACCTATACAGGATGAAAGGTGTATATATCTAGACAAGGTAGTTCCATGCATCAAGTGTTTCCATTCAACTCTTATAACCTAATGCATCAATCATAAGTACTTAAGTAATCATTTGTAAAATATTAGGAGACTTATAATGCTCCGGGGCTTGCCTTTCAGAAAAGAAGTGGAGCGGTGATCAGGGCACTCCGGAGGCTTTTCTGGGGTCTGCTCCTCGTCTTCGGGAGTTGCGGCTTGAGGAATCTCCTGCTCATCCCCTTCCTCTCCTTTGTTGAATTCCAGCAATGTTATCTCCTCTGTCGATCCAATATGCATGAATATGGCATAAGGTATTGCGAATGCATACATGCGTACAAGTATAAAATGATGACACATGATGAATGCATTTGTATAAGTATTCTTAACAGCATGGTGTTAACAAATGCATCATATTTTACCAAGTAGGTGCATATCTCTTCTTGATTACTTAATCAAACACATTTACAATTCATTCACTACACACAAAACAACAGCTGCTTGTTTTACTCATAACTGAAGTTCTACTTATCCAAATGCCGTGATATTAGACTTTCTAGAAATCTTATAAAATTTTCTACAACTCTTATTTAATCACTAAAAGCTAATTCACACTTTATCTTAACCAAAACAGACAATCAATCCAGCGCTGTCCAAAAATTCTAGAGAGCAAGCATTTCGGAATACTAACTTTAAACAGCTATAAATCCTAAACCCTTTGGCCTATTGCTCTGAAATTTTAACACAAGATAGATGAAGAAGTTTGCTACAACTTTGTTATTAACCATTTTTACAGCAAACATCATTTTGACTATGCAACATTCTAAACCACAGAATCTATCCGAAAACTCTTCTCTCCCGAATTATAAAGCAATGATATTTCTATTGCATATAAACATTCCAAATTTGACTTCACCAATCATACCAACAGTACAAGGAAATCAAATACACTCAAGAAAACATAAGGCCATGCCCAAACTATTTATTTAAATGCCTTTATCAATTTACTAAGATACTTAGGTTAAATAATAAACATATACCAAATGTGTATCATAAATTCTCAGAAAATTACAGTGGCTTACTAGTGCTACCAATAGACTACTGTAAAAGTTTCATGCCATTTTACCCAGTAAAACATCCTATACAAAAATGACAATGCAGAAAGGTTTAAAATAACATAAATAGGAAATCATAGTGAAAAAGTGTCAAGAAACAGATTTTATATTTTTCCTAGCATCCCTATGTTACTAGGATAACCTCCAACAAATTTCATGCATATTGGATTCATAAATAATTTATAAAAATTCATACAAGGGTTACTTATTTATAAAAGAAAAATCTGTAACTACAAATCTATACATGCACTGATTCTTAACTTTTTACCAGAGCTCATACATGTCAAGAATAGCTTACCACAAAAATTTCATAATTTTTGGAGCACAGGAACTCTAGATATTAAATAAACAAGTTTGCATGCATTCAAAAACACATTTCAAATTTCTATTTAAATCTGCCAAAATTTCTACTGTAAGTGTCAAGATCATATTTTTATTAAATACTACACTTCCTAAGTAACACTACCAAATTTATTTCACAATTTTTGAAGCTATACAACTGGAGATCTAAAAATCATAAAACACATGAAATCTAGAATCAAAATGAACTATCCTTCTCTACTACTGTCGCTGACCAGTGGGACCCGCGAACCAGTGACCCCACACGTCACTGAAACAAGAACAGAGCAGGCGGCGCTGGACTAGCTTGCGCGGCCAGAGCTCGCTGATGGCGAGGTTGCCGGCGGTGACATCAACACGTGACGACCCTCGTGACCTAACGCATCTAGTGAGCTACTTGGTGGGACCTCTCGTCGGTGCTAGCGACGACGACGGCGACCATGGTGGCTCGGAGGAGCGGGACGGCGGCGCTACACCAGTGGAGACCACGGCAAAGAAATCTCAAGCGCAGACGAGCTTCTACAGACTCAAGCGAACCTAGCGCACAAGCTATGGCGAGGAAAGGTGGACGGTGATGGCGTGGTCACGACGACGGACTCAGCGGTAGGACTCCGGCGAGCTTGTGTGCGGTGTAGAGGCTTTATCGGCGTGGTCAGAGAGCATGGGTGTACGTGGTGAATCACGGGGGGGGGCGGTGGAGTGGTTGCGGTGGTGAATGGCGAGGCAGAGCTTAGCCGGTGCCAGGAATGGCGACGGCGGACGCTCAGCAGCTGCATGTTCTTGCTTCAGTGCGCCTAAAGGTGAAGGAGGAGCTAGGAAAAAAGAAATGGTGGCGCGAGGATGGAGCGATGGAGTGGACGCGATATATCTTGCGCTTTAGCCCGACACTGACCGCTGACTGGCAGGATACCAAATGACGCAGCGGCGTTGTTTCGGCTCCACCTGCGCGCCGAGCTCTCTGACGATCGACCACCGAGTTGTTGTTCGATTCATTGATTCAGAAACCGCGATGCAAGCCTGACAGCGTGAATTGATGATGATTTAACTGCTAAACCGTGCTCCATCGTGCAAATGACCTAAACGACTTTTGTATACCTATGTACCAGCTCCATTTCTTATTAAAGAATCATGTGCTAATTCGCAACCAAAATCGAGTTATATCATCCCCAATGTGAGCTTGTCAGTCTGTCAGTTACAAAGGACTTGGTGAAAATTGCTAAGTGTTGAAATCTGTGATTTGTTGATTTTTTGAGCTCCAAAAGACTAAGCTATGCACTTTATTATTTCCTGACCCAAAAATAAAAGTTGTTCTCCATGACAATTACTACGACTTTGTTTTAGTGACCACATACATGCATAGCCTCTATCATATGATTCAAACATGGTCAAACCTAGTACATTCAAATGATGACTTATTCATGAACTATGACTTAGTGACCCATTTAGCCATAGCCATGAATACCAAAGTTGTTCATAATGATACTCTAAACATGTTTAAGCTATTTGCAAGGTCACACAATCATTTACATGGATTCACTCATGATCATATGCATATATTCCAAGAAACATGAAATAACAAGAAATGTTGCATATGTTTCAATCTCATGTTTCAATTGTAAATGCTCATATATGAATGCTTGATGCTCATGCTATGCAAGTCAATTTATGCAAGGCTAACACCTAGGGTGTTACAGCCCCTTCCCCTTATAAAAATCTCGTCCTGAGATTTGCAAGACCTACCATTCTTGGAAAAATGCGGGATAAACCTCTCGTAAATAATCTTCTCTTTCCCACGTAGCATCTTATTCACTGTGATTGTTCCACACCACCTTATAGAACTTAATGACCTTACTCTAGGTTACTCTTTCCATCTCTTCTAATACTCGAATTGGCTTTTCTTCATAGGTCAAATCTGATTGAAGCTGTACGTTGGTGGGTGCAATAGCTTCTTCAGGTACTCAAAGATATTTCTTCAACTGAGAAACATGGAAGACATCAAATATTGCACTCATCTCTGGTGGAAGTTGTAACTTATAAGCAACATTCCCCTTTCGTTCCAGAATCTTGTATGGCCCTACATATCTAGGTGAAAGCTTCTTTTTCATCCCAAATCTCTTCACCCCTTTCATGGGTGATACTTTCAAGTATACATAGTCACCTACTTCAAAAGTTAGGGGTCTTCTTCTTCTATCAGCATAACTCTTTTGTCTCAATTGAGCTGCCTTCATATGATGTTGGATCACACGTACTTGCTCTTCAGCTTCATTGACAAAGTCAATACCAAAGTATCTCCTTTCACCGGGCTCAATCCAATTCAACAGAGTTCTACATTTTCGGCCATACAAGGCTTCAAATGGAGCCATTTTGATACTCGCTTGATAACTGTTGTTATAGGAGAACTCAGCTAAAGGTAACCATTTCTCCCATGAACCTTTTGAAGATATAACACAAGCTCTAAGCAAATCTTCTAGGGTTTGGTTCACTCGTTCCGTCTATCCTAAAGTTTGTGGACGATATGCCAAACTTCTGATTAGCTTGGTTCCCAAAGCCTGGTGCAAGTGCTCCCAGAAACGAGCTATGAACTGTGGTCCTCGATCTGAGATTATGGTCCTGGGTACTCCATGTAGTCTCACGATATGAGAAAAATATAGTTCAGCGTACTTCCCCACGTGATATGTTGTGTGAACTGGTACAAAATGTGCTGACTTGGTGAGACGATCTACAATGACCCATATGGAATCATGTCCTCGAGGTGTCATTAGAAGGCCTGTGATAAAGTCCATACTGATTTTCTCCCATTTCCAACCTGGAATAGACAATGGCTGAATTATTTCGGCAGATTTCATATGAATAGCTTTTACTCGACTGCAGTTATCGCACCTAGCGACATAGGCTGTGATCTCCTTCTTCATCTTAGTCCACCAAAAATGGGTTTTCAAATCTTGGTACATCTTACTACTACCCGGATGAATAGACAATTTGGATGAGTGAGCTTCATCTAAAATTTGGTTCCTAAGCTCACGGTCTTTTGGCACCACAAGTCGGTCCTCAAACCATAACACACCTCTTTCGTCCAATCTAAAATGCTTGGTCTCTTGCTCTTGCATTTTTCTCTTGATGTGACTTATTCCTACATCTGTCTGCTGCAACTCTATGATTTTGCTCTCAAGTGAACAACTGATCGTGATATTGTGTAGTACAGCAGGGTGTAACAAGTTGAATCCATCTTCCAATAATGCTTCCATAGTGTTGCAATGAGACTTTCGACTGAGTGCATTTGCTACTACATTAGCTTTTCCCGGATGGTAACACACTTCTAAATTGTAGTCCTTAATCAGCTTTAACTATCTTCGTTGCCTCATGTTCAGCTCTGGTTGGGTAAAGATATACTTGAGACTTTTGTGGTCGGTATATATATGACATACATTGCCCAACAAATAATGTCTCCATATCTTTAATGCATGAACAACTGCTGCAAGTTCTAAATCATGTGTGGGGTAGTTGACTTCATGCTTTCTCAACTGCCGAGAAGCATATGCAGTAACTCTTCCCTCTTGCATAAGCACACACCCCAAACCTATGCCTAATGCATCACAAAATACATCGAAAGGCTTTTCAATGCCAGGTTGTGCTAGCACAGGTGCTGTAGTTAACAGAGTTCTGAGGGTGTGAAAAGCTGCTTCACATTCTGGTGTCCATTTGTACTTCTCATCTTTCTGAAGTAGTCTGGTCATGGGCTTAGCTATCTTTGAGAAGTCTAGAATGAAACGACGATAATATCCTACTAACCCTAGAAAACTTTGGACTTCATGAACCGAAGTCTGGGCTTTCCAATTCATGACCTCTTGTACTTTCGATGGGTCTATAGAGATTCCATCTCTTGGTGAGATATGACCTAGGAAAGGTACTTTGCTCAACCAAAATTCACACTTGCTAAACTTTGCATATAACTTGTGCTCCCTCAATCTAGATAGAACAATCCTCAGATGCTCTTCATGATCCGTCTCATTTTCTGAATATATCAATATATCATCGATAAACATGACCACGAACTTGTCAAGCTCGGGCATAAATACCGAATTCATCAGGTACATGAAGTAGGCAGGAGCATTCGTTAGTCTGAAAGACATAACCAAATACTCATATAAGCCGTACCTAGTAGAGAAAGCAGTTTTAGGTATGTCCTCCGGTCTGATCTTTATTTGATGGTAGCCTAACCTCAAGTCAATTTTGGAGAATACCTTTGCCTTCGCTAGCTGATCGAACAAGATGTTGATGCGGGGCAACGGGTATTTGTTCTTGATGGTCACATCATTGAGTGGTCTGTAATCTACACACATTCTTAGTGACTTGTCCTTCTTTTTCACAAACAATGCTGGACATCCCCACGGAGATGAGCTAGGTTGGATAAGACCCTTGTCCAATAGATCTTGTAATTGAACCTTAAGTTCTGCTAACTCATTAGGTGGCATTCTATAGGGCCTTCTTGATATGGGTGCCGTACCTGGCACTAACTCAATCCTAAATTCCACATCCCTATCCGGTGGTAAGCCTGGTAATTCCTGTGGAAATACATCCAGAAACTCACAAACCACTGGGATATCACAAAGTGTGGTGGTTTGGATAGCACAAGCTAAATGTTGGAGTTCAAAATTGCGGGAGAGTGGTACTAGAAAAGCCTTCCCTCCCGTGGGTTCTCTCAACATTACAGTACGAGTGCTAGTGTCAATGAGAACACCATGATCCTTCATCCAATTCATGCCTAAGATTACACTTATTGACAACCCGGGCAATATTATCAAATCCGTTATGTACTCCCTCCCTTGTATAGAGATGAGCACGTTTTTGACTATCTTTTTGGTAGAAATAGTACCCCCTGCTGAACTTATATTATAACCACCCTTGCTTACTTCAATTATTTTCTAATCATGTCTAGATGCAAATGCTTGACTCATGAAGGAATGAGAAGCTCCTGAATCAAATAAAACAATAGCGGGATGCTTGTTGACAAGAAACATACCAGCCGTGACAACTTCTCCAGCGGACACTTCCTCAACATCAGTATAGTGCACGTATCCAGGACGTGCCCTTGAGTTTGCCTGCCTCTGATTGTTCTGATTCTAATTGCCATTCTTCTTGGGGTGGGGGCATTCCTTGGCCCAATGGCCCACTTGATTGCAGTTGAAACATGGCTGATTATTCCTAGGTCCTATGGAGCTCCCCTGACTACCAGTCCCTTTTGGTAAGGCAATAGTGAATGCCTTACGGAATGGTTTCTGTGGCCTACTATTCTGAGCTTTAGGTGGTGGAGGCCTAAACTTGGATGCAGGTGGATGGAATTGTGGCCTAGCTATGATAGGCGATCTTGCATGTGAAGATCCGGAGACACCTGCCTTGAATGCCCTCTTGCGACCCTTAGCAGCCGCATGCATATTATTGTGGTTTTCCTGGGTCAGAGCGTCACTGATAAACTCATTGTAAGTAGTGCACTTGGAATTGGCCATGGTCTTCATCAGTTTGGTGCCCAGACCCCGCTTGAAGCTCTCTATCTTCTTCTCCTCAGTATCCACAAAACCTGGCGCATACTTGGACAGGTTGTTGAATGCATGCATATATTCTATGAGGGTCTTTGTCCCTTGAGTGAGCCTCATGAATTCAGCCGCTTTCATGCGCATTAGGCCCGGGGGAATGTGATGTCCCCTAAAAGCCAGCTTGAACTACTCCCATGTCACTCGCGCATTAGCAGGTAGTGATGACAAGAAATGTGCCCACCAGATCCCTGCTGGTCCTTGCAGCTGATGAGAAGCATACTCAGCTTTCAGATGCTCGGTGACTCTTAGCAGGCGAAACTTCTGCTCAATGGTATTGAGCCACTCGTCAGCCCATAGTGGTTCCTCAGCCACCTTGAAGATAGGAGGCTTTGTATCCAAAAATTCCTTGAATGTACTGTGCTGATTTGGCTCGACCCCTTGTTGCTGTGGGTGGCCACGAGCGGTGTTCTGCGCAATGAGGTGTAGAGCTTCCTCCATTGTCCTTTGGCTCCCCAAGAACTGAACAAAGAACTCCTGAGCGGACGGCGGCGGTGGTGGTAAGTCATCACCATTGTCGTCCTGACTGCTACTAGCTCCTACACGGGTGCGAGTCATCTGCGAAGTTGCAACAATAAGTGTTTATTGGACGATGTCAGAGATTGCAGATGAATTGTATACTCATGCCAAACTGAATTTACTGGAGAGAATCTTAAATTCATACAATAAAAACAGAGGCATAATAATTCATTCTCGCAACATGACATCACCAATTTGATCACTTATCGGGCTCACAACGTGTTAACATACTAGTCACTAGGCGACTCTAATCTTCATTATGGTCGCTGTCGAAGCCGGAGATAAGATCATCCTCATTCCAGCCGTCATCTTCTACTAACATTTCTGGACTTCCTCTTCCTCATCAATGATCGGATGCAGTTGATGGTTCAGATAATGCACCTCATGCTGAAGATCCATCACTACATGCTGGGCCCGTGCAAGCTGCTGGCGCAAGTCTCTCTTGGTATACTTCATTCCACTGATAGAGGGGTGGTTCCTAATACCCCGCATAGTGTAAGACTCTCCACAATAGGGTAGGTGTTCCGAAAACCATTAGGAAATTCTCACTCCAACTGGTGCTGCCATCGGTACCATCATCATGTACACTTTGTGAGACAAGGCCATAATGGATAAGAGTTATATAACCGAGTAAGAAATTTATAAGGGGAGGAACAATGTAATTATGTGAATGATAATTATCATGATGCATGCTCGTTCCGTATGTCCTCACAAACTTAGGAAAAATTTGTTTCTAACGGTAGACACGGTGGCATACATACGTTCTCTCATATATAACGTAACTAGTTGAGCTACACGTTTTGTTGTTAGTGTACCTGCATAAGAGTTTCATTTCAGCCCAAACCCATAATGAAATATGCAGAATGTAAATTTAAATACTTCCGTATATGTATACCCATACATATACTTCCGTATCAAGCTACCCGATAACAATTTAAACCCACAATTAAATACGCACCATATACACATGCAAGCATGCATACATAGTCGTACCAAAGCTAACTCTCGCCGACTGCATGCCCACATCTTGCGGTCATGTCACTCATCATCTTACCTTGGCGTAGAGGCATTTGATCCACACATTACCGTTCAAGTGAATGACATCCATACAATAGCACGCCATATGGACAATGAAGTAAAAACCCCCATGTTAGTACTTAAATAGCCACCTAATAGTCCTTAATTTGGGCATAAGGAAAGTGATCATTGGCACACTTTAGATTTCAAATACCTATTTATATAGTATTAGTAGCTAGAAATGGTTTTGGAAAACAAAAACTTTTGTTTTAAATACATATGTGACAATTAACGTTGAATCTTGCTTGATACCAGCTGTCGTAGAACCGAGCAATTTATAAGAGCACAAGTACAATGGCAGCCCGCAAGCGGTCGCGCTGTCATACTTGAACCCATATAAACCCGGTAGTCCGTCGAGTACCACGACGGGTCTCAATAAACGATTTACAACAACCAAGATCGTACATGATTCAACATACATGTGACATATTACATAAAGTTCACAGATACATTTTTATCATCAGAGTATGAAACCAGTTATTACAAACCGAGTTTGATAGATAAAAGCGGAAGCAAATTAAGTTTGAAAGTAAAGTTTCCAACATAGTTTAGTACAGTGCCGAAATAGGATCACAGTCCACAAAACCAAATAGAGGGATTAATAAAGAAGCCTGCCCAAGGCTTACTCCTCATCCATGGCAGGATAGAAGCAACTCTTGCAATAACCATGATACACGGTGCCATCTGCAACAATGGGAAATAAAACCCTGAGTACGAGAAGGTACTCAGCTAGACTTACCCATCATAAACCAGAAATCAAATGACTCCAAGGATTATGCAAGGCTGTATAAGTGGGGATAGCTTGACAACATTTTGCATAAAAGCGATTAACTTAGTTATACAATTATGGTTCCAATATCAGGTTAATTATAACTATCCATCTCTAGATTAGCAACTATCATGTGCCAAACATGTGGTATATCCATTTAAAAGCATACAATAGTAACCATAGCAGGTATTGTAATTCCATATTCATTCGAACCATCATGTTCCACAACACAGTTACTACGATGCTGGAGCTAGCCAAGTTTCTCACTATCCGGGAGAGACGGCGATTCGAATCGATTTCAACCAGCTGGAAATTTATTCCTAACACAAACCCACACTTCCCCCGTCGGGGTCGCGTCGGGTCACCTTTGGTACAACTTAGGTACACATTTCATGGGTCCGTACCGCGCCGCACAATCTGGGACACCAAATGCCAGGACGTTCAGGCCTAGCCTACCCTTGGGCTCAGTCTGATCGCCCCCCGCAAGGAGCGCACAACAGAACGGGGCCCGGCCTGAGTTGAGATACTCGGCTTCGTGGTCGGAACGAGTTATCCGGCCAGCTAAGTGATAGTCATGTGTTCAATCTTGTCAGAAGTTCCAACAATTGTACGGTCCTTAATCGGCACAGACGAAATCACATGAGTCATCCTACCATAGACTCCGTCCAGCCTTAATTTACTTTTTAACCCATGATTCTTTTCCACGATAGCAAATATAGACAACCGTGCTTTGGTATCCACCTATATCTCGCAGGTGACAGGAAATCACCCGACTTCTACCGGTCTAAGCATGGCTAAGCATATATTCGATCATGGACCTATACAGGGTGAAAGGTGTATATATCTAGACAAGGTAGTTCCATGCATCAATCATAAGTACTTAAGTAATCATTTGTAAAATATTAGGAGACTTATAATGCTCCGGGGCTTGCCTTTCAGAAAAGAAGTGGAGCGGTGATCAGGGCACTCGGAGGCTCTTCTGGGGTCTGCTCCTCGTCTTCGGGAGTTGCGGCTTGAGGAATCTCCTGCTGATCCCCTTCCTCTCCTTCATTGAATTCCAGCAACGTTATCTCCTCTATCGATCCAATATGCATGAATATGGCATAAGGTATTGTGAATGCATACATGCGTACAAGTATAAAATGATGACACATGATGAATGCATTCGTACAAGTATTCTTAACAGCATGGTGTTAACAAATGCATCATATTTTACCGAGTAGGTGCATATCTCTTTTTGATTACTTAATCAAACACATTTACAATTCATTCACTACACACAAAACAACAGCTACTTGTTTTACTCATAACTGAAGTTCTACTTATCCAAATGCCGTGATATTAGACTTTCTGGAAATCTTATAAAATTTTCTACAACTCTTATTTAATCACCAAAAGCTAATTCACACTTTATCTTAACCAAAACAGACAATCAATCCAGTGCTGTCCAGAAATTCCAGAGAGCAAGCATTTCGGAATACTAACTTTAAACAGCTATAAATCCTAAACCCTTTGGCCTATTGCTCTGAAATTTTAACACAAGATAGATGAAGAAGTTTCCTACAACTTTGTTGTTAACCATTTTTACAGCAAACATCATTTTGACTACGCAACATTCTAAACCACAGAATCTGTCCGAAAACTCTTCTCTCCCGAATTATAAAGCAATGATATTTCTATTGCATATAAACATTCCAAATTTGACTTCACCAATCATACCAACAGTACAAGGAAATCAAATACACTCAAGAAAACATAATGGCCATGCCCAAACTATTTATTTAAATGCCTTTATCAATTTACTAAGATACTTAGATTAAATAATAAACATATACCAAATGTGCATCATAAATTCTCAGAAAATTACAATGGCTTACTAGTGCTACCAATAGACTACTGTAAAAGTTTCATGCCATTTTACCCAGTAAAACATCCTATACAAAAATGACAAGGCAGAAAGGCTTAAAATAACATAAATAGGAAATCATAGTGAAAAAGTGTCAAGAAACAGATTTTATATTTTTCCTAGCATCCCTATGTTACTAGGATAACCTCCAACAAATTTCATGCATATTGGATTCATAAATAATTTATAAAAATTCATACAAGGGTTACCTATTTATAAAAGAAAAATCTGTAACTACAAATCTATACATGCACTGATCCTTAACTTTTTTACCAGAGCTCATACATGTCAAGAATAGCTTACCACAAAAATTTCATAATTTTTGGAGCACAGGAACTCTAGATATAAAATAAACAAGTTTGCATGCATTCAAAAACACATTTCAAATTTCTATTTAAATCTGCCAAAATTTCTACTGTAAGTGTCAAGATCATATTTTTATTAAATACTACACTTCCTAAGTAACACTACCAAATTTATTTCACAATTTTTGAAGCTATACAACTGGAGATCTAAAAATCATAAAACACATGAAATCTAGAATCAAAATGAACTATCCTTCTCTACTACTGTCGCTAACCGGTGGGACCCGCGAACCAGTGACCCCACACGTCAGTGAAACGAGAACAGAGCAGGCGGTGCTGGACTAGCTTGCGCGGCCAGAGCTCGCCGACGGCGAGGTTGCCGACGGTGACATCAACACGTGACGACCCTCGTGACCTAGCGCATCTACTGAGCTACTTAGTGGGACCTCTCGTCGGCGCTAGCGACGATGGCGGCGACCATGGTGGCTCGGAGGAGCGGGACGGCGGCGCTACGCCAGTGGAGACCACGACGAAGAAATCTCAAGCGTAGACGAGCTTCTACGGACTCAGGCGAACCTACGCACAAGCTATGGCGAGGAAAGGTGGACGGTGATGGCGTGGCCACGACGACGGACTTGGCGGCGGGACTCCGGCGAGCTTGTGTGCGGTGTAGAGGCTTTACTGGCGCGGTCAGAGAGCACGGGTGTACGCGGTGAATCACGGGGGGGGGGGAGGGACGGTGGAGTGGTTGCGGTGGTGAATGGCGAGGCAGAGCTTAGCTGATGCCAGGAATGGCGACGGCGGACGCTCGGCGCTGCGGCTGCTGCCGTGGGTGCGCGCAAAGGCGAAGGAGGAGCTAGGAAAAACGAAATGGTGAGCGCGGGGATGGAGCAGTGGGTGCGGGACGCGATATACTGCGCTTCGGCCCGACACGACCGCGCTAGGCAGGACACCGACGACGCGCGGCGTTGTTTCGGCTCCACGCGGCGCGTGAGCTCTGCGATGGTCGGCCACCGAGTTGTTCGATTCAGTTGATTCAGAAACCGCGATGCAAGCCTGACAGCGTGAATTGACGACGATTTAACTGCTAAACCGTAGCTCCATCGTGCAAATGACCTAAACGACTTTTGTATACCTATGTACCAGCTCCATTTCTTATTAAAGAATCATGTGCTAATTCGCAACTAAAACCGAGTTATATCATCCCCAATGTGAGCTTGTCAGTCTGTCAGTTACAAAGGACTTGGTGAAAATTGCTAAGTGTTGAAATCTATGATTTGTTGATTTTTGTGAGCTCCAAAAGACTAAGCTATGCACTTTATTATCTCCTGACCCAAAAATAAAAGTTGTTCTCCATGACAATTACTACGACTTTGTTTTAGTGACCACATACATGCATAGCCTCTATCATATGATTCAAACATGGTCAAACCTAGTACATTCAAATGATGACTTATTCATGAACTATGACTTAGTGACCCATTTAGCCCTAGCCATGAATACCAAAGTTGTTCATAATGATACTCTAAACATGTTTAATCTATTTGCAAGGTCACACAATCATTTACATGGATTCACTCATGATCATATGCATATATTCCAAGAAACATGAAATAACAAGAAATGTTGCATATGTTTCAATCTCATGTTTCAATTGTAAATGCTCATATATGAATGCTTGATGCTCATGCTATGCAAGTCAATTTATGCAAGGCTAACACCTAGGGTGTTACAATTTTCGGCAAGAAATTTCAAAAGTTTAATGAAGTTTTCTCTGTTGCTAGATTCTTCACTTTCATCATATCCACGAAACGCCAACCCTTGATGCATAAGAAACTTGATACACCTAAGTGAATAAGTCAACCTTTTCTTATAAAGACGAAGATCCTCATCACTCCACTTCTCAATATTATAATCAATTGCTACCTTGGGATTTGTAAAGCCAATGTATCTCTCTTGAGCTGCAATATGTGTCTTAGAACCCATATGTTTGCGAAGTGCTTTCTCTCCTATATTCCAATTCTTCTAGCCATCAATAGTAAATGTGTCTGACCCAATACCCTTCTTGAACAAATAGCATATGAAGCAAAACACAGTATCCTTCTTAATACTATACTCAAGCCAATCATTATTGTACATCCAACATTAGTTGAATCCTCGATCCCTATCTGAAATCTTTCTTTTTGAAAAATCATGTGCAAAAGGTTTGAATGGACCTTGTCGATGTTTTACCACCGATAGCCTACCACAGGGGTACCCAGGGCAGTATGTTCGGGCTTCAGTGTATGCGGAACTCGATGGTGAACGCAAGAGATAGTCGATTTATTCTGGTTCGGACCCTCGATCGCTGATCGAGTAATAGCCCTACGTCCAGTCGGCGTTAGCACTTGCATTGGATTGCTTGCCTGGAGTTGTTATAGTCGTCCTCCTCTCTAGGAACTCCGCCCTCCTTTATATAGTCAGGAGATCAGAGTTCTAGTCAGTTTACAATGAGAGTTCCTAGTAGGATTACAGAATAATACTACTACTAGGATTACATGGGAAGAATCCTAGTTGGACTAGATCTTCTCCCTTCCTGGCGGGGTATCTTGTGGGTCCCGCATCGACAAGCCCCCGAGCACTTCATGGTTGAGTTCTGGAAGCCTCGTCTTGTTCCTTCAGGTCTTGCCAAGTAGAAACAAGCATCGTCCGAGTGCTTTCTTGAGCGAAACCGTGCAGCGCTTCGTGAGATCTTTGGTTGGTGTGTACCTTTTTTGAAGAAAAAAGTATTCCCATTTGGGTGTAGCCCCCGAGCCTCTTGCTTTTTGGCACAAGGAGCTGGAGGGTCTTCTCTTGAAATCACTCTGATTCTTCATCGAAGGGTTCCTGAGCATATACCCAGGTTCTTTATAAAAAAAGAGCTCGGGTATAGCTAGTTCCCGGTTCTTTTTGTCTTGATGTCTTGAAGCGATCTATCTTGAAGAAGTCTTCTTGGTGATGTGCGCTTTTTTGGAGAAAAAGTGCACTCACTTAGTGTAGCCCCCGAGCCTCTTGCTATTTGGAACAAAAAGTTGGAGGGTCTTGGATCTTATGTTGTTTTACAACTCTTGTCTTAAAGAAGTCTTTTGAGTGATGTGCACTTTTTTTTGAAGAAAAACTGCACTCACTGAGTGTAGCCTCCGATCCTCTTGCTATTTGGAACAAAGAGTTGGAGGGTCTTGAATCTGAGTTATTCAAAGAACTGAAAACTTCCCCTAATGTAGCCCCCGAGCATTCTTCAAAAAGAACTCGGATACAGAATCTTGGCATATCCTCTGGTAGTCTGCTGTTGTCAGATGTAGAGTCTGCTGCTTTTCAGAGGTAGAGTCTGCTGTTGTCAGGTGTAATTGTATGATGGTGGTTGAGTGTAAATGCCTTTTGTTCATGGGTTGTACAGTGTTGGTATATTCTCCCGAATATGTTTGTTGTTGAGTACTGTTGCTTCACGCCTAAGTTCTCTTTCATTGAATTCTATCTTTTCACCGTGTCCTTTGTTAGGTTTATTCCGCTGGTGCTCCCGGTCCATGTGCACCGCTTCTTTGGTCTATAAATATCCTCCTTGTGTGCTGCTTTGATTCATCGAGCACTTTGTTGTGTGGTTTGAAATCCCCGTAGTCATGAATATGATAGTTTGTGAAGTAGAGCAGCCCCCGGGAGTATTTTATAGTTCTTGTGCATCTTGTCATAGCTGGAGGAAGTCTTGTGATAGGGATTAGAGGTAGACTGATCCCGCAGTGGTTTCGTACTTGGAAGTACGTGGCGGTAGTTGGAGGAAGTCTTGTGATGCAGGATGCGTTCCTTCATCCAGCAGTTCTGGGTTGATCTTCGCCGCTTGTCTTGAGACTCTCCGGTGCAGATCAACACCATATCCGGTATCACATCAGACTTGGGTAGACAGATGCCTGCCGACTTCCCCTAGTCTATGTTGTCCCGCCGTGCTACTGATTTCCACCTTAGATGCACTGCGTCCGTCCTTTGAAGAAAACAGTGTAGCCGAGTGCGGCTTGTTCTACCGAGTAGCAATTTGGAGCACGTAGTCGTTCCAGAACCTAGTCGTCTCCGGGTTCCTTTTTGCTACCTTGCCTGTCGTAGTACCGAGTTCATTGGGTCTTGTAAGATGTGTAATCTTGTATCTCTTGAAGTCATTTGTAATGGGAAGAATCTTATTTTCTGAGTTGTCACTCTTTACCCTGCTGATATCCTGGTTGTTTTTGAGATTCCTAAGTTCTTTCTATAAGGACTGGGTTGTTATGCTCCTTGTGAGGTAACCTTTCATTGCTTCATGGCTGATGAGTTCTTTTTGTAGCAATATGATAGCTCTGCCGTTCTGCTGGATGGATAAGTCCGAAATCTGCCCGTTGAACTATATCGTTATGTGGATTTGTGCCTTCCGTCATTTTAGCTGTGTCAGTAAATGGATCGTTGCGTTCTCACATCGTGCTTTTATGGGCCCGGTGGGCCGCGTTTTACTGCTGTAAAATCTATTTAAAGGCCTTTCATCTTCTTCTTTACTGCTCCGCTTTTGCCTTGAAACCCTAGTTTTTAGGAGTCCGCCGCCGCCATTGTCGCCATCATCTGAGCGCCGCTGTCTTAGCCTCGTCTTTCCCTAGTGCCTTTTTGGTTCCGCTAGTACATGGGTAGGAAGAAAGCCGTGAGCAAGTCCCAGACTGCCTTCGTGGACGAGGAGTCATCTCTTTCCGTGATCGAAAACCAGGAGTTCGTGGCCATGAGGGCTGCCCAGAAGGCTTGGCCGGCTCCGACAACGTCTGAAGACCAGCTTCGTGAGCTTGTTAGCGATGGTCTGATCCAGAGCAAGGACATTGCTAAATGGAGAGCTCCAGGCGAGCATCGGGTCCCTGCTCCAGGTCCTGGTGAGATTATTCTTTTCGTCTCCTTTATCCGTGCTGTACTTTGCCTTCTTGCTTCCGCCTTCCTTCATCAATTTCTTGGTTATTTTGGGGTTGTTTTGAACCATCTTACTCCCAATGCCGTCCTCCATCTTTCTGTTTTTGTACATCTCTGTGAAGCTTTCCTTAGAATTCCTCCTTCTCTTTCTCTCTTCCGTCACTTCTTTCGTCTGAAGCCTCAACCCCGCCGCGAAGACACCAATGTTCTTGGCGGCTGGGGGATTCAGTTTTGCCAGGGTTTCAAAAGCAAATTCTTTGACTATGACCTAGTTGATTCTGTGAGGGATTGGCGCGCTGACTGGTTTTATGCTGCCAATTTGATTCCTTCTCTCGCCGTTCATTCTGGATCTGGTCCCTTGGTTAACGACCGATGGGAAAAGAACTCCCTGACGTCGAACGAGCTCCAAGCGATCCAACCGTTCCTTGAGCGGATAAGCACTCTAAAGCAGCAGGGCTTGACCGGCTTCGGAATCAGCTCAAGTTTTCTTCGCCGTCGTGTTCGGCCTCTGAAGGAGCGAGAGAACTTTGGCTTTGAGTACTCTGGGGCTAAGGATCATTCACGCATGGTCCCTACCCTTGAGTTGACCGACGAGGAGGTACTCAAGCGTCTTTAGAAGATGCTAAAAGGAGCAAGCGTTGTCCCGCTTACCGTCTCCGAGTACTGTGCAAAGAACCCGCCTCCAGCTGTAAGTTGTTTTCTCTTTGTGCGGGTACTTTTTGTATATTTTTTTTGCTATATCTATTTTTGCTTAATCTTCCTTGTCTTGTTGTCTTATTTTTTTTGTAGGAATTGGGGCGTAACTTCATTGACCTGATTCCCCTTGACGCCCTCCCTACCGTTGTGGGGGCTAGGGGTAGTCTTACTGGGGCTTCTTTAACCAGTAAGTCGCAAACTGCCGTAATTCTTCCTGGTGTTTCTTCCGCAGACCCTGATGTATATGTAGAGTATGTTCCTCGTTTAGTTCCTCGAGCTGCTCATAGCGTCGGCAAGAGGGGGCGAGTGGCTGGTTCTTCTTCTGGTGTGCCTGCTGCCAAAAAAGCTCACCAGCCAAGTACTTATCCAGGTACTCAAGTTATAGCTAGCATGCTCTTAGGTGAGCACATTAATACGCTCTGTCCTTCTGTTGCTTGTTTTTGTCTTTATCCGAGTACTTTTGTTCTCTTTCAGCTGGTGCTATGGTGGCCTTGGTCGAGACTGAGGAAGAAGAGGATGATGATGCACCCCTTGTCATGCGACGGTGAGTTATTTTCTCATTTTCCTATTGTTGAATCCCTCCTTTTGTTTTGACTTTTGGTCTTGATCCTTTTGTAGTAAGCGATCGTTGGGTACGAGTTCTTCTGGGGCTCCGGCCCCGAGTTCTTCTGGGGCTCTAGTACCAGCTGCGCCGCTCCTGTCGTAGGGTGGCGGTGATGTTTTTGCCGCCATAGTTCCTCCTATAAGGTCTTCTTTCGGTTTTTTGAAGAAGAAGATAGCTGAGTAAGTGACTATTTGTTGTGCTTCTTTGCTTTTTGCCTTTCCTTTTCCCGACTTGTGTTCTTATCGACGAGTTTCTCTATCATCTTGCAGTCCCTCGCCTTCTCTTACTCCCCTGTCGCCCCCTCTAGTCAGCCTTCTGGTGCGCCCCCACGTACTGAGTCGAAGGACTCAAAGAATACAATCGGTGAGGTGGCTGTGAGGGAAGCTGGCCCCCCTGCTGCTGCTGACCCTGTTGCTCCAGAGGTGACTGTGGTCACGGCGGTGGGTACTTCTAAGGAGGTAGCCAGGGCTTCCTAGGATACAACCCTGGCCTTGCCTTCTTCGCCTGTGCCGGCTTCTCCCTCAGCTCCCCTTGGTACCGGTGCTTCGCGCTTGGATGACTATGTGTTGCATCAATTCGATGCTACTCATCGGTTGTCTGAGCTGACCGCAGCCTGGGGGAACTTGGCATCCTCTGCGACTTCTTTTGGGGAAAAGCTCCAGGTTAGTTTTTCTGAGATTCTTTCTTTGGCTGTTCGTCTTTCTCTTGTTCTTATGCCTTGGTTTTCTCTCTCTCTCTCTCTCTATTTGCTCAGTCTTTTTCTCATGATCATACCGGCTTCTTTTTCTCGTCTGAAACTGAGAAAAAGTTGTCCTCCGAGGTGAGTGCCTTGAAGGCAGAGCTTGACGTCTGTCTGGTCGAGTTGGAGACCGAGCGCCAGATGCATCAGAAGGAGGAGAAGGCTCTCCGCACCCGGAAAAGTTGAGGCGGAAAAGTAGAGGGATGTTGCGGTGGAGTCCCTGAAGAATGAGTGCAAAGGTATTGCGGGTTCTTTTTGTTTCCTTTTGTATTCTGATTTTATTTTCCACTGACTTGTTTTTGTTGCCTGGTCTAGCTCTCCGAGTTGAAAAGCAGAAGCTCTCGAAGGGTCTTGAGGAAATGAAGACCACCGCCCGCAATAGTCACAATAGGGCTGAGGAGGTAATTACTCACGCTGAAGAAGAACTCGCGCTTGCCAAACTGATTAGGCGTGGAGCTGACAGAGATCTTGTGCAGGCTCAAAAGACTATTCAAGACTTGTCTGGTAAGTTGGCGACGGCCACTGAGAACTGGAACACTTTGTGGAAATCCTTCTGGTCAGTAGCTGACCTTCTCCGGACTCCAGCAGATGACGGTCAACCTTGGGCTCAGTTCATTCCCCGAGTTCCAACCCGTTTCCAGGAGTTTGTGAAGAGGTGCACCCGCTTATGTACCAGGAATGTTCTTGCCCAGGTCCGGGTTCTTTCTCCGGAGTTTCCCCTGTCCAAGATCGCTGATGAAGCCAAAAGTCGAGAATATGTTGATGCTGTTGAAAGGGCGGAGCCTGAGGTCGAAGACTTAGCCAGTAGGATTGTTGATAACCTTAATATTGATATTTCTACTCCTGATGACAATGTTTGAATGTAATCGACCTTTGTACTCCAGCTTTTGTAACAGAATACTTATACTTCTTCTTGAATAGAGTTTGAATGAAGATCCTTTATTTTAGTTGACGTCTTCTTTTCCTGAATGTCCTTGTCTTGTAAACAACTTGGTATATGTGGGTCGTCGTCTTGACAGACTTTCTTGATCTGTTGAGCGCTTTGTCTGGCTTTTTATTTGTGACTTGTAAACAACTCGGTATAGATCATTGTTTCGGCAGACTTTGTGTTCTTGTTAGTACTGAAAAGACTTAGGACCGACGATCTTGAGATTGATAAGTCTCTGAGCATTTCAAGGTGGAGTTCTAGAAACTTGTTCTTGTTCCTTCAGGTCTCGCCGAGCAGGAACAAGCGTTGCCCGAGTACTTTCCTGTGCGAAACCGTGTAGCGCTTCTTGGATCTATCCAAGTGTAGCCCCCGAGCCTCTTGCTATTTGGAACAAGTAGCTAGAGGGTCTTGTCTTAAATTCGCTCTGATTTATGCTCAGGCTTAGTTTCAGTCGTTTTTGCTTTTTGGTTCGGGTGTTAGCTTGTTAGCTATCCTCATCGGCGGGCTCAAGCATCTTTTCAGCTATTTTGCTCTTGGCCGGGATGCTCAGGCGTATTTTCAGCCATTTTGCTTTTGGTTCGGGTGTTAGCTTATTAGCTACTCTCATCGGCGGGCTCAAGCATCTTTTCAGCTATTTTGCTCTCGGCCGGGATGCTCAGGCGTATTTTCAGCCATTTTGCTTTTTATTTCGGGTGTTAGCTTGTTAGCTACCCTCATCGGCAGGCTCAAGCATCTTTTCAGCTATTTTGCTCTCGGCCGGGATGCTCAGGCGTATTTTTAGCCATTTTGCTTTTTGTTTCGGGTGTTAGCTTGTTAGCTACCTTCATCGGCGGGCTCAAGCATCTTTTTAGCTATTTTGCTCTTGGCCAGGATGCTCAGGCGTATTTTTAGCCATTTTGCTTTTGGTTTGGGTGTTAGCTTATTATCTACCCTCATCGGTGGGCTCAAGCATCTTTTCAACTATCTTGCTCTCGGCCGAGATGCTCAGGCGTATTTTCAGCCATTTTGCTTTTTATTTCGGGTGTTAGCTTGTTAGCTACCCTTATCGGTAGGCTCAAGCATCTTTTCAGCTATTTTGCTCTCGGTCGGGATGCTCAGGCGTGTTTTCACCATTTTGCTTTTTGTTTGGTGTTAGCTTGTTAGCTACCCTCATCGGCGAGCTCAAGCATCTTTTCAAATTATTTTGCTCTCTCGTAGGGATGCTCAAAGTATTTTCACCATTTTGATTTTTGTTTGGTGTTAGTTTGTTAGCTACCCTCATCAGTGAGGCTCAAGCATCTTTTCGATTATTTTGCTCTCGTACCGGATGCTCGGGCGTATTTTCAGCCATTTTGCTTTTTGTTTCGGGTGTTAGCTTGTTAGCTACCCTCATCGGCGGGCTCAAGCATCTTTTCAGCTCTTTTGCTCTCGGCCGGTATGCTCAGGCATGTTTCAGCCATTTTGCTTAGTGAAGAAAACTTCAGAGAAAGTCATAAGAAGACATATGTTGTGTAGAAAGATCATCTTTATTGATCGTGAATCATTGATGAGCCCTAATAATACATATGCTGTCGATGAACATTATCTGTATTGATCATGGACATTGATCCCTTGCGGCTTGAATATATATTCTTTCTTGAGTTGTTTTCACGCGTAGAATCTTCTTAGTTGGCTGATGTGCCATGTGTTGCTGACTTCTTTTCCATCCTCGGTTGTCAACTTGTATGTGCCTGGTCCGGTGACTGTTGTGATAATAAAAGGACCTTCCCATGGACTGAGTAGTTTATAGCATCCTTTAGTTTTTTGTAATCTTCTTAGTAATAGATCTCCGATTTGGAGCGATCGAGGTTGGGTACTCTTGTTGTAGTGGCGTCTTAAACCTTGTAGGTATCTGGCTGATTGGAGGGTAGCGTTTATTCTGACTTCTTCTAAGCTGTCGAGTTCTAATCTTCTGGTGTGTTCTGCTTCTCCTTCGTCATACTGTTCTATCCTTGGTGATGTCCAGATCAAGTCGACAGGTAGTACGGCTTTTGACCCTTAAACTAGGAAGAAGGGTGAGTAACCGGTGGCTCTGCTTATTTGAGTTCATAGCCCCATACTACTTTGGGTAGTTCTTCAATCCATTTGGATCCATAGTCTACCAATTCTTCATATAGTCTTGGCTTTAATCCAGCTAGTATGAGTCCGTTAGCCCTTTCTACCTGTCCGTTGGCTTTTGGATGTGCGACTGACGCGTAATCTATGCTGAAGCCGCAGTCCTGTGCCCAACTTTTGAATTCTGTAGCTGTGAAGGAGATCCCAAATCTATGATTATTCGGTTGGGCATGCCGAATATGTGCATAATGTCTTGGATGAACTCTACTGCTTTGGCTGCGCTGTATTTTGCGAGTGGTTTGTATTCAATCCACTTGGTAAACTTGTCAATTGCTACGAAGATGTACTTGAAACCGCCCTTTGCTTTCTTGAGAGGTCCTACTTGATCCAGCCCCCAGCAGGAGAAAGGCCAAGCGGGTGGGATGCAAATAAGATTGTGAGCTGGTACATGAGCTTGTCTTGCAAACATTTGACAACCTTTGCATTTTCTGACTAGTTCTTCCACGTCTTTCGTGAGTGTTGACCAAGAGAATCCGGTCATGGAAAGCTTTGCCGACTAGTGTTCTTGAAGCGGCATGATTTCCAAAGAGCAACTCGAGTGTGTATTTCGTCTAAGATCTCTTTGCCTTCTTCAAATGAGACACATTTTAGGAGTACTTCTAATGACGCGGCTCTTCTGTACAGCTTTTCCCCCACTAGGACGTAGTTCCTGCTTCTGCAAACGACTCTGGTATCTGCCTCTTTATCTGCTGGCAACTTGTTCTCTTTGATATAGTCAATAAAGGCCTAGGTCCATGAGGTGTTGATTACCAAAATCTAGGTGCCTTTTATTGGGAGTTCAGGGGTTATCTCATTGGGTTGTTTGATAGAGGGAGCTGATAACTCCTCTATAAATACACCGGGTGGGACCTTCGCCCTGTCTGACCCGAGCTTGGCGAGGACATCTGCCGCAATATTAGAATCGCGCAGGACGTGTAGAATTTCTAATCCTTGAATTTTTTTTCAAGCTTTCGTATTTCAGCACAGTAGGCGCCCATGTTTTCTTTGGTGTAGTCCCAATCTTTGTTGACTTGGTTGATGACTACTGCCGAATCTCTGTACACGAGCAATCGCTTGATTTCGAGGGTAATTGCCACTCGGAGCCCGTGGATGAGGGCTTCGTACTCTGCTTCATTGTTTGTAGCTTGCCATAATATCTGAAGGACATACTTGAGTTATTTTCCGTCTAGAGAAATTAAGAGAACTCCTGCTCCGGCTCCGCCTAGCTTGAGCGATCCATCAAAGTACATCTTCCAATGGTCAAGGATGGTGTTTGACATAGGTTGTTGAATTTCTGTCCACTCGGCCACAAAATCAACAATGGCTTGGGATTTAATTGCCTTTCGTGGGGTGAAATCGATATTGAGAGCTCCAAGTTCAATTGCCCACTTAGATATGCGCCCTGTTGCGTCTCTGTTGTGTAGCATGTCTCCGACTGGGAAATCTATCACCACGGTAATCTTGTGGCTTTCAAAATAGTGGCGTAGCTTTCATGAAGTGATCAGGAGAGCGTAGAGTAGCTTTTGCACATGCGGTACCGGATTTTTTATTCTGATAGAACTTTGTTGGTGTAGTATACGGGGCATTGTACTTTATATACGCGCCCTTCTTCTTCTCTTTTCATGACTATCACTGTGCTGATCACCGTAGAAGTAGCCGCAATATATAGCATCATGTCTTCGTATTTCTTTGGTGGCGTGAGAACGGGCGATGATGTGAGGTATGCTTTAAGTCTTTTGAAAGCTTCATTGGCTTCCTCTGTCCACTCAAACTTGTCTGACTTCTTTAGTAGTTTAAAGAAAGGTAACCATTTTTCGCCGACTCTTGATATGAAACGATTGAGGGCCGCCATGCAGTCTATTAGTTTCTGCACATCTTTGACGCTTCGAGGGGGTCCCATCTCTGTTATGGCTCGAATTTGCTTGGCGCTGGCTTCGATTCCACGATGACTGACCAAGAATCTGAGTAGTTGTCCTGAAGGAACTCTAAATACACACTTGCTTGGGTTCAATTTCCACCTCCACCTTTTCAGGTTTTCGAAGATTTGCTTTAAGTCTTCAATAAGTGTGTCCGAGTTTTTTGTTTTCACTACTACGTCATCCACGTATGCCTCCATGTTCTCGCCGATCTATTCACCAAGGCACGTCTGGATAGCTCTTTGGTAAGTGGCACCAGCATTCTTGAGTCCAAATGACATGGTCTTGTAGTAGTAGGCACCAAACGGAGTGATGAAAGATGTCTTGCTCTGGTCTTCTTCTTTTAAAGCGATTTGGTGATATCCTGAATAGCAATCAAGGAAGGATAATAGGGCAAATCCTGCTGTTGAATCAACTATCTGATCAATGCGTGGTAGCCCAAATGGATCTTTCAGGCAGTGTTTGTTGAGATCTGTATAGTCGACGCACATGCGCCACTCGTCTGTATTCTTCTTTTGTACTAGAACTAGATTTGCTAGCCAATCCGGATGAAGGATTTCTCTGATGAATCCGGCTGCCATTAGCTTTGTGATTTCTTTTTTAATTGCCGCCTTCTTGTCGGGTGAGAACTGTCTTAGTCGTTGCTTCACAGGCTTGGAGCCTTTGTTGATATCGATTCTGTGCTCAGCCAACTCTCTTGGGACACCTGGCATGTCGGCCGGCTTCCAAGCGAAGATATCTTTGTTGTCCCGAAGAAAGTTGGTGAGCGCGAGTTCCTATTTTGCCGAGAGGTGAGCACTGATGGTTGCCGTTTTGGTGGGATCACCGGTTCCCAGGTAGCTGTCGATGTTTTACCACCAATAGCCTGCCACGGGGATACGCGGGGCAGTATGTTCGGGCTTCAACGTATGCGGAACTCGACGGTGAACGCAAGAGACAGTCGATTTATTCTGGTTCGGACCCTCGATCGCTGATCGAGTAATAGCCATACGTCCAGTCGGCGTTAGCCCTTGCGTTGGATTGCTTGCCTGGAGTTGTTACAGTCGTCCTCCTCTCTAGGAACTCCGCCCTCCTTTATATAGTCAGGAGATCAGAGTTCTAGTTGGTTTACAATGAGAGTTTCTAATAGGATTACAGAATACTACTACTAGGATTACATGGGAAGAATCCTAGTTGGACTAGATCTTCTCCCTTCCTGGCGGGGTATCCTGTGGGTCCCGCATCGACAGACCTTTAATAATATATGCTCTTCGAATTACATCTTGATCATTAACAGGATAGTTTAGAATAGGACGTCTTTCACCTAGATCATGTGGAAGGAGATTGATGTCATAAACTAGTGGCACTGAAGACGGTTGTGGTGGTGGCATAGGATTTACAATTTCCTCAACTACTCTCATGAGTTTGTCTTCCACCACAGGTTCAACAGGATCAGGATTAGAAGTAGCAGTAGCTGCCGCTGCCTTCTTCTTTGCTACATGCTTCTGAAAGAGATGCAATATCCCTGTTTCTCTTCATAACTGCATAAATATTACAAACAACACAGTGCTAAATTATTAAATAAATTGCGCTTGCACGATTGAACTCTCACATGTGATTATGGATCACTCACATGATACGAGTACCGAACAAAAGATCAATCTAGATCGACTCTGATGTTGGAAAAAATCCTCTACCTTGCCACGTGATAGATGATTCTATAATTTTAGTGCTAAGCAATTAGCAATTAAAAGTACACATGAATTTTTAAAAAAGCCGAACAACAAAGATTGAATCTCACCTGAACAATTCCGATCACAAATTCACCTAGATGCCGGTGGCCGGTGCTGTCGTAGGACAGGGCGAAGGCCGAACGGGACACGAGGTCACAAGGACGAGTGGCCGGTGCCGTCGTAGGGTAGGGCGACAGCCGACGGCGTGAACGATCTGTATTGGCGTCGGTGTAGGGCAGGGCAAACACTCGAAGTCCAACCGACGCGCTGCCTCAATCCGTAATTCCGTATTGGCGTCCGCGTTGTCCCTTGATCCCGTCTCCGTCGCTGGCCGCATGGGTCGCGTTCCCGCTTGGGCCTCACACTCGCTCGCGGGCCTACCTCTCGCTCGCAGCTCGCGCTAGCACACGCTCAGGCAGTCAGGCTCGACTCTCGTATACTACAGCAGATGAGTGTATATGTGTATATATACGTATATATACTTGCTCTATTGCTGGAATTGCAGGGTATGCCGGTGCATACCCGGCATACCCCGTAGCTCCGCCACTGGCGAGGATGATGGTGCCGGGGCGGGTCGCCGAGGATGGGAGCGGACGTTGGCGACAGGGACGGGGGCGCTAGGGCGGGACCGAGGATGCGTGTGTGCTTTGTGCGGCAAGTACCGCGTGAGCGAATAAGAGAGAAGGAAAGAGGTAAAGAAAAATAGAAAAAAAGAAACGCAAAAAAGAAGAGATAGGGGTACTATGGGTATTTTATAATTTTGCACATTAGGTGAAACTGTTTTACCGAACAATTCGTCGAAATAAATTCAGCTCTATCATCAAAGCCGATTTTCAAACAAAAACCAACAAAAACTAATTCATGGGTGAAACTTATCTGTACCAAACAAGCCCCTAACGTGGTCTGCCATTGCCTACGGGCTGCGGCCAGCACAAGCTACGGCAGGCGGTAGAACCAGGCGCCTGCCTAGCCCATACGTGTGCCTTTTGTTCCTGCATGTACTCTCTCCATCCTAAACTATAAGTCATTTTAAAAATCATTAAGGATCAATGCATTTATAATTTAGAACAGAGGGAGTATGGTCACGTGCTATTATGGTCTGACTCTGCATGTGATGTGTTTATGAAAAGTTGCGTAATTAGCATCTGTTATTATTATAAAATTATATTTTTGTGTCAGAATAAAAAAATATAACTCCATCTATCTAGATGGAACTGACGAGTAATTGATACGGATAGAAATTCTAAGTTGAATTTGTATTCTGCACCTTTGAGTTAAGCTAGAGAGGAAAGGAAAACATAAAATTTTAAACTGTATCAAATCACCATTGATGATCCTTTTTGTTTCTTCTCGTATGAGTTATGCTATGAAATATATTTTTCCATGAACATTTCTATCGCTACCGAGCATTTTGTATGACTTTTAACTCATGAGACTTGAAAATGCGTAAACAAAGTATCAAGGTATGTTACTAACATTGAGGCCACATTTCAACCGCATATAGTTTGAAAAAGAGTAAAATATATGATAGTCCGTTAACTTGTGGGTATGTCGATTTGGTCCATCATATTTAAAAGTGCATTTTGAAGTCCAAAATCTTGACTAGTGGTGCATAAAAGGTCCATACCTCTTCGTTCTTTATATTTTTGAAAATCCCCCAATTACCCTTCACGTGCACGCTGGCCACATCCCGCGTCCGCCCGCTCGCCACGCCGTGTGCCCACGCCAGCCGCCCGCTCGCCATGCCGCCCTCCGCGCTGGCTGCGAGCTCGCCACGCCGGCCGTGCAGGTTCGCCGCGCCGCCCTCCGCGATGGAGGCACGCGCTCACCGCATCCCATGTCCGCGACGGCCGCCGCTCGCTGTGCAGCCCTCCGCGATGGCCTTGTGCGCTCGCCGCCTGCCGTGCCTGTGATGGCCGCCCGCTCGCCGTGCCCTGTGCCCACACGCCGGCCGGCCACTCACCACGCTGCCCCACGGCCGCGAGCTCGCCACGCCAGTCGCGCACGCTTACGGCGCTGGCCGCAGACCTCCCGCTCGCACGCCGCCAACGGGACGTAGCAGGGAGGAGGCCCGGACGACCACGGTTCATTACGACGGCGAACAGCAGGAATGGTCAACTTCCTGCTTGGCTGCTTGTTCGCTTCACGTGTGCTGATCGACCATACCGATTGCCTCTAACGACGAGTCCTGATCCAACCATTGTAATATAACACATGCTCAAGCACGACAAATTTCATGGAGAAACAAAAGGAAAGAAAGAACGGCGAGCCGTATAAACGACGATGGGCACGAAAGCGAGCCGCGCGGTGCGTTCGGGCCAGCAAACATGCCATGGCGGAGGCGGCAACGATAGCAGCGGCAGCAAACAGCAACGACAGCAGCGGCCAGCAAACATGCCCAGGCCCTTTCACTCGCGAGGCGCGACGCTTTCCATGGCGCGCACCGCGCACCGCTCGCCCGCCGCTGTCCAGAGGCGATGCGAAGCATGCCCGCACGCGTTGCTGAGCTTGCCCACCGCCACCCCACGCTCTTGCTGCCACAGCGCGCTCCGTCGCTCTCCCACTGCTGCCCGCATGCGTCGCAGGTCGCAGCTGCTCGCCCACCGCCGCGGCGCCGCCCACATCGACACACGTGCCTCTGCAGCTCGCCCACCGTACCATACCGCCGCTCGATCCATCGCCGGACGTCGCGCTACTGCCGGACGAAGGAGGATAGCTCCGTCGGATTAGGCTCGCCGCCTCGGCCCACCACCGACGCGCACTAGCACGACCTCCGCTCGGTTTCGTCAATGGGGAAAAAGAATGTGAACGAAACGGTGAAGGAGACAGCGCGTGCTCCATGCTCCGTGCCCGCATGGCCTTCCTCTCCTCGGTCCCTCGGCACCGCCGGACGCTCCCGCCGTACCGCTTAGGCAATTCCCTCCACTCCTCTGCTCGACTGCGGCTGCAAGCGTGCGCGACTTGCGTGGCGAGCTCGAGGCCAGCGCGTGGGGCGGCGTGGCGAGTGGCCGGCCGGCGTGTGGGCACAGGGCACGCCGAGCGGACGGCCATCATAGGCACGGCAGGCGGCGAGCGTGCTGAGGCCATCGCGGAGGGCTGCACAGCGAGCGGCGGCCGTCGCGGATATGGGATGCGGCGAGCGCGCACCTCCATCGTGGAGGGCGGCGTGGCGAACCTGTGTGGTCGGCGTGGCGAGCTCGCGGCCAGCGCTGTGTGCGTGCACAACCAGCGCAGAGGGCGGCGTGGTGAGCGGGCGGCCGGCGTGGGCACACGGCGTGGCGAGCGGGTGGACGTGGCGAGCGTGCACATGAAGGGTAAGCTTCTGAATGGAAAATAAATATAGAGGGATTTTTACAAATATAAACATAAAACGAAGGGGTATGGACTCTTTATACACCACTAGTCAAGATTTTAGACAAAAAATGCACTTTCAAACCTGATGGACCAAATCGACACACCCTTATAAGTTATTGGACTATCCATGCATTTTACTCTTTGAAAAAAGAAATGCAACTAGCACAAGAGAAGAAAAATAGGAAGAAAATAAATTGTCACAATAATGAGATTTTTGTTTTTTAAATATTGTGCCGATGATTGATGTGAGATATTAAACCTCAGTCGCAGAAATATGGTCATTCTGTGATTTGAAGTTTGTCAAAAAAAAAAAAATTGTTGGTCCTACTACTTAACTTGGAATAGAAGCAGTAAGCCTACCCTGTCACCCCGGCATCGTCTTTCCTCGCCCACCCCCTCCAATCCCGTCTTCCTCACAGCCGTCCCGCCCATCAACACCCACCGCACCACCGGCTGTCGCCGTCTTCTTCTCCACTGCTTGGAAGATCGATGGCTGCCCTCCTATTCTCCTCCAACAGCAAGGATGTCAGTGCCCGGGCCCTTCTTCTCCTCCACCAGCGCGTGGAGGCCACGCCCGCCCTCCTCTTCTCATTCACTGGCCCTCACCTTGTTCTCCTCCAGTGGTGGGGAGGCGACGTTGCTTTGTCAAGGCTACACCGAGGCGGTTGAGATCCAACTTGTCCCCCCTTCTCCTGCACCAACCCTCATCGCCATATCCATTGCCGGTCCCTCTGCTCCCACCCCTCCCCCACATATTTGGTTGGCCCATTTGGGTTGACCCCTCCGCCATATGTTTCGCTCTAGAGGGCGGGCACGGGGCTCGGTGAGGCAAGCGCCGGTGTTGACATGGTGTGGTGCTTGGCGCGGGTCTCGGCACGGTGGGGCTCGATGAGGCGAGTGATGGGAACGGGGAAGAGAGGAGGGAGAGAACGTAGGTGTATGCAAGTCTTTGGTTTTCTCGTTTGGTTTGCGTGCCAACTCCTAGGATGACCATAATTTTAGAAAGGACGGAGTAGGCCAATGTCAATCATATCATTGGCTCGATAAATAGATGACAAGCAACCAAAATTAATGGAATTATATAATAATAATGTACAAAATGTATGCTCATAAAAGCTATAGATAGGACTAGGGTGTGTGTGTGGTGTGAGTGCGTTGAGTAGAGTTCAGATACCACAACTATCTAGGAGTCCAGACTAAAAAAAGTTGTAGATATTCATCAAAGTAGAATTTGTTTTGACAAAATCATAAAAGTAGAAATACATGATTATAAAAGTCAATTTTAAATATAAAAAATATATATAATGTAAAAAGCGGTATATATTCGTATTTTGAAGTGACTTCTATGAAGTTGATTATAGTAAAAACATCAAAATTCTAACAATATATCTATATCTCTCATAAGCATCACATCGTTCCACCTCATCTCTGTAAGACTGTAACTGTCTGTTTGATCATGAGCTTCTAGTTTTATCTATCCATCCGTCTATGGTATAACCTTTCCCATTCACTCTCTGTTAGCCACCCCCGATCAAGATCATCAAACCGAGAGGAACTTGGGGAGGAAGAAGATGAACTCGGGCCAACGAGGTCTGGTTGAGTGCTTAAGCAATACGAATATGCTGTATACAAGTTGGATGATGCCTCTCTAGAGCGCTCCCCTCTCTTTATCTATTCTCCCCTGGATAGCTCACAGCGATTACAAGCCCATTGGGGGCCAAGGACTCTAGTATTCTTCTTACAGGCCCTGTTACTTTCCTCCTTGCAGGCTGGGCCGCCCTTGGATGGCCTAGGTTAGGTGCCGTGACATCCCCCTCCCATTGGGCACCGGCTTGTCCCCATGTCGGAGCTTGTGGGAATTGCTGCTGTATCGCCTCTGCGTCCTCCCATGTAGCCATAGAAGCATCAAGCCCAGACCATTTGATGAGCAGTTGAGGAACGGTACCGTCTTGGCGCGGATGAAGGCGGCGTTGCAAAACGGCTTCAGGAACTTGTAGACTGTCGTCAACATCAGGGAGTTCGGGGGAGATGGTGTACTTAGTCAACGGCGCCAGCTTCAACAGTGACACGTGAAACACCGGGTGGACCGAAGAAGGAGGCAGGTCCAGCTTGTACGCAACGGAGCCAATCTTGTCGACGATCTTGAAGGGGCCGAAGTAACGGAAGGAGAGCTTCTGATGTGCGCGTGGCGCCAGTGACGTTTGAATGTACGACTGGAGCTTGAGATAGACGAAGTCGCCGCCGATGTTAAAGTTGTGGTCAGAGCGGTGCTTGTCAGCTTGCACTTTCATGCGTTGTTGAGCTTGGTGTAGATGATGACGCACAGAGGCCAACATGGTAGCACGTTTAGAGATTAGTGCTTCAACTTTGGGAGCAGAAGAAACCGAAGAAGCAGAGAGGCCAAAGTAGCGTGGGGGTGGTCGTAGAGTACCTCGAATGGCGTTCGGTTGATGGAGGAATAAAGGCTTGTATTGTACCAAAACTTTGCCAGAGGAATCCATTTCACCCACTGCCTTGGATAGGAGTGGACGAAGCATATGAGGTAACGCAATTGCGTTCAAAAAAATGTCTCTAGGCATTGGTTGACACGCTTGGTCTGGCCACCGTTCTGTGGTGAGCTCATCGATAGAGTTGTAGTTGCCAGGCGGAAGAGCTAGTGCCAAAACACACTTGTGAAGATACGATCACGATCACTGATGATGTGAGTAGGCAACCCATGTAGGCGATATATGTTGTCGATAAAAACCTGTGCAACCTGCTGTGCAGAAAAAGGGTGTGAAAGTGGAATGAAATGGGCAAATTTAATGAACCTGTCCACAATGACCATCAAGCAATTGGCATCACCAGAATGGGGAAGACCGTCAATGAAGTCCATGGAAATCACTTGCCAAGATCCTGGGGAACCGGCCAATCGCGGATAGACTGCACTTTCTCTAGATCGGTGGCTACACTAGTAGAACTAACAACATGGCCCAGGTAGGAAATGCTTTGCTACACAAATTTGCATTTGGAAGGTTTCACTTGCCACTGATCATGAATGAGAAGAGACAACACTTGCCTGAGGTGATCAATGTGTTCTTCAAAGGAGGAACTATATATCAGTATGTTGTCAAAGAAAACAATGACGCACTTACGGAGCAGAGGATGCAGAGTCGTGTTCATAGCCCCCTAGAATGTGTTCGGTGCACCGGTCAGGCCAAAAGACATGACTGTCAGGGACCAATATTAGGGTACCCGAAGAGGAGGAGTTGTCATCAACATTGATTCATATGAGCAGTCAAAACCGCGACTACAGCTTCAACCGACCGCCAGGTGCGCAAGCTCCGCCTCACCCGGCCTCTGGGGGCGGGCTCCACCTCGCCCGACCTCTGAGGGCTGGCTCCTCCTCGCCCGACACCAAGGCCGCGGGCTCCGCCTCACTCGACCTCTGAGGGCTGGTTCCGCCTCGCCCGGCCTCTAAGGACAGGCTCTGCCTCGCCCTGACCTCTGAGGACGGGCTCCGCCTCACCCGACACCGAGGCCACGGGATCTGCCTTGCCCAACCTCTAAGGGCTGGCTCTACCTTGCCAAGCCTCTAGGGCTGGGCTCCGCCTCGCCCGACTCTTGGGTTTGCCCTCCACCTCATCTGACCTCTAAGGGTGAGCTCCACCTCGCCCGAACTGAGGCCGCGGGATCCGCCTCGCCTGACCTCGGAGGGCTGGCTCTGCCTCACCCGACCTCTGAGGGCGGGCTCCGTCTCACCCGACACTGAGGCCATGGGCTCCGCCTCGCCCGACCTCTAAGGGCTAGCTCCGCCTCACCCGACACCGAGGTCGTGGGCTCCGCCTCGCCTGACCTCTAAGGGTTGGCTCTGCCTCGCCCGACCTCTGAGGGCGGGCTCCGCCTCGCCCGACCTCTGAGGACTGGCTCCACCTCGCCCGACCTCTGAGGGCGGGCTCCGCCTCGCTCGACACCGAGGCTGCGAGCTCCGCCTTGCCCGACCTCGAGGGGCGGGCTCTGCCTCGCTCGGCCTCTGGGGGGGGGACTCTGCCTCGACTGACCCTGAGGCCGGGGATCCGTCTCGCTCGACGGAGACCCATACCACCAACCACTCTAGGTCCAAGTGAACGGGCCTAGGTCAAAGCTCTGACACAAGGGAGGTGACCGGCACACCCCGATATAACCCATGACCGTGATAGGCCATACCTAGGGATTCACATCAGGAACAGCGTTGGGTATACCGGTGCTGTTCTACCTAACCCTCATATGAGGACCGATAGACGCGTCAGTTCACCACGACGTCCGCCAGGACGGAGTGGAGCGCCACGACCGAGAGACAACGCCACGCATGGCGCCAGTGACGGGCAGGGCCATGATGTGGAGCTATCCCTGTTGACGTCTATAGGGTCAGCGGGACCCACATGAAGGAAAAGAAGGACCCGGCGATCCTGGAGGACTTCTTCTCCCTCTCATTCTCCTCTTTTCCCTCCACTATAACCCGTGCTTTCCCTTGGCCTATAAAAGGGAAAGCAGGGCGTCCCATAAGGGGCATCGCAACACATCGCATTGATTCGGACTGGAACCCATCGAACCCTGAACTGATCAGAACACATAAGCATACAGCCGAGAAGCGACCGAGCTCTCGGCACCCGTTCGCTTCTCTCACCAGAGACTTGGAAACTATCCCTCTCTTGACCGTTTGTAACCCCTACTATGAACTTTCAGTGCTAGTAACACGAGTAACAACAATGAACTGGATGTAGGGACATTCTGCCCGAACCAGTATAAACCTCGTGTCCTCTTAGCACACCATCCGAGTGAGACGCGCAATATTAGAAATTTACTAGTCGGTGGCAACTCGAAATACCGACAGTTTGCGCGCCAGGTAGGGGCCTTTTGCACGTCTCGACATCCACACCAGGCCTCGGATGGCTAGTCACAACCTCAGCTGGGTCCCGAGCGCGCACGTGCGCTTCGAGGACCTGTACTTCATCGTCACAACAGAGGGAGAGTTGGCGATGGCTCCCGCTGCCGTCCAACCTCTCTACTCCACTGGCCTCGACGCGATTGCTAAGGCGCTTGAGGAGCGGCAGCTGCACGCACCAAAGGCCCATGCCCCCAAAGGCGACCAGCTCCTTGACTTCGACTACGGGAGATTAGAGCGCCAGCTTGGCGCCTTCCTGGGACCCCGACCGTCCTGGGAGGACCTGCGCCACCTCACCTTCTCATTCGCCAATGTCATGGCGCAGCTTGCCAGTGGGGAGCCGCTCTCTTCGTAATACCTCATCCGAAGCGCCCCGACAGCGCTCCCGTTCGGTCTTCGCAACACCGCAGAGACCGATGGCCACCTTGTGGCACAATGCACGCCTCCACCCCCCGCAAATGATGGGTTCATGGGGATGATGAATGTGTCATGGAGTCTTTCCTTGACCTCCTCGCAAGAGAATCAGAGTCACCCTCTAGCTCTGACTCCAGCAGGGGGAGCCATCACCCCTCTCGTGAGTGCTTCATGGCGGGTACCCCCGAGGAACACATCAAAAGCATCCATGAGGAAGAAGCTACCCCAACCATGAGGTCGGGCGAGGGGATGCAGGGGCCCTGCCTCGCCTACGGGTGGAGCAGCTGAAGGCCCGACACCAAGAGCTCGAGGAAGCGCGACTCCAGCTCGAGCAGAGAAGCGTGAAGCTCGATCAAGAGATCGAGCGCCATGGAGACGGTAGGCGTGCATGTGCCATGGCCCGCGACGTAAACCGAAGGATCATCGATGATGATGAAGCACTCCTGCACTTCACCCGGGCGAGCCAGAACATCGCCGCTGCAGCGGCCTTGCTCTGGGGGCTTTCGGGGCCTGCGATGCCCAAGGATTGTCAGGCCCATCGCGATATTCGCATGCTACTCGAGCGTGCAGCAGCGCAGCAAGCCAAAAGCTCATTGTCTCGATGACGCGAGCTCGATGCTAGCCAGCGTGCGCCCTCAGAGCGACCCAACAAGGACGCATCAGTCCACCAGGTGCCGTAAGGCGGCAGGCTGCGCACCGTGGTCTCGGTGCATGAGTGTCTCAGCCGCAACCATGACGTGCGTGATACCCTCGACGCCCGCAGGTGTACCCATGGCGATGTGAGGGAGGGAGCAAGCCACGGTTACCACCCTCATCATGGCAGATGCTATGATAGCGGCGAGGACCAAAGCCCGAGCCCTGGCCTACTGGAACCTCAGGCATTCGGATGACACATCCTCAACACCGCCTTCCCACCACAGTACCGACCACCGACAACATCCCAAAATACTCTAGGGAAACAAACCCCGGACTATGGCTCGAGGATTATCGGCTTACTTGCCAAGCCGGTGGAGCGGATAATGATGACTTCATTATCTGCAACCTTCCATTGTTCCTGGCCAATTTGGCAAGAACATGGTTGGACCAAAGTTGGGCGGACCTAAAAGAGATCTTCGTGGGGAACTTCCAGGGCATGTACAAGCGTCCTGGGAACCCATGAGATCTCAAAAACTACCAACAGAAGGCCAAAGAAATCCTCCATGGGTACATCTGGCGCTTCTCCTGGCAGTGCAACGAGCTGCCTAATGTCGCCGACGCCGACGTTATAGGAGCTTTCCTATCTAGGACCACCTGCGAGTCCCTAGTTCACAAGCTAGGATGTAAGGGCCCGCAAACCACCAAGGAGCTCCTCAACATTGCCACCAGCCACGGCTCAGGCGACCGCCTCAAAGGCAAGGCGAAGTGGGACGAGGGCGCCAATGAAGGCACCTCCAACCGTCCTGTCAAGGAGAAGAACAAGCAGTGGCACGAGGGCTCGCTTGTGGCTGCCGCCGACCGCAAGGGGGGCGGAAGCCCGCGGAGGGTACCCCGGACCACTTCGAGAAGCAGCTTGAAGGGCCATGCCCGAACCATTCCTTCCCTATTAAGCATCTATACAAGGACTATGGCCTCATGAAGCGGTTTTTGTCCAGAGGCTTCAACAAGGGAGGGCATGGGAAGGACCCCGAGCTAACCACGGACCACGCCGAGGGGAGGGATGATGGCTTTCTGACACTGGATGGCTTCCTCATGATCTTCGGAGGGTCGGCGGCCTATGACTCCAAGTGTCGCCAGAAGCTCACACGCCGCGAGGTCTATATGGCCAAACTGGCCACGCCTATCTTCCTCCGGTGGTCGGAGTCCGCCATAACCTTTGATCGGGCTGACCACCTGAAGAGCATCCCACAACCAGGGAGATATCTGCTCGTGGTTGACCTGATCATCAGCACAAAGTGGCTCATCAAGGTTCTGATTGATGGAGGCAGCGGCCTCAACATCATATACGCCGAAACGCTTGAAGCCATGGGCATCGACCGATCGTGTGTCCGACCGACCGGAGTGCCTTTCCACAGCATCGTGCTTGGAAAGCAGGTCGTGCCACTTGGATAGATTGATCGACTCATCACCTTTGGGGATCCATCCAATTATAGGACAGAGACCCTCACCTTCGAGGTGGTCGGGTTCCATAGAACCTACCACGCCATCCTATGACATCCATGCTACGCGAAGTTCATGGCTGTCTCTAACTACACCTATCTAAAGCTGAAGATGCTAGGACCGTACGGGGTCATCACCATCGGCACCTCCTTCTAGCGTGCCTACGAATGCAAGGTCGAGTGCTATGATCACGCCACGGCAATCGTCGCCTCCAAGGAGCTCGCGACCATCAGGAAGGAGGTCACTGAAGAAGCACCCGACCCCAAGCGGTCGACCGGGTCTTTCGAGCAAATGAAGGGCGCCAAAGAGGTTCTCATAGACCCCAGCGGCTCCATGGGCGAAGTGGTGCGCATTGGCACCACGTTTTCCTCCAAATAGGAAAGCGCGCTCGTTGGCTTCCTCCGCGCTACAGAGACATCTTTGCGTGGAAACCCTTGGACATGGCGAGCATTTCGAGAGAAGTGGCCGAGCATGCCTTGAAGATTAGGCTAGGCTCCAAGCCAGTGAAGTAGCGCCTGCGTCGCTTCAACAAGGGGAAATGCAGGGCCATCGACGAGGAGATCACGAAGCTAATGGCGGTAGGGTTCATCAGTAAAGTATACCACCCAGAGTGGTTAGCCAATCCCATCCTTGTACAAAAGAAGAACGAGAAATGGAGAATGTTTGTTGACTACACGGGTCTCAACAAAGCATGTCCAAATGATCCATTTCCTTTGCCACGCATAGACCAAGTAGTCGACTCTACCTCAGGGTGTGAAACCCTTTGCTTTCTAGATGCGTACTCTAGGTACCATCAAATCACGATGAAAGAGTCTGACCAGCTCACGACATCTTTCATCACCCTATTCAGATCATTCTGCTACGTCACACTGTCGTTCGGTCTGAAGAACGCAGGGGCTACGTACCAGCGTTGTATGCTCAAGTGTTTCGGAGACCTCATTGGGCGAACCGTTGAGGCCTATGTGGATGAAATCGTGGTCAAGTCCAAATGGTCTAACCAGCTCGTAGCCGACCTTGAGTAGACCTTCGCAAAACTCCGAGCAAACGACATTAAGCTCAACCCCGAGAAGTGCATTTTCGGGGTCCCGAGGGGTATGCTGCTTGGTTTCATTGTCTCCGAGCGTGGCATTGAAGCCAACCTAGAGAAGATCTCAGCCATCACAAGGATGGGCCCAATTCAGAACATGAAGGGGGTACAACGAGTTATAGGGTGCCTCACCGCGCTCAGCCGCTTCATCTCCTACCTTGGCAAATGAGGTCTCCCCCTCTATCAGCTTCTGAAGAAGGCTGATCGTTTTGAATGGATGCCCGAGGCCTAGGAGGCGCTTGACACGGTCAAACAGCTCCTGATGAAGGCCTCGATCCTAGTTCCTTCGACCGATGGAGAACCACTTCTACTCTACATTGCGGCCACCACACAAGTGGTCAGCGGTGCCCTGGTGGTGGAGCGAGAAGAAGAGGGACATACCCTCAAAGTACAGCGCCCCATGTACTTCATTAGTGGGGTCCTGTCTAATTCCAGGACCTACTACCCCCAAATCCAGAAGCTCCTGTACGCTGTCCTCATCGCCAAGAGGAAGCTGCGCCACTACTTCGAGTCACATCTGGTGATAGTCGTCATGTCCTCCCCCCTCAGTGAGGTTGTCCAAAACTAGGACGCCATGGGAAGAATCGTGAAGTGGGCACTCGAGCTGATGGGACAAGGCATCTCATATGCCTCTTGGACGGCCATCAAGTCCCAAGTGCTGGCTAATTTCATTGCAGAGTGGACCGAGGTCCTAATGCTGCCAGTAGTCATCGACCAGGAGTACTAGACGATGTACTTTGATGGATCACTGATGAAGAAAGGCATCGGCATAGGGCTGGTCTTCGTTTCGCCTCTTGGGGTACGCATGAGGTACATGGTTCGCATCCATTTCCCCTCCTCCAACAATGTGGCCAAATATGAGGCGCTCTTGGCCTGCGCATCGCCGTAGAGTTGGGTATCCTATGCCTCGACGTCTAGGGTGACTCCCAGCTGGTCATCGACCAAGTCATGAAGGAGTCGAGCTGCCATGATGCCAAGATGGCTACATACTGCCGAGAAGTCCGCAAGCTAGAGGACAAGTTTGATGGCCTCGAGCTCAATCACATCCCGAGGTGTCTCAACGAGGCGGCCGACGCATTGGTGAAGGCGGCGTCTGGCTAAGAGCCGGTGTCGACAGGCGTCTTCACCAGCGATCAGCACAAACCCTCGGTCCGCTATGAGGACTCGGAATGAGCCGGCGACGAGCCGCCTACCCTGGGCTCGAGGACTAACCAGCTGTCGGCTCCATCTGACCTCTAGGTAATGGAGCTTGATGAGGATCCAGCGATAGAGCCTGACCCTCTGGTCGACTGGAGGACGCCTTACCTTGACTACCTTCTTTGCGAGGCACTGCCGATGGACAAGATGGAGGCTCAGTGGCTCGCACGTCGTGCCAAGTCTTTTGTCCTTGTTGAGGGTGAACTCTACAAGAGAAGCCACACTGGGATCCTGTAGCGCTGCATCCCCATCGAACAAGGGAAGTGGTTGCTGAGCGATATCCATGGTGGGATCTGCGGTCACCATGCCACGCCTAGAACCCTGGTCGGAAATGCATTCCATCAAGGCTTCTACTAGCCGACCGCAGTAGCCGACACCGAACAGATTGTGCGCACCTCCGAGGGGTGTCAGTACTACACTCGGCAGACCCATCTGCTGGCCCAAGCACTCCAGACGATCCCCATCATGTGGCCGTTCACGCTCTGGGGGCTCGATCTGGTCGGACCTCTCAAAAGAGCGCCCGGGGGCTATACCCACTTGCTTGTCACCGTAGACAAGTTTACAAAGTGGATAGAGGCCCGACCGATCTTTGCGATCAAGTCTGAGCAAGCCGTGCTGTTCTTCCTTGATATCGTCCATCGCTTTAGAGTACCGAACTCCATTATCACAGACAATGACACGCAGTTCACTAGAAAGAAGTTCCTCTAATTCTACGATGAATATCACATCCGCGTCGATTGGGCCACCGTAGCGTACCCCCGCACGAACGGGTAGGTCGAGCGCGCAAACAGCATGGTCCTATAGGGCCTCAAGCCTACGATCCTCAATTGGTTGAACAAGTTTGGTGGACGATGGGTCATGGAGCTTCCTGCGGTGCTGTAGAGTCTGAGGACGACCCCCAGTCGGGCCACCGGCTACACACCATTATTCATGGTCTATGGTTCCGAGGCTATCCTCCTGATCGACCTCGACTGTGGAGCGCCAAGGGTTAGGGCATACGACAAATAGGGAGCCAAGGCGTTCGTCAAGGACACCTTGGACCAGCTGGATGAAGCGCGTGACATTGCCCTCCTCCGCTCGGCCAAGTACCAGCAAACGTTGCGCCGGTACCACAGCCGTTGAGTACAGGGTCAGGCCTTCAATGTCGAAGACCTGGTCCTCTGCCTCGTCCAGAGTAGAAAGGACCGCCACAAGCTCTCCCCACCGTGGGAGGGACCGTACTTCATCACGGAGGTGCTACGTCCGGGTGCCTACCAGCTCAAGATCATCGATAGCGGAGTCTTCGTCAATGCCTAGAACATCGAGCAGCTATGTCGTTTTTACCCTTAATAAACGCGCACTTTCTCTTATTAGTTTTGCTATCAAACTCCTCGACCTTTAGTGACACCCTACCCTAGCAACGGTGGGGGTCGAGCCTCACTCGGGGGCTAATAAGAGCATACCTATCCGGTAGACATTCTGTATGCCCGACCCTCTCTCACGTTAAGGCCTAGAAGCGAGGTTTGCGTAAATGAACGCTGAATAAAATTGGTCGGACTGCGAGAGACCTATGCCTCGGCGGCTGCGGCGCTTTTGCTCACCAAGGTGATCAGAGTTTTTTCCACACCCCGAGCTTTTTTGGCCTTAGTCACGAAAAGTGTCGGTACACGTCTAAGAGTTTATCCACCTGACCAACTTTCTCTGTGCCTGACCCCCTATCACGTTAAGACCTAGGAGCTAGGGTTGCGGGAACAAGCTCTGAGTATAACTAGTCAGACTATGAGAAACCTATGCCCTAGCGGCTACGGCGCCTTTGCTCACCAGCGTGATCAGAATTTGCTCACCCGCACCCTGAGCTTTACGACCGTAACGACGAAAAGGGCCAAAATGCACAAACCTTTTTATACAAAAAGGGGAGAAGGGTTAAAAGGTTGTTTGGCTATAACGAAATTTAAGAGCTTGTCCATTTATTACAAGTTCACCGCCTGGCTTATCTGCCTAACTAAATACTTACACAGGATGTTCTCATCCTCTATCTCCGCAGGTAAGTCCTATCCCAGTGGGGCAATACAAGTCGACCAGACGGCTTAGCCACTGCCGAGGGACGGGGAGGGAGCAGCAGGATGCCCCACGCAGGTTATGCCGACCTCGTTATGAACGACGGACCTAGATTCCATTTGAACATATCCGATAAGAGCTCCCTGAACCCGTCACTCATGCCATCGAGGTAAGTCCTGTGCCAGCGGGTCACCCAAGTCGATTGAACGATTTGGGCCGCTGCCGAGATGGGTCACCCTAACTTTATGTGCATTAATTTCGCTATCGAGCCCCTAACACCAGCAATGGCAAGGGGTCGGGTATCGCTCGGGGGATGGCAAGACTGTCTATTCGGTAGACATTCTCGATGCCCGACCCCTTTCTCTCACTAAAACCTAAAGGCAAGGTGTGTGGAAACAAACGCTATGTTAAATTGGTCGGACTGCAAGAAATCTACGCCCTAGCGGCTACGACGTTTTTTGCTTACCAGGATGATCAGAGTTTTTGTCCCCGCGCGCTAAGCTTTAGCCTCTGCCTTCTCAGGAAGGGTTTGGAGAGGCCCACCTATGGAATCTCCATCGAGGAGAGGCCAGCAGGTCGCCCAAAGTCGATCGGACAGCTCTGACCGCTGCCGAGAGATGGGTAGGGAGTAGCGGGATGTCCCATGCAGGTCACACCAACTCCATCATGAACGACGGACCCAGACCCCACACGGACATATCTAGTAAGAGCTCCCTGAACCCGTCACTTGAGTCATTGAGGTAACTTTACCAACCCCCACTTTACTTTTCCAGTACATGAGCATTCATTCATCCATTCTCATACATTCATTCATACATTCATCCATACATTCATCTCATACATCCAAGCATTGCATATGCGATTATTGCATCACAATGCTTCGCGTCACATCACAAAGCGGTAGTCGTCTCATTCGACATGAGTGGCGACCAACCGAGGTTCGAAGGTTGGCCCACGAAGGGCTCGAGGCCGCCTCACGTCAAATAGAGCTAAGGGAGAAAAACGTAGATGATCCCCAACGGCCTTGCCCGACCCTGCTCAAAAGCGGACAGGGACATCTAGACCTTTCTTGTTCGATCCTAACCTCGAGCCAAGCCCACAGAATCTCCATCGAGTAGAGACCAGCGGGCCACCTGAGTCGCTCTCGGAGTGACATGGGCATCTATCGGGAGGTAGGTTAAGGAGCAGTGGGATGCCACTTGAGGGCTATGCTGACCCCGTCAGCGAATGACGGACCCGGATTCCACTCGGACATGTCTGTTAGCAAGCTCACCGAGCACAACACTCGAGCCATTGAGGCAAGTGTCGTTAGCTCAGCCCCTATGGTTGCAAAAACCATGGACGGGGTGATGCACGAAACATGGCCGATCCCCACCGAGCCCCACAGGGCTCGAGGGCTCGAGCCACCCAACCTGAACTTGGGAATCCTCCTGATCGGGGTTCGAAGGCCGGCCCACGAAGGGCTCAAGGCCACCTCGTGTCGAATAGAGCCAGGGGAGATAACACAGATGAGCCCTAGAGGCCTTTGCCTGACCCGCTTAGAAGCAGAAAGGGTCATCTCGACCTTCTCGTTCGATCCTAACCTCGAGCCGAGCCCGCAGAATCTCCTTCGAGGAGAGGTCAGCGGGCCACCTGAGTCGCTCTCTGGAGCAACATGGGTATCTACCGGGAGGCGAGTTAAGGAGCAGTGGAATGCCACATGAGGGCTATGTCGACCCTGTCATGAACGACAGATCTGGATTCCACTCAAACGTACCCGATAGCGAGCTCACTGTAACATCCTAATGGGCCAAAGTGGGCCCAATCCAATCCAGTTATGGGCCAGTGGTACCATAGCAGAATGGGCCGAGCACTGTTCACCCAAAAATGGACGGCCAATTTCAGGGTACTGTTCAAGGGTTACTGTAGAACCGCGAAAAACACTGTGCGACTAGGTTTAGTACCATACTGGAAACTCAGGATTCACCGGATCAACTTAAATACCAGGGCCAGGGACGCGTAGTAACCTTCGGTTAACTGTTTTGAACGAAGCGAGGATGAAAGTTCAAGTGGGTTGCTATGCGGGTCGGACCACTCCTAGGAAGAGTGGGCCGGGGCCATGTATGTCGGGACTGGACGTTACACTCACCGAGCACGTCACTCGAGTCATCGAGGCGAGTGACATTAGCTCAACCTATCTGGTTGTGGAAACCGCGGACGGAGTGACGATCACAAACATGAGCTGACCCTCGACCGGACCCCTGCTACGCGCAGGGGCTCAAGGAAAGTTGGACTCGCAAGGAGACCGAACGCGCGGTCGCAGAATGATGGCTCATATCCTAGGGAGGGTATGCACAAAAATAAGAGACGCTTTCTCCTACTAGTTTCACTATCCTCTCCTCGATCTATAGTGACACCCAACCCCAGCAACGGCAAGGGGTTGGGTCTCATTCAAGGGCTGATAAGGGTATATATACACCCTTTCTAAAATAGTCGTCGTGCCCAACACCCTTCCTCATGTTAAACCTAGTAGCAAGGTCTGCGGAAACGAATGACTAAACAAGGCTGGTCGGACTGCGAGAAACCTACACCCCAGCGGCTACGACACTCTTGCTTACCATCATAATCAGAGTTTCCATCCTACACCTCAGGCTCTACGGTCTTAACAAATGGAAGGGTCAGAATGCATGAACCCCTTTTCACACATAGAAAGGGAGGAAAAACAAATCCGTTCACACCAAAACAAAAGAACAGACTTGGTCAAACGAAATAAAATAACAAGTTTGTTTAAATGATACACAAGGGTCGGCACTTGTCTGCTGATTATAAGAATGATCGACCGACCTATTGAACTAACTAACCCCTCCGGGGGAGAACTATGCCTTTGATCCTGTCCTCCAGGTCCTGTGAAAGGGGAGCCACCGCCACTTCCATCTCCTCTAGCTCGTGGACTACATAGACAGGTGCAAAGCCGTGGCTCATCGTCTCCAGATCGATGTTGTCCCCATAGTGAGAACAAGCAATCGCGAAGGATTGATTGACCCTGGCATGAAGGGCATTCCTCTTAAGCTGGCACACCCGCGCTGTGATCTCAACGGCACGGGCCACGAGCAAACTGGTCCCCTCTCACCGCACCACCTCAAGGTCATCACAGATCACTCCGAGGGCGGCGCTCAAGATACCGAGCTCGTCGCTTTCTACCTAAAGATTCTAGCTCACCTCGGTGAGGTCCACGGCCACCTCGATAGAAACACTTTCGGCCTCTAGCTTCTGGGTCGTCACGTTTCTAAGCTCGGCCTAGAGGTAGCCAACCTTCTGCTGCGCGTCGTCACACTCCTCGTGAGCCATGCCACCTTCCGAGCAGAGCCTCTCTATGGTTTGGAGCAGCTCATCCCGCTCCTTGCGTAGCCGAGCGACCACCGCGTCATCTAGACTTGCCCTCTTCTCTAGGGCCACGAATTTCTCCTTGGCCCCTAGTTTCAGCTCCCTTTCCTTCTCAACCTCGGCTAGAAGGTCAAGGATCCACTGGTGGGTCTCGGCGTTCTTCTAGAGCAGCCCATCCCGCTGCTTCCTGACCTGGGCGGCCTCCTCCTCATCCCTCCGCGACCTCGCCGATAGAGCCTCGAACGCCTTCTCCGCCTCGTCAGCATCCCGATGGACCTCGGCCACCCGCGATCGAAGACTCTCTACTTCCTCGATGATGGGAGTTAGCTCGGCCACCCTCTGCTGGGTGGCAACAAGCTGAGCGGTCACCTCCCCATGTAGCCACGCCTCCTCGATGGGGCGGTCCCTGGTCTCCTTCTATTGACAAAGGAACCGAGACTTCCCCCAGCTGCGAGCTATGAGGGACTACAGGGAAATGATGGTCAGAATACAAAAAGTATATAGAGAAAGAAAAGGGCAAGAAGCAGGATCAAGCAAATACCCGGCCAAAGGGAATGACAGTGTCACGCAAGGCACCCCTAGCGTGGTCCAAGGCTTCCAGCACATACGTGATTCCCATGTCGAGGCTCTCCTGCTCCATGCTCTCGACGTCATTTTCGAGAGTGAAGAGCGTCGACGTCGGATCCTATGGATTTGTCCACCAAAGCAGGGACTCACCCCGTGCGGGCGAGTCGCTACCTACCGACATCAGCGCCAGGGATGACTCCCCCTGGTCCCAAGCAACGCCGACCTCTCTGCCTCCACCATGACTCCTGGGGACCCCTTAGCCATGTCCCCCTCCATCTGGCCCATGCTAGGGGCCGTCGCTTGGGCCACCAGTGGCGCAGGTCACACTGGTGCCTCGGGCGCTGCTGCGGTTGCACCCGGTCGTGACCCATCTACCACGACCGCCGCCACCTCCACTTGTGTTGGAGGGGTCATGACCGGCAGTGTCACGCTCGCCACGGTCGGCGCCACAAGCGCGGTCGGCAGCCCCATCCGCCCCGTCGTCGGCAGCGGTATCGCGGCCATGGTTGGCTGCTCCGTGACCTCCGAAGGCGCCCTTTGAGCCCCCGCATCCACCCATCCCGCCGAGGGCATGGGCACCACCGTGGGCAGCGTCCGACCGGCCGACGACGTGGTCACACTGGTGCCACACCCGCCCAAAATGGGCGTGACACCAGCCGACGGTTGCCGCCTCAATTGGAGGGCGACGCTCTTCTTCGGTGCCAGCACTAAAGGATTGTGCTGCCTACCAATACTGCAAGGGACGAAAAGCATAAGTCACGACGAAATCCGACTAAAACAGAAAAAACAAAGGAACTGACAACTCGCCTCAGCGCCGTTGTGTGGCAAATGCGTTTGGGTGGTGAACCCCCTGACCTCTGCTCTGCCTCATTAGGGCGAGGCCGTTTTGAGCCCGCCCCCTGCTCCTGGGCAGAGGGGCTCGCTCCCTTTGACTCTTGGGGCGTGACGACGGAGCCGCCCGCCTCCGCCAACATCTCAGGCGTGGTAGCAGAGCCGCCCGCCCCCGTTAACTCCAGAGGGAGGCCGACGGTATGTCCTGCCTCCGCCGACTCCCCGGACGTACCCTCCCCTCCATGGAACGGGAAGGGTCCCGACTCCTATAAGGACGAACCAATACCTGTCAGCACATCCTCAGCCTCCATGATGTCCCACTCGACATCATCGGCTACCTCGTCATCATCGCCATCATCGTCATCGTCGTCGTTGTTGGTGTCCTCCCCCCATTCCCACGCCTGCAACTTCTTCTACCTCTCCCTCCTCTTGTCCTCCTTCGCCTTCCTCAGCCGCTCGCCCTCGGTGCGATTCGCTGCCCTCACAGACGAATCCCTCGGCAATGGTGTCGAGTGATCTGTGAAGATGAGGTCCCTCAGCTGGTCCCGCCCCTCTCAAAGTTAGTATTGAGAGGTTAGGAAATCTATTGAAGAGAAGGCATGAGAAGGGTAAACTTACGAAGATGACGTGGCCTGATTCTTGCCACATCAAAGGATGTCCCAGCACCGAGTAGACAAAATCAAGGGGGGCTCCTGTGTCATCCCATGAGAGCTCCATTGCCTCCTTAATGCGTTGCACGATCTCAGAGTTGGGGAGCGCCCCCTCGGTGAGCGCCATTCCATTGAGCGATGCCTCGGGCGCCATCGCGTACAGCAGGAGTGTGCGCGTCATCAATGGTGCCACCCTCCTTGCGTGGTAGGCCCTGATGACACCCGACCCCTTCAAGTCGTTCTCCTTGAGGACGTGGATGGCGGCAATGTGGTCTCAGATCTTCTTCTTGTCCTTCTCCGGGATGCCCCACTTCCTCCATGACTCTAGGGCCTCTTCGAATAGGCACCTAGTGAACTTCGGCACAGGGGCGGTGGTGTCATTCTTGAGGTAGAACCACTGCGAGTGCCACCCCTTGTTGGACATTGATAGCCACATCAATGGGTACTCGCCGACCTGATTATTCCAGAGCTAGATGCCGGCACACCCCATTGGCACATGCAGCTCCTACCTACCGCTCTTCTCCCTCTTCTTTTATAGGGTGACGGCAAAGAAGTACCTCCACAAATCGAAGTGGGGGCTGATCCCCAAGAACCCCTCGCACAGGGCGACGAATGCCGCCATGTGCTGGATCCCATTGGGATTGAGATGCTGCACTTCGATCTTGTAGTAGTGCAGTGGCCCTCGAAGAAATCTATGGGTGGGCGTCGCAAACCCACGCTTGTGGAAGTGGACGAATGACACCACATAGCCGTCAGGCGGCGACGGCACGTCCTCCTTGCCAGGCTATAGCAACTCCTCGGCCGCGGTCCACAAGAGGAGAAGACCGCGATGGACGAGGCCCACCATGCTCTAGAAGGTGATGCCAGAGTGGCACCACGGATCCATTGGAGGTGGGGACAGGTGGATGCAAGCTCGATGGCGTCGGGGATGCAGAGACAGGAAATCTGAGCGATTGGCGGTGACGGTCGTGGTTGCGGAGGCAAGGATGCAAGGTATGGAATCCGGGGGCGAACCCTTTGGTTTTATAGGGGCGACGGATGTAAGGAATCCAACCGCCCACCTAGATCTCCGCGCCTGCCATGATCTACCGCAACGTCCCACAGCGGGACGTGCGCACACAATATCTGTCCGTTCCCTTGGGAAACTCGCCGGACGTTTCACCTCTCTAAACGGGCCATGTCTCATCATGAGTAAGAGGAATATGGATCTAAAAGCACCTCTATGGCACGACTAAGCCTAGGAGTTCGTAGGTCGGCCCATCGACGGGTTCGACAACTACTCTAGGCACCTTTTGGGTGAGAGGAGGAAAGGGATGGGCCCGCTAGCGGCCAGTACCCGGGCGCACGAGCGCCGCGGGCATCTTGGCCCACATTAGAGTCTCGGTCAATTACGATCAATGGTTTTTTTCGAAGAAAGGTACTTAGCCCTTGGGACCGGTCAAACGGACCCGAGAACTATATGGATTGACCGCTGAGAATCTAGAATCAGTCACCAAACTAACCCAAGCCGGATCCCCGCGAACATGATGCTGGGGACCCCACTCAGACTAGCCCATTAACAGCTCACGGGTGCCATGATTTGTCCTTAGAGGAAAATCATGGCACGGCTCGGCCCCTTCGTTTTTATTGGAAAATGCTTGAGGGAAGACAATCGCAAAGACGAACCGATCCTCGACCGGGCCCCCGCTATGGGAGGGGGCTCAAGGAAAGGGAATCACGGCCCCCAGTTCAAGCTGTGGGCAACAAAAGAAGACCAAGGCCTTCAGAGTCCTCCCATTCGGAAAAGCCTCTAAAGGAGTGTTCTACTCCTCCGTAGGCTCGGGGGCTACTGTCGGGGATCAATACTAGGGTACCCGAAGAGGAGGAGCTGATAACCATCAACATTGATTCATCCGAGTAGTCAAGAGCGTGACTATAGCTCCAACCGACCCCCAGGTGCACAAGCTCAGTCTCGCTCGGCCTCTGGGGGCAGGCTCCACCTTGCCCGACACTGAGGCCGCGGACTCCGCCTCGTCCGACCTCTGAGGGCTAGCTCTGCCTCACCCGGCCTCTGAGGACAGGCTCCGCCTCGCCCGACCTCTAAGGACTGGCTCCGCCTCCCCCGACCTCTGAGGGCGGGCTCCGCCTCACCTGACACCGAGGCCGTGGGCTCCGCCTCGCCTGACCTCTGAGGGTTGGCTCCGCCTCGCCTGGCCTCTGGGGGGGACTCCGCCTTGACCGACCCCGAGGCCGGGGGATCCATCTCGCCAACGGAGACCCATACCGCCGCCAACCACTCTAGGCCTAAGCGAATGGGCTTGGGTCAAAGCTTTGACACTAGGGAGATGACCGGCACACCCTGATATAACCCATGGCCATGACGGGCCCTACTTGGGGATTCACATCAGGAATAGCGTCGGGCGTACTGGTGCTGTTCGACCTAACCCTTGTACAAGGACTGACAGGCGCATCAGTTCACCACGATGTCCGCCAGACGGAGTGGAGCGCCACGACCGGGAGACGACGCCTATGTATGGCGCCAGTGATGGACCGGGCCACGACGTGGAGCTGTCCTTGTTGATGTCTACAGGGTTGGCGGGACCCGCGTGAAGGAAAAGAAGGACCCGGCGATCCTAGAGGACTTCTTTTCCTTCTCATTCTCCTCTTTTCCCTCCACTATAACCCGTGCTTTCCCTTGACCTATAAAAGGGAAAGTAGGGCGTCCCATAAGGGCCATTGCAACACATCGCATCGATTCGGACTGGTACCCATCGAACCTCAAACCGATCAGAACACATAAGCATACAGCCGGGAAGCGACCGAGCTCTCGGCACCCATTCGCTCCTCTCACCAGAGACTTGAGAACTGTCCCTCTCTCGACCGTTTGTAACCCCTACTACGAACTTTCAGTGCTAGTAACACGAGTAACAGCAACGAACTGGACGTAGGCACATTCTGCTCGAATCAGTATAAACCTCGTGTCCTCTTAGCATACCATCCGAGTCAGACGCGCAATATTAGAAAGTTACTAGTCGGTGGCAACTCGAAACACCGACAATGATCGTATATTCGGCCCCTTCATGGGACACCCTGCTTTCATTTTTATAGACCAAGGGTAAGCACGTGTCACAACGGAGGAAAAGAGAAGAACGAGAGGGAGAAGAAGTCCTTCAAAATCGCCGGGTCCTTCTTATCCTTCATGCGGGTCCCGCCGACCCTGTAGATGTCAACAGGGACAGCTCCACGTCGTGGCCTTGTCCGTCACTGGCGCCATGCGCAGGCGTCGTCTGTCGGTCATGGCGTTCCATTCCGTCGTAGCGAACGTCGTGGTGAGCTAACGTGCCTGTCAGCATTTGTAAGGGGGTTAGGCGGAACAGCACCGGTACGTCCAACGCTGTTCTTGATATGAATCCTCAGGTATGGCCCGTCATGGCTATGGGTTACATCGGGACGTGCCAGTCTCTTCCTTGGTGTCAGAGTTTTGACCTAGGCCTATACACTTGGACTTGGAGTGGTTGGCGGTGGTATGGGTCCCCGTCGGGCGAGGCGGAGCACAAACCCAAGGCTCGGGCGAGACGGAGCCCGCGGCCTCGGGGTTAGGCGAGCCGAAGCACAAACCCAAGGGTCGGGCGAGGTGGAGCACAGACCCAAGGGTTGGGCGAGGCGGAGCCCGTGTCCTTGGGGTCGGGCGAGGCGGAGCCCGCCCCCAGAGGTAGGGCGAGGCGGAGCACAAACCCAAGGGTCGGGCAACGCGGAGCCCGCCTCCAGAGGTTGGGCGAGTCGAAGCCTGCGCACCTAGGGTCGATTGGAGCTGTAGTTGCGCCCTTGACTGCTCGGATGAATCAATGTTGATGGTCATTAGCTCCTCCTCTTCGGATACCCTAGTATTGGTCCCCGACACGATGCGACTGTTGATGGCCTCCTCGCGCTCCTGCTGGGCGACAGAGGCGTCTTCGAAGCGCTTCTCCAATCGCTCCCAGCACTCGGCCCAGCGCTTGTCTTGGTCCTCCATCCTCTTGAGCATTTCGTCGAACGTCTTGGCGATGATAGAGTTCATCGCTCCCCTAGTGCACTGCAACCGGGTGAAATGCTCGTGGGAAGGCGGCGCAAGCTCCAAAACGCGCCGGCGCCAAGGATCGGAAGCTTTGATACCAGGTATGTTAGCATCCCCCAATCGAGATCACCAGACCGAGAGGAACTTGGGGAGGAAGAAGATGAACTCAGGCCAACGAGGTCCGGTTGAGTGCTTAAGCAATACGAATATGCTGTATATAAATTGGATGGTGCCTCTCCAGAGCGCTCCCCTCTCTTTATCTATTCTCCCCTGGCTAGGTCACAGTGATTACAAGCCCATTGGGGGCCAAGGACTCTGTAGTATTCTTCTTACGGGCGTTGTTACTCCTTGCAGGCTGGACCACCCTTGGATGGCCCAGGTGAGGTGCCATGACACTCTCTCCGTCCACCATTAAATTCCGGCGTACTACTGTATTCTTTGTAGAAAATTCTTTATTTAACACTAGAAAAACTTATTCCCAATTTAGCATCCAAATTTGAATCTTCTTTATCTGGTCTAAATTGAATTCTTTGTTCCCAGAATGACACTCCTATAACTTTAGGCGTATTGTAGTGTTAACTGACATGTGGGGCAACTAGGTAAAAGACTAACTTGATCCTGAGTACACAGGCAAGGTGAGAAAGGGGATCGATCTCTTTCTATATCTATATATATCACCGAAAAAATAACTAATCTATCGTCTGCGTTTAACCCCGCTGACCCCGCCATCGTCTGCGTTAACCCCGCTGACCCCGCCCGACTCCGCTCCACCCGTATCCCGACCCCGCTCCACCCGTATCCGAAACAAACTCAATTTGTATCAGCTGCGATCGACATGCATGTATGCAGGGGCTCCCCTGTCGGCGCTGGACGGCGTGCTGGTGGGCGTGAAGGACGAGATCGACTACGTGCCGTACCCGACCAGCGGCGGCACGCGGTGTCTAGCAGCGGGAGTGATGAGGAGATCAGGGACACGTACAAGCCACCGCCGCCGGCGGCGAGCGTACGTGGACATGTTTTGATCAGGCCGGCGTTGGACGTTTGGTCGCCGGTCCCTGGATGGTAGATCAGAGGAGAAGAATCGTACGTAGCAGGAACTTGACCAGGCGACCCGCGTATTCACTCCCGTATCCGAAACAAACTCAATCTCCTCTGAAATTTTTGTCACATGTAGAGATGTCCGGTTTGTAAGCATCGTACATGACAACGTGCATGAAATCTTCTGAAATTTTTATCATAGCCTCCACATACGATATCACAACATCTCAACAAGTTTCATGATTTTCGGACTTCGTTTGCTTTTTATAGAATTTAAAAACACTTCGCACGCAAGTTCGCAGTCATGTTTCGTGAACAAGATGCCTGAAATTTCGAGTCCCTTCCTGGATACGGCCTCACACTACACTCAGTAACATCACTATAATTTTTTGAATCATTAAATTCCATTATTCGTACAACGTGCAGTTTAAATTTATATTTTTTTAAAAAAAATCAAGTAAACGAAATAAAGTAACTAAATATATCAAAAAGCCACAAAAAATCCTCAAATTCTAACAAGGAGTTCCTGGTACTTTAAAAGAGCTGCACAAAAAATTTGGAGGCCAAAAACAAAAAAAAAACTTTGCCGAGCGCCGGGGCATGGCACTCGGCAAAGGGAATCTTTGCCGAGTGCCAAGAATAAGTCGCTCGGCAAAGAGGATTTTTTAAGGCAAAGGTATTTCAAAAAAAATGTAATCTTTTTAATTCCTCCCTTTGCCGAGTGTCCAAGCTGACATTTAAAAAAAAATAAATCTTTGCCGAGTACCTAACAGCAGGCACTCGCCAAAGAAGGACGTGGCCGAACACCGTTACGTGGGGCAGCCTATGCCGAGTGCCGCGCTTTTGCCGAGAGCCTGGCACTCGGCAAAGAAGTCCTTTGCCGAGTGCCTTTTTTTGCCGAGTGCCCGGCACTCGGTAAAGAATTCTTTGTCGAGTGCAATTCTTTGCCGAGTGCCTGATTTTTTACACTCGACAAAGCAGTTTGCACTCGGCAAATGCCCTATTTCCAGCGGTGTATACTTTGTATCATCAACTGAATTGGTATTTTTGGTATTTTTCTAAATAGTTTATCTTTGATAATGATTCTTTTTTTAACTTCTCTTATGCCTCTCTGATAAATAAATAAAACTATATGGACTCTAGGCTATTACCAGTTAATCAAATGGAAAATAACAATTCTCATACGCCAATGGGAGACAAGGCTAACCCTACCCGTGCAGGTAAATAAAGAAACATCCTTTTACTATTTCATTGGGCATTTTAAATACGGATATCAATAGTACATTGGTATAACATTGCTAATTTATACCTGCTAGGAGGAGATGCTAGAGAACGAAAGAGGGAAAGAGACAGGGCACGATGGCACACAATGTCTAAGGAGAAAAGGGATGAAAAATATAAAAAGCGCCGAGAAGCATATCATAGAAGAAAGGAACAATGAATAGAAATCAAAACTACCAATGGTAATTTATCATAAAATTGTGTTTAATAATAATACATGGATTAATATTTTTGTATCTTATAAATGTGTTGTCTTATAATTTGTAGATGGTGAGGATACATCAAACAAGGGAAATATGGATCCTAATGAAACAAAGGATTGGTTGCATAAGAAAGATTCAAATCATGACCACAACAATGATGATATAACTATATCCACTCAGTTACCAGGTAATTAAATTATTGCTAACAGTCAACAAATGCCCATATTTTTGTGTTGGTCAACCTATCAACCAATTAGTAAATCAAATGCAATCAAAATGCACTCATGGTACAGTTGCAGGCACAACAAAATGTGATGGTTCACCTAAGAGGGAGTTAACAGAAGAGCAAGTCATGGCTCATCCAGCAAGGAGTAGGACAACATATGCAAACATGACACCTGAGCAAAGACAACAAAGACAAAAAAGACAAAGGATGAATAACAAAGCTCCAAAGCGTAAGAGGCAATTAAAGTGACTGCAATGCGATCTAGAGAGGTGCGAAAGTCCACTCTGAACCAGGAGTCCATCGCAATGGAGAACACAACGTATATTCCTGAGGTTCATGGAAACATGCCTTGCCGTAGCGATTGGAATATTCTAGAGTCAAGTGCAGCACCACTTTACACCCCACCAGCTAACGAGGATATGGAAGAAGACGGATATGACACATAGACACGGTGTTCCATCTGGGCAAAGACATGCATTGTTAAACCATCGTAACAAGCTATTTGAGCGCTGCATTGGTGGGAGGATGAGAGTAGCTAATGATGAGGATGAATGCATGGATGAAGACCACATAGATGATAACACAACCTTACCTCAGACAGTGGTGACAAAAAAAGGTAAACAATGAGGCCTTACTACCCCAATTCATTCACCTAATACCTATTTCCATCTTAAACGTGACCATTGTATGATTGACAGATAACGTTGGACCAAGCATTCGCCCTGAATCAACAGCATTGGCAAAACCAGTATTGGATGACACCGGTAATATACATTTATTTTTAGCACTCTCTAGGCTATTGAATCCCCTTTATTTATGTGCTACCCATAGTTGAACTGACTCATGCATTTGTGATGGTCATAGATGATGAAGAGGGAGATATATTTGAAGATGACGAGGAAGAGGATGAGGGATACCTGTTCGCTAGGCAAGGTATTTGTGATAAATATTGAATCCCTCAATAATATTTCACATGTTATCTATTTTGGTTTAAATATCCTTTCAGACGAGGAAGATGAGGACGATAACCAAAATGACGACCTTGAAGAAGACAACTTCTATCCCTGAAGTACCTGACCCGTACGAAAAGGTGTATAGTAACATGCCTATAGATACGCATATGCTAAAACCTGTCGCAAATTGTCCTCACTGTGGTGCGAAGAAGTTTGAACATGAACCACGTGGGTTCTGTTGCTGCAGTATAAAGGTCGAGCTTAATGCACCAGACATACCTGATGAGATGATAAGGCTTTGGTCAAGTTCCGATGCAGATGCTAGACACTTCGTAACAACATCAGGTTTTTCAATGGTCATTTCTCTTTCACTTCTTTATACTATCGCCTTGATAGCGCTACTGCAAGCTTGAGAAATAGTGGCATATACACCTTCCGTGCACATGGCTAGATCTATCATAACATAAGGTCATTTGGGAAAGAAGATGGTAAGGAGCCAAGACATCTAGAGCTTTATTTCTATGATAACGATCCTAGCCTTGATCACCGGTATCGAAGGTGTCGTGAAGAGCAGTGCCAAAAAGACAAAGAAGTTATTGAGAGGCTTGTGATGATCCTTCATGACAACCCATACTCACAACATCTTAGGAGTATGGGCCAGACTAAACACCTCGAGGATTATCGTATCACATTGAACCTTGACTAGAGGCTAGACAAGAGAACATACAACGTGTCGTTAGCTTCAGAGGTGGCTGCTGTTTGGATCGACGGAAGCGAACTCCTTGGTCAGTTCCAAAATAGTATTGTCCTACATGTAAAAGATAGAAGCAGACATGGCATTCGCTCGTATCATGGATGTTTTGATGCTTTTTCATACCCTCAATTCTTTCCTATGGGTGAGCTCGTGTGTGGCACATGGATATCCAAAAAAAGAATTAGTATGGAGGATGTCATCGCGTACCGTGCCCTTTGAAAGGCCCATAGTGGTTTAGAAGAAGAAATAGGTTTGTTATTCTTCTTATTTATTTATTTATTTATTTATTTATTACTTCTTATATACCTCAATGGTTATTCTACAAACAACGCTAATTTCATGGTTATTTTTTGTAGACTCCTCTGGTAGACTATGCGTGACTACTACTACTACAAATTTCAGATGTGATCAGGAATATTTAATCCCATACTTTATGGCAAGCGTCTTTTCTAGCAGTTTGCGGTTGACACTACATCAAGATCTACAGTTCTCGATTGGATTATATACGCAACCATCAAGATGATATTAGGGACGACCTCTACCAAGGATTGGTTGACAGCCTACATGCCGGTGAAAGTAGAGCAGAAGCTGTTGGAAAGTGGACGGTGATGCCTTCATCATTTATCGGAGGCCCATGTGACATGAGGTGTCGATACATGGATGCCATGGCTCTGGTACAAAGGTTTGGTAAACCAGACATCTTTCTCACTATGACATGTAATCCAAAATGGGATGAGATCAAGCATGAACTCTACCCTGGCCAGACACCACAGGATCATCCAGATCTCATTGTTTGGGTCTTTAAAGCAAAATTGGAAGAGCTAACGGATAGGTTGATGAAAAAAGATATTGTCGCAAGGTCAGAACCATGACAAACATTGTTGTTCGAGTTGGTGTTAGAGTACGTGTCTGCGGTGGCTCAGGTGGACTCAAGAACACAAGAATCATAGAGAGAATGCAACGGTTTATCCTGGTTCCAGCCTATCGATGCCCTACGTATAGCAGCTGATGATCCTTATACTCAAGAGCACCCAAAATGGGGGGTTACAACATAGTGTATAGGAGAAAGAGAGAGATTTGGTAGGGGGTTAGCTCGATGCTAATCCTAAGGTTGCCTCACCACCGGTGGAGCCTTCCCCTCATCGGAGAGGAGGAAGACGATGGATGCGGTGGAGGAGCTCTCGATGCCCCTCTCTGGGTTGCTCTGCTCTTAGTGTTGAGTAGGAGCGGATGTATAGTGAGGAATGGACTGATCTATCTAGGATTGTCCTCCACACTCTAGGATCTAACCTTACGCCTTATGTATCAAGATAGGTCAGGTACATCGCGGTTTGGGGGGTTGAGCCTATGGTCTACATGCGCCAGAGTCCAGGAGGGCCTTGCAGCGACGCTCTATGGACCGTGGTGAGGTCGTAGAGCCAAAGAAGACCTAGGCATCGTTCGGCTGCTCTGTTCTAACACTCTGCGTGTCAGGCTGTGTTGGCTTGGACCGGCCTCCCCTAGGTGGACCTTCTAGAGTCTTCTTGGTGGCGAATGAGGTTGGCTCTAGGGGTTGACAGGCGGGCCCAGGAGCCCTAGAGCCCCTGGAGGCTGAGTGAAAACTTGTCTTCTTGTGACACTCTGTGACTACTCCACCCCCACGGTTGCCAACATGCCCGTTGGGCCCGCTGTCAACACGGGAGCTAGAAACTTCAAACTACGCACTGGCCTAATTATCATGGCATAGGCAAACCAATTCTGTGGTTTGCCTAGCGAAGACGCAAGTGCACACTTGCAACACTTCCTGGAGCTGTGCAACACCAGCGTCATCAAAGACATCGCACAAGCAAGTATCATGCTCTGTCTGTTTCCCTTCTAACTCGCGGGAAAGGCAAAACAGTGGTTCTACAAAGAGAAGGAAGCTATCAGTACGTGGCACAAATGTTTTGTGGCGTTCCTCGCGAAGTGTTCCCCATGGGCAAAACCAATGCCCTGAGGGGGGAAATTTCAAACTTCTAGCAAACTTCATTGGAGTCCATCCCTGAGGCGTGGGAGAGGCTGCAGGATTACATCCAGGCATGCCCACACCATAGGATGGAAAACTGGCTCCTGCTCCATAACTTCTATGAGGGGCTTACGCCCATGTCGAAGGGGCATGTAGATGCCGCTGCTAGAGGAGCATTTCTTTCCCTCACCATCAATGATGCCATGGCTCTCATCGAAAAGATGGTGGCCAATCAAAGTTGGGGGGAAGAAAGAAAACAACAAAAAGGCATGCATACCATGAAGGAGGCGGATATGCTTACCGCAAAAATGGATTTGTTACTGAAAAGACTAGATGAGTGTGCCACCGACAAGGAAGCCATGAAGAGCACCATCTAGGCCATGGACTCACATATGACATGTGAAGTTTGTGGGGAAGTCGGACACTCGAGGAACGATTGCCTCGAAACCCATGAAGACGCCGCATACATCAACAACGGGTAATACAAGGTAATAATAATGGGTGGAACAATTAGTCCCGCTCACAAGGAGGTAATTCAAACTTTAACTCAAATTACAATTCGAATCAACCTTCCTTGAAAAACCTAGTCCTAGGTCAAGCAAAAATTAATGAAAATATAAGCAAAAAGTTAATATTTAAAGATAAAATGATTGAAAATATAAACACAAAACCTAAGAATTTATTCTCCTCTGTTAAGAACCAATTAAGTTTTAATAAAATAATAGAAACTCTAATTGCTCAAATAGCTTGCTGCTATTCCTGTCAATCATTCGGCGAAAATCCCGGGGCAACCCAATAATTTCCCCGAGTTTGTTCATGCAGCTACAGAGCAATAGAGGAGGAGAAGTCTTGCCGATAGACTATAAATGTCGAGCCCTTGCCGAAGATAAATCGGTGGTTATCTTTTAAAAATTCAAAAATTCAAAATTTCAAAATTTGTAAAATTCAAAATTTAAAATTTGCTACAAAATAAACTTTTTAGAAAAATAAAATAAAAATCATTTTCTGATAGTATAGATTTTTCTGTTATCATTTTTCATTTTTAAAATATTTATGAAAATTCAAAATACAATAGAAGTTTTGTGGAAAATCAATTTTGGGAGCAAAATTTTGAAACCGAGGGAAGCACCAACGGCTACATCATCCACATAGTCGTTGGGAGGAACCAGCCAAAGGGGGTAGCAGCGGGCGCACCAGGGGTGTGGCCGCACCCTGCCTAGCGCCTCTGGCGCTGCTGCTCCAACGGCTCCTAGCCGTTGTCCCCTCCCCCTCTCGGCTGGTGCTCCCTCTATAAATACTGAGAGCTCGGGTTGAGGCTCTCCTCACCCTCACACTCTCCATTTTTTCACTCCCTCACTCTCTTTGCTCTACCACTTGCAAAAATATTTTCCACAAAGCTCAAGTGCAAGGAAACTCTACAGAAATTTCCTAAGCTCATCACCACCAAGCCAAGCTCACGGGTTGTTTGATTTATTTTCACTAGCGTAACCCCGTTTTCGAGTTTGTGTTGTTGTCTTTTTCGCCATTGGCAAGTTCGGTAGGTATCTCTCCAGTGTGTTCAAGAAGGCCATAGGAGCGAGCTCAAGTTGTTCTTGTGGAAGCTCAAGCACACGCTACACTAAACATGAAGAGAGCTTGATGCATTAAGATGAAGAAATGGTGCCAATGGAAGAAGAAGAACAAGAGCAAGAGCAACCGATGGTGGAGGCGACGACGACCCCACCTTGATTTAGAGGGAGAACAGGAGATGCAGGCGTACAACCTCATCAAGAACCATGAGTTCGTCCACACACCGGCATACCACCCCGACCTCCTCGCAAAGAATAGTATGGACTCCGAATTAGCCATCATTTGGAAAGCCGTCAGATGGGAGAACGTTGCTCCCGTTGACGAGCAAGGTTCTCGCCTCCGATGATCCAATTTTTATGCTCTTTGCAAGAAGTTGAGGGTGGGATTACTTTCCATCTTTTTGAGAAAGAATACTATCTTACATGGAGGAATCTCAGCTCTCACTTAGGATTTAGTACAAAATGCTCAATTGACTTGGATCATGCACTTAGAGGTTTCAATCGCCATGAATTTTGGAGAATGATTTCTAGTCAAAATGTAGTTGGTAAGTTTCAACCTCGAAATATGAATATTGATCATCCTACTTTGAGGTTCTTGCATCGTTGGATTGCCATAACTTTGTTTGCTAGGCAAGATATAAGATTTGTTTATCATGCTGAATTGCAAATTCTCTAAGCCATGCTTAAAAAGACTAAAATTGCTCCTGTGAAAGAAATGTTTAAACTTTGGTTAGAAACATTCAAGGCTTCTACAGCTATTTCTTATACGTCCCTTGTAACTCATATTGCCGCTAGTATTGGTGCGTTGGATGGACAAGATGTGACATACATCTCTACTCCACACATCAAAATTGATGAGCACTACTTGATGCAAGGGCACCATTTGAAAAATGATGATATAGGGAACCTTGTGTTTTTCTTTCCGGGGTATACAAATGAGATTCTGCTCCCTAACCCAGAACTCTCTTTGTATAAATCCCCGTCACTCACCTTCACTCTTGTCGAACAAGAGGAAGCACGCAGGAGTTCTGTTTCTTGTAGGGCAACAAGGAGCAGGGCTAGGGATGAAGCAGACAGCTCTCATCAGCCACCGCCAACACCAACACCGCTCGTACCTCTGGCGTACCATGCGGAGTGGTTCCCGGCCATGCAGACGCCTAGGTTCACCCCCGGGTATTAGCCTAGCTGGGGACACATCCCGCAACCACACGAGGCTGGTGGATCGAGATGGCAAGGTGCCGATGCCGTGGCATGGATGCACCACTCGTCCGACTCCTAGGGGCTACCACCACCCATCCGTCCATTATAGTCTACTTTTGATCGTTGGGAGTTGGACGGTATCAACACTCGCCTTGAAGAATTAGAAATCTACACAAGTAAAATTCAAAATACACTTAACACTCATGTGCAGGATACGAGACAGTGGCATCTACAGTAGTAGCAACAGTTCACGAACATTAATACACTGCTGAGACAACAACAAGAAGCACAGGCGGCCTACTAGCGGTCCATGGGATACAATCCTGGACCGTAGGCCATGAACTAGCATGGGAGAGGACCCTCGTAGAGGTACCTTTGTATATTTTTCGTATTTTTAATTTTCCCATTTATTTTCCGCATCTACTTATTTATTAGCACATATATAAAAAAATCTAAAAATTCAAAAAATACCAAAAAAATAAAATATGACAAAAAAACCAAAAATATGAATTCCACTCTCATATGTGTTTTAAGAATGTTTAGTTTCTCCTATGTTGAAATGATGAATAGTTACTATGTTTATAATTCATCTGTGCCTAGGCTGTAACTTAGTATTCCCTAATATTTAAGTTTGTTGGCTAAAATATCTTATCCTAAAAATTTGAAAACTTGTGGGTTGCAAATGCATGCTCCTTTTCTAACTTGTTGTGAGTTATGATATGGTACAAATGGAATTTAATATGACTTTGTTCTAAGAGAGATTTGACATCCAAAGTTTTTAATTTAAAAAATGCTAAAATTCAAAGTTCCTCAATAATTATGAATACCTACCAAGGTCATATGATATGATTCACACTCAAAACCTTAGTCATGTGCTACTTTTTTTAGCATTGAGCTTTATCAAATTGCCGTGACCCTTGTTGAGATTCTCGTCATACATCCATGATTAAGACACACGTACATCCACAAATAAACTGCTGGCTCTAACACTAAAAGTTACGCAAAAACATGTCTTTCCGTCCACCAAATAATTACATCTCTTTCTAAAAAAAATTCATGTGCCAAAAAGAATAGTATGGGCTATGCTAAAAATCCATGCCAAAAGGCATGAGAGAAAAAAATGCATGCCAAAGAGCATGAAGAAAAGAAAAGAAAAATAAATAAATAAATAAATAAATAAATAAAGATAGCCATACTTTTAAATAAAAGGCATTCATCCAAAAAGAGAGATTCATGATCAAAGGAGTACAAAAAATATATTTTAGAATTAGGAACTTTATAAAATTTCTACACACTTGCACATCTTGATCAAAGTGTATGACTTGCATTTCCTTGAGGTTCGATTTTTGACTTAGCAAAATATGTGATGCAAGTATGCCCCACTTTCATACCTACCCAAAGCTCCACTCAAGCCCTTAGTGGTAGGAAGTGAAAAGAAGGCAAAATAACAAATGTCTTGGTGAGGTTTCATTCACATTGAGCGATCGAGATAATCATTTGAGAAACTTACATTTATTTTACAAAATTCATAAAACCTCCGGATAGATGGTTAATCGAGGAATGAATGATTGGTGATTCTGTTACAACCATTCTATCTTGCAACCACCCAAGAACTTAGAAAAGCTATACGCCCAATAGGAATCAAGGTAAAGGGTGGATAAAAATACCGACTTATTTAAATTGTGGAAGAATACATTGTTATAGGCATGGCACTTATGAAATATATTCGGCATAGTAGCAACTCCTGATCACCAACCAAGTACTAGCTATTTTCTCGAGACGAGCAAAGGTTAATCTTGGGGGATTTGTTGGCGATCACTAATGATCAAATCCGACCGCCAATTACTATCCAAAATAGGAGAAATAAACAAACTTTCAACACATATGCATTTACTATTAACATATTTCCATATGTATTGGATACTTAGTGTTTTGCAGGACATATACACCAAATACATAGGAAAATGATCAAAAGGCGCAACATAGGAAATCATAAAGCAGAAAAGCGCAAAGGAGCCAAGCAAAAGCCCACCCATACGCTAAACTTGGGTCGGGCATCGACGTGGAAGCAACCCAGGCCCAGCCAGAAGCCCACCAGAGCAAGGCGGTGGTGAGCGGAGCAGCCTAGGGTGCGGCCGCACCGCCCCCAACTCCGCTCGGGCCCAGTTTGCTCTAGCGGTTGCATGGCGGCATGTAGAGGCGGTCCATGTTAGTTTCCTAATTTACCTGAACCAAACCGACCTCTATGTCACTATAAGAAGAGGGGTGGAGCTCTCCTTCAAGACACACAACATTTGAGCCACTACACCTCCACTTCTCTACTTGTACTCTTTTAGTTTTTAGTTACATTTGGAGCTAGCAAGAGCTATCAAGGAGGGCTTGGCTCCTTGGGAGAAAAGAGAGAAATCTTGGTATGAATACAAATCGATTTTCTTCCAAAGTCATGCTCTCATATCATAAATATAGTAGTGCATATGAACTAGACTATAGTTTTCATGTTATAATCTTGACATATGAACTAGCATATAGTATGTGATCTTAATATGTTCAACTTTATGCTTAACCATTCATATGACTTATATGAGTAGAAGTAGAGCGAGGTTGAGGTGGTGGTTCATCATGCCTTCGGGTGTGCCCATGTCCTACTCTTGTCGATCCGAACTCTCGGGGGAATGTGGGTAGTTTCTGTATAATCGGGCGTGGTGCCTGGGTACATGGGAGCGGGTGAATACATTTCCTACTCTTCGGTTGAGGGGTAGGTGGCAGATGGTGACAGCCCAGTCCGTCCTTTGTAATCCCCCATGTTCAGGTAGGGTGTAGGAGTCTAAATTGTCACATGAGGTTGTTGGCAGACCAGTACTCAGTGGCCTCCCGACCTATCTTAAACTTAGTTCTAACTCTAATCATGTAATTTGTATGCCCATTAACTGTTCTTTGCACAACTATATTTGACCATGCTAGCTCCACTTAGGAACATTCTTTTATTCTTTGTTTTCCTTTTATCCTTGAGGTTGGACCAGATATGTGTCCACTACACTTAAAGTACCATTTTTACCCCTGTCACGAACTATTGGTTTATTAATGCAAGTATGCAATCTTGTTCATGCTCATGCTAGACTCTTTACACCTTGCCCTCCTTTAGGAAAATATAAATAATGATACCCTGAATACTTCTGGGTGAAATGCTACAATGATAGATCCGTGCGCCTATGGATATTTTCTATAATCGTTAAGAACTATCGTAGTTGGTGTTTCTTGGCGGCGTCGCTAAGGTTTACTCAATTTTTGTGATGGTGCTAAGAAATACCAATAGGTATTTATGGTGCCGTTACCGGGAATGGACTTGAAACCTCCATACTTGGTGATTGTGCTAAGAAATGCCAACAAGCATTTCTAGCGTTGTTGCTGGGGATGGACTTGAAACCTCCATACTTGGTGATTACGCTAAGAAATGCCAACAACATTCCATATTGATTGCAATAATCTCGTACATAACTCGATGAACCCACATAGAGGTCCCTAGGGCTTTAAATTTAGAGGCAAGGCAGAGTAGAAGGAATACTACTTGTGTTCATTTGTTGTGCTGTGACACATATCTTTTCTTCTTCGTTTCCTCCTTCTAGTCTTCTTCTGAACAATGGCTTATGGCAGGCGTCCAAGGGAGGAAACTCCAGAAGCCATAGATCCGCCTCCATGCCTTCGTGTCCTTCTTCATCGCCAAGGGTGAGAGGGAATTATTTCTTATCTCTATGGCTGCCTTGCATTAATCCTTTGAATATGCAAGGCTATCTCTCATGCTGTGGTACATCGGCCAACTCCGGTGGAGGTTGGAGAACCCTCGAATGTGCGTGCTATCGAAGCACATCTTGCTAGGTCCATGGTATCTTCATCTTCATCTTCATCCTTCGAGTCATATGATAGTTAGGATGTCCGAAATCTTATCCGTGAAAGGAGGGACGCCGGAAACCTGTATTCTAAAGCGATGTGTGAGGTAGGTCAGCTCAAACTGCATCTCGATGCCGTTAAAATAATCCTCTCTACATATGAAGAAGAGACCAATGTTGCTCAGATGAGGGCTGATGAAGCTCATGCTAGGGCAGCAGGTAAAATTTCTTTAAAGAGTCTTTGCTTTTATATTCGCGACTTTATCCGATAACCCTTCATTTTTGTTAGATCTTGTGGAACAACTGGATGCTTCTCATCGCAAGATTGAGGAGGCTTATCGCTAGGAGATTGACCTGGAGAGTCACTAGGAGGTTGACCTGGAACAACTGGTAGCACATGGCACAGTTGCAGTAGTGAACTCTAGGGGTGTTTCTCTTGAAGATCGCTAGTAGGATATACCGATTCGTGCTAGAGAAGTGGCAACTCATAGGGTTTGCTATGGTGCCGGCACTGCTCTAGCTGCAGCGCAACTGCGTTCAGGGTATGAGCTGCATCACCTAGAACCTGGTTTTCCAAACACTAATCTCCTAAAAGATCAAGAGGACCTAATTGGAGACTTCACTGATGTTATCGAGGCTATCGCAGTGATCATCCATGCAAAAGATGTTGTGAACAATGTTTTCTTAGGACCATAGATTATATCTACGTCTTATAAGTAGAGAATCTACTATTTGAATATCACTTTTGATCCTATGTCCTTTATTATTATTTTTTGTTCTAAAGGCAATACTCTAGGTGTCAGCTATTTTGAGCTGATGAGACTCGACCATCAAGCATTGACCTAGATAATTGGTAGTACTTCTTTACATATCTTACATTGAGGTTTATGTGGTAATAGATTCGTATCATATGGCAGTTTGCACATACAAAGCAACATATCCGAGGCGCTACCATAATGCTTGCTACCTCCAAGGGTCAAGGGATGCAGATCCTGCAAGGTACAAAGATTATGGAATCTAAAGAATGACACAACACATCGCAAAACTTCACCCTCAGTGAGATTGTTGCCATTTCTTAATGTCACTGCGAAGAATGGGGTTTGAATCCATCCTCAGCAATGGTGCTAGAAATACCGGTTGGCAAGACCGAGTGTTGTTACTAAGTTTTTATCCCTAGCAATGATGCTAGAGGTGCCTTGATAGTTCCTTAACAATTTTAGATATTTATCTGCAAGCGCACGAAGCTATCATTGTAGCATTTCACCTGGAAGTATTCAGGGTATCGTTATTTATATTTTCCCAAAGGAAGGCATTTGATTAAGAGTCTAGTATGGATATGAACTTGAATAATAATGCTTGCAAGTACACCAATGTTTATAGTAGGGGTAAAACAGTGATTTCAAGATAGTGGACACATACTTGGCATTCCTCAAAGGATAAAATAGAAAAGAAAGAACAAAAGAATAATCCTAAGTCGAGCAGGCATTGGTCTAGTATAGTCACACAAAGATTAGTTAATGATCATACAAATTACATAATTAGTCTTAGGGCTAAGTGTGAGGCAGGTTGGGAGGCCACCGAGTACTGGTCTGCCAGCAACCTCACATGACAATTTAGACTCCTACACCCTAGTCGAACGTGGGGGATTACAAGGGACAGACATGGCTATCACCACCTGCCGCCTACCACCTTAACCATGGAAAGGGACAATGCATTCACCTGTCTCTCCATACCCAAGCACCATGCTTGCATATATAGAAACTACCCAAATCCCCTCGAGTCCCCGACCCTATGGATCGATAGGTAAAGGACTTGGACACACCTAACGGCATGATGAACCACCACCTCAACTTAGCTCTAATTCCGATTATATAAGTTATATGAGTGTTTAAGCATAAAGTTAAGTGTGCTATTCTCATGACATAGAAACTATAGACTAGTTCATATATCAAGATCATAACACAATAACTATACTCTAGTTCATAAGTATGACTATAATTGTAATATGAGAGCATAACTTTGGAAGAACTCATATCTCTATTCATACCCAAAGGTCTCTTCTTCCAAGGAGCCAAGCTCTTCAAGGTAGCTTTGCCTTGCTCTAAAGCTACTAAAAAGTAAAACTACAACTACTAGAAGGGAGTGAGGTAGTGGTGTGTGAGGTGATGCTCAAGTTGAGTGTGTCTAGTAGAAGGGGGGGTACCCCTCTATTTATACAAGGAGGAGAGGAGGTGCTGGAGGCTATTCCTGGCGTGAGGACCGGCCCCCACCGCCTCAGCATGGAGCCATGCCACCGCCTAGTCGAAGGGGTGGCTGAGGCATGCCGCTAGGGGGTCGCCCGCCCCTAGGGGTCGGCCACCCCTTGACCATGCCACCTCACCACCGCCTTCATGTGGAGGGCTATGGGCTAGACGTGGATCACTCCTTCGTGGTGTTTTGCCCCGGTTGAGTTGAATTGATGGGTGTCTCCCTTATTTCTTTGCGCAAATCAGCGTCAGAAAGCGCTTTTAGTGAATTATTCCATGTATTTGTGTTTGACCTACAAAATAATATTCTCCAAATACATATGGAACTTGGTTAATAGTAAATTCATATGTGTTTAAGATTGTTAATTTCTCCTCTTTTTGTACCTTAGTTGGCAGTCGGGTTTGATCATTAATGACCGCCAACAGAGGTGCTCTACCTTCCATATTGCAACCCTCACGGTCAAGGGATGCGATCTGCTTCTTGACTGTGAGAGCTACAAATGGAATATAAAGCACCCAATATTGAAGAACGAGCACCTCGCAAACTTGAAGCACCCCTAATCGAGTATGGAGCCCCTAAACAGGAGAGAACTAGATGATTGTAGATCTTCTGTTAACAAGATCTAGAAGAAGATCTGCAATCATCAAGGTATACCTCCTGTTCAGCGGCAGCACCTCACCAAGGATGGACAAGGAGCAGCTCGCAAAACTTGCACCTGCATCTCAGTGAGGTTAAATTCTTTATATTCCATAATCTTGCTACCTCTGAGGATTGAGGGATGCAGATCTACATCTCGATGCTCAAGGGCAGCAAGATTATGGAATCTAAAGCACCCAATCTTAAAGGCCTTCTCCAAACACTAGCATCCTTGTGAGGTGCTTTATCTCCATCTTGCACCTCTCACGTCCTCTTTGCCGTGAGAGGTGGAAGGAGGAAGACAAAGCACCTCTAGGCGATGAAGAAAGATGATTGGCTCATGAGTGTGTGGATTGAGCCAAAGAGGTGCATCCAGACCTAGGTTAAATAGGTCAACCGAAGATGGAGAAGTGCAAGTAATGGTATCATATGGGCCGAGCGATTCTATGTCTACGCAATAACAGATCCATATCATATGGCGGTACAAAGCAACACTACACCAGCATGTTAGTGAGGTGGTGTATACCTTCCATCTTGAACCTCTCATGGTCAAGTGATCTTGAAGAATGAGCACCTCGCAAACTTGAAGAACCCCCAATCAAGTATGGAGCCCCTAAGTAGGAGAGAACCAGATGATTACAGATCTTCTGTTAACAAGATCTGCAAGAAGGTCAAGCTCCAGTTCAGCGGCAGCACCTCACAAAGGATGGAGAAGGAGCACCTCACAAAACTTGCACCAACATCTCAATGAGCTGCTTTATATTCCATAATCTTGCTACCTCCGAGGGTCGAGGGATGCAGATCTACATCTCGATCATTCGAGGTACCATGATTATGGAATCTAAAGCACCCAATCTTGAAGGCCTTCTCCAAACACTAGCATCCCTGTGAGGTGCTTCATACGATAGGGAAAATACCACTGCTGCATCTACTATTAACCCATCGGTAGTAGAAGTTTCAACTACCGGTTTCCTTCCTTAGGAGGCCTCCCTATGGGTCCAACCGACAGTGGAAGTATCACACCATCACTTCTATTGCTACGACAGTGAAAGTGGCGATAGTGGTATCTCAATCTGTAGTAGTGCAATGCCACGCCCCTCTGCCTAGCCAGGCGGCACAACCTGCTGCACCGTCTGTTGTGCGGCCCAGCAGCGCAACCACATATTCACCCCTATTGAGCTAGGAGATGCAACCCACGCGCTCACCACTATGAGGCCTGTCAGCGTGCCCACTTGCTCCTACCCTTCCCTACTGGCATGACCGTGGGCTTGCCCCTCCAGTCTTGATGGTGTGTCCACTCGCCTTTGCCTGTCTCAGTGGCATGCTTGGATGTCGTGCTGGCAACACTTGTCTAGGCCCCTTGTCTCGATTAGTTGAGGCACACCGATCATGTCGTGCTTCAAAGTCACCACCAATTTGGGGGAAGACAGGAAGCAGATGCCTTTTGGTTCCATGGAGAAGGATAAGGTTTGGTGGACCCCTCTGGTTAGTCTAATTAGATGTAGTGTTCAGTGGCACTTTTTTTGCAGTGGCTAACTTGGAAATTCAGCACTTTCAGTGACACACATGGAAGTAAAATTTCTAATAACACTAAGAAAATTGGATCATGGACTCTGGACCAGAGTGAAATTCTTAGGTCTTGTTGGCTTAACTTTACAACTCGGGTGATGGAGGGCTCGCCTCTTATTCTATGCGCTCCTCCAATCTGGGACGAACTTCGATCGAGGCACCCTCCCCCATTGGACAACGACGGTGCCAAGAGCGCGCTGACGGAACCACCCAGAAAAGAATCTGCCATAGATCATAATGGGCAGGTATTTCCAGGAAGCCCTCACATAGCATGATGAAGACCGAGAGGTGGAGGATCCCCTCTAGGGTTAAGTCATGGAGGTGGAGCCCGTAGTAGTAGAGCAACCACAAAAGTAAGGGGTGTGCCGGCAACCCGAACCCAAGAAGGTGGAAAGGGATGAAAGAGACAACCTCATTTTCCTTCGGCCTCGGCTAAACTTCGCTTCTCACCAGGACTCTCCACCCGAGCTCCTCAGTGGCCTCAGGGATCACCCCTCTCTCTCGCAACTGGTCGAACTTAGCCCGGTCGACAGATGACCTCGTCTACTCCGCCATGGTCCTAATAGGAGGCATCGGCGCCGTAGTAGGGTGGAAGGCAAAAGCTTTGGGATGGAATCAGGAACTCTGGAGAGAGAAGGAAGCAGGTATAACCTTCCCTCTCACCCTTGTCTCTGCTGCTATAGTTTGGGGCCGTCGACCACCCCACAACCGAGACGTTTGCGTGGGTGGGCGGCAGGGCTTTGCCCTGTCACGTCAATGCGATGGGCCTAGAGGCGACGTCCCCTACTGTAACATGCTGCTGACGCCACCCACATGCGCACGCCTGCGCGGGAATGCAAGAGCACATCGTTCATCAATTACACTATCCGAGTAGTCAAGATTTCAGACGGCCAGACCTTGTGTGATCCTGTGAAGTATAGTGTCACACCCCAAAAATTATATTTTGGGATGTGACTTAGAGAACACTAAAAACTAAACAAAAGATTTTAGTATTTTGTAAAATTTTCCAACTTTAGTTAAGTTGTTGACATTTTAGTGGTTGGAAAAGGTGAGTTTCTAAATTTTTTGGAATTTAATTTGGGTGATTGATGCATTCATGCCTTTGCATAGTGTTTATGTATGAAAAATGAATTTAAATGTTTTCAAATGCGCCTGGTGTTCGACCCAAATCATATCTTCTAAAATCTAATGTAAAGTCTCTAAAACTGATCAAGGTTTTGAAAACCCTAGTCATCTGTCCTTGCTAGAGCCCTAACTAGTCCTAGTCACCTCATGCCTTATGTTCCTTTCTCTTCCATTCTTTTACGAAACTCTGAACCAATCTCAATTCGGTATGAAGTTCTCTCTTCTTTCTTTTTCTTTGTTGTTTTGTTTCCTAACCCAAATTCACCTCAATCTGGGTGAAGCCTATGCCAATCCACCTCTCTTTCTATCATGAATAGCAGCCCAACTTATCTCTTTTTCGCTAATGGACTTAGTCCTCTCTCTTTCTATTGCTTTGGGCCAAGTCCAAACCTCTTCTCTCCTTCTCCCACACCCTCTCCTCCCTTCTTCTACCAGCCCCCACCTCTCTTTCACGTGGAAAGGCTGCAGCTCCTCTCTCCCTGGTCGCCCTCCCCTTCCTCACATGCAGAAACAACAACATTAGTTCTCCCCTTAATCACATGGTCCCATCTCTCCCTTAATTTCCTCTTTACTCCATCGGTTTACACCCCCTCCCAAATACATGCATCTCCTCCTGCTACTGCCCCACGCCAATCCCTTCTCCTCATGCAAACATATATTCACCTCTTCATTTCTCTCTTAATTCCCTAGACACACCTCTTAAGAGTGCTCTCCTTTACTCCATCAATTTATCTCTTTCCCTTTAGTTACATGCATGCAGAAGCAATTCCTCCTCACCCTCTCTTTCACGTGGAGAAGACTTCCCTCCTCCATTTACTCTCATGCAAAGACAATTGTAGCAACTAATTCTTCCTTCTTTAATTCCCTAGGTCATGCCTCTCTTAACCACACCCTCCTTAATACCTTCGATTTCCTCTCCAGTAGTTCACACAAAAACAGAAGAAGTGGTTGCACTCACCTCTCCCTGGTCGACCTCTCCCCTATTCCTACTGCCATCCATTGTCTCTCCCTCATGCAAAAATAACAGCAACACATAATACTCCTTAATCACCTAGCCCCACTTGTCTCCTCTTCAATTGCATGCACATAACAGCCAGCCACATCTCCTCCTCCTCTCTCTCACGCACAACCAGATGGACACCTACCTTCTCCCCACTCTTTCTCTCCCTCTCCCATGGCTGCAACTCCAGCTCCCCCTCCATCCTCTGCAACAAAATGGAAAGCAAATGCGGCTATGATTCTGTTCTGCCGCTTCGTTCATCATTCTGGAGACCGAGCAAACCATCAGTGAACGTCGTCGCTGCTGATCCATGCTGCAGTAAGGTCGTCCACCCTCCCTCCATCTCTATGTATGGTGCCTCCCTCAGCCCCTTCATGACTCTTGATCTATCTTGTATCATAGGAAGTCGCCAAGTTGAATCATCGCAACCCCATTCGTCGATGTTCCGCTGAGGCACACAAGTCGCCGCTGGAGTACTCCATTCCCTGTGCCCACACGCCATGGCATGGTCTGGGAAGCATGACCGTTTCGCCAAGTTGAATCATCGCAACCCCATTCGTCGACTTTGGAGATATTGATGTCAAGGTGCTTGCTGCCCCTACTGTGTTTACAGCAGCATATACCTTGTTTTGCAATCGCGTTTCCCTATCAATCAATGCTCAATATGACTTACCCTTTTGCCAACGCATACCACATACAGTCCACAACAACTCCACAAAACAGTTTTCTAGTTGGTGCTGCTTTGACCATGATCCTTGTGATGGTAAACCATGCTGCACGCTTGTGTGCACGTCCTAGATGCGCCGGTGTTTCATCGCATTCAGCAGAGATCTGTACTAAAGTTCACACAATCCCACCAAATATCCTCTACTGAAGTTCAGCAGAGATCTTCCTTTTGATGGTCACAACCGCCGCTACCTGCCACAGGGCATGTTTCAGCCGGGGCATAAAACACTATATATGTATCCTTGTTCATCTAGCATCCACGCCAGCACACCCGTTGGTGATCAAGATGTGTTCCCAAATAACATGTACCAATATCTAGAAGCACTCCATTGTATATCTAAGGAATAACTAGAACATGAGTTATTTGCACAACCTCGCTTCTCGCCTTAAATCTATGGTCGCTGCTCACTCAGCAACTTCTAGCTATCGACCTCCATCACCACCTTTTTCGTGTCACATTCTATAACCAGAGATCAATCTTCTTGACAATATTATACCAACGTCATTCAACACAATATATCATTCTCTCCCAAACCACACTGTGCTCAAAACCTAATACCTATCCAACTTATGCAGTTCTAATGAACTTGTTTCTATTCTTCCAATTTTCACCACGTAAATCTAACTCCAATCCTGTTCCATCTGTACCCTCAATCTCTCGTATCTTTTAAACCGTAGCTTCGTTTTTAGTAGGTTTTGCGCTCATATGTTCATAGCTACAAGCCCTACATGTTTTAAAACCTTTATATCTTGCTTTATAATGCTTGGTGTACTGCTTCTAGGTTTGTCTATGATGCTTGTGATGGTTGTTGCTATCGTTAGAAGAAGTTGTACAAGGATGATCCAGAAGGAAAGTTGGACAAATTTGAGCACTATTTGAGGCAAGTGTAACATGAGTTCCCTTGTTACCTAATAACCATTTAATGACCTTTTCATATGCATGTGTCTAATATGATGAACCCCTAAGGACTTTACCTAGAACCTTTGTTATCCTGTATTCCTTGTTACCTTGGGTTTATGCATATGGGTAGTTTTGCTTAGCCTGCAATCACCAAACCATATGATGTTAATATTGACTAATGGATTCTGGAATTAATGATAAAATGATGCTTTTTAGCAACATGGATAGAAGGGGGCTAGAGTATTGGGCCTTTTTGGGTGCTCTAGTCTGCCCTCCATAAGGACTAAATCTTAAAACAGCAACCCAGGACTTATAGTACAACCACGAGAACTACATGTCTCTGGTCTTAGCCTAGTATCTTGATCTGTTCTAGTTCGTCAGCAGCTTACCGAAAGGGCAAGAGGGGGGTGCCAGCTTAGGTATAGCTCTTGTCCTACCACGGTGTGTGCTAGGCTGCAGTCATATGTGTGCCACTCTCAGAGGAGAGCATCTATATCTGCCTGGTCAATCTGAAACCATAGCAGCTGCTACTTATTAGAACGACTGGTGAAAAGCTTCGTAGTTATTCCTGTCGACTTACCTTGGAAGTGAGTCAACAGGTTGGCCGCCTCGGGCAATGGGCACTCACGACTCGTGGTGAAAGTGTACAACCTCTGCAGAGTGTAAAACTGGTATATCAGCCGTGCTCACGGACACGAGCGGCTTGGATCCTTTTCAAGATAGATGGTTCTATGGATGGTTTGGGTGATGATTAATCTTGATGTTAATTATACTTTCACCTTGGGAGCTTAAGCATAATCTAGCAACATAGGTTTAATAAATAAAATATGACCAACTAAAAGTGCTTACCACAGTTCAGCTATGTCCAAGCTTTGAGCCTTGCATACCCTCATATTATACTTGTTGAGTATGGTGCGCTCACACTTGCTTTACAATCAATAAAAATCCCAGATGGGTACCAGATGGTGGTTCAAGTGATGAGTTTACCAAAGGAGTTCCAAGAGTACTAGGCGAGTGTACCCCCACTCAGCCGTCCCTGTGGAGTATGGAGACCCGAAGAGAAGATATAGAATAGTTTTCGCTATGATTTGTAATAGATGTAAGTCTTGTTGTAACTATGTTTCATTATGTAATAAAGCATTGTTCTTGATATTCTCCATATTTGTCGCTATGTGTGTCGTGTGGACATCTTGGGCACACATATAGTTAGCGCTTGGTATTCTTTGGAAAACCGGTTGTGATATATAGACAGTGCGGTCTAATCCAAGCAATCACGACAGTCGAGGGGCAGACTGAGGACTTGCTTCAATTTCTCTTGGTTTGCAGAGGCACGCATCAGATTATAAAAACCAAATTCTAAATAAAATTATCTTTGATGCATGGTTCTTGCAAGTTCAACAAATTTTATCAAATACGTGAAAATAAGATGTGTTGGGTTCAACACAGATCAAAGCCACTCATGACTACTACTACTGATACAAATGTTGTGACCGAGTGCACTCTATTGGCAATAGTTTTACTCATAGCTCTGTACTATATAGTTTCCGACGAGATCAAATGTGCCGCATTTGAACTTTCTTGCGAGTGCAGTAAAATATGAACAGCTATCTAGCTGCTTCATTTCAGCGGCTCGTTTCTTGATGCGTATTTCTCAGAAGGCGTGCTCCTTAGAGATTGTGGAGATGTGGCCTCGCCTTACCTCCTGCTATTGTCCGGCATCTGCTGGAATTCCATCGGCCATGCGCGTCCCCTGCTATAAAAATAGAGGAAAATAGGGAAGTCAATACAGATGCCTTGTAACCTTGCGAACTCACCTTTCCTGCTCGCCGCCTCCTCCCTAGTACCGCATTCTTCAAGCTTGAACCATGGTGGCAGAGAAGCATCTAAGGGAGGAGATGATGTTGCGGGACCTAGATGTGACCAGACAGGCTCTCCGCGTGAAGAACCGGGAGGCAGAGCGGCTGTGTTCGTGCCTCTCCGTTGTGGAGACGGCACTCACCACAGCCGATAGCGAGACGGCCACGGCTGAAGCCACCGCGGGTTAAGCGCAGGCACAGCTCGCTGGTATGGCATTGTCATTACCGTATCTTCTTGTTTTGTGTGGCACCACATCTTATTAATTGGTAGGGTTTTCTTTGTTCTTGCTCTTTTAGCTGTCATGGAGTAGCTGAATGCCGCATCCATGCTGTCGGTGGGGCCAAACTTCCTTGAGCATGTCTATGCTCTGCCGACGTGGATCCGGGAGCTTGTGACGCATGGCGTTCGCCATGGGCCTGCCTCAGCCCTAGCCGCCACCCACCTCTATTTAGATGTGAACTTGCGTGTAGTGGAGCCGGGGTTCCCGCCGAGCTGCCGGTCCAAAGGGCTTCATAGGATTTTTTCCGATAGGATTTGGATCCTTCAAAATTCATGTTTCTCCTCCATTCCAAAGGAGCCATAAGTTTTTGAGTTTCTTTTGTCCATTTCTCAGGATTCCATTTTGTAGTGTTGGTGGGCCCCGAACAGACAGGGAGATCTGCCCGTGCAAATTAGACATCTCTCTTTTGCCCTCCGCTCGAAAATTAGGTTTATCATGAAATCGATTTCTAACAAGGACATTTGTGGTACTGTGATGGCCACATAAAAGCGCAAGGAGTCGCCATCTCCGCCTCTATCTCCATCCTCTAGCCACCACCGTCTCTCCTCCCACTCCAAATCCTAGCCCCATGGCCTTCCTCTCCACTCTCTAGCCGTCCCCTCTGCCACTCCTCTCCGGACCCAAGGTGCCATTGGCACAGCAGCTTGACTCATCAATCTCCACTCTCCAGCCGCACCCTCTCTCATAGCTTTCTGAACCCTAGTCAGAGCTAGATCCCCTTTGATTTGTCGATAGCAGGTCAGCTGATGGTGGAAGGACTACCTCGATGACGGTATATGCCAGATCCAGATCCCCTACTTTGGCACCTATCATGACTAGCCAGATCTGAACCCTAGCCAGAGCCGGATCTAGTACCCCTTCGTCAATGTCGGCCACACCAGTTCTACGACCACGATGACAAGACAGTTGTGCCAACAACGAAGCGTAGCTAGGGTACGCGGAGGAAGAGGTACCCAAATTTCTTTTATGATGTGTGTTGTATTATAGTGGTTCAACCTAGGATATGTAGATAGCGATGGGGTTGCATATTTCCTATAGTTGAATGTAGGTGACGTGTGCTTTATTGGATTAATGACTTCCATATAAGTTGTAGCTACTAGTTAGGCGCTTATTTGCATACTCTTGCTCTCTGTTATGTTGACATTCGCTAGAAGCTTTAGTTAATATATATCTTTATAATCTAGATGAACAGCCACTAACTGCTCTTGAATGAGAGCGGGAGGCACAAGTCACAAAGAATCATAGGAAGATGGAAGAACCAGGGGTGGTTGTTGAGGGATTTGGTGATATAGATGAAACATATTCAGATTTACAAGATGAGCCAGTGGTCCTTGTAGTTGAAGTGCTTGTTTCTACCTTGTATTGAGTTCGGGCAGGAGGGTCAGTGGGTGGGGTGCAAATAGCAATGCAATGCTTTACTGTCTGGATAGCAATACAATTTGTACATGCTTCCTGCTTAAATTTGTTTCTCTAATTTTAGCGTCCGATTCGAAGAAGCCACAGAGGAGGCTCCGCCAGCAGGACAAAAGGCAGCGCTGATATCAGTCCTAGAGGAGACAGTCCAAGAGAGTGAAGTCAACATGACCTGGAGAGTTGACTCATGGATCTGAGAAGAACAAGCAAAACCGTGTAAAAGTGAAATGCCACCAGGCTACAGGATCTCGCTCCTATGTTGTACAACTACAATTATTTGTAAGTGATGGTTGTGTTTTATTGTTACTCTAGCCTTTGTATAAATAGAAACTCATGTGCACTGTTAATAGAAGCAATATTGGCAGGAGCCTAAGGCCCCCTTTGGAATGCAGGATCGGAAAAATGTAGGAACAAGAAAAATACAGGAATATGATTGGAATGCATGTGAAAAACATAGGAATGAAAAACAGATGAATTTTGTTAGAAGGGGTGTTTGATTTTGTATAGGAAAAACATAGGAAACCAATACAATGAGATTTCACTAGATTATTTTCCTTTTGTTTTTTCTATGAAAGTTGAAGGATAGGAAACTTTCCTATGGTTTTCCTTTCCCATTTCTTCCTATGAACCCAAGGCCTCTACAGTGCTGATTCCATAGGATTACTGACTCCTATATTTTTCTTTGGAAATCCTATGAACCAAAGGAACCCTAAATTTGACATCCTCATTTAATTTTGAAGTTGCAATACATGTGCATTGTACTTATGTAATCCATATATGTAACCTATTGTTTACTACTTAAATTTCGTAGTATGTAATCCATATCAGCACCTATGCGTTGTGCTTATGTAATCCATATCAATATGAAACCTATGTTACTTGTTATGAACTAATCTCTTAGGTTTTCAATTAAAATCCTCTTCCACTATCTGTAACCTAATGTTTACTGCTTGAATTTCACAGGAAGCTATGGAAACTATGCGAGCAGAACCTGTTGCTGATGGGCATGAACCAATGACAAGTGTTGATGTTGTTCCCACGGTCCTTTGCCTCTCCAATGGCTAGGTCCACTCCCAGGTCAGCAACAACACCCTTTTTTTGAAGAATGCTGGTATCCCGACAAGCTCCGCCAGAACAGAGACATCAGTGGAGAGAATGTTTTGAGAACAGCTTGTTGCTGAATAGGAAAGTTCCGCTAACCTCATCGAATAAGTGAATGAACTGAAGATGAAGATAGAAAAGACTGAAAGGGAGTTTGAGGAATTCAAGATATAGCTATAGAAGGAGTACAATAAGCTACGTGAGGATATCATGCGCTTTAGCTCTTCTTCTGGTAACTCTCAGTCGTCAACTCTGTTGACTTGATGCAGTGAACATTTGTGGTTTGATATGTGTACTCGTGTGCTGCTTTGATGTGGTGAAAGTGAAACTGTCAGCGGGTTGTTGCTGATGTGTAAACAGTAATTTGTTGTATTTGATTGTGATGCTAAATAATTATGTAGACATTGTCGAATAATTATGTAGTCAATCTGTGCAGCAGTGACAATCTTGAATTACTTTTATGATGAATTGATTGTTGGGGACATGCTAGAACCTGGGCAGGCCACGTGATCAAATAAAAATATGACACGTGGACGAACCAATGTATGACACATGAAATAGCCATGGCATGACACGTGGGATAATAAAAATCCAACACGTGGAAGAAAATTGTTGAGCCACATGGCCGAATAAAAAAACAAAACATGGACGGACAGCACCGTGACATGTGGTCGAATAAGAAACGGCCACGTGGACCAATAAAATGCGACACATGGTCCAATGAAGAAATGATACGTGACCCAACCACAACACGACACGTGTGCCAATAGAAAACTGACATGTGAAACAACAGGGGCCCGACATGTGGTCCATTAAGATCCTGAAATGTGCAAGAACCAGGGATGACCATGTTGTCCAATAATAAGGTGACACGTATCTGAATCATCTCCAATGCAACCGGCTATAGCAGGTATACGTGGAAAGCATCTCCAACGAAAGCAACCACCAGCATGGATGCCCCCTTGCCACGCATGCCAAAACAGTTCTATGAGGGTCAGTTTTCGTCATAGATCTATCCGCATCTATGATGAATTTCTAGAATCGTCATAGGAGTTAAGGAATGACGTGACTTCTATAACGAACCATTTTCTGTCATAAACTCATCATAAAACTGAAATTATGATAAATTTGGCTCCTTCAGTGACGAAAGTTATTCATCATAGAAGTGGATATTTCTAGTAGATGCTTGAATTCAAGATGTTGATATCTGCTTGAAGCTTGCCACTTTAATGCATCCTATTGTTAAGCTATGGTCTTTTAGGGACAACATCCAATTAATTTATTTAAACAATATGCTAATTTGGACGTGTTGAGGGACCGAATTTAGTAGTTACATTTTATTCAGGTGCAGCACAAGGACTGAAAATTGATTATGCTTAACTCTGTTTTGGAAGCAATGTCTGAATTTACCATGGACGGTGGTAGTTGTTCACTTTGTGCATATGCAAGAATTTGTTGAAAGAAGTTGAGGAATAACTTCAAAAAGTTCATAACAACAAACAGAAGATATCGGTGAAGGCAGAAAGCAGAAGTTGTCACCTCAAAGCAGAAATTGAGTTTTGAGTCCAATCAAAATGTTTTTAATATGCAAGTTTTATTAAAAATATGGGGGCATGTCTTGACATCCAAAATTGTCAAAAGTGCATAATAGACTCTGTCATCATGTTTCTATCGTTAAGACGGATAGAAGGCATACTTGGATCATCTCATTTGAAGCCCGGACAAAGAAAACAACTTTTCGAGAGGCTGACCCAGCTAAAACTGGCCTAGCCAGTTCCCAAAACCAGTCAGGCCGGTTTTCCCAACTTTCTCAAATGCAAGAATGGATTGCACCATTGCATTCCTCTCATATTAAAAACATATATGGACCATGTTGTTAAGGAGTCCATTTGAATTAGTTATAGAATATTTTCTACGCTGGAACCACAGGAAAAACCAGTTAGGCCGGTGAAACAACCCCGATTTCCACGAAGGGAAATCCACAGAGTCGAAGTGTAATAAGACCGTTGAAGATCATATTACCCGAATTCCAGTCGAATATCACAACCACACAACGTAATATCAGAGTATATATAGTGCGGAATTACATAAATTATTACATCACCGCATTGGCGGAATCAAAAGTAGCATTCATTCAGAACAGCTTGAAGATAGATCACCAAACTTGAGCGTAGGAACGAACCCCTCAACCGTCAAACTCCCCGGAGCTATACTCCTCAGCAGAACCTGTGTGCCAAAATTTACCAGTACGATTTGTACTGGCCACTCCCAACCCTATGAGCATTGCTTTGTGGAAATTGGATGCACGTTGGATATACTCAAAAAGGAACCTATAAGGCTGGGTTTCCTATGTATTAGCATATCAAGTAAATTATATAAGTTGGTCAAGTTTTAACACCATTCACTCACATTCCACCCCATTCCCATTCCAGAGCCAGGTTTCGATCCTGGGATCGATACACCACCATCTCCATACCACACCCATACCATCGCTCAGTCGACAGGCCAACTCCCTCTCGGCACTGTCTCATGGCCCGTAGCCCCTGGCTACGTCTGAACACTCACTCCCAGGGGGAGAAGAGAAGGACTAATCTCACTATCTAGTTTAAGCGAAACCCAGGAAAGGTCCATTGCCGACGAGTCAGCATATGTATCGATCGATCAACCATACACTCTGCAGAGATTTTACATAACCACAAGATCCGCCTTCCTCGCTGACCGTCGTCAACTGGGCTGATTCCGGCCACTTGCTAGCCTAGGATAATGCCACTCTACCATTCAGCCCTGGTACATCCCAAGTCCAGTCTGGGGTGGCTGAAACTGTGAGTCATGAACCGGGTCCACAAGGTCTCCATGAAGTCTCGGAAGGGTATGGGGGAAATCCTCCGCACCCCGTACCTCCCTCACACTGTCCGCTATCAACCTAGCAGTAGTGGCAATATCCTACCCAGTAGTCCGGCCGTCCCGCACCATATAGAGCGAGTGGTACGTAAGGCTTCCTGGTGAATCTGAGTACTAGTAAGTCCTTAGGGATGACCAAGCCAGAATGTCTCCATCAGGGTTTCCATTTACCGTGCCACCACAGCACCTCCACCCTGGGCTCCTCCCATCACAGGTTCACACCCAGGGCCACCTCATATACCATTTACCCACCACAGGTATCCACTCCAGGGGTGCCCAGGTAGCACCCCACGGCAAGACTTGCCCCAGGCTCGTCATTTACTCCAACTTGGTTCACACAACCCTCACCCTCCACGCACCCAAGTCACACACGCAGCACTCTCCCCAATCATTAGTTTCCTCCACACATCAATGTAGTGCAAGCGTAGTAGAAGTATTAAGTAATGAAATAGCAAGCGTGTGACTAGCCTAACAGCAGGGTGAGTAGGGGTAAGGTTGCGTCAAGGTAAAGGCCATCAAGAAAGCATTCTACCATGCAAGTCCTGTCATAGTGTGATTGCAATAAGGTAAAGCACTAGCATTTCTATTTTAGCCATGCGTAATAGGTGCTACGAGGTTGGGTGGGATGTGGCACCTTTAGTGTAGTCATCTCTGTACTCCTCACGGTACTCACGATCCTCGTCCGTCCGGTTCTCCTTCGAGTCTGCAAACGATCGCATTATAGTCGCGTTAGCGACGTCTATAGAATAGCACAAAGAAGCAATGAAAATTCAAGAGAGCCAAATGCACTCAAACATGGGTTCATTGCGTAGAGCTTGATTTTAGATGAATTTTGGTCCTGGTCTCGTATTTTTTCGAGCTCGTATGAATTAGTTATGAATTTTCGAAGATTAAATCTATTTCTGAAAATGGAAAAAGGCTAAATTAATCCTGGGCTGACACATGTCACGGTGTGGTTGGTCCACGTGGCTTGCTGACATCAGCATCACGGTTCCAAGCTGATAGGTGGGGTCCAGCTAACGTCAGCATGACATCATCAACGTCATCCACACCGACAGGTGGGGCCAAAGGCTATTGGGTCACTGACATGTGGGGCCTAGGCTGCTGATGTCAGCGTGACGTCAGCATGACGTCACCTTGGCTATGATGGCTTCTGACATGTGGGTCCCACATGACATCATCATGATGTCAGCATCTAACGTGTGGGTCCAGAGTGTCTGTGCTACTGACAGGTGGGTCCAGGTCAACTATCAGCGTTGAACAGTCAACGGTCAATATGGGCCGGGTTCGAACTGGGCCTAGACAGGGCTGGATTTGGGTCGGGCCGGCCTGGGCACGTGGCGTGCTATGGCGCTGCCACATCACAGCCATGGGCCTTTACTGGGCTATGGTCTATGGCTCGCGGTTCACGGTGGACTTAGGAGTGCTGGTCCATGGACCGCAGACTGGTCTACGGTGGACCGAGTCCACCACTCTTTCCTTAGGCATGGTCTACGAGCATCGGGTTCATGCGCAGGTGGCCGGCGAAGGGGGGTGTTCCCCTATTTCTCCCACGGCCATGCTCTTGCCGGTGGCGAGCTTGCTGGTGAGCCTCTATGGTGGTGCTAGTGCACAATTGACGCGGGTGGAAGCTCCGCCGAGCCTCGACGTCTTCGTTGGTGGGGTCAACACGGCGTGCGGGGTCTCGTGCTGTGCCGGCCACGGCAGCGGTTTTCCAGGCACAACAGCGGCGTCGGGGAGATGGCTACGGCCTCGGAGAGGCATCTCGGTGGTGCGTGTGAGCTTCGCGAGGCTTCTGCGGGCACGGTGGTGTTCTAGCGCTGCCCTGGCGGCCTCTGGTGGTGGCTGGCCACGTGCACGGAGGCAGCAGCAAGGTCTCAAACGACGGTGAGCTCGTTAGTGAGCCTCTATGGCGGGGCTAGCATCTGGTTAAGGCAGGTAAAGGCTTCTGCGGATCCGTGGGGACGCGGCGAGGACGTCTAGGCTCAAAGGCGGGGCTCGGGTCCTCCTGTGGCCGGTAGGGGCTTCCCGGTGGCCACGGCGGTCGTGAAAACGACAGCGAGGTGCACGGGTGAACCAGGGGCTCCAGCGGGGTGGTCACGGCGTGGTCGTGGGTGTGCGCGTGGGTGCGTGTGTTCCCAAGGATCGGAGACGGCCCTGGCCTACGCGCTCCCGGTGTGGAGCGCCATGGCCGACAAGGTGAGGTCCGACGGTGGGCAGGGAGAGACCGGGAGGGGCTCACCGTTGGTGTCGACAGTGATAGGGTGGTGATGCAGTGGCGGTTCGAGGTTGTGTAGCTCCGAAAGCCGTGCAGTGCCGACCCGCGACTATGATGACGACGACGGCGTTGCCCTCGGCTCTGGCGACTTCGGCAGCACGCGGGGGGGCTCCTTCTTCCTCTATCCCCTCTCTCTCTTGGCTCTCTCTCTTGGCTCGGGTGAGCGGTGGACGGCCACAAGGTGGCAGCGGGGCACAGGAGAGCGCTTGGGCATTCGAGGCTGGGATTTTTATAGCCGAGCTCATCCATGGAGCTCAGTGGATGGTGGATGGAGAACTAGGGCGATCGGAGGGCTTCTAGCGAGGCTGGCTAGGGTTCTGGGGCCATGGCGCGGTCGTGGGCGCGGCTCCAAGGGGGAGACAGGGTCATTCTCCCGGTGTGACCCCTGGCCCGCTCCTGCCATCACTGTCGGGACTTGGTCGGAGAAGAATCGGCGTGGGGAGGAAGAAAGCACTATTGTCGGAGGTGGCTGACATGCGGGGCCCGTGTGGCAGCGGCTGCGAGCGAGGCAGACAGGGCGCGCGGGCATGGGCGATGCCCTAGGCTGCTGGTCGCTGGGCTGCTGGGCCTGCGCGAGCTCGTGGGCCGGCCTGCTGCTGCGCGCTGGCGGGGCTGGCCGGTTGTTGGCTAGGCCGTGAAGCCGAGCAGGCCGAGCCGGCTGCGAGGCCCTCTTCCTCATTTCTTTTTTTCTGTTTTCTTTTTCTTCTTCCTTGATTTGAATTCAAATTTGGTTTGGGTATTTGAATTCAAAATGGGTGCACCAAATTCATTGGAGTTTTAGATATGAGGCCCACTACATTCTTTTATACATATTAGGAATTTATTTAGCTAATTGTATATCAACATAGGTGTAGTTTGTTATATATAAATATAGAATTAGTTTTCTCTTTTTACATATTTATCCTTTGGTTTGAATAGTAATTACTTTATGGTGTGTTTCTTTAAAAGAAGTTGTTAAGCATAACATAAAGCAATTGGAAATCCAAATCACATGTTGAGTTAACAATATATGCCATGCTTCATTGGATAGTATTTAAATATGCATGATTAACAATGGCATGCCATGCTTATGTGTTGACTTGGGTTGGGGTTAGACCTAATGCATCCCTTAGGTTGGGTTACTATACATGACACTCATCATCACATGGGAGTTTTAAGAAAAGAATTTTGTAGTTGGTATTTTTAGTGTATGAATTTTTGGGTTGTTACAGTCCTACCCCCTTAATAGAATCTCGTCCCCGAGATAAAAGTGTAACGTACTCTTCGAAGAGGTAAGGATATCATAGTCGGAGGTCAGACTCTTTCTCCCATGTTGCTTCTCTCTCTGTGTGATTACTCCATTGGATCTTGCACATAGGAATAGTCTTGCTTCGAGTCTCTTTGGTATCTCTGCCCAGAATTCTGATAGGATGTTCTCTATACTCAAGTGTATCTTGAATGTCAAGTGTATCAGTTGGAACTACTTCATCGGGCACTCTCATACACTTGCGTAGCTGAGAGACATGGAATACGGGATGTACACCCACCAATTCCTTAGGTAGCTCAAGTTTCTAGGTGAGCTTTCCAATCCTCTTGCAAATCTTGTATGGGCCAACAAATCTAGGGGCAAGCTTCCCTTTCACATGGAATCTGACAGTCCCACGTAGCGGGGATACCTTGAGATAGACGAAGTCTCCCACATTAAACTCAAGTTCTCTTCTCCTTTTGTTAGCATAGCTCTTGTATCAACATTGAGCTATTCTCAAATTCTCCTTTACTTGAGCAACTCCTTCCTCTGCATCTTGAATCTTAGCGGAATCAAAGAACGATCTTTCACCTGGTTGAGACCACATCAAAGGTGTCTTACAAGGTCTACCATACAGAGCTTCAAACGGAGACATCTTGATACTGGCTTGGTAGCTGTTGTTGTAAGAGAACTCTGCATAAGGTAAGCACTTCTCCCAATCAGAGCCATAATTCAGTACACTAGCGCGAAGCATGTCTTCTAAGATCTGATTTACCCATTCTGTCTGTCCATCTGTCTGCGGGTGGTAAGCGGTACTGAAATCAAGTTTAGTTCCAATAGACTTGTGCAGAGCTTCCCAGAATCGAGACACAAACTAAGGACCACAATCAGATACAATACTAGAGGGAGCTCCATGCAATCTGAGAATATGCTCAATATATAGACCCGCTAATTTTTCTGCATTGGTCTTGGTCTTCACTGGTACAAAGTGAGCAATCTTGGTCAAACGATCAACAATCACCCAGATGGAATCGTTGCCTTTCTGTGAATGGGGCAATCCAACTATGAAATCCATGGATATGCTCTCCCATTTCCACTCGGGAACGTCAAGAGGCTTTAGCAATCCTGCAGGCCTTTGATGTTCAGCCTTAACTCTATTACAGGTGTCACATCGTGCCACATGTCCTGCAATGTCCGTCTTCATGCCTTTCCACCAAAAGTGTTTCTTCAAGTCTTGATACATCTTTGAATTCCCAGGGTGTATACAATACATAGAATCATGGGCTTCTGACAGAATTTCCTCTCGTAGGGCTGGATCAGAAGGTACACCGATTCTGTCCTTGAACCAGATGGTTCCTTGTCCATCCTCATGGTGGTTGGTCTTGTAGCCTAGTTTCATCAGACCACAGAGATATTCGATCTCTTCACAATTTTTCTGAGCTTGACGGATGCGATCTGTGAGATTATACTGTATGCGGAGCTCATTTAATAAGCCATGCGGTAGTATCTCAAGTTGGAAATCATCAATCTCTTCCTTGAGCTCAGGTGGTACGGATTCAGTGATCAAAATGTGACAGTAACTCTTACGGCTGAGGGCATCTGCGACTACATTTGCTTTTCCTGGATGATAGTGAATTTCTAGGTCATAGTCCTTGATCAACTCTAGCCATTGGCATTGCCTCATATTCAGATCTTCTTGAGTGAAAAAGTACTTCAAGCTCTTGTGATCGGTGTAGATATCACACTTGTTGCCTATCAAGTAGTGCCTCCACATTTTCAAGGCATGCACAACTGCTGCTAACTCAAGATCATGAGTAGGGTAACGGTTCTCGTGTTCTTTCAACTATCGAGAAGCATAAGCTATCACTCTTCCATCTTGCATCAATACACAACCAAGTCCTTGATGGGATGCATCACAATAGACCACGAAATCTTTGCTGATATCAGGCAATGCTAACACAGGAGTTGTGGTAAGCTTCTGTTTCAATTCCTAGAAGCTTTGTTCGCACTCCGGTGTCCATTCAAACTCCTTGGTCTTCTTCAGAAGGTTGGTCATCGGATGGGCTATCTTGGAGAAGTTTTCGATGAATCGGCGGTAATATCCAACCAATCCCAAGAAACTTCTGACTTCTGTCACATTATGGGGTTGTTCCCATTCTTTCACAGCCTCAATCTTAGCCGGGTCAACTGCAACACCTTCAGATGATAGTACATGGCCTAGGAAGGCAACTTCCTGTAACCAAAACTCATATTTGCTGAACTTTGCATAAAGCTGATGTTGGGCTAGTTTCTCAAGTACAGTTCTCAGGTGATATTCATGCTCTTCAGCGGTGGATGAACAGACAAGAATGTCATCAATGAATACCACCATGAACTTATCTAGATCATCCATGAAAACCTTATTCATCATGTTCATGAAGTATGCGGGTGCATTCATGAGTTCGAAGGATACCACAGTGAACTCAAACTGTCCATACCTAGTCATGAAAGCTGTCTTCGGGATGTCACTCTCTCGAATCTTCATCTAATGATAGCCAAATCTGAGATCAATCTTGGAGAAATACTTGGCACCTCTGAGCTGATCAAGCAAATCATCAATCCTTGGCAGGGGGTACTTGTTCTTGATGATGACTGCACTCAAGTTCCGGTAATCAATGCATATTCTCATTGAGCCATCCTTCTTCTTAACAAACAGAACAGGGGATCCCCAGGGTGAAGCACTGGGTCTGATATATCCCTTCGTGATGAGCTCATCAAGCTATTTCTTGAGCTCGGCCAGTTCATCAACTGACATGCGATAGGGCCTCTTGGCAATGGGTCCTGTTCCCGGCAAAAGATCAATGATGAACTCTACATCACGGTCTGGTGGCATACCCGGTAATTCTTTAGGGAATACATCGGGATAGTCTCTGACCACAGGCACATCATGAACTGTCTTTTTGCTCTTTTTGTGATTCTGAACTTGCTTTAAGGGCACATAGGATAGAGGTGGACTTTCCGGACTGGGGTTCACATCTAATGACTTGGCCTGATGGGTGGGTCACTTAGACATATCTAGGTGAACATGATATGATGCCTCGGTGAATGGTTAACCAATCCATGCCTAAGATGACATCTAGGTTAGTGGAAGGTAACAGGGTTAGGTCGGCTTTAAAGGTAAGACCCTCAATGGTAAGACTCACTCCCTTACAGATGTGGGTGCATTTTAGGTCTCCTAATGGTGAGCTAGTGATGATAGGCTTTTCACATAGGGTTATAGGCAGGTCACGCTCTCGTGCAAACTTGGATGATATGTATGAACAAGTTGCTCCAGAATCAAATAGAACTGATGCAGTATTGCCATTAACTAAAAACATACCGTACACCACGTCAGGGGTAGTCTATGCTTCCTCGGCATCCAGATGGTTGAGACGTCCACGAGTAGCAGATCCCTTGAACTAAGACTTCTGAGCAGCTGAGTTCTGAGGGCACTCAGCAGCTTTGTGACCTGGTTGGCCACAAGCAAAGCAGGTGAAAGGCGCACCGCCTATAGGGGTTGGCGCGGGTGCCTTCCAGTTCCCAGTGCCTGGTGCAGAGCGGTTCTGTGCTGGGCGCTCATTCACAGAGCAGGAACGGTTGATACGATCCTGAGTGTTGCGGTCCTGAGCATAACGGTCCTGGGTGTAACGATCCTGAGCAAGGCGGGGGTATTTGGTGGTGTAGCCTCCACTACCCCTACTCGATCTAGGGTTGTCATCCCTATTGTGGCGTGAGCGTTCCCTGGATGGTGCATCTCTACGAAACCTCTTGTGTTCACGGCCACGAAAAGACTCCTCAGGCTTATGCTTCCTCTCCCTGTACTCTTCTCCAGCTTCAGCACGGTCCTTCTCAATCTGGATGCAGCGATCCACCAGAGCACGCAACGTGTTACTCTCAATACCGCCAAACTTCAGCTTGATGTGCGGGTTAAGTCCCTTGCGGTAATAGTACAGCTTCTCCTTCTTAGAGTTCACAACATAGGAAGGGGCATAGTACAGAAGGTTGGTGAAACGAGTAGCGTACTCAGTCACCTTGTCCTTTCCCATCTTGATGTTGCGGAACTCCTCGGCTTTGGCCTCCATGATACCCTTGGGAATGTGATGCTCAGTGAATGCTTCAGAAAACTCATCCCACGAGATATTGGCAGGGTCTTCATGGGAGTCACTGAAACTATCCCACCAAGCACGTGCTGCACCTGTGAGCTGGTGTGCAGCAGCTCCAACACACTCATCGTTGGTGAAAGTAGTGAGGTCAAGCTTCTTCTCCATTTCCTTGAGCCAGTCATCGGCTACAAGCGGGTCAGGGTCGGTGCCATCATAGGTGGGTGGCCTTAGCTTCATAAATCCTTCTAGCTTCCTTTGAAAGTCATTTTGCTGACCTCCCTGGCGACGGTTTGCTCCTTCAACAAGAGCTGCAAGAAGCTGGGTCTGCTGCGCCATCACTTCTGCCAGGTTTGGTGGTGGTGGTGGCGGAATGTTCTCCTCAACAGGCGGCAGGGTATTCTCCAGGTTGAAGGGTATCCCTCCGCGTCCACGGCCATGACCACGGCCACGGTTGTTGCCACCACGACCCCCGTTGGGTTCGGCTGGTACGGGGATGGGCGCACGTCCACGGTTCATTAGGCGAGTAGATCGGCGGTTCGGCATCTACAACACGGATCATAAGAATTTTAGTGCTTGTGCCATAAGTGCTTAAAATTCAATATGATTACATGATTTCGATGATTTAAAGAAAATCATTTATACTATCCAACACTCATTACAAAGAAGCAATAAGATCCATAAGATGCAATAAGATCCAAATCATTCATTACATGGGTTTTATTACATAGCATCATCTCTAGTAGCTACACTTGAAGACGTGCGAGAATCATACTATGCATAGCGTCTCATAATACATCTCATAAGGGGTACATCATGGGGTACAACTCATGGAAGCTACTGACATATCTCATGACCACGCAGGGTCATCTACTCTAACTTGTACACCGCAGCTGGGATACGACTGTTCTCAATCTCGATCTCCTCGTCAGACTTGTGAAGTCGGGACACGTACTTCAAGGCCTCGGCGAGCTCCTCAGTAGGCTTGGCTCCAGGTAGGGTAGGGTAGGCATCTAGGTTGAGGCGAGTCGGTGCTAACTCAAACTCCTCTATCCTTGGCTTCGTCTTGCTGTGAATCTCCTTGGGTAGCTGATCCCACATACCCTTCATCTCCCTGAGGCGCTTCTTGTCAGACTTCTGCCAAGCCTGCCAAGTCCTCTCGCACTTGTCCTGTAGGTACTCGGTCTGCCTGAGTGCCTCGATCAGGTGACCCTGGTTGCGAACGGCCTTCTTCCTGAACTCCTCTAGCTCCTAGGTCAAGGTCTTGTTCCGCGATTGGATTTTTAGCATATCAATCCCCTTGGACCTCTCTCTGTCTCCTCTACGGTTGAACTCGGCCTTCTTGTCGTCCAACTCCCTCTGCAACTCCAAGACCTTGCTGTCGAGGTAGCAGTTCCTGTTGCCTAGGTCGGCCGCTTTATCCTATAAGTCAGCGACCTCGGCTCTGTGGATTTCCTCATGATGGTTGAGCTCATCCTGTAGCTTGGCAACTGCCTCGAGCAGGCTAGCTCGCTCCTATGCTCCCTGCGAGTCTCGCTCCTGGCACTCCCACAGAAGAGCCCGGTCATGATGTCTCTTTTGCTCAAGCTGGGTCACATACCTGTCCTGCTCCAGTAGGTGGATAGCTGAGACACGAAGGCATCTATCCTCCTCTACAAAGATAACTCTGCCGGCTGCAAAACTCTGCTCACTAGGGGTAAGGCTGAGGTCAAGGGCCTAGGGAAGTAGACGGAACTCTGTCGTCTTCAAGTGCTCGTAGTGGTCCCTCATCACTCTGCGAAGTGCCTTGTGTGAGACAGCTCGCAGTCCCTCCTCAACTGTGTCCTCTATAGTAAACTCGGTGAAAGCTGGGACAGTCGGTAAGGTGGTGCTAGCTAGGAACTCGACTGAGGTGACAACTGGTCCTTCGATTCCTCCTCCTTGAGTTGACTTCCCGGTACAGGTGACCTTGACAAGCTCGTCGGGGAATCCTAACGTGACGAGAACTCAGCAGAGGGTCTGTGCAAAACCCCCGAGCTCACGTAGGTCGAAGGTAAGCTTGGCGTGGTCCAGAGGTAGCGGTCCTAGAGGTGGCCATTCGTCGTTCGTTGCCATCTGCATGTTTCAAGGATCAGGTGTTAGCAGGTCAATAAATAGATAAGCCTTGCATAGAAAGTAAATGCAGGGTCGGTATATAACCGAAAGAAGGGATGTTCACGTCTTATTCTATCGTCCATTTCTAAGGGTTTCGTCCTATGGTCAAGCATGTCTCTGATACCAACTGAAACAACCCCGATTTCCATGAAGGGAAATCCACAGAGTCGAAGTGTAATAAGACCGTTGAAGATCATATTACCCGAATTCCAGTCGAATATCACAACCATACAACGTAATATCAGAGTATATATAGTGCGAAATTACATAAATTATTACATCGCCGCATTGGCGGAATCAAAAGTAGCATTCATTCAGAATAGCTTGAAGATAGATCGCCAAACTTAAGCGTAGGAACGAACCCCTCAACCGTCAAACTCCCCGGAGCTATACTCCTCAGCAGAACCTGTGTGCCAAAATTTATCAGTACGATTTGTACTGGCCACTCCCAACCCTATGAGCATTGCTTTGTGGAAATTGGATGCACATTGGATATACTCAAAAAGGAACCTATAAGGCTGAGGTTTCCTATGTATTAGCATATCAAGTACATTATATCAGTTGGTCAAGTTTTAACACCATTCACTCACATTCCACCCCATTCCCATTCCAGAGCCAGGTTTCGATCCTGGGATCGATACACCACCATCTCCACACCATCTCCATACCACACCCATACCATAGCTCAGTCGACAGGCCAACTCCCTCTCGGCACTGTCTCATGGCCCGTAGCCCCTGGCTACGTCTGAACACTCACTCCCAGGGGGAGAAGAGAAGGACTCATCTCACTATCTAGTTTAAGCAAAACCCAGGAAAGGTCCATTGCCGATGAGTCAGCATATGTATCGATCGATCAACCATACACTCTGCAGAGGTTTTACATAACCACAAGATCCGCCTTCCTCGCTGACCGTCGTCAACTGGGCTGATTCCGGCCGCTTGCTAGCCTAGGATAATGCCACTCTACCATTCAGCCCTGGTACATCCCAAGTCCAGTCTGGGGTGGCTGAAACTGTGAGTCATGAACTAGGTCCACAAGGTCTCCATGAAGTCTCGGAAGGGTGTGGGGGAAATCCTCCGCACCCCGTACCTCCCTCACATTGTCCGCTATCAACCTAGCAGTAGTGGCAATATCCTACCCAGTAGTCCGGCCGTCCCGCACCATATAGAGCGAGTGGTACGTAAGGCTTCCTGGTGAATCTGAGTACTAGTAAGTCCTTAGGGATGACCAAGCCAGAATGTCTCCATCAGGGTTTCCATTTACCGTGCCACCACAGCACCTCCACCCTGGGCTCCTCCCATCACAGGTTCACACCCAGGGCCACCTCATATACCATTTACCCACCACATGTATCCATTCCAGGGGTGCCCAGGTAGCACCCCACGGCAAGACTTGCCCCAGGCTCGTCATTTACTCCAACTTGGTTCACACAACCCTCACCCTCCACGCACCCAAGTCACACACGCAGCACTCTCCCCAATCATAAGTTTCCTCCACACATCAATGTAGTGCAAGCGTAGTAGAAGTATTAAGTAATGAAATAGCAAGCGTGTGACTAGCCTAACAGCAGGGTGAGCAGGGGTAAGGTTGCGTCAAGGTAAAGGCCATCAAGAAAGCATTCTACCATGCAAGTCCTGTCATAGTGTGATTGCAATAAGGTAAAGCACTAGCATTTCTATTTTAGCCATGCGTAATAGGTGCTACGAGGTTGGGTGGGATGTGGCACCTTCAGTGTAGCCGTCTCCATACTCCTCACGGTACTCACGATCCTCGAACATCCGGTTCTCCTCCGAGTCTGCAAACGATCGCATTATAGTCGCGTTAGCGACGTCTATAGAATAGCACAAAGAAGCAATGAAAATTCAAGAGAGCCAAATGCACTCAAACATGGGTTCATTGCGTAGAGCTTGATTTTATATGAATTTTGGTCCTGGTCTCATATTTTTCCGAGGTCGTATGAATTAGTTATGAATTTCCAAAGATTAAATCTATTTCTGAAAATGGAAAAAGGCTGAATTAATCCTGGGCTGACACGTGTCACGCTGTGGTTGGTCCACGTGGCTTGCTGACGTCAGCATCACGGTTCCGAGCTTACATGTGGGGTTCAGCTGACGTCAGCATGACGTCATCAACGTCATCCACACCGATAGGTGGGGCCAAAGGCTATTGGGTCACTGACATGTGGGGCCTGGGCTGTTGACGTCAGCAGCTGATGTCAGCATGACATCACCTCGGCTGTGCTGGCTTCTGACATGTGGGTCCCGCGTGACATCATCATGACGTCAGCATCTGACGTGTGGGTCTAGAGTGTCTGTGCTACTGACAGGTGGGTCCAGGTCAACTGTCAGCGTTGAACAGTCAACAGTCAATATGGGCCGGGTTCGAACTAGGCCTGAACAGGGCTGGATTTGGGTCGGGCCAGCCCGGGCACGTGGCGTGCTGTGGCGCTGCCACGTCATAGCCATGGGCCTTTACTGGGCTATGGTCTACGGCTCGCGGTTCACGGTGGACTTAGGAGTGCTGGTCCATGGACCGCAGACTGGTCTACGGTGGACCGAGTCCACCACTCTTTCCTCGGGCATGGTCTACGAGCACCGGGTTCATGCGCGGGTGGCCGGCGAGGGGGGGTGTTCCCCTGTTTCTCCCACGGCCGTGCTCTTACCGACGGCGAGCTTGCTGGTGAGCCTCCGTGGCGGTGCTAGTGCGCAATTGACGTGGATGGAAGCTCCGCCGAGCCTCGGCGTCTTCGTTGGTGGGGTCAACATGGCGTGCGGGGTCCCGTGCTGTGCCGGCCAAGGCAGCGGTTTTCCGGGCACAACAGCGGCGTCGGGGAGATGGCTACGGCCTCGGAGAGGCATCTCGGTGGTGCGTGTGAGCTTCGCGAGGCTTCTGCGGGCATGGTGGTGTTCTAGCGCTGCCCTGGCGGCCTTCGGTGGTGGCTGGCTGCGTGCACGGAGGCAGCGGCAAGGTCTCAAATGGGGAGCTCATTGGTGAGCCTCTGTGGCGGGGCTAGCATCTAGTTAAGGCAGGTAAAGGCTTCTGCGGATCCGTGGGGACGCGGCGAGGACGTCCAGGCTCAAAGGCGGGGCTCGGGTCCTCTTGTGGCCGGTAGGGGCTTCCCGGTGGCCACGGCGGTCATGAAGACGACAGCGAGGCGCACGGGTGAACCAGGGGCTCCAACGGGGTGGTCACGGCATGGTCGTGGGTGTGCGCGTGGGTGCGTGTGTTCCCAAGGACCGGAGACGGCCCTGGCCTATGCGCTCCCGGTGTGGAGCGCCATGGCCGACAAGGTGAGTCCAGTCCAGCGGCAAGCGAGGAGAGACTGGTGGGGCTCACCGTTGGTGTCGACAGGCGATAGGGTGGCGATCACGCGGCGGCGCTCGAGGCCGTGTAGCTCCGAAAGCCGTGCAAAGGCCGACCATGCGACCGTGATGACGACGACGGCGTCGCCTCGGCTCCGGCGACTTGGCGGCAAAGACGCTGGGGCTCCTTCTTCCTCTATCCCTCTCTCTCTTGGCTCTCTCTCTTGGCTCGGTGAGCGGTGGGCGGCCACAAGGTGGCGGCGGAGCCTGAGAGAGCGCTTGGGCATCCGAGGTGGTGGGTTTTTATAGTCGAGCTCATCCATGGAGCTCGATGGGCCAGCGGATGGAGAACTAGGGGTGATTGGAGGGCTTCTAGCGAGGTCAGCTAGGGTTACGGGGCCGTGGCGCGATCTGTGGGCGCGGCGCCAAGGGAGACAGGTCATGCTCCGGCATGACCCCTGCCCGCTTCCTCTGCCATCGCTGTCGGGACTTGGTCGGAGAAGAATCGACGTGGGGAGGAAGAAAGCACTTGTTGTCGAAGGTGGTGGGCGTCGGGCGGGGCCTGTGTGGCGGCTGGCCGCCGAGCGAGGAGGCAGTGTGGCGCGGGCGCGCTGTTGGGCTCTTTGGTCATTGGTCATTGGCTGCTGTGAGCTCAGGCGACTTCTTCTGTCACTGTGGGCAGGGGGCTGGCGATTCTTTGTTTGGTCAGTGAAGCCGAAAGCAGCCGAGCCATTGCGAGGCCCTCTTCCTCATTTCTTTTTTTCTGTTTTCTTTTTCTTCTTCCTTGATTTGAATTCAAAATTGGTTTGGGTATTTGAATTCAAAATGGGTGCACCAAATTCATTAGAGTTTTAGATATGAGGCCCACTACATTCTTTTATACATATTAGGAATTTATTTAGCTAATTGTATATCAACATAGGTGTAGTTTGTTATATATAAATATAGAATTAGTTTTCTCTTTTTACATATTTATCCTTTGGTTTGAATAGTAATTACTTTATGGTGTATTTCTTTAAAAAAAGTGGTTAAGCATAACATAAAGCAATTGGAAATCCAAATCACAAGTTGAGTTAACAATATATGCCATGCTTCATTGGATAGTATTTAAATATGCATGATTAACAATGGCATGCCATGCTTATGTGTTGACTTGGGTTGGGGTTAGACCTAATGCATCCCTTAGGTTGGGTTACTATACATGACACTCATCATCACATGGGAGTTTTAAGAAAAAAAATTTGTAGTTGGTATTTTTAGTGTATGAATTTTTGGGTTGTTACAGTATATGTAACACCCCGGCCCAGGGCTTAATAGTATTAATAGGATACTCGTACCAACAAGTTGCAACTTCTTTTCTAGAAGCCCATCTCTTAAGAACTCCAAGGTTAAGCGTGCTTGGCCTGGAGCGATGGGTGACCGACCGGGAAGTTCTTTCCGAGGGCGCATAAGTGAGGACAAAGTGCGCAGAAAAGACTGGTGTTGGTCTGTGAGGGCAGTCTATGTCCTAGAAAAGCTATCAGATGTAAGCGGGCCTAGCCTCGAGGAGGCGGGACGTTACAGAATGGTATCAGAGCCGACCCTTGCGGTTTCACGGGTGCGTGTGTTAGTTGCGCAGGCATGGTGCGCATGGCTGGTGTGGACCCAGAGTGGTCACCCAGCATGGCACATGTGCTAGCACTGGACACATGGATGTGGCCAAGAGGGGACGTTCCTAGCTTGGGATTGATCGACGAGGACGTCGGTCTCCTAAGGGGGTGAGGATGTAACACCCCGGCCCAGGGTTTAATAGTATTAATAGGATACTCGTACCAACAAGTTGCAACTTCTTTTCTAGAAGCCCATCTCTTAAGAACTCTAAGGTTAAGCGTGCTTGGCCTGGAGCGATGGGTGATCGACCGGAAAGTTCTTTCCGGGGGCGCATGAGTGAGGACAAAGTGCGCAGAAAAGACTGGTGTTGGTCTGTGAGGGCAGTCTATGTCCTAGGAAAGCTACCAGATGTAAGCGGGCCTGGCCTTGAGGAGGCGGGACGTTACAGCCGGTTTTAGCGGTGGCCAGGTCGGTCCTAGCGGGCAAAATTGGATCTTAATTGCGCTTTAAGGCAATTTGGAAGGGGTTTTGACTCCTTAAGAGTTAAGGCCACCCCTTATAAGGGCCATAGCTGATTGGGGTGCCCAACACAAACATTCGACACAAAAACCAATCAACTATCTCTCTTTTACCCTCTTTTCTATCTAATTCTTCTCATCGTTCTACGTTGGCGCTACATGATTGGTGGATCGACGACGGCGAGGCTCTAGAGCGGTTAGGCCGGCTAGGACAGCCCATTGCTGTGACACGCTCTAACGGGATCCCTCCTGGGCGTGTGGGTTTTGGGTTCAAGAGACCTCATCGGCATGTATCGCGCTCCCAACGAGTTTCCTCTAGCGCTCATCGCTAGAGGCATAAGATTCAAGTGTGAACATACTTAGACGCCAGCTGACCTAATTATGACCTAATTAAGCGTCAACGGAACTATATAATATAACAAAGTGAAGCCATAGAGAAATTGTCGCAGCTGCAGACACAGCAATGCTTTCGCATGTCGTCCATCCCTCCCTTTGGATAAGATTATCAACAAAAGTCCACTTATCATAAGTCAAATATTTTTTGCCCGAAGTTTACACATCGGTTGTCTAGGAATTAATTAGCCTGCTCAGAGCATCTCCAAGAGCCTTTCTAAATATCACTCTCTAAATCATCATTTGGAGAGTCATTTGCATAAAAATCGGTTTCTATATCTTTTCATTCTCCAACACGTCTTCTATATCTCATGCGTACTCTAGAGAGCCATTCTTATCTTTTATTTTTGGCTAGCGAAAAATTCAGAATAGAAGATGGCTAAATAACCATTTAGAGAAGCTTTTGAGGGTAGTTTTTCACCTAGATCTCTATTTCTAGCATTTAAGAAGGACATGGAGAGTCTGTCGAAGATGTGCGCTCTGATATACCTCTCTGTCTTTTCGACTCTCATGCTATACATATGTATGGACACTCCCAAAGCAAACCTCATCTGAACGTGAATTATTCTCATCTGTTGCTCAAAATTCGGAAATTACTAATCCTCATATTGGACCAAGGAGAAGAAAAAACATCTTAACCCTTTTGAACAGGGAGGTGGTGGGTCAAGAAGTCAAAACTGAGAGTGCATCAGTTGCAAGGTGGCTGTTCTTCAGAAGTTTTGACGAGGAAAGCGCATCAAGGTCAACATATATATATGCAACTTGCATATCAATCCATTGATGAGGATGAGGTGCCATAACTTATCAGGTTACCCTTGCCGTACTACCACGGCAGTAGTTGGGATAAGCTCGGCTACGGAGGTGAATTGACCTTCGCATTTGGCCGACGTTTGGTTTCGTTTCGTAAAGGGTCCTTCCGGGAAGGGTGACATCTCGTATTCTCGTACATGAGCATTTCTTGCGTGTCATCTATTTAAATTTTTAATTGATGTATGTATGTATAAATTGAATGCCCAGGTATCTTGGTCTGCCGTCTATATTTTATTTTCCTTGGGATGTTTCTACTTTGTCAGTGAGCATATCTGGCTGGACCCAATAACAATAAAAAGATCCTCAAGTGGGCAAGAGAAAAGCCACAGATCGACGTCCGAGGACACCGGGAGCAGCGGAAAAGGATTTGCAATTTCCACAATATAAAGAGCAGCGCGCCACGAGCGCTGCGCACTCTCACCGCTTCGCCTCTCCTGTCTCCTCTCAAAATAATTCCGCCATCGCCAATTGTCATCGCTCGCATAATCATATTGCCCTCCAAACTTGGTGCTCCCTCCAAGGAAAAAAAACTCCCGATTCCAGGTAACCCCTGCCTTCGCCCTGCTCTTGGGCGCTTTTCTGTTATATATAATCTGGGAGTACAATATTGGCTGTTTGATTCCAGACCTTGTCTCCGAAGCAATTTTCCTTTTTCTTGTTTTCGGAAAAAAAACGTTGAGCCTATTCGGTTGGCAGCAGTAGTGAGGAAATCAGTTTCTGCTGTGGACTTCCCATTGATTGGCTACTTAGTATGGGATACCAATTAAAAAGCGTACACGAAAACAGAATCACCTTTTTTTGTCACACTTAGATGTTTCTAATCTAATAGTATGAAATCACTACTTCCAAGTTTCAACTCTGCAATTCACGTTTGTTAATAACTTCTAGTTTTATTTATGACATAAATACAATGAAAATTTTGTTTTAGATATCTTATACATTGACATGTTATCCGTTCGTTCCAAATTATAAGTCGTTCTAGTTTTTCTAGTTCTGGCAATTCTAAATTGTAAGTCCTTTTCTGATTTTTTGAAGTACGTTCCTTTTGTTACACACCTAGATATGTATTATGTTTAGATACAGAGTAAAAACAACGTATCTTGAAAAGACGGAACGACTTACGGTTTGGAAAGGATGGAGTAGCTTAGTTTTTTGTGACATCAAACGTAAAGCATAGTATGCCTTACCCTCTATAGTTACTACTTGAAAATGATCTTATTGAAGGCATTGAGCTCTAAGTTCAATGCCTTTTGAGAATTAAAGTCTACCATAAACTGAAAGTGGGACAAAGTTTCAGTTTCACGTATTCTTCCAACATTGTTGAGAGAGTTGTGTGTGTGTGTGTTTTTGTCTGACTAGCTATGTTTGCACCACCAGTCCACCACTATTATGTCCTTCACTCTAATTGCTGGAAGAAACCATTTCATGATCTTCTTTTTGATTATTCCAAATCCAATGATTTATAAGTTAGTAATCACTTAATTGAAAGGCTTAGAAGTTTTCTGTTCTGTTGTAGGCAACTAGCGCTGGTGAAATGGAAGCGAGTGGTGGCTAACTGTCTCTGTCTCAGGCTTATAGGCCATGCCCATTGGTATGCATACATAATATACTGATTGTACACTGGTGTTGCCGGTTCTACCTGGTATTAATGTAATACTATAGTACTATGCTTTCTGTAGATATTGGGGCTATGTTTGGGGCCGGGAGCTGCTCCAACATCATAAATAAGGAGACTAAGGCTGTCTATTTAACCAGGACAAACCATTCCAAGGCCTTCCACGATTGGATAGCATTTAATATGGAAAAAAAAAAAAAAGAGACTGATAAATATAAATTGAACCTAATTTCAGTAGCATTCAATCCAATAGTTCCCATTGGTGATGGATATCATGAACTCTATGTTTGCAGCATCACCACATATAACAAATAAGCTAAATCGGCAAACACAGAAATCATTTATCCCTTGTTAACAAGGAGGCAAGCATTGGTAGGCACTTGGTGCTATATTGGCAATGCTTGCCCTTGTTGTTGCAAGAGAAGGTCCTGTTCAATCACAGACGTGCCTTGGTGTTAGAATGCAGCTCATGTTCCCAGCTGGGCAAAATGTTCCCTCCAAGACGATGATCCAAATGCAGAATGATTATTCATCCAGAACGCTGATACCTGGTCTGCCAGAAGATTTGGCAAAGATTTGCCTTGCTCTTGTTCCTCGGAGATATTTCCCTGGCATGGGTGCTGTGTCAAAGAGGTGGATGGCATTCATTGGGAGCAGAGAATTCATCGCTGTCCGGAAGGAGGTTGGGAAGGTTGAAGAGTGGATTTATGTCCTGACCACTGAAGCAGACAGAAATGGAAGCTGTTGGGAGGTGTTGGGGAGCCTGGATCAGAAGAAGAGAAGACTTCCACCTATGCCTGGGCCAAACAAAGCTGGGTTTGGTGTGGTGGTTCTTGATGGAAAGCTTTTTGTCATGGCTGGCTATGCTGCTGACCATGGGAAAGAATTTGTTTCTGATGAGGTTTACTGCTATCATGCCTGTCTGAACAGGTTTGATTTTTTTTTTTTTTACTTTTACCAAAGGATATTGTTATTCTCTTTTTAATCGAGTACTAATATTGCTGCACAAACTCCAGGTGGACTGCATTTGCCAAGATGAATGTTGCGCGACGCGACTTTGCCTGCGCAGAGGTCAAGGGTGTGATATATGTAGCTGGTGGATTTGGCCTTGCTGGCAATAGCCTGAGCATCGTCGAAGCATACAATCCACAGCAGAACAAATGGACACTGATCGAGAGCCTTCGCAGGCCGAGGTGGGGCGGCTTTGGTTGTGGGTTCAACGACAAGCTTTACGTCATGGGTGGGCGTTCTAGCTTCACTATTGGCAATACACGCTCTGTCGACGTGTATGAACCTGATCTCCACACTTGGGAGGAGCTCAAGAGAGGCTGTGTGATGGTCACCTCTCATGCTGTCCTTGGCAAGAGTCTGTTCTGCATCGAGTGGAATAACCAGCGGTCACTTGCAACATTTAACCCGGCAGACAGCTCTTGGCAGAGGATCCCGGTGCCCCTTACTGGCAGTTCCAGCACGAAGTTTTGCCTTGGGGTGCTTGGCATGAAGGTTCTTCTATTCTCACTTGAGGAAGAACCTGGGTACCAAACACTGGTGTATGACCCTGCAGCACCCTCAGGGTGTGAGTGGCAGACAACTAAGCTCAAGCCTTCAGGGTCGTGCATATGCAGTGTGAGCATTGAAGTTTGATGGTATGGCTATGTATAAATGGCACCCCTGGTATTCTTCTACTGCCTCTCTGTTCTTCTGTATCTTCTGTCAAACCATGCACATATGTATTCATAGTTGTATACGAGTAATTTTTTTTCCTTTAGGTGGTGTTGTCACTCATATATTCTGCTCCATACTTTAGTCAATAGGCAGAGCAATAGATAAAGGAAAAGGTTGTAATTTGCTCCATTTGTGATTCTGTAAATTGATGTATATATGTTGCAGATATGCCAAATTTTGATTCCTTAATAACAGCAAAATTTCTTGTCCTTCATCTGCGAAATGAACTACTACTAGTGTAAAGCAGCACTTAAATGTGCCTTACTTGTTTTTTGTTGAACAGGAAGTGGTGTTTAAATTTCAGTTTCTACAATATAATGCGTATTGGTAAAATGCACTCTAATTAAATGGAAAGTTAGAGATAGGGCATACTAGGCATATTTGATCTTTGAGCAAACCATGCCTCACCTTGGCAGGTAAAGAAATCAGATGGGGTTGAGGGTTTGGATCTCTAGCAAGGTTTTCCCTTGTTAGAGGAACTAAACTGACCCTATGTTTTATAGCCATAAAAAATTTCAAGATGAAATGTGACTTCATTCTTTCCCCTCGAAAGCCCAGAAATTTCATTTATGAAATACACGAGACAATTGCTCGACAGACTGTTCCGACCTTTTATAGTTTTCTTGTATTTTCAAGTTAAATCATTTCCTCTTCAAGTTTAATGTACACACTGTCTACCTTATCCCAAAATATTATGCGAACACATAGTTGATATATACACATGTATGAGTTATTCTCAAGGAGATAATCAGAGTGTTGGTGAAATGTGTGTGGGACTAACCGAGGCATGAGTTTGTATGTGCAACATATCTCATGGCTTGTGGATGTGCATGGGTTGAGCGTGAGATGATCGATGGTAATGAAGGAGGTCAAGTAGGAGTCTGTGCGCGATAGACCAGGAGCAATGAAGGACGGACGCAAAGGCTTGACCGAGGACCAAGGCCGATGGAATACCATGTGTTGGGTTCATAAACCCGGGGTCCCTCGGGGACCGGCTTCCACGCCAAGGCTCGGCCCAAGCAGACAACACACAACTCATGGGCCGGCCCAAGGGTCTAAAACAACAGGCCGAAAGGGCGGTCCAGTCACCGACCAGAAGGTCTGCCCAATGAGGAACAGCGCCCGCTCGTCGACTACTTCGGCCCACCTCTCCGATCGGAGCGCTCGCTTCGGACTCCAGCCGCCTCCAGACGCCCTCTCCGATCAGAAGGCCTGGCCCAAGCGTTACTTCCGACTCCGACCCCGCGTCTTCGACCAAGGTTCACAGAAACCTTGCTCACCGCTCTTCTCCAACTGGCTCGACCAGAGCCGACTGGGGCCATCCGACCTGGGACGCCCGCTCGGAAGGAACCAGGGGACGAACGGAGAAAGCAAGCCAGGGTGCACAAGTCAAAACCACGATACCAGGGACCATACCCTGTACACCTACAGGAACAATACTCTGCAACCGTCCTGACACAAACAGTATTGTAGGCGCCGACATTTCCCTCTTCAGTATTGTAGACGCTGTTAACTCCCATACGGTAAGGCCCCCCACATGCCTCTGGGCATCGATAGTGTTGTGGGCGCCGGGATTTACCGTACCAAGTGAACGTGGTGAGACTCCTCACATGCATCTAGGCATCAACAATATTTGTAGGTATCGACATCTGCCATTTCTGAAGAAGGCAATGCAGCCTCCCACATGCATTTGACATTCTACAGTGACATCAACAGCGTTGTAGGCGTCTACCATTATCTTGTACCCACCGGCATGGGCAACAGAGCCCAGTAGCATACGTACCCTCACCCTCTCACTTGTAAAGCCATCCCTTTTATCTATAAAAGGGGATGTGCTCTCTCCGAAGGGGGACCTTTTTGAGAGCCTTTCTTAGATTCATTAGATCGACCAAGTTCACTAGTCCACAACCGTAGAACCGCTGGGTTTGGACCTCAAGCACACGCTTGAACACTTAGCTCATAGCGTAGTTCCTGTCGCTCTCGGCCCTTCCGACCGGAGCCGTCTAGACCTCTTGCACACCTCATCTTTCTCCTTCTCGTTTGTAACCCCACTGCAAACTTCGAGCACCTAGGCTCGGGAATAAAGTCACCGACCGACTCAAACTGGACGTAGGGCACGTTGCCTGAACCAGTATAAACCCTGTGCCATTGCGTGCTAGGCCACCTCCGATCACAACGTACGACAAAACTACAAATATTTACTAGTTGGTCACATTCTGCACCGACACCATGACAGCTAGCACTTGGGTACATCAACAAGTAAATGAAGGATGGTGATCAAGATGGTGTTGACTAAAGTTAAGACGGGGATTGGACCAAGTCGAGGTGGGCACGCAAGCACTTGGTGATCCGTCGGTCGAGGACGAGCTATGTGACTCCAGTTGGTTTGGCAATTTTGGCCTCGAAACCGAGGGCGGCGGGTTTGCCGGTTTGGGCCTCAAAACCGGACCATGGTGGATCGGCGGACAAGTGGCGGCATCAAAGAGGCTTGCATCAAGACGAAATAAAGTCGCAGATGCGAGAAAAGATTTGAATAGTTTTGCCCCTCGGGGATGTGTATCAAGTATTAGTTAGTAGGGGTAATTTGTAATTTAGTAATTAGCCATAACACTATGAATATTAGATGTGGCTGGTGTTAGTAGTATCCTTGCAACCCTAATTTTTAAGCTGTGATGGTTTTTGCAGCTTATAAGCCGGCTGATGCTGTTTTTGTTGTGAGAGAAAAACACTGTACCATTGATAATAAACCGGGCTTATAAGTTCAAGCAAACAGGGTATAATTAGCCAAGTGCTTAAAGAGAATAAGAGAGACTAGAGAGAGTTGAGCACTCTTGCTCTAATTCTTCGCCGTTTAGTGGGCAGGCTCTTATTTCTTCACCTTTTAGTCGGTGGATGAAGGGAGGTGGCTAGCCTTGTTCATGTAGATGAATTTGTGATGCAATTCATGTTGTCGTTACTTTGAATCTGAGTCAAATCTCTCTCCCGACTGTTCTCGCACTTTTTCTTTTTATGGAATTTCGTACTATTTTTCTAGGGGTTTTCGGTCTTCTATTTTTGGCTGCGTTTTGGGGTCATTTTTGGGGAAACCGGTGCTAGGATAAGTGAGAAGGTAGCTCACTCATCCATTTGTTGAATTCCTCCACGAGACCTCGATTTAATGATTTTTTCCCCCAAATTTTCCCTTCTTTACGGTTTCCCAGTTGATCTGAAATTAACAATTAAATTCTCGATCTTTTTGAGGGATTTCTGCTGGGATGTGTTGCTCATGATGAGGCAAGGCTTTGGTTAAATTTTAGTTCGTTTGGATTTGTTTTGAGAAATTTCGGAGTTTTCTCAGTGGAGCTTAGGCTTCAGTTCGTGCTACAGGCCGTACTGTTTTTCTTTTGTTGCTTTTCATTTTCTCTCTGGTGGCCTTCAGCAGTTGCTGCTCCTGGTCTCTGAGTTTGGATTCTTTGGGATTTCTTCAGGAGCAGCATAGCTGAATCATCCAGTTCAGTAGAGGAACAACAAATTGTTCTGATTCTTATAGTTTGGAGTCTTCAGCTGTGTTTCTCTGAAAATTTCTCCTCTGCTTTGCTCTGTATTTCTGTCTGCAGTAGGTGTATAAGATAGCAGCTGCATCCTGACCAACAGGTAAACAGGTGACACATGGATGAGTACTCCATATTCGGCTTGTTCGGCTTTTTTTTTTTAGTCGGACAGTGTTTTTTCTCATAACAATTCAGCCAAAACAATATTTTCTAACCAATTTCAGTTAAAATTCTGCCAGGCGAACGGAGCCCTAGTGCAGCAAGCAATGAGTGCTGGCCTAGTTCCAGGGAGCGCTTGTTTGGATGCCGGTGGAGAGCCTGGGGCCTGGCTTGGGGGAGCCAGCCGTACCAGCTTAGCCTGACCCCGAAAGAACGCAAGGGGCCGTACCAGCTTTTTCTGGAGCCTCGCGTCGCGTCACAGTTCCACACCGCAACGCCCAGCGCCGTCTTCCTCCGCTCCGAACGGTCATCGTCTTCCATCCCGCTCATCACGAGATCTCCTCGCCATTGCCACCGCACTGCCCAGATTCACGCCCTCCTCGCTCAGATCCAGCGTGGTACTGCCACTCCTTCGGCTACCACGAGGACGCGGCGGGGGCAGCGCCTCCTGGGAGACCGAGTGGCGCATGGACAAGTACGGCGACCGCGGCGGCGACTCCGGCACCGGGGCGGCGTTCGACATGGTCGTATGCAAGATGTACCCGGCTCGCGGCAGGGCGCTCCACGAGAGACTCGTCCAGCAGCACAGCACGAGCACGACGCCCACGGCGAAAGCGAAACGAGCGGCGGGCGCGGTCGTGAGGCCGCAGGTGCTCGTGCAGCTGTTCCTCGTCAGTCGCAGCGTCGGGGACCCGCTGTGGTGCCGCATGCAGCACGCCACCGACGTCTGCGTGGCGCACCCCGCGATGCTCACGGGCGTGCTCCCAGCAGCGAGCAGCCGCACCAACATTTCGGGGCGGCGTCGGTGGCTCCTCTGTTCCCGCCGCAGCTCCTGGCGCCGGAGCTCCTCCGTGCTCTCCGTCGTCGTCGTCGTCAATGGCGTCCGCCCCTGCCCGCCCAGGTGCTCGCCGACGTGCTTGCCCAGGTGCTCGCTCAGGAGCTCGCCGGCTAGGTGCTCTCCTCCTCCGCACCCACCATCTGTTCGATAAAATCCCTCAAAGGAGGTAAACTTACCCGGCCACTCTATGCAAAGCAAATACATCATTTGCTAGCCAGGCTTAAAAAACACTAACAACCAAACAATTAGGGCTCGGTTTGGTGGGAGCAGGCTAAAGCTGACCAGACTAGCAAACCAAACACACCCTATCAAGCTACACTAGTCAATCATTCATGAAACCATTGCTCGCTCTTTAAATCTATAGACTTGTAGCTTGCTGCACTAGGTTCAGTAGTTATTCAGTTACTGCAAACTCTGCTTTTCAGTCAGTTCGTTTTAACTTGTCTCAGTTTAGTTCGGATAGTTTGTTTTTGGTGCTTCCTAATTTTTTTAAGGCTGTTCATTTCTTGTTTAGTTTTGGGTCTGATTAGAACAGTACATAGAAGTAGTGCACCAAATTTCTTTGGACTGCTTTTACCCTTAGACTTCATTCTTTCTGCTTCCACATTGTTTTGAGTAAGGGATTGGCTAGCGCCCGGACGTCCGGACACCCGCGTAGCCCGCCCTCGTCCACCTCGCAACGGCCCGCACGCGCACCCTGACCTTGTCGCTGCGCCCGCGGCTCCTTCCCAATGACACCGCTCCCCTCTCTCTGTGCGGGCGAGATCCGGGAGCCGCGGGATGAGGACGAGCACGTCCCCGCTAGCAGGACCCAGGCGCACCACGCACCCCGACCGCTGGGCCCCAGCACGCCCCATCCGCTGGCACCTGGCTTGCCACGCCCCATCCCCCGGCGCTTGGGCCGTGCCCCCATGACTCTCTGAACACAACTCTAAAAGATGAAACACTTGAATGCAACATACGTCTGAAGTAGATGAAACATTTGGAATATACACTTGAAACATATGTGTGAAACATATGCAACATCCAGATAAAACACTTGCAATTTGCAACATGAAAACACTTACTGCAACATAAGACTAAAACAGTTGAAATCATTGGAACATACTCTTGCAACATGTGTGAAACATATGCAACATCCAAATAAAAAACGCTTGCACACATACGTCTGAAAGATGAAACATTTTAAAGAAACGCTTGCAACATGCATCTAAAACACTTGCAACATATACAACATCCCAATCTACTTTTGCAACATTCACATGAAACAATTACAGCATACCTATAAAATATCTGAAACACTTAAAACATAGGCTTGCATCATGCGTTGTTCACCCTTCTTCCATACGATGTAGCGCAGAGTGGGGGGACGGCCGGTTCCGGCTAGCTGGCGGCCGAGGATGGTGGCGCGGCCTGCTGCGCTTGGCCTGGGCTCGGCCAGCGACGGCCCCCTCTCATGGACGCCTGGTCTGGGCGTGGCGGAGGGTGGAGCACGGCACGCGCAGCAGTGGACGGAGGTGGGGATGGGGGGCGCCACGGGGGATGGCAGTGGCGGCGCAGCAAAGTGGTGCAAGCGGCCACGCCGTGCAACATGGAGTGGGGAGAGAGAGAGCGGAGTGGGCCTCGTGCTGGAAAAGGGAGCAGCGCTGTCCTTTTTTTAAGAAGCGGACTGACGAGCGGCGTTGGATCAGGCGGAGTGCGGGAGCGTGGTGTGTGGACGAACGGACGGACGCCCGCATCGTATCATTATCGTTTGAGTAAGTCCTTATTGTTTTGAGGGTCATCAATTCATCATGTCACAAGTTGGCTTGTATGACCTCGACAGCTAGAACAAAAGTGAGTTTACTTGAAATTGGGATATAGTCTAAGTTCTCACAAAGAATTTTTATTGGCTCTTATTCACACCCCTGGCCACCATTTCGATCCTTCATATTATTTGATGATTTTTTAAAACCTTTTATGCCTTATTTTCCGCCTATTCTCAGTTCTGACTGCTATGATGAAAAATGCGCAATTCACAATTTGAGGGACACTTGCATAGTCAATCCTTCAATAATCTATCTAACCATTTGTTATATTTTCTTATTGAGGCACTTGCATTGGAGGCAAGATTTCTTAAATGAAGCCAGGCTCCAAGCCCATAGAATTTGTATTTTTGAGCGACCAGTTTTTCTTCACCTCTTAGACCTCTTTGGCTAGTTTACTCGTTGGCCCTGCTCGGGCCTCTTCTCTTCCTCCTCTCTTTGTTGTACAGTTTTTTTCCCTTCTGTACAGTGGTTTGTTTTGGTTTTAATTAATTCTACAGTGGTGGCCTCCCCTGCTGTATTTCCGGTTCAAAAAAAATCTTATTGCAAAATGCACTTGTTTAAATATGCAGTACAACCAAAAATAAAATATGCAGTACATGTTTCGATTATCCTTCGGATTTTTCTTAGTATTCAAACCCTTCTGCTTTACCTCTTTGGTGCTTGTTAAGAGTAAAGTTCAAGCAACTTATTTAAACATCGTCATTCCATCGTCTGACAAAGGAACTCATATAAGGGACTTGGCTTCTGTCATGACATTAAATCTTTACTAATTAAAAGTATATTAAAATTTTCAAATGCAACTTATTTCAGTCCAATTACTGATATATGAGATCAGAGGATGACCAAAGAAAGTTTGTTCTAGGTAAGCAATTCGACATTGCAGCATTAAGTATGTTGACAGTCCAGCAAACACAGCCAGATCAAGATTTGGCGGTCTACCTGATATCCATCTTTTCTTAACTTTTTCTACAGAAATATGCCACTGTTGTTTGTCCTACTTTTAGCATTCAAGAAAAGAACAGGAATACATATGTACTCACGCATGAGTTTGGCGGTCTACCTGATATCTATCTTAGGAACTTGTGTTTTTCCTTTTCACGAAATCATAATTCGACATGGCAATACTAGTGTCTGCTCTTTTGTGCAACCCTTGAAGCTGCTCCAGGATTAAGCTTGGGAGATAGCCTGAAGATGACTTGTTCAGTTTCATGGCTTTGAAAGAAGACTTCATGTGTTCCTCAGCATGAACAGGTTTTCTCTTCTCCAGAAGAAGCTCAAGCAGTATCTGCGTGTTGTTTATATACTAGTATAAGAGAAGGCTTCGATCTGTCTACCGGTATCTACCCACTTAACCATGTACAGTCTCTTGATGGAGTAAAATATCAGAATCAAGAATGCAAAATTCAACTTAGGTTTCACTTCATGTATATGTGCAGTTCAGTATTTAGCTCTTCTCATGCTACAAAAATCATGAATGCCCACAAAGAACTAGTTGCTTTCAATATGGTGTGTTTCACTTCGCCACAAAAAGTGAAAAGCATGATTTAACTTTATTTTTTTATGGAAATCTTATGCACAGATTATTAATGTACAATGCCTAGAATTAAAAAGTTTTCTCTGCAAAGAAAGATCTCTATCATTGTCCAGAACTGAAAAGTGTGTTCCGACATTGATTTTTCCAATGTATGCATCTTGTCAATTAATTGCTCCCAATATTCAGAACACCTGCACTTTTTTTTGTCAAAAATCGTTGGCATGATTATACCAGGCATATATTAAAAGAGGATGACTTTACAAGGTAATTATGCACAGAATAAATTGAAACAATTTGGGAAAACCTGAGCCGAGAAGAAAGAACACCTGCACTATAAGATGCATTCATTTTCATTCTAAGAAATGAAGTTCTCCGTCCTCAGATTGACAAAACAAAAATGTCCATTTATCTGCAGCAGGATGGCGTTAAATGCAACCGTGCAAACACTTCTAAATTCCTGATCCTTATTTTTTTTTATAACCACGAGTCTCTTATTAGAAATTTAGAATCCAGTGGAAATTCAATGCTTTACGAGCTATTGCCAAAGGAAAAGGTTGCAGTGTTGCACTTTGGCAAAAGGTTGTCCTTTGATCCATTTGTTATTTTGTAAAGTAATGTCTGTCAGCCTGTGTTCCAGAGGTATGCCAAACTGTGATTCCTTGATAGCAGCATAATTTGAATGATACATCCGATTACGGATATGCACAATCAAAGGGGCACCGACGAAGTTTTCATCTGTCCCAAGTCATTGGACATCGCAACAGTAAGAATGTTGACAGTCCAGCAAACACAGTGAGATCAAGTCTAGACAGAAATCAGCAATTTGGAAAGGACAAACCAGTCCTGTATATTTTTACACTACATTATCTTTCCTTTAAACTTTTTTTAGAACAGTACACCACTCAAAACGTCCTTCCATCCTGGTTTCAGCATTTCAGAAATGAAAAGACATATATGTACACGCACCTTCGTGGCCAATTAGAAACTTTTCTCCCTTTCTTTTTACATCATAATGCTAGTTCACTTTATCCTTCTGCTCCTTTTCCTTTTTCTTCTTCCTGCAGCTTGTGAAGCTACGCTTCCAGACTAAGGTTGGGAAACAGCCTGACCTTGATGACTTCTTTGATTTCTCAGTTCTGCGAGAAGTCTTCAAGTGTTCTTCAGCATGAACCGCGCTACTTTCCAAATCGCTACTAACATCGGTGACACTGTCATCCTCGTCGTCATAATGTTGCTTCTCCTGAAGAAGCTCGAGAAGTCTCTGCTTCTTTTGAATCAGAGAAGGACCCGATCTGTCTACCGGCATCCGCCCACCTGAGGGTGTTAATCTCGGATGATCTGGTGTGCCGCCTCTTGATGGCGTGAAATCTTCAGGCAATATGAAGAAACATGTCAAAAGAATGAGAAAATTTGAGTTCCAGTGCTCCAGCACATGTGTGAGTCTAGTTCAGTTTTACCTCCTCTCACACTGTAGAAATCGTCTTCGCTGTCGGAATCTAACCAGGGCCTTGCTTCGAAGAACAACTCATCTTTGCTTCCTGGCCACATGGAGAGACGCATGTTACTATGTTAACAGAACAAGATTAAGTGCGTTTTGTCTCCTATCCTACGTTGATGTATCAAACAAAGGCAAGTGCCGAAGTGGTGTTGCAGTTAAAACTTACAGTCATGTCTTTTGCAGCTACAGCTTCACTTATTAGTACAAGGTAAAGCAGCAAGTGCGTTGGAAATACAAGAAACTGACAAACTGTTGTGGTAACAATGAAACTAGAAAGAAAATGCCCAAGGATAGAGAGTTGCTACTTTTAACTATTATTGTCAGAAAAGGTGAAAAGCTTGACTTTTTTTGTTGTGTATAAAGAATGTGTGCAGATATTAGTATTGAATTTCCAATGTCTAGGAAGTGCTATTACAAGGTCTGTTTTTTATTGTCAGGGAAAGAAGATTTGAGCCATTGACTTGTAGAATCGAAAAGTATATTTGGATAAAAGGGCGTACCCAGTGCAGAAAGCTCTTGCTCTGTGCGGGGTCTGGGAAACGGTGTTAGTGGCAAGCCTTACCCTCGCCTGTGCAATGCGAGGAGACCGCGACTCGAACCCGGGACCTTCCGGTCACTGGCAGTAAGACTCTACCGCTTGCACCAAGCCCGTCCTTCCGAAAAGTATATTTGGATATTAGTTTTTTATTTTGTCCATTAATTGGTCATAATATTCAGGACAGATCACATTTAAGCGCCATACGACGCATTCGTTGGAAGAAATAAAGCTGTTCGTCCTCAAGTTTGACAAACAGAGAAGGTAGTACAACCTCGCCCGCCCCATATAGAAAGAAGTCAATGAAATAGAATAGGCCACAGGACAGCATTCACTCAGATAGTGCAAAAACTCTTCTCCCATCTGTCAAATTCATCGGCATTAACGATTTCCCATCGGACGTGCGTGCCTTCACCTTTTTCTTAGGCACAAGGCACAGGACGCCCGTGCGTTCAATTCCTTTACCTTCTTATCTTAGGCTCGTCGACAAACAATCAGGTGACCTAACACATGAGCTAACTGTCTTGTTCTTGGTGATATGATCGTCCATCCTAACCACCACTCACCGGATGAACAATCATCCTACCAAACAGACTCGACAGCTTGTATTATGCTGCTGCGAAACATGCCGGGCTAACTAACACGCTGGAGTCTTGCGCGTGTCCAGGTGCCAAGATAACATAGTTAATTTGATTCATCGCTTCTTCTTCTTTTTTTGCATCGATCCATAACAACCCCCACCCACTAGTGTAATTATGTGTGTTTCTGTAAACAGGGTAATCAAATTGATTTTTTTTTATAAACAAAAGAGGGAATGAAATGTATACAGTGACAGACAATCATAAAAACTGTGGCATTGTGGACGCAAATCGCTTCATTAATCAGCGATGAAGATTGTAGCAAAAGTAGATGCGATTACTGATAACAGACAGACACACGCGTACCATTAACCGTGCCGTTGTTGCGATCTGCGCCTGCTGCGACGACGGTTACCACCGCCCCGGCACCATCCGTGTCGTCCGGCAAAGGAGCCGCCGCCCCCGCCTCCGCCTTGGTGTGGGAAGAGGCACTCTTGCCGACGATCCTGAGCAGCCTCATGTCGCCGCCGCCGCCCCTGTCGCGCTCTGGCGACTGGAATCTCGAGGCCAGCGCTCAGAATTTCAGAAGGCCGCCAGGCCAGTTGATGACCGCACCGCTCCGTACCTAATGTAGCTGGCTGGCTCTTGTTCTCGGAGAGGAACGCGGCGTCAGCCGAAGAGCGGATATATAGACGGCACTGAGCAGAGGCTTGAGGCTCGAGGCTGGAGGCTGGAGGAGGGGCTTGATGGATAATATGGTGCACGGTGCGCCGTGCGCGCGAGCAAGCAAGCGAGAGAGAGGGATTGGCGGAACCGGAACGGGACGCGTAGGCCGGTGTAGTTTTGCCGTTTTGCATGTGGGTGGTGGTGGAAATGGAAGGAAGGAGCAGGGCCACGGAAGGAAGGAATCGTCGGATTTGAAGCATCGCGTGGTACATACGGATACGCCGTGGCGGAGGCGGAGCATTCTCTTTCGTCTCTCCCTCTCACCGTCTCACGCGCTCTCCACCTCCATGGCGTGGTTGGGAACCGTTTGCGTGGTGGGCCACACGCCCGCCCACACGCACACGATGGCTGGCAGATTGATCAACACAACACATTACACATCCCATTAGCGCGCGCGTGGATCAGATGATGATAATCTCGTCCACCGGATGGATGATGTTGGCGATAAATTCATGATTAAACTCAGCAACCATTATTATCTGCTTCCAAAAGTGCTGCTGTCTGCCTCTGCACGACCAAATTTTGGGAACAGACAACGCCCCGTGTCTGTGTGCTTGCTTCGAGAGGACTCGAACGAAGACTGTGTGGTATACACCCACCGTCCACACGTTTCTCACGGATCTTGGAATGCTATATACGCCGCTCATATTTTCGCGCTCATCTCATCAACAAACATTCCAAGCTACGCTCCAGCTGATTCGCCTACACAACGTGCTCTAGCTAGTTGTCCCTCGTGGAACTCGGGGGCTATATATATGTGCACGTTCGATCCCCCTGTCCAAGTCCTGCCGATTTGTTCGCGTGTCTGCGTCAGGCGACTATTTAGGCCCCGTTTGGCAGGGCTTCACTTCACTAGTGAAGCCATTTTTTTTTGCTTCAGCTCCACGAACAGCTCCACCGGTGGAGCTGAAGCGGTTTTGGTAAACCGTTTGGCAAAATGGCTTCCCTGTGAGAGCATGTTTTTAGGGGCCTGGAGGAGGAGCCGGGAGAAGCCACTATTTTTGGCTCCTTCCCACCCCAAAGCTCTGTGAGAGCACGTTTTTAGGGGCTTCATCGGTGGAGCCGTTTCATTTTACCCCGTTTGGCAGAAAACGGCTCCAAACGGCTCCTGAAGCCGCTGGAGAAGCCCTGCCAAACGGGGCCTTAAACTAAGAACACGAGAGTTAATGTAAAGTGAACAAGAGACGGCAGGAAATTATTCAGCCCTCGCTCCCTGAATAAATTAAATTTTTAGACTTGTATTAAGTTAAACTCTTTTATGTTTGACCGGATTTATTTTTTAATGTCAACCCGGGGATTATTCCTCCACCTCAATAGTCATATATATATAGCCCAAAAACGGTTTGTTTTATGTTTTATAAAATTTGAGGAGGAAAAACAACAACAACAGCAACAAGACGCCAAGCACCACCAGGCCAAAAAGTGATAAAACCATAAATACACTATCGAAATACGAAGACTACCACATCAAGGCATATGAGCTCTTCAACGATGCCTCCAGAGAGGTCAATGACGCAAGAACGTAATCATCTTTGGCCAAGCAGGAGCTTGCCAAGGCTTTCGCTCGAGCCTTGTACCGAGGGGTAGTTGCATTGATCGAGCCGATGAAGGAGATGCAACAACAAGAGATTTTCACTGACGCCATGAAGAAAGAAATCCTCGTTGCTAGCCTAGACTGATCTGAGCTGAGTTTTTCACCCAAAAGCCTTTGCCATTGCTCCCGATGACACGCCTATGATGGTGGGAGGCGTGCACCGGCAAGCGTCCGCACCTAGACAAAGGGGAGTGCTAGCCGCCGCCACACCGCGAGAAGCCACTGACGGGGATGACAGATCTAGGCCTAGGGAGCCCTAATCCACGAAGCCAACCGCTGTGACTCTCCCGCGATAGTGGGAGGCGCGCACCGGCAATCATCCACGCTGGATGGAGGGGGGTGCCGGCCTCTGCCACACCGCTCGGAGCCATTGACAAGGGCGGCAAATCTGGTCTTAGAGAGCCTGAATCCGCAAAGCCAGATGCCCAGACTCGCTCGCGATGGTGGGAGGCGCGCACCGACAAGCGCCTGTGCCTGGACGAAGGGTGTGCCGACCGCCACCACATTGCGCAAAGCCATTGATGGGGGAGGTAGATTCAATCCCTAGGAGCCCAAATCCGCGAAGCCGGCTGCTTCGGACTTGCCCGTGAAGGTGGGAGGTGCGCACCAACAAGCATCCGTGCCTGGACTTGAGGGGGTGCTAGCCGGCACCACACCGCGCGGAGTCGTTGATGGGAGCAACAGATCTAGGCCCTGGGAGCTCGAATTCGTGAGGCCAGCTAGCTGCCCGGACTCGCCCGCGATAATGGGAGGCACGCACAGGCAAGCGTCCGTGCTAGGACTATGGGGGCGTCGGCCGCCACAACATTGCCAGGATGCGAGCACCCGCGACAACGAGCACTTGGTCGAGGGAGCTAGCGCGCGAAGGCAAGACCCGCGAGCCCCACGATGACGAGGAGGGTGACAACGCCGCCCAACTCAGTGCCGACTTGCGCCCCGCGCAGATCTGGATGGGGCTCTAGCCGAGGAGCCCCCGCACGCACAAGGGGATCAATGAGGCGGAGGGGGGCTCCCGAGCCCACACTGGGAGAAAAGTCGGCACTAGATAGGAAGGGTGTACTAGGGGGTGACCACCGTCACCGCACCGGGCGGATCCGGTGGCGAGGAGGGCAGATCCACGCTCGAAGAGCCCAAATTCGTCCCACCAGCCACTCAAAGGCGCCATAGACGAAGAAGAGGATGGGGGTAGAGGAACGGGGGTTCAGAGGTATCAGGGTCAAGGTACCCCGGGTATCTCAAGGCACTGAATAGTTGGCCACTTGGGCCGCCCAACTAGCTAAGGCATAGTATCTACGACCCACCTAAGCCATGTAGGCCCTAGGCCAGACACCAAGACAAGTGGTCCACCATGACCTCTCCCTTCTCCTTCCACTGCACGTTACACAGTCGCGCTCGACCTCTTCCTCATCTTGACCCCTGAGGATTGACGAGGATGGGACGGGCTCCATAGGGACAGGCACGCTCCACTCACACCACTAGGACTGAGGGGACGACCATCTCTTAGGACGTGAGATCTCGGGGCAGACGTCATCCCTGCATGCCCCTACGCAGACAAGACAACACCGTGGGCGCGATGACAACTGGTACGGCGTAGCACCGACTAAAGTTAGCCCGACAAAATGGGTGTACAGCCCCACCCGCTACGGGATAGGGCGCACGACTCTAGCTTTGACTTCACAAGACCAACAAGACCACCGAGGGCCTTGACCTGGCCACCCAGGGTTGAGGCCCGTGGCACCACGACTAGGAAAGGCGACCAACGACCCAAGAGCAGCCACCTGCTCCCTCACTGTCGCCACGACGCCATCGGGAGAATAGGAAATGATGACGAAGACCACGACAAGACCATGTCGTGTAGCATAGTTGGCGAACCACCGCCGTGCCAACAGTGTCGTCATGACCGGCACTATAGCATCATGACATGTCGCTCCACCATGTGGGAACAAGACCACGACGATCACGACGATGACCATGCTTGTACGTATGATGACGCCAAGACAAGACATGATGGATTGTCAGCCAAGTTTATTCGCTTCTCCCTCCCTTGGGCTCTCGACCACTTGGGCCGGGAGAACCCATCTCTCTACATGTAACCTGGCCCCTTAACTTTATATAAGGGCGGCCAGGCCTCTCTTTCGGGGGGGGGGACGAACTCTCAATAATTCATTTGGGCTTTTGTTCACCTCTGTAACACCCTAAAATTTGCTTCTTTTGAAAAATAGGATAAAATGATTTATTTCTAAATTTTGGTGCTCATAAAATATAGGAAAATAAAAATTTCATTAATTTAAAATTTATGATAAGGTAGAAACGTGTTTGTTGCATTCATGCCGGTCGCACCTCGTGTTTCTATGTGCAAAATGTGTGTTTTTTATACGTTTAGGAGACATATCTATCTCTAGGAATTTTTCAGCTTCTTTCTGAAATTTAATTCCTACCTCCTTCACCTTAATCTTTATGTTCCAAGTTCCCAACAATAATTTTTATGAGCTCCAAATAATTTATTTGGGTTTATCATGTTCCAAATTATCTCTAAGAATTTTTCCCAAATTTTCGGAGGTCTCGGAGTATTTTTCGTAGCTTAAATATCAATTCTGGACTTTTCTAGAATTATTTTATCCATGAAATTAATTAATTCCGAAAATAATAAATCTCTCATTTTTCCCAACACTTAAAGCCCATGTGCAATAATCATAGTAAATCTTAAAGGCCCATGCATTTATTTACTAATGGGCTTTAATGTTTATTTAGGCCCATTAGTGCAGACGGATGATGCAACATCAATTAGTACCATATCGCTAGTTGACGGGGATGTGGGGAGTTTTTCTCCCTATATATATCTACCAACCCCTTAGGCAAAGCACACCAAAACTATCATACAGGGAGCCCCTAGTTTAGGAAATACCTCGTATAGTAAATTATATTTTTTCCTTCTTGCCGTCGCCGTCGCGCTGCCCAGCCCGGTCATCCTCGCTGCTTCTCGGCCATCGGTAAGTGCCCCACGCAACACTCTTGTTCCATCTATCTTCTGCGTTTCTCCGAGCCCTGCCGATCGATCGACGCCACCACCGGAGAATTGTTGCCGCCCCACGTATCTGGAGCCAACGTTGCTACCGTGCCACCGTGGCCGTTCCATGGACATGCATCTTCCCTGGCCGCACGACGCCGCCGATCTTCTTCTAATGCCGGTGAGCACACGCCCAAGCTCTTCACCACCTCTGTTATCTGTGTTGGTCCCCTCTTGGACGTTCTGAAATTGCTCCTTTGCGAGCCGAGCACATCGGATTAGCATATACAACTGTGTTTCCTGCTGCCGGCTTATAGGAGCGCTAGTCGTCTTCTTCTAAATCAAGAGCCATGCCATCCTGCACGATCAGTTTATCCAGAATCATCATCGTCGGAGTTGCGCTGCTATTCCCTTGCTGTCCTAACCCACCGGCCGAGAGCCATGCATGCGATGCGTCACCGTGATTAAATTTGGTTGTTAGCTTATGACATCATCTTACGTGTCATGCTCAATTCGTGGCCGTTTTCCTTTACAAATACAAATCCAGAAATACAATAGAAACACGTATCATCGCCATCCGTTTTTAGATCGATGGCCCAGATTAAAACGTACCCTTTCGCTATTCTTTTTGTTAAAGAGACCCTGTATTTTTGGAAAATAAACCCGCAGTCCAACACATGTTTACAGATTTTGTTTTCTTCATTTAAAAGCGTATTTTGTTTCGGTTAAGTCTAAAATACGTTTTCAGCTATTTACAGATTTGCCACTGATTTTTTTAGCCATAACTTCTCCGTTTTAACTCTGAATTGATCCGTTCAACTTACGCTAGGTTCGTAATTTCATAACCTACATGTTCATACTACTGTTAGATGTGTTTTCAACTTTTAAAATTTGTGATTAGATTTAATCTATTATTTTAATAAAGAAAATCTTGTTTAAACCATATCTTCTGCGTTTTAACTATGTTTTAGCCCATTCAAGTTGCGTTAGATTCACAGCAACGAGATCTTCGCGTTAGTAATAGTATTTATCATGTCACTAATACTGAAATTTTATGGTTTGAATCATATCTTGATTAATGATTATGCAACTGGATTTTATAAATCAAATATGATTTATTTTACTTTAGTATTATATTTCAAACTTAAATTTGACTTCATTTCTATTATCTATAAAATATCTTATATATGTTTTCATATAAATAAAACACATGAAGCTAGTAGTTTTATTAGTAGATCTCTCGGTAGTTGTATCTTTTCAACCGTAGCTCCGATTAGAGTGCTTCTCGCGACTGTGTGTTCGTAGCGATACGTAGAATCGTGTTTCAAACCCTTTCACTTATTTTTTTATGTTTGGTGTACTGTTCTAATATAGATCTATTGTTTGCTTCGTGTATGATTATATGGATGCTTGTGTGGTGCTTTATAATTACGTTCGATCGGTGAGATATACGTGGTGATTAAGAAGAAGAAGAAGAACATTGAAGATTAAAGCTTACCGAAGGATCGGTGTTTAAGGCAAGTATAGCATGGAATCTTCCTTGTTACCTATTCACCTTTAATCATTTAATTCATACTGCATGTGTCTACCTTGTTGCCAATAAGGATATCCTAGTTATTTGTTACCTTGTTCCTTGATACCTATGTGGTATTGCATTGGGTAGTATGACGCTAGTGCTCAATTAAATACCATGATCTTGTAACTTGACTAATGGTATATGCAATAAACATTAAAAGATGCTTTTTAACAACATGGAACCAGAGGGCTAGAGCATTGGGCTGTTTTATGGTGCTCTAGATTTCTCTCCCTAAGGACTTATCTGTAAGTGATCATCTGGGACTTATAGTACAGCTGTGAGGGCTATATGGCTCAGTATGAGGACCTTTTCTAGCTTGTTAGTAGTTACCTTTATGGCGCAAGAGGGGTGTGTTCTGGGTTGGATATAGTGCGGCCTCTATCCGTCAGTGTATAGGCTGTGCGTCATTGTGCCTGCCGGAAGGGGAGCTCTACATTCGCAGGCCACATAAACCTAGCGGCCCTAACTTGTTAGACGAACCTTTGAAAGGCTTCATAGTGAACCCTGCCGACATTCCTTGGTAGTGGGTCAAGAGGCTGATCACCTTGGGCGAAAGGGTAAATCACGACTCACAGTGAAAGTGTACAACCTCTGCAAAGTATAAAACTGGTATATCAGCCGTGCTCATGGTCACGAGCGGCCTTGGAACCCTTACGGAATAGATGATCAACACTGATGATACTGATGATAAAGATGCTCACTAATGATTACTGTTTATGCTATTCATTATTCATGTTTACCTGATCATGTGTTTATGGGCTTGTGATGAACTTGTTGCTACTCAATTGCTAAAATTGTGACAATTAAAAGCTAATTGCAGTTAAGCCAGTGTCAGCCTTTTGAGCCTCATGAACCTCATGTTATATTTGTTGAGTACAACATGTACTTACACTTGCTTTATTTTTCAATTATTTGGATAAAAATCCTGGATGGGTACCAGATTGCTAGTCTGGAGGAATTAGGCTTGTGATCAACCAGTCAGTTGTGCCCTGTGGATTTGGAGTCTTCACCCAAAGATCGGAGTTGCCTTCCCGCTGTTTGCTATTTAAGGTTATGTCCTCTATACTAAGTACGTTATATATTGAGCCTTGTCTATTGATATTACCTTTATTTATAGCTATATGTGAGATTTTACTTCCTAGGCTCACATATAGTGCGTATCTGATTTTGTTCTTAAAACCGGGTGCTACAACCTCACTCCTCCTACCTCATCTACTATACCTAAATAGGATAATCCCACTACAAGATTTTTTTGTGATTTCGTGAAGCCACGTCACCTACAACCCATTAATGCCTTAGGCCATTGTTCTTTAATGTTCTCCTACTAGGTGGATTTGTTCCCACTAAGTGCATCCGCTACTGTTCTTCTTTAATGTATTTTCCTTACTTCCTCCCACTAAGTGCCTTTCCAATTGTATTCTTTTAATGCCTTTTGTGTTTGGAAGCCGACCTGTCATTTCACATTGCCTATATATATCACTTCTACTACTGCTGCTCATCCCTGTAAATCCCAGTACACGCGAGATTTCTTCTAGTCTACCTATAGCATGGCTTAGGAGATGTGTGTTCCTCCCTTAGGTAAGCTATGGTGGCGGTGTTAACCTTGCATTTCTGCCCCAACATCCTTGTTGGCATTTCTAAGCGAAATCACCGAATATGGAGTTTTAAGTCTATCCTCGACAACGGCGCCAAAAATGCTTGTTGGCGTTTCTTAGCGTCACTACAAAGTTTGGAGATAGAATCCATCCCTAGCAGTGGCACCAGAAATGATAGTTGGTATTTCTTAGCACCATCACTAAGATTTAGTAAACCTTAGCGACGCTGCCAAGAAATACCAACTACGATAGTTCTTAACGATTACAGAGAATATTCGCAAGCGCACGGATCTATCGTTGTAGCATTTCACCCGGAAGTATTCAGGGTATCGTTATTTATATTTTCCCAAAGGATGGCAAGGTGTAAAGAGTCTAGCATGGATATGAACAAAATTACATACTTGCATAGTGAACCAAAGTTCATGACAGGGGTAAAAACGGTATTTCAAGGATAGTGGGCACACACTTAGGCCAACCTCAAGGATAAATGGAAAACAAAGAATAAAAAAATGTTCCTAAGAGGAGCAGGCATGTTCTAATATACCCGTGCAAAGAACAGTTGATGGTCATACAAAATACATGACTAGAGTTAGAACTAAGTGTAAGATGGATGAAGAGATCTCCGAGCATTGGTTTACCAGCAAGCGTGAGAGACTTCAAGACTCCTACATAGTACCCCAATGTGGGGGATTACAAGGGATGAACAGTGCTATCACCACCTGCTGTCTACCCCTCAACTGGGGGGCACTGTCATATCTGAAGGCTTCCGCATACCCGAGCACCACGCTCGTGTACAAGGAAACTACCCATATACCCTAGGACTCTGACCCTACGGATCGACAAGCATAGGACATGGGTGTCGTAGAACCGACCAATTTATAAGAATACAAGTACAATGGCAATCCACAAGCGGTCGCACTGTCATACTTGAACCCATATAAACCCGGTAGTCCGTCGAGTACCACGACGGGTCTCGATAAACGATTTACAACAACCAAGATCGTACAGGATTCAACATACATGCCACATATTACATAAAGTTCACAGATACTTTTCATCATCAGAGTACGAATAAAAGTTATTACAAACCGAGTTTGATAAATAAAGCGGAAGCAAATAAGTTCGAAGATAAAGTTTCCAACATAGTTTGATACAGTGCCAAGCTAGATCACGGTCCACAAAAGCAAGGATAGGAATTACTAAAGAAGCCTGCCCAAGGCTTACTCCTCATCCATAGCGGGATAGAAGCAACTCTTGCAATAACCATGATACACAGTGCCATCTGCAACATTGGGAAAATAAACCCTGAGTACGAGAAGGTACTCAGCTAGACTTACCCGTCATGAACCAGAAATAAAATGACTCCAAGGAGTATGCAAGGCTGTATAAGTGGACGTAACTTGACAACATTTTGCGAAAAAGCAATTAAATCATGGTACAGTTACTAATTCTTTACCAAGTTAATTATAACTATTCATTTCTAGGTTAGCAACTATCCTGTGCCAAACATGTGGTATCATTTAGAAGCATACAATAGTAACCATAGCAGGTATTGAAATTTCATTTTCATCCGAACCATCATGTTCCATAATACAGTTACTACGATGTTGAAGCTAGCCAAGTTTCTCACTATCCGGGAGAGACGGCGATTCGAATCGATTTCAACCAGCTGGGAATTTATTCCTAACACAAACCCAGGTCTACCAGCCACGATAGCCTTAGGTCACCTTTGGTACAACTCAGGTACACATTTCGCGGGTCCATACCGCGCCGCACAATCTGGAACACCAGATGCCAGGATGCTCAGGCCAAGCCTGCCCTTGGGCTCAGTCTGATCGTTCCCCGGAAGGAGCGCACAACAGAACGATTCCCGGCCTGAGTTGAATTACTCGGCTTCGCGGTCGGAACAAATTATCCTGCCAGCTAAGTGAGAGGCATGCGTTCAATCTTGTCAGAAGTTCCAACAACGGTACGGTCCTTGATCGACACAGACGGGGATAGATCCACACCCAAGACCTCCATGCCTTGTTGCTTTTCTATCGACATCCCGCCCGGTCTCCATTTACATTAACCATGGTTCTTTCCACGATAGCAATGATAACCAACCGTGCTCCGGTATCCACCTATATCTCGCAGGTGACAGGAAATCACCCGACTTCTACCGGTCTAAGCATGGCTAAGCATATATTCGATCCTGGACCTATACCGGTTAAAGGGGTAATATCTGGACAAGGAATGTACATGCATCAAGTGGTTTCATTCAACTCTTATAACCTAATGCAGCAATCATAAGTACTTAAGTAAACATTGATAAATTACTGGGAGACTTATAATGCTCCGGGGCTTGCCTCGTAGAAAGGAAGTAGGGCGATGGTCAGGGCACTCCGGAAGCTCTTCAGGGTTCTGCTCCATGCCTTCGGGAGCTGCGGCTTGCGGATCCTCCTGCGGGTTCCCTTCCTCTGCTTCTTCGAATTCCAGCAACGTGATCTCTTCCTCCGATCCTAGATGCATGAGTATGGTATAAGTATTACGAATGCATATATGTTAACAAGTGCATCACGTTGTTTGAGTAGGTGCATATCTCTTCTCGATTATTACTTAACTACTTCTATAATGCATCGACTATGCCACAAACAGTAGCTACTTGTTTCGCTCATAACTAGAGTTCTCCAAATCCAAATCCAGTGATCCTGGACTTTCTGGAAAGCTTAACAAATTTTCTACAACTTTGTTATTAACCATTTTTACAGTACACATCAGTTTCAACATGCAAATCCTCACACTCTAGAATTAGTCCGGAAATGACTTAACATGCAACGTAAAGTAAGAATACTTCTACTTCAGGTAATCATTCAAAATTTGACAACCTAGAACCTACCAATAGTTTAAGCATACCAAATACAGTTAAGATGATATAATGGTAAAGCCCAAACTATTTATTAAATTGCCTTTATTATTTTATTTAGATATCTAGGTTAAATAATAAATATATATCAGATGTGCTTAATAAATTCTCAAAAATTTACAGAGCCTTACTAAGGCTATCAAAGGACTGCTATAAAAATTTCAGGTCATTTTACTAAGTAGAACATTCTATACAAAAATGACAAGGCAGCAAGGCTTGAAATAGCATAAATGGAAAATCCTATTGAAAAGTGTCAAGCAACAGATTTCATATTTTTCTTAGCATCCATATGGTACTAGGATTACCTCCAACAAATTTCATGAATTTTGGACTCATACTTAATTTATGAAAATTCATGCAAGGATTAACTAGTCATAAAAGAAAAATCTATAACTTTAAATCTACCCATGCACTGGTCCTCAAATTTTTACCAGAGTTCACACATGCTAAGATTAGTTCACCACAAAAATTTCATAATTTTTGGAGCACAGGAACTCTAGATATAAAATAAACAAATTTGAATGCATTCAAAAGCACATTTCAAATCCCTATTTAAATCTCCAGAAATTTCTACTGTTGAACCCAAGAACATATTTTTCTTAAATACTACATTTCCTAAGGAACACAACCATATTTATTTCACAAATTTAGGAGCTACCAAACTGAAGATACAAAATTCACAAAATAAATCAAAAACTGGATTCAAAATGAGTTAGCCTTCAATACTGCTGTCGCTGACAGGTGGGACCCGCTGGTCAGGGGACCCCACGCGTCAGGGACACGGAGCAGAGCAGCGGCGCTGCTGGGCACTGCGCGGCTGCGGCTCGTCGACGGCGAGCTTCGCCGGCGGTGAGGTCATCATGGTATGACCTACGTGACCAGGCGAACCTACTGAGCCACTTGGCCGGTCCTATTGCCGACCCTAGAGCTGACGGCGGCGGCCATGGCGGAACGGCGGGGTTGGATCACGGCAAAACGCCGGTGTGGGCTACGATGGCGCAAGGTCAAGCTCGGACGAGCGTATACTACCTAAGACAAACTCAACGCGCTAGCTAACGCCTGGAGAGGTGGGCGGTGGCGCTCGGCCCGGTGACGAGGCTCGCGGGGATGCTCCGGCGAGGTCGTGACGCAACACGGTGGCTTACCCGGGCGCCACAGGAGCACATGCGGGTGCGGTGAGACTCGGTGATGTCGGTGGAGTGGCTGCGGTGGCGAATGGCGAGGTGGAGCGAGCGGTGCGAATAATGGCGGCGACGGGTGCTCGGCGCCGCGGTGGCGCTGCTATGCGAAGAAGAAGGAGGCCGAGGCGGTTAAAATGGAGCGCGGCGAGGGTGGGTCGGGCGGACGGCGGGGAGTTAAGGCCAGCGCCCAGCGCGCGTCGTGGCTCTCTTGGGATAGAGTCTTTGGCGACGCGCGGCGTCCGTCGCGGGGACACGCTGTGGCAATAATGTTCTCAGGTCGGCCGCCATCGTACATTCAGCGATTCAGTTGATTGAGACGAGCGGTAGCGATGTCGGCAATGTTTTCCAATCGATTTAACTGCTAAACCGTGGCTCCAACTCGTAAACCGTCTTAACAAAAATCCTAGCCCTATGTACCAGCTTCAACTTTCGTTCAAGGATCATGCTCCAATTCTCAACAGAAATGGAGTAAAATCATGATCAAGTTCGGCTTGTCAGTCGGTCAATGAACCTATACTTAGAAAAATTGCTTAAGTGTTGAAAACATTGATTCGATGATTTTTGAAATCCAAATTCAAGCAGGTTAGGAGCTGAATCAGTCAAAGGCCCAAAAATCAAAGTTGTTCCTTATGTCAAACACTACAACATTGCTTTAGTGAACTCCTCCATGCAAGGTCTCTAACACCTAGTTCAACTTTAGTCAAACATGTCACTTTGAAAACATGATACATACACAAACCATGGCTAAATGACCAAACTAGCCTTAGCACTAAATACCAAAGTTGTTCCTAATGATATCCTAAGCATGTTTAAACAATTTGCAAGGTCATTTAAGCATTTCATGTAGTAGTCACTCATATAGCTATTCAGGTCAACACATGAAATATCACTTAAGTGCTTGATCATGAAATGTGGCCTTCATGAACAAGGTTCCTTTTGTTAACCTAAGTGTAGCTAAGGTGTTTTAGTGACTAGCACTACCCACTTGCATTCATTTGCACATGATCATATGCATATGTTCCAAGAAACACGGAATAACAAGCAATGTTTCATATGTTTCGATCAAATGTTTCAATTGTAAATGATGGTTTATGAATGCTTGATGCTCATGCTCATGTTATGCAAGTCAAGTTATGCAAGGCTAACACCCGAGGTGTTACAATGGGCAAACACGAACAACGAACCGCCACCTCAACTTAGCTCTACTTCTACTCATACAAGTTATATGAATGGTTAAGCATAAAGTTGCACATGTTAAATCATAACACACAAACTATGTGCTAGTTCATATGCACTACTATAATAAAATGAGAGCAAGACTTTGGAAGAACTCATTATATTATTCATACCAAAGATCCTTTCTTCCACGGAGCCAAGCTCTCCTTGATAGCTTTGCCTTACTCCAAATACTACTAAGAAGTAAAAGAGTACAAGTAGAGAAGTGGAGGTGTAGAGACTCAAATGCTGTATGTTAGAGGTGAGCTCCACCCTTGCTTTTATACATGCTTGAGGTCGGTTTGGACGTGGAAAAATAGGAAACTATCCTATACCGCCTCAGCATGCCGCCATGCAACCCAGGCGTCAGCCTCTGGGGTGCGGCCGCACCCCTAGTGCTTGCACCCTGGTGGGACCACCTCGCGATCACCCTCGTGCGGTTGATTCCTGGGTGGGCCTAGGCCTCGTTTATGTCGGTGCTCGGCCCAAATGTGGTGTGAAGGTGCGCTTTTGCTTGGCTCCTTTGTGCTTTTCTGCTTTACACTTTCTTGAGTTGCGCCTTTTGATCATATTCCCATGTATTTTATGTATACGTCATGCAAAACAGTGAGTCTCCAATATATGTGGAAATATGTTAATAGTAAATGCATATGTGTCAAGTTTATTTATTTCTCCTGTTTTGGATATAAATTGGTGGTCGGATCTGGTCGTTAAGAACTACCAACAAATCCCCCAAGCTTAACCTTTGCTCATCCCGAGCAAATAGCTAAGTACTTGGTTGTTGATCAGGAGTTGCTACTATGCCAAATATATTTCATAAGTGTCATGCCTATAACAAAGTATTCTTTCGCAATTTAAATAAGTCGGTATTTTTATTCACCCTTTACCTTGATCCCTGTGGGGCGTATAGGTTTTCTAAGTTCTTAGGCAGTTGCAAGATAGAACGGTTATAATAGAATCACCAATAATTCATTCCATGATTAGTTATCTATCTGGAGGTTTTATGAGTTTTTTGCAAAGAAAATGTAAGTTCCTCAAATGATTCTCTCAATCGCTCAATGTGTATAAAACCTCACTAAGGCATTTGAAATTTTGCCTTCTTTTTCATCCTACCTTTAAAGGCTTTTTGGTGGAGTTTTGGGTAGGTATGAAATTGAGGCATGCTTGCATCACATGTGTTGTTAAGTCAAAAAACCAGACCTTAAGGAGATGCTAGTCATACACTTTGATCAAGATGTGCAAGTGTATGGAATTTTTATAATATTCCTAATTCTAAAATATTTTTTTGTACTCCTTTAATCATGAATCTCTGTCTTTTTGGATGAATGCCTTTTATTTGAAAGTATGGGCTATCTTATTTCTTTTTTTCTTTTTCTTTTCTTTTCTTCATGCTCATGGGCATGTATTTTTTTTCTCTCCTGCCTTTGGGCATGGATATTTTTCTCTTCTCTTTTTTTACATAGCCCATACTATTCTTTTGGCATATGAAACTTTTAGAAAGAGAGACTCATGATAAATGAATGGAGTAATTATTTTGGTGGACGGAGTAAGCATGTTTTTGTGTAACTCTCAGTGTAAGAGTTAGCAGGTTATTTATGGGTGTACGTGTGTCTTAATCATGAATGAATGACAAGAATCTCAACAAGGGTCACAAACAATTTGACAAAGCTCAATGATCAAACAAGTAGCATATGACTGAGGTTTTGCATGAATATTATGTCATATGACCTTGGTAGATATTAATAATCACTGAGGAACTTTGAATTTTAGTATTTTTTAAATTAAAAATTCTAGATGTCTAGTATCTCTTATAACAAAATTATAGCAAATTCTATTTGTACCATATCATAACTCGCAACAACTTAGAAAAGGAGCGTGCTTTTGCAACCCATAAGTTCTCAAGTTTTTAGGATGAGACTTTTTTAACCAACAAACTTAAATTTTGGGGAATACTAAGTTACAGCCTAGGCACAGATGAATTATAGACAGAGCAACTATTCATCATTTCAACTTAGGTGAAACTAAACATTCTTAAAACACATATGAGAGTGGAATTCATATTTTTGTTGTTTTTATCATATTTTATTTTTTTGTTTTTTTTAATATTTCAGATTTTTTCTTTTTTTAAATGCTAATAAGTAAATAAATAAATGTAGAAAATAAATGTGAAAATTTAAAATACGAAAAATATACAAGGTACCCCTGCGGGGTTCCTCCCAAGCTAGCTCACGGTCTATGGTCCGAGATTTGCTTGGTGATGACTCCGAAGTAGCTTTATTGTATTTATAGATTTACACTTTTTGTTTATCCCTCCCATGTCTATACTAAGTAGTTTTAGTTCAATGATCAAAATAGACATCATATTTAATTTGATCAAGGTAGGCTAAATAATCTAAGCACCATGCTTAAATTAAACAGCTTATGGAAGCAAGATCGCGCAAGAACCATAACCAAACCAAAACATGTTTATATAGAACATGGTGAGTTTTATTCTAGATATATGAAATGTGAACTAATTATTTTTATTTTAGTATAGTTTAAAGCATAGTTTATAATTTTATTATATAGGAATTTTAAGCGACTTATAGATTATAATAGATATAAGATAACTACCGATTTACCTTCGGCAGGGGCTCATCGTTTAAAGTCTAATAAGCAAGACTCTTCTCCTTTCATTTCTTGCTTGAGGATGGCGTGGATGGTGATCCTTTTATCTGCCATACCTGTTTGACCCCTTTACGTGGTTATTTCTTGGGCTATTTGTTTTTAATATGTTTATGCATGTCAAATCCATTGAATATGAAAGCTAACATGTCTTGATCCCATGTATAAAACTGCATTTGTAGTGTTAAGAAATGGTCTCCCTAGGAGGGGAACTTCCTTATTGTGGTCTATGTCTAGAACGACGAAGTCCATAGGGATCTATGTGTCTCGAATTTTTACCAAGATATCCTTAGCTAATCCCTCTGGATTTCGTGAAGAGTGATATGTCATCTACATTCGGAAATGTGTAATGGACAAAGGTCCACCTAGTATCTTATCATATATTACCTTGCACATGACGTTATGCTTGCTCCAAGGTAGCAGAAGGCGTTGTGGAACACACGTGGGCCTATTGATTATGTAATTGTCGGCCAGCCAGGATCTTCTTTCTTAGCAATGAATGGTGGATCTAAGAGATAATCGTGGTTTTTCCGATATAGAGGCTTACCAAACCTCGTTGAGACCATTTTGACAGATTTAAGAGAAGTTTCAGGTTGCCCCAAATCTTTCCCGAATTAGAAATAGGTATAGAGGCAGCAATCTGAGCTAACTGTGTTTCTATCATTTTATTAAAGCTTAGTTTATTCTTAATAGATGATGATAAACCTTCTATTTTAGAGTTAATGTTCTCAAGAATTTTTATCATTATACATCAACTTTTTAGTGATATTTTCATTGATTTTAGTTTGACCTAAAACTAGGCCCTTCAAGGATGGTTGATTTGAATTGAAATTGGAATTGAAGTTTGAATTACCTCCTTGCGAGTGGGAGTGATTGTTCCACCTGTTATTATTACCTTGTCGGACCCATTGTTGATGTATGATGCTTCTTCATGGGTCTTCGGGCAGTCGGTCTCTAAGTGACCGACTTCATCACAGACCTCACATGTCATATGTGAGTCCATGGCTTGGACTGTGGCCTTCATGGCTTCTTTTTTGTGGGCCCGTTCGTCTAGTCTTTTCAGCAATAAATCCATTTTTGCGGCAAGCATATCCACCTCCTTCGTGGTATGCATACCTTTTTGTTGTTTTCTTTCTTCCCCTAGCTTTGATTGGCCACCATCTTTTCAATGAGAGACGTGGCTCCATTGATGGTGAGGGAAAGAAACGCTCCTCCAGCAGCGGCATCTACGTGCCCCTTTGACATGGGCGTAAGCCCCTCGTAGAAGTTCTAGAGCATGAGCCAGTTTTCCATCCTATGGTGCAGGCATGCCTAGATGTAATCCTGCAGCCTCTCCCATGCCTTGGGGGTGGATTCGATTGAAGTATGCTGGAAATTTAAAATTTTCTCCCTCAGGGCATTGGCTTTGCCCATGGGGAAAAACTTCACGAGGAACACCACAGAACATTTGTCCCATGTGTGGATAGCTTTCTTGTCTTTGTAGAACCACTGCTTCACCTTCCAGCAAGGGAGAAGGGAAACAGACAGAGTCTGATGCTAGCTGATGCAACGTCTTTGATGACGATAGTGTCGCATAGCTCAAGAAAGTGTTGCAAGTGTGCACTTGCATCCTCACTAGGCAATCCACAAAACTGGTTTGCTTGTACCATCGTGATCAGGCCAATACGAAGCTTGACGTTTCTAGTTCTCATGTTGACAGCGGGCCCAATGGGCACATTGGTAACAGCGGCGGTGGAGTAGTCGCGGAGTGACTTTGCCATAGCGGTAGTAGCAGATGGTGCAGGGTTGACTGGTTCAACTACTGGTGGAGTAGCGGAGGAATAAGCGGTATGAGACCTGTTCTTCCTTAGGAGCGCCTTGGATTATCGGTGTAGTTTTCTAGCAAGGCGAAACAAGTCATAAACTATCCTATTTTTATCCACAACAGGAAGAAAACAAGCAGAGTTAGCCTGCATAAACTATGTCTACCATTACATGCATGTGATCATGATCATGTCCTACTAGATTCTTTTAACCTATGCCCTCCCCGGCAACGACGCTAGAAATGCTTGCTGACATTTCTAAGCGACATCACCGAATATGGAGTTTTAAGTTCATCCCAGGCAACGGTGCCAAAAATGCTTGTTGGCATTTCTTAGCATCACTACCAAGTTTGGAGAAAGAATCCATCCCTAGCAGTGGCACCAGAAACGCTAGTTGGTATTTCTTAGCACCATCACTAAGATTTAGTAAACCTTAGCGACGCCGCCAAGAAACACCAACTACGATAGTTCTTAACGATTACAGAGAATATTCGCAAGCGCACGGATCTATCGTTGTAGCATTTCACCTGAAAGTATTTAGGGTATCGTTATTTATATTTTCCCAAAGGAGGGCAAGGTGTAAAGAGTCTAGCATGGATATGAACAAAATTACATACTTGCATAGTGAACCAAAGTTCATGACAGGGGTAAAAACGGCATTTCAAGGATAGTGGACACAAACTTAGGCTAACCTCAAGGATAAATGGAAAACAAAGAATAAAAGTGTCGGTGCAGAAAGTGACCAATAAGTAAATATTTGTAGTTTTGCCGTACGTTGTGATCGGAGGTGGCCTAGCACTCAATGACACAGGGTTTATACTGATTCAGGCAACGTGCCCTACGTCCAGTTTCAGTCAGTCGGTGACTTTATTCCTGAGCCCAGGTGCTCGAAGTTTGCAGTGGGGTTACAAACGAGAGGGAGAAAGATGGGGGGGGGTACAAGAGGTCCAGTTGGACTCCGGTCGGAAGGGCTGAGAGTGACGGGAGCCCCGCTATGAGTTAAGTGTTGAAGCGCGTGCTTGAGGTTCGAACCTAGCGGTTTTGTGGTTGTGAACTAGTGAACTTAATCGATCTAATGAATCCAGAATGACTTGACTGAATCTATCAACCTACCTTATTGGGAGAGAGCGCATCCCCTTTTATAGATGAAGGGGATGGCCTTACAAGTGAGAGGGAGAGAGTACGTATGCTACTAAGCCTTGTTGCCCATGCCGGTGGGCACATGATGATGGTAGGCGCCCACAATACTGTTGAATGTCAGATGCACGTGGGAGGTGGTGTTGTCTTCTTTGGGTATGGCAGACGTCGGTACCTGCTATACTGTTGATGCCCAGAGGCATGTGAGGAGTTTTACCATGTTCACTCGGTACGGTAAATGCCGGCGCCCACAACACTGTCGATGCCCAGAAGCATGTGGGGGAGCCTTACCGTATGGGAGTTAACGACACCCACAATACTATAGGGGAAAATGTCGGCGCCTACAATACTGTTTGGGCTCTGTTGTGTCAGGGAGGTTGTAAAGTACTATTTCTGTAGGTGTAAAGGGTACGGTCCCTGGTATCGTGGTTTGACTTGTGCACCCTGCCTTGCTTTTCTCCGTTTGTTCCCTAGTCCTTTCCGAGCGGGCATCCCCGGTCAGTTGGTCCCCATCGGTTCTGATCGCGCCAGTCAGAGAAGAGTGGTCAGCAGGGGTTCGGCGCATCCCCGGTTGGAGACGCGGGTCGGAGTCAGAAGCAGTGCTTTTGGCTAGGCCTTCTGGTCGGAGAGGCCGTCCGGAGGTGGGCTAGAGAACGAAGCGAGTGCTCCAGTCGGAGAGGTGGGCCAAAATCAGAAAGCGGGCGCTGTTCCTCCTTGGCCAGGCCTCCTAGTTAGAGATTCGATCGCCCCTTTGGCCTATCATTTAGGTACTTGGGCCGGCCCATGAGTTGCGCGTTTGTCTACTCGGGCTGAGCCTTTGTTGGTGTCAACAAAATATGGTAGGCAGTCCACCGAGGGGGGTGCCTGTGGTGGTAGATTATCGGTAGACGGTGCGTGTAATCAGGAACCAGATGGTGACACAAGGCGCAGAGACAACGATTTAGACAGGTTCGGGCCGTCTGATCGATGTAATACCCTACGTCCTGTGTCTTTGGTGTATTGTATTGAGATGTATACAGATTAACCTGTCCTCTAGGGGACCCTTGTCTCTCCTTATATACTCAAGAGACAAGGGTTACAAGTAAAGTATCCAATTTGGTACTATTATAATATCTAGTACAACTTGTAATCTTGATGTGCACGCCTTGATCTTACGGGCCGAGCCACCTCGGATGGTGCGGCCCATGTACCATCTTGTGGTACCCAGGGGTATATCCCCCACAGCTAGTCCCCGAGCGCCATGTATTCTGATGCGACACGCCGTTTCAACCTTATCCGAACAGTGAGGCTTGAGTTCTTGACATCTCCGACCACCGTTGTCGCCGGAGAAGTAGGTTGTCCAAAGAATGTATGGTGCTCTTAAGAAGAAAGAAAAAGATTTCCATCCTAGGAAGTGTGCCCACTTGTATTTCTGAAAAGAAATGTAAGTGCGTCTTGAAGCGTAGCGTCCTTGATCATCAGAGGCGTAGGGGTCAAAAAACAAACACATTCACCGCAAGGTGAAGTGTGCCCACTTAGTCCCCGAGCCTGGTAGTAGGTGACGTAGGCACGTGGTGCCAGGGTCTAAAAAGAATTCCCAGTTAAGTTGAGAAACGAATCGTCGTATACAAGCGATACAAGATGCACGGCGGTGCATCGCACCGATGTAGTCCCCGAGCTTCTTTGGAAGGCGAGGTATGAGCCTTGTAGCAAGGTCTAAGTGAGAAAAAATATCCCAACTGTATGCGAGTCGCTAGTCGCATGTAGTCGAGACGCAAAGTCCCCGAGCCGTGGTCGAGGCAGTCCCTGAGCATAGGTCGAGGAGCGAGCGACAAAGTCCCCGAGCCGTGGTCGGAGAGTGCTCGGGGCAGTCCCTGAGCACAGGTAAAGGAGCGAGCGACGAAGTCCCCGAGCCATGGTCGGAGAGTGGTCGAGGCAGTCCCCGAGCACAGGTCGAGGAGCGAGCGATGAAGTCCCGGAGCCGTGGTCAGAGAGTGGTCGAGGCAGTCCCCAAGCACAGGTCGTGGAGTGAGCGACGAAGTCCCCGAGCCGTGGTCGGAGAGTGGTCGAGGCAGTCCCCGAGCACAGGTCGAGGAGCAGGCGACGAAGTCCCCGAGCATAGCTCGAAATTACTGCAATATAAATATGTAGAATGGTAATACATGATGTACAAAGTAATAAATTATGGAGAAAATGATGCTCAGCAGTCATTTGCAAATGAGCATGATGTGATAAAGCAGTTGATGCTTTGTAAACACCAGTGTTAAAGTGAAGTTTGTGTTTATACTTAATATAAACTGCCCGACCAGTTAGTATGTAGCTGAGTCTCCAACCCTAGCTAGCCCGTTAACCATAACGCGGGGCGCAGAGCCCGTGCACATGTAGGAAGAACAAAGCGTCGCTAAGGAGCCGCTGCCGACCACCCATAATGCAGAGGGCAGACGCTCGTGCACGTGTAGGGAGAAGTCGGAGATAGGGCCTTTTCTGGAGACATCAAGCGTCAACATGATTGGTCGAGGATTTGCATTAAGTATAGCTGTATGTTATCTTTAAGATGGTATACATGGACAAACGTTATTTGAAGAATAATCATGACAAGGACGCTGTGGAGAAACGTCATAATGAAAATTGTGTTAAATATAAATATTAGAAGTGTACTTATCTTTGGATAGAAATCTGGTCGGTGGCGATGAAGTTGTCCGGTCCTCGAGCTTTCCAACTTGTCGTCACGACGATGGTCGCGGTTGTCATAGCGCCGTTCTTCGTGGTGATCATCATTGCGACGTGGTCTGGTGGTCGACGTGGTCGGAGCTCGGCGGAGCCGCTCGGGACGTGGTCGACGTGGTCTGGTGGTCGGAGGTCGGCGGAGCCGCTCGAGACGTGGTCGACGTGGTCCGTGGTCGATGTGGTCGAAGCTCGGCGGAGCCGCTCGGGATGTGGTCGACGTGGTCCATGGTCAACGTGGTCGGAGCTCGGCGGAACCGCTCGAGACGTGGTCCATGGTCGTAGGCGAACAGGGCGTAGTCGGAACGCGTTGGCCATGCAAAGGTCAGAGCTCGCAATGTGCGGAGTCGTGGCGTAGCTTGATGAAGTCCAGAGCATGGGTTGAAGTTGTCGGCGTCGATCCCATTGATGTTGAAGTCAAAAAGCGTCGAAGTAGAACTGTGTTCCTGGGGCAAAGCGCATGGCCACAACGCCCGCTTGGTGGAGACTTGGATAAAGACGGCTTGCTTGTATGATCCATGGTCTTCGTATGCATGGTGCTGTAGATGCACGTGCATGCAAGCGTTCATGTATGAATACATACAACTCCTGATTTGTTGCATGCCAGATTGGGTCATGTCGTGAAGACGTCGGACTCCTTGTCGTAGCAGAGGCAATCAGCGCGGAAGCCGAAGCCCCCGTCATGTCTGAGTTGGAGTCGGACGTGGTTCGGATGGCCTATTCATGCGCATATATACCCGTATACGCCTTGGTGTTGCTTGCTTGTGAAATCTATATCTAGCTTGCATGATTACGTAGATCATGAACCCATGCATGCAAGCCAGAATTAGCCAGCACGCCTTTTAGATCTTGAACGCTCCTTTGTTTACTGGATGGATGATTCTGGAATCGTTGGTTCATGGCGTACGGAGTGCGCAATTAGGCTCCTGCCAGAAATAATCACGTACATGCAGAGATCCATTGTATATTCGATAGAATAGTTAATTGAAATAGGAAACATGACTTAGCTTGCCATATTGGTGGGCTTGAGCCGCAGACGTGCATGCAGATTGGCCTCTAGGTGATGGAATATTTGGCAAACATGTGTCTGTCTTTGCTGGCACGTGAATCTGCTCTTGCACATGGGAGAGGTGTATGCGCGTATATGCATGCGTCGATGCATGTCTCCATTGTTCATTTATTCATCATCGGCTTGCATGGTCTTGTTGATACACGGACCTTTGCCTGTTTGATATTGATTGGATCTTATAGCAAAGTTCGTGGCGGTAGGACCCAATGCGAAGCTTCCCGGAGCGGGACTCCCGGTACGGATGTGGCCCGGAGTACAAATGCCACGTAGTCACGTCACCGAGTCCTCAGTGGGTCGGCAAAGTCAGAGAAGACGCCGATGACGAGGTTGCATGCATGCGACTGTAGGCCATGCGTCTTGATTGGATCTCGGCGACTGAACACTTGTGTAGGAGCACCTTGCCAGCGGCAGCCGTACTAGCTGGATGCACGGACCGTCGCCGAGAAGATGCTATTGATCTTAAGATACGCCATCTGGTTCACCATGGATCAGCGCGTACACCCCCTACCTGGCGCGCCACTGTCGACGAAATATGGTCGGCAGTCCACCGAGGGGGTGCCCGTGGTGGTAGATTATCGGTAGACGGTGCGTGTAATCAGGAACCAGATGGTGACACAAGGCGCAGAGACAACGATTTAGACAGGTTCGGGCCGTCTGATCGATGTAATACCCTACGTCCTGTGTCTTTGGTGTATTGTATTGAGATGTATACAGATTAACCTGTCCTCTAGGGGACCCTTGTCTCTCCTTATATACTCCGAAGAGACAAGGTTACAAGTAAAGTATCCAATTTGGTACTATTATAATATCTAGTACAACTTGTAATCTTGATGTGCACGCCTTGATCTTACGGGCCGAGCCACCTCGGATGGTGCGGCCCATGTACCATCTTGTGGTACCCAGGGGTATATCCCCCACAGCTAGTCCCCGAGCGCCATGTATTCTGATGCGACACGCCGTTTCAACCTTATCCGAACAGTGAGGCTTGAGTTCTTGACATCTCCGACCACCGTTGTCGCCGGAGAAGTAGGTTGTCCGAAGAATGTATGGTGCTCTTAAGAAGAAAGAAAAAGATTTCCATCCTAGGAAGTGTGCCCACTTGTATTTCTGAAAAGAAATGTAAGTGCGTCTTGAAGCGTAGCGTCCTTGATCATCAGAGGCGTAGGGGTCAAAAAACAAACACATTCACCGCAAGGTGAAGTGTGCCCACTTAGTCCCCGAGCCTGGTAGTAGGTGACGTAGGCACGTGGTGCCAGGGTCTAAAAAGAATTCCCAGTTAAGTTGAGAAACGAATCGTCGTACAAGCGATACAAGATGCACCGGCAGGTGCATCGTACCGATGTAGTCCCCGAGCTTGCTGGAAGGCGAGGTATGAGCCTTGTAGCAAGGTCTAAGTGAGAAAAAATATCCCAACTGTATGCGAGTCGCTAGTCGCATGTAGTCGAGACGCAAAGTCCCCGAGCCGTGGTCGAGGCAGTCCCTGAGCATAGGTCGAGGAGCGAGCGACAAAGTCCCCGAGCCGTGGTCGGAGAGTGCTCGGGGCAGTCCCTGAGCACAGGTAAAGGAGCGAGCGACGAAGTCCCCGAGCCATGGTCGGAGAGTGGTCGAGGCAGTCCCCGAGCACAGGTCGAGGAGCGAGCGACGAAGTCCCGGAGCCGTGGTCAGAGAGTGGTCGAGGCAGTCCCCAAGCACAGGTCGTGGAGTGAGCGACGAAGTCCCCGAGCCGTGGTCGGAGAGTGGTCGAGGCAGTCCCCGAGCACAGGTCGAGGAGCAGGCGACGAAGTCCCCGAGCATAGCTCGAAATTACTGCAATATAAATATGTAGAATGGTAATACATGATGTACAAAGTAATAAATTATGGAGAAAATGATGCTCAGCAGTCATTTGCAAATGAGCATGATGTGATAAAGCAGTTGATGCTTTGTAAACACCAGTGTTAAAGTGAAGTTTGTGTTTATACTTAATATAAACTGCCCGTTCAGTTAGTATGTAGCTGAGTCTCCAACCCTAGCTAGCCCGTTAACCATAACGCGGGGCGCAGAGCCCGTGCACATGTAGGAAGAACAAAGCGTCGCTAAGGAGCCACTGCCGACCACCCATAATGCAGAGGGCAGACGCTCGTGCACGTGTAGGGAGAAGTCGGAGATAGGGCCTTTTCTGGAGACATCAAGCGTCAACATGATTGGTCGAGGATTTGCATTAAGTATAGCTGTATGTTATCTTTAAGATGGTATACATGGACAAACGTTATTTGAAGAATAATCATGACGAGGACGCTGTGGAGAAACGTCATAATGAAAATTGTGTTAAATATAAATATTAGAAGTGTACTTATCTTTGGATAGAAATCTGGTCGGTGGCGATGAAGTTGTCCGGTCCTCGAGCTTTCCAACTTGTCGTCACGACGATGGTCGCGGTTGTCATAGCGCCGTTCTTCGCGGTGATCATCATTGCGACGTGGTCTGGTGGTCGACGTGGTCGGAGCTCGGCGGAGCCGCTCGGGACGTGGTCGACGTGGTCTGGTGGTCGGAGGTCGGCGGAGCCGCTCGAGACGTGGTCGACGTGGTCCGTGGTCGATGTGGTCGAAGCTCGGCGGAGCCGCTCGGGATGTGGTCGACGTGGTCCATGGTCAACGTGGTCGGAGCTCGGCGGAACCGCTCGAGACGTGGTCCATGGTCGTAGGCGAACAGGGCGTAGTCGGAACGCGTTGGCCATGCAAAGGTCAGAGCTCGCAATGTGCGGAGTCGTGGCGTAGCTTGATGAAGTCCAGAGCATGGGTTGAAGTTGTCGGCGTCGATCCCATTGATGTTGAAGTCAAAAAGCGTCGAAGTAGAACTGTGTTCCTGGGGCAAAGCGCATGGCCACAACGCCCGCTGGTGGAGACTTGGATAAAGACGGCTTGCTTGTATGATCCATGGTCTTCGTATGCATGGTGCTGTAGATGCACGTGCATGCAAGCGTTCATGTATGAATACATACAACTCCTGATTTGTTGCATGCCAGATTGGGTCATGTCGTGAAGACGTCGGACTCCTTGTCGTAGCAGAGGCAATCAGCGCGGAAGCCGAAGCCCCCGTCATGTCTGAGTTGGAGTCGGACGTGGTTCGGATGGCCTATTCATGCGCATATATACCCGTATACGCCTTGGTGTTGCTTGCTTGTGAAATCTATATCTAGCTTGCATGATTACGTAGATCATGAACCCATGCATGCAAGCCAGAATTAGCCAGCACGCCTTTTAGATCTTGAACGCTCCTTTGTTTACTGGATGGATGATTCTGGAATCGTTGGTTCATGGCGTACGGAGTGCGCAATTAGGCTCCTGCCAGAAATAATCACGTACATGCAGAGATCCATTGTATATTCGATAGAATAGTTAATTGAAATAGGAAACATGACTTAGCTTGCCATATTGGTGGGCTTGAGCCGCAGACGTGCATGCAGATTGGCCTCTAGGTGATGGAATATTTGGCAAACATGTGTCTGTCTTTGCTGGCACGTGAATCTGCTCTTGCACATGGGAGAGGTGTATGCGCGTATATGCATGCGTCGATGCATGTCTCCATTGTTCATTTATTCATCATCGGCTTGCATGGTCTTGTTGATACACGGACCTTTGCCTGTTTGATATTGATTGGATCTTATAGCAAAGTTCGTGGCGGTAGGACCCAATGCGAAGCTTCCCGGAGCGGGACTCCCGGTACGGATGTGGCCCGGAGTACAAATGCCACGTAGTCACGTCACCGAGTCCTCAGTGGGTCGGCAAAGTCAGAGAAGACGCCGATGACGAGGTTGCATGCATGCGACTGTAGGCCATGCGTCTTGATTGGATCTCGGTGACTGAACACTTGTGTAGGAGCACCTTGCCAGCGGCAGCCGTACTAGCTGGATGCACGGACCGTCGCCGAGAAGATGCTATTGATCTTAAGATACGCCATCTGGTTCACCATGGATCAGCGCGTACACCCCCTACCTGGCGTGCCACTGTCGACGAAATATGGTCGGCAGTCCACCGAGGGGGTGCCCGTGGTGGTAGATTATCGGTAGACGGTGCGTGTAATCAGGAACCAGATGGTGACACATGGCGCAGAGACAACGATTTAGACAGGTTCGGGTCGTCTGATCGACGTAATACCCTATGTCCTGTGTCTTTGGTGTATTGTATTGATGTTGACACAAAATGTGACGCACTGTGCCTCACACACAGCAAGCCGAAAATCGTAGCTTCAATCGGGTTCCCGGGTGCTTCGTTATCCGGAAGCGTGCGGTCGGTTTGACACGAAAAAAAACTAACAAGGGACAAAACAATTAAATGTCAAACCGGAACATGTCGGGTAATACCGACGAGTTCCACATATATATGGCCTCGAGCCACTTACAACGACATACATGACTATATAGAGAGTCATCGCCAATGAGTTCATAAACCGTTCACTAATAGTAAGATGAATGCATGCACGTGGAGACCTGATTGCGAATATACGTGCATGGGAAGACATGTTTGAACAAGTGAAATTAATTATGAGTTAATGCATAACCAAGCTCGGCGATTCAAATTAAATTGGGGTCCATGAAGAAGGAACGTGCAAATAAAAAACGATTAAACTAATCTAAAACCTGCATCCGCCGCGCACGACGACACCGGTTTTGTTAAAGTTTAAACATGATTAACATGCATGAACCCGCGACATGTGACAATCTAGATTAAAATAATTCAGCCATTATATGCACACTATCCGATTGCAAAGGTATTATGAAAAGCAATGATCGTTGAAGCACGAATAAAACCACAAGAGAGAAAAAGGCCGAACAATATCAAATCTAGATTAAGGCGTAAGTATGTTACAAATATATATAAAATATTCCGTAACATGCAACAACTGGATAACTTAATGAATCTATTTAGATTTGCCATATCTAAAAGAGCCGATAACTATCTTGCTTTCACTAAGCATATTGAGCAAACGCTTTTCACATGCGGTATCTACTCATAAACAAAGCATAAGCAAAGACTTCTTGATTGTCAAACAAAGATCCGCCGCACGACCATTGAAAACAAACAAGACTACTTGCATCACGTCTAAATCCACCGCATGATACTAAACATGATAACAAGGTTGTCGGAACTTACGGAGGTCGACGGATCGATGACTCCTCTCGAAGAACTCGACGACACGACAAAAGGACTCGAAAGTTGGCACGGGGCCGGTTGTATTGATTTGGTTGTGAACACCTATTACAATGGTCGAGGGTCAATATTTATACCCTAGACAAAACATGAGTCCTAGAGGACTACGATTTACAAAGGAACCTTTAAATAAACTTGGAAACTCACGATTCCTTACCCTAAACTTTTAGAGTCCTTTACTATTACAACTTTCACCTTTTCGATCGGCCTTGCCTGCCATCTTCTGTTTTTCCCGAATGGAATCACCGCCTTCTGGAGTAACCGACCGCAATGCATTTAGCCGACCGCTTGCTTTGTTTGCCGAATACCCTTCTTCCCGCATGTGGGTCTACCTGTCATCTTCCAGAATCGACCAAAATCCAGTGTTAACACATGCCCCCTCAATTTTGGGATAAAAGTTGTTTTATTCTGAAATTGACCACAAGCTCTTTCATTCTCCTAGGTCATCACCGTTCAAAACCGCAGCCGCTGCCCAAAAATTCAAGCTTTCAGCGCAACCTCGGACCTCCTTCAAATCTTCAATGGCGACCCAGGATGAAATCCCGAGAGGTAAACTTTACTTATATTCGGCAATTTTCATTTTATCCTCCCGCTCCTCTTTTGATTTACTCCCCTTTGATTTCAATCATCTTCTAAAGGAATACAAGAGCCAGATTTTGATCCCCTATGCTGCCAACCCCGACTCCTATTTCCTCGGCCCAATGGGAAATCCTGACCCTTCTGAAATTATTGAGAAGGAAACCCAAAGAATTCCATTCAAGTCTGGGATTACCTCGCCAAACCGATGGCCAAACACGTTCAAGAATTGGCCATTTCCCCAATCACCGGATGGCGTGAATCGTACACAGAGAATGCCGGAGAAAAGCAAGAACCCACCCTTTGGGAAAGTCGGGACATCGGTCATTGTCCGAATTATCTTTAGCGAAACACCTGTGAATGATTCCCTTTTGATAGCGACTTCTCATTTTTGGTCCGACACTATCAATGCCTTTATCTTTGGTCATGGTATTATGACCATCACTCTAGCCGACGATATTCATGATGACCGGCTTGAATGTGTCATTGCCAAGATATATCCCTATAAGTACAAGAGCAAAAGTAATCAAAGAGCCGTCGGCCTACGGATGTGGATGGGTCAAACATATTTAGAACTACATGAATGCATCCGCACCGCTCTCTAACAAAGAGTTGAAAGCCTTCATGAATATGTGGCTATGCAGATTCATCTTCCGTGGAAAATCCAATGAACCAACCACGAATCACATGGTAATGGTGAAGACTTAGCTGCAGCACTTAGATCCCACTAGGCAAATATCTCTTAGGGTCTGTTATCATATGATGCATCAGATTACTCTTCAGATGCGCCAAGGTGGAGAAATCTCTTGTGTGAATGGTCCCGGTGGCTAATTCAAATGTGGCTTCACTATATATGCATCGAGATAACCTCTGTGAGCCTCTTCAATCTAAGTTTCCTTTCATCAACTATGCCAAGGCAACACAAAGAAAGGTCAAGGCATGTCGGACTTATGGGGAAGCAACATCATCCATAAGCATTGACATAGACATCGGTCATTTCTTCAAGCTATTTTTCAAAGGATTCGCAATGTGCTCTGGTTTCCTTACAGAGAAAATGAAAATTTGACTTTGCCCTCGCAAGTTTAGCTATGAAATTGGTTGTTCAAAGCCAAGAATCCACGGAGATTTTCAACTCCTTTATCAAGCCTTGCACTCTGCAAACCGAATTTCATCATGGGAGACTAGTACAATCTACCTATGAATTTTATTATCCAAACATGGTGGCGGACAATTAGGATGCGCCAACCGCCTCCAAAATTCCTCTTCTCAACAATCATAAAGTCAAGGGAATTAATAATGTAAGAATGGAGGCCAAGAAGGTCTTTGAATTAGGATGGGAATTGCCAATATACGAACCATCTCCATTTGGGCTAATAGATGTTGCTCATCCCTTCTTTGTTTCTTGGTGGCAAGAATGGCATGCTCATATCTTCAATATATCAGTTCATTCTCTATGCAAAAACTTGCAACCCGATTTTGCTTCTGACAGTGAGGTAATTTCATTATGCCCATCATTTCTTGTTCTTGAATCCACTTCTTACTTTAACATCTGGTCATGCACAGGATCTTGAGTTTACCCCTCCAGCCAAAGCAATCCAGTACTATTCGGCTGGTCCCAAGCCTGCTCTGGGGTTTGATGCTCCAAACTTAAAGGAATTCATGAAAACTTCTGCAACTTTGGATTCAGCACCTCTAAAGGCACTCATGAGAACTCCTGCTACTTCAGCTGCTGCACCTTCGAGAGGAAAAAGCAAAAGGAAAACACCTGAAAGTTTTCTCTTACCCAAAAAACCAAGGACCAAGAAAGCCAGATTATCCCTTAAGGCATGAATCTTTTATTTTCTTATCAGGTCAACAATCTCACTTAGCAGTAAGCCTGACCACCTCTATATTCATTACTTCTATTGCAGCCACAAGTCGAAACTCCCACACTGGGCAATACCTCAAAGACTGCAGAGAACCAACCCCAAGTTTCTCTCAAGATGAAGAAATTCATGATAGCGAAATTTCGGAGACTCATGAAGCTGAAGGTTCAAAGGCTCATAAACCTGATGAGACTATAGGTAACATTGTTCAACCAATTCTCTTTTTCTTTCTTTTAAATAACATCTATTCTCCTATGCTCATTATCATTTACTTCACTGAAAATAGATGAAATCTTAGATGAACCGCAAGGAAACCTCTCCCGATCAAGCTCCAAACCCCGTCCCCTCTAAATCTTGACCAAAGTTCCCAAAGAGCGGTATAACCCATCCCGATGATCAACCATTTCAAAGAGGTAATTCCTTGTTTTACACTATATTTTATCAAAATTACCCAACCGGCTAACACTTTCTTTCTTCTCTTTTTTTAGAAGAACATCACTAAACCGACCACCGCCACTCTTTCTCTATTGAGGATTACATCATTGAGAAAGGTGAAGAGATTACTTCCCATCAAACCTTATCATTTGGAAAATCGTGCCCGGCTAAAAGAGGTGATCATTCTCGCTAAACAAGGATACCATCGATCCGGTTTCAGATGCGCACGGACCGGATAAAAGACCTCCTTGAACTCATTGATCAAGATATCCCTCTCTGCTCTCAAGGCTCCCCTAGAATCTGCAGCCCATCTTGATGACCATTTTGCTATGGTGAGAAGGGCAATCAAAATACATCTTCGAGGACCGCCTGCGAAGGATAGATCTTTGAAAAAGCTGGAGATTAAAGATCTTCACTCTCACATCCAGACTACGAGAAATTCCTTGGCAACCTTGGAGCCTGAACTAAAAGCCATGGAGGATGAAAAAAGCGGACTAGAAGCTCAACTAGCCGAATCAATGCCAAAATTCAGTCTCATAGGGCCCATATAATTAATTTGTCAAGAACATAGAAGCGGCTTCACTAAAGATAGCTTCGATCATCAAAGAAGATCAGCAGATCAAAACTAAGTTATCCAAAGATCCGAGTTCAAGAAGATGAAGATCAAAAAGTGCTAGATAATGTTAGCCGAATCAGGACTGAGGCTATAGAGGCAATCAATCATCTTCTGAACCAGTAGACATTGGATTTGTAATAAACTTAAGTGTGACATCTTCTTTCCCTCGGTTAACCAAATTTATGTTTACTTATTTTTATTCATTCGAAAGCAATCGGCCCTTTTCCTTAAATTACTCGATTAGAATGTAGCCGATTGTCTCCATTCTTCCGATAGCCGAATCGAATCCAATTCAAATATTGTGAGGGTATAACCGAACAATGTTGGCTCCAACAAACCAAGGAGATATTCGAGCGACGCTTGACTTAACCCATGCCCGGTCCAGCCCATGAACGGCCCAAATTAAAAGGAAAAAACCTACTCCGCCGTTCGATTCTCGCCCCACAACCCCGTGGAATTCGCCACGATCCTCGCTTCGCTTATAAATAGACCCTTCCGTTAGCCTTCATCGCTATCTTCGCCTCGGCGTTCTCACATCCGTCTCCTCCACTTCCTTCGTTCGATTCATTCCGAAGAAAACCCTAACCTCCATCAAAGCAAATGACGAACAAAGTGGCAACCGTGGCAAGCGTCCCCACCGACGGAGAGGTCAAAGGAAGCGAGCATCATGCACGCCAAATGTCGTGGGTATGATTCGCTTTTTGCCCCCTTTGCAATTTCCTTGTTCATCTCTTAATTTCGATTTTTCCTTCCTCATTCATCGGATAAGGGTCATCACTCCACCAATACCATCTCCTTCCTCCAAAGGATGGCAAATTCAACCGCGAACTCCATCATCCGCTCCTCCGGGTCTTCCAAATCTTCAAGCTCTTACCATTCCAATCCTTGGGGTTCGGCAGAACCAGCAGATGCACACCATCCATACTCTCACGAGGAGGCGCTCAAGTTCCGCCAGAGAGGGACGGCTTCGGGAGAAGCTAGGCGACGTCTCCAAGAAGTTCGGCATCGATCAAGCGAATGGGAGGACCAATGAAGCAATTCTGCGATGCCATCACCGGTTCGATATCTTCATTTAGTTTTATCATCCTAACTTCCTTTGCTTGCCGACCCATTTCTTTTTTCGCCCAACTCTTTCCGGAGAATGACCGCTTGAGGACGGCGGCGAACAAGATTGCCGACAAGGTGAATGCTCGGGGGAGACATCCGAGGCACGCCTTGATGCTTGGATCGGCCGCATTGATCGTGCCATCATCCAAGGTGTGCACCTCGGCGCCTCTCTCTGGGTCAAGCGGCAATGACCTCCCAAACCAACGAGGACTACTCCTCCCAGGCCAGTTGGCTTTGTTGAGGACGCCTTGGGACGAAGTCGAAGACATCGATGAGCGTCTGGAGGCCTCACGACGATCATCTTCAGCCGCCTTTGCCGAAATCACAAACCCCAAATCCGTCCTCAACAAGTTATTTGAGGAATAGTTTGTATTAGGATGGACTTTTATAAATAATCTCGTCCTTTGGAAGAATACTTATTTCTTTGATTCTTTTCGGTAAAATTCCACCATGATCGTAAGAAAAAATGCTGAAAACAACCTAGTTTTGGATAAACATTCTTGTGCTAGAGGCGATAAACGCATCGCTCGGCTATTTTGTGCTAAAGGCGATATGAACGATATCGGCTATTCTCAGTCTTGTATTCGATCTTTAGGCTAAAGGCGATTTTTTCTTTGTCGGTTTTTCTGATCTACATTCATGAACCAACCTCAACACTGGGGTAGTATTTCTTAAGAAATCTTCCATTGATAGCTCTGGTAAACTCCTCCCTAAATAAAGTCTTCAATATGTATGCATTGCCAGGTACACATTCTACTATTCGAAAGGACCTTCCCAATTTGGAGACCATTTGTCGAACGCTCTATCCTTTGTTCCAACTGGCAATATAGTTTTCCAAACCAAATCTCCTTCTGCAAATTGCTTCAGCCTAACCCTTTTGTTATAATACCTGGCAACGCGTATTTTATTTTTCTCAATATTTTCCAATGCCTTGAGACGAATCAAATATAAATCTTCCAATTCATCCATCATCGATTCTTATAATCTTCTTCGCCAAATTCTTTCTCAGAACACAATTCGCTTTGAATCTAACCGTAATTCCCATGGTAGTACAAAGATGATGCCCATAAACCAGTTCATAGGGAGACGCGTTTGAGTGGATCCATGACAAGCCATTCGGTAAGCCCACAATTGCTTCATTAAGAACCAAGTGCCACTTCCTTGGTTTTTCATCAATCTTCTTCTGGATAATTTTAATCATAATCTTATTTGATGCTTCGCCTTGACCATTAGCTTGTGCATAATAAGGAGAAGAATTATACAACTTAATCCCCATACTTTTGGCAAAGTCACGAGAATTAAGAAGTAAATTGAGTTCCTTGATCGGTTGTTATAGTCTCGAGGAATCCCAAATCTATGAACTATATGTTCCTTAACAAAACTGATCATATTCTCTGACGTTACCTTCTTCAAAGGGATAGCCTCAACCCACTTGGTGAAATAATCCGTGGCCAAGAGTACAAATTTGTGTCCCTTACTAGAAGGAGGATTGATCTGACCAATTAAATCTATACCCCATCCTCTGAACGGCCAAGGCTTGATTATAGGATTCATAGCGGAGACAATCGGAACTTTTTGAATATTACCGAATTTTTGACAATTGTGACACCCTTTGTAATATTCAAAACAATCTTCCAACATAGTTGGCCAAAAGTAACCAGCTTCTCCTAATTATCCACTTCATCCGATAAAGTCGATCGATGTGCACCACACAATCCTTCGTGAACCTCATACATCACTTTCTTGGCCTCTTCTTGACTTAAGCATTTGAGCAATACTCCATCGATGGACTTGTAATATAACTGATCATTAAGAAACACAAATTTGAGAGCTTTGTACCGAGTTTTCGAAACCTTCCGAGATGGATTTTTCGGATAATTGGTAACTTCAGTATCTCCAATCACCATCTCTTGGATCAATATTTAAAACATCTTCCTCCATAGCAAAAACTTCCCGATTCTCTCGATATCCGTAGCGACTTGAGCTAACTTATTTGCTTCTTCATTGTACTCTCTAGGGATATGATGCAAGGTTACTATCGAAAAATTCTTCAAAAGTTCTCTACACTCCTCATAATATTCTCTTAACACATTGTTCTTGCATTCATATCGACCATTCAGGTTGATTAATCACCAACTCGTAATCCCCAAAGATTTCAACAAAGAATGGCCTTTACTTCTATAAGAAGCTGAAGCCCTCTAAGCAATGCTTCATACTCTGCCTGATTGTTAGTAACATGAAATTCAATAGGAACTGCGTACTCAAAAGCTTTTCCTTGTGGGGAAATCAAAAGAATACCAGCACCACCACCTTTGTTACAAGATGATCCATCGAAGAACAAGGCCCAAGGCACAATGCTTATCGCCTCAACAGAGAGATCCCGATGTTGGGTAATAAAGTCGGCAATAATTTGACCCTTTACCGCCTTTGCCGATTCATACCTTAAATTAAATTCTGACAATGCTAAAATCCATTTGCCAATTCTTCCATTCAAAATCGGCATTGATAACATATGTTTGATTACATCAAAACTAGAAATCACCACGCATTCGGAATTCAACAAATAGTGCCGTGATTTGGTACATGAGTAATATACACACAAGCAAAGTTTTTCTGTAGCCGAATACCTTGTTTCCGGGTCTAGCAGCTTTCGGCTAAGATAAGCTATGACTCTTTCTTTTCCTTCAAACTCTTGCATAAGGGCCGATCCTATCGTTAGGCTATCGGCCGCCACATACAACTTAAAAGGCTTGTCAAGTTGTGGAGGTACCAAAGACAGTGGTGCCTTCATATATTGCTTGATCTCATCAAAAGCCTTTTGTTGTATGTCACCCCATACAAATTTTTGATCCTTCTTGAGCTTTAATAGAGGAGAAAAGGGTAAAACTCTTTCTGGATAGATTGGATATGAATCTTCTTACAAAGTTGATTTTGCCTAACAATGATTGTAATTCCGTGAGATTAGTTGGCGGCACAACTTTGTCTATTGCTTCCATGCTCTTTTTCCCAACTTCAATTCCTCCTTATGAAACTAAAATCCCAAAAACTCACCAAATTAAACTCCAAAGGCACATTTGTTTGGATTCATCTTCAAGCCATGCTTTCTTGTGCACTCGAGTCTTTCTTAAATCAAATAAATGTCTTTCATGATTTCTAGACTTGACTACTACATCATCGATGTAGATTTCTACAATCTTGCCGATCAACTCGTGAAAAATATAATTCATAGCTCTTTGATAAGTTGCACCGCATTCTTTAACCCAAACGTCATGACTATCCATTCGAACAAACCAATATGACCAGGACATCCGAAAAGTCAAGCTGAAATATCTTCTATTGCCATAAAAATTTGGTTATAGCCAAAGATTACCATCCATAAAACTAATGACTTCATAACTCGTCTTTGCTGCATCTACCAAAGAATCGGCAATCGGCATTGGGTAACTATCCATGGGAGTAGCCTTATTAAGATTTCTGAAATCTATGCAAACTCTCATTTTCCATTTTTCTTGTATACCGGTACTATATTTGAAATCCACTCGCATACTTGCATGGCCGAATGAAGTTTGCTTCTATTAATCTTTCAACCTCCTTCTTCACATCGGCCAATACTTCCTCTTTGTATATCTTCCTTGGAGGTTGTTTATAAGGACGAAATCCAGGTTTAATGGGTAATCGATGCTCAACAATGGAACGATCCAATCCGAGCATTTCCGTAATCCCAAGCAAAACAATCTTTAAACTCTTTCAATAAATCTATCAACTTTGATTTATATTCTGGATCTAACTTTGCACTAATATACATCGGCCTTGGCTTAGAACCATCACCAACATTAATTTCTTCCAATTTATCAGCCGACATAAAACCACGTCCCAACTTTCCTTTGTTGCCATCGACGGGATTTCCCATTAAAAATTGCTATGAGAGCCGACTGCTTGGATCGGCTGTTGGCCCTCGCTGAAAACATTTACAGGACCTTCTTTCCACACTTTTCCAGAGAAACAATCGATGCCCTCATATTCCCAATAGGTAGATTCTGTGGCAGCAACACTTACCAAATTATCAGCATGTACAACTTCAACATCATCTCCAATCCATTGAATGAGAATTTGATGCATAGTTGAAGGAATGCAACAATTAGCATGGATCCAATCTCTGCCCAAGAGTAGACTATATGCCCCCTTACCGTCAATGACAAAAAAGGTAGTAATCAGAGTTTTCGATCCAATGGTCACCGACATGGATAGCACCTCGGTATCGGAAGGATTGCCAACAAAGTCCCTAAGCACCATGTCGGGCCAACAATTCTTCATTAGTCATCCCAAGTTTCCTCGAAGGTAGTATAAGGCATGATATTGATAGCAGCCCTCCATCAACAAACATCTTGGTCAAAGGCTTGCCATTGACATATCCTTTTAAATAGAGTGGTCTCAAGTGACGATTCTTGATTGGTTTGTCAAAAACCACCTCTGCTGCGTTAATATGAGCAGAGCCATCAAATTCTCGACATTCACTTTCATCAAAATCGAGTACACCTCTTCTTGGACATCTTGGCTTTGGGAGCTATAAACTCGATGGGAGGAAGAAAGCCATGCAAGCATTAGCCGAAGGACCACACCCATCAGGTTTCTTTTTAGGACGCCATATTTGCTTTGTTTCGTAACTTCTTGTTCCAACTCCCTATTCCTCAACCGTTGCACTCTTCTTTTTCTCGACTTTTCTCAGCCCGAGGACACCAATGTCCTTTTGCCATACGATATCTATAGAAGTCATCTTCTTCATCATGCATTCTATCATGAATCCAACCTTGACCTGCAACTCTTTTCCTTTGGTTGATTCTCAAAACCATCTATTTTTAAGCGCCGATCATCTTCGTGAACCTTCGCTCCAAGTCTTTCATAGATTTGACGGCGGTTGATTCGAGATTGCCTATACTCGAGTACTAAGCACTACACTGGACGATTATTTCTTGCAGTGCAACCTCAAGCCTTCATTCCAACAATGCCTAAAGAATGAACAACCCCAATGAGACCGCTCCTGCTACATCATGTATTCTTCTTGCTCCCTTCGGTATACTTCTTCCTCATACCTCCCAGCATTCTTCCATAAACCATTGCTTCTTACAGTATTCCTTCTCTTGTTCCCTCTGCCACTTGTTTAGCAAAATACGTGATGTAACTCTGGGTTTGGAAGTTTGACCTTTCTCGGTTCGGCTATTCTGAAACCGAACTCGTTGCTGCAGCTCTCTACTGGTGACTTGCCGATCCGGGTCAATAGCACCACTCTCCTTTGCCCTATCAGAAGTCAACACCTTCACCTTGCCCTTACCCTTGAGATCATTGGCAGAGACCATATTCACAGAGAAAGAAATCATATTTTGTGGAAAAGGCTGATCATCAATTTTCATCTTACCATCAAACCTCAAATGTCCTTCTTGGATAGCTTTCTGGATTCGTATTCTGAACACTCGGCAATCATTAATAGAATGAGAATTAGTGTTATGGAAACCACAATACTTTTTGTCTTTCACTCCTTCAGGACGTAGCATAGGATGTCCTTCTGGCAGCTTGATGCGTCCTTCCTTTATCAACAATGCAAAAAGTCTGTCTGCTTTAGTAACATCAAAATCATAGGTTCCCTTTTGTTGTTTCAACCAGCGTTGACTAACTTGAGTGGGTTCCTTTGCCCAATTTAACTCAGCTGCAGCTATCTCATCTTCATCAATATACTCAGTCGCTTCATCCAGAAAGCCTTGATACACCTCATTAGTGGCATTGTTCTTCTGAAAGCGATTATCTCTCCTGAATCCTTGGGCTTGATTACTCATAGCTGCTAAACGCTGTGCAAGTTGGCCGAGATCATCAAACTCTAAACCGAACAACTTCTCCCTGATATTCGGCAACATTCCTGCTATAGCTATTCCAGGTAGTTGATCATCTGGTAAATTTAGAGAATAACACATATTCTTGGTCTCCCTAAATCTGCGAAGATACTCCAACGGTGTCTCATTTGTTCTCATCCTCAGACTCATGAGATCAACCAACTTCTTCTCATTGGTACCCGTATAGAAATATGAATGAAACTTCTGCTCTAGTTCTCGCTTACGTACCAATGGAATGAGTCGTAGTAGAGACGTGAACCATGTGAAAGCTGGTCCTGTAAGAGACAAAGGAAAATATCGAATCCTCCAAGCTTCATCTGGCGGCTTCTCCGAGTGCATTAAGTACCGGCCGACGTGCTCTATGGTACTAGTATCATCTTGACCGTAAAACTTGGTCAAATCTGTTGAGGCTTCACCCTTGGAGGCAATGCCACTCTGCTGTACCATTCGGATAAGGAGACTTGTATGAATAGGATTGATTCTTTGGCTTCAAGCCGAACTGATTTTGCATCATATCACCCATCCTGCATCAAAACATCAATGCCTCGGATCCCGATTTCCTTGTACTTGCACTCCGTAAGGCAATCTCAAACACTTCTATACCTGGATTTGGCACAACATTAATAGCAATCGAATCAAGAAATTCTTGATATCCATCTCCATACATATTCTTCTGCAATCTGTTTGATGCTGGAGAAACTCTATAAGCTGAAGGTGGCACTTCTCCTGTAGTACCAAATGTCACCTGGCCATAGGTGGGATGTGATTGCTTTTCAGTGTGAGTCAATCCACCTATATTTGAAGGCGACGCTACTTCTTTTCTAACAGGCTTCTCTTGATGCTTTGGAACATTGAAAAGCGTCGGCCCACTGAGTGGTCCAACATTTTCTTCGAAGTATTTATCAACCATTGGGCCAAAAGTACTGATCATGATTGCCCGAAAGGTATTCAGAAAAGCTGTGTGATGATTTGTCATGGTCTCTCCCATGGCTTTATAAACCAGGGCTGCCATCTTCTGAGCATCCTCCTCTTCAGTGTAATCAGTTTGATGCGGAAGAAGAACCCTTGGCATTGACTGCTTTTGAAATACTTTATTGCTCTTGTTTTTGGAAAAAGACATCAAGCATTTCCGTTGGTATTGCTCACATGCTTGTAGCACTAAATCCTTGTAATTATCTGGCAATTCTGCCATGCTTACATCCAGAACATGATCATTGTTGATCTCAGATGCCATCTTGAACTAGCAGATTGTCCCACCGGGCGTGCCAAAAAGTGTGTTGACACAAAATGTGACGCACTGTGCCTCACACACAGCAAGCCGAAAAGCGTAGCTTCAATCGGGTTCCCGGGTGCTTCGTTATCCGGAAGCGTGCTAGTCAGTTTGACCTGAAAAAAACTAACAAGGACAAAACAATTAATGTCAAACCGGAACATGTCGGGTAATACCGATAGCCCCACATATACGACCCTCGAAGCCACTTACAACGACATACACTATAGAGAGCATGTCGCCAATGAGTTCATAAACCGCTCACTAATAATAAGATGAATGCACGTGGAGACCTGATTGCCGAATATACGTGCATGGGAAGACATGTTTGAACAAGTGAAATTAATTATGAGTTAATGCATAACCAAGCTCGGTAGTTCAAATTAATTGGGGTCCATGAAGAAGGAACGTGCAAATAAAAAAAAAACGATTAAACTAATCTAAAACTCAGATCCGCCGCACGACACCTGGTTTTGTTAAAGTTTAAACATGATTAACATGCATGAACCCGCGACATGTGACAATCTAGATTAAAATAATTCAGCCATTATATGCACACTATCTGATTGCAAAGGTATTATGAAAAGCAATGATCGTTGAAGCACGAATAAAACCACAAGAGAGAAAAAAAGGCCGAACAATATCAAATCTAGATTGGGCGGTAAGTATGTTACAAATATATATAAAATATTCCGTAACATGCAACACCGGATAACTTAATGAATCTATTTAGATTTGCCATATCTAAAAGAGCCGATAACTATCTTGCTTTCACTAAGCATATTGAGCAAACGCACGCACATACGGTATCTACTCATAAACAAAGCATAAGCAAAGACTTCTTGATTGTCAAACAAAGATCCGCCGCACGACCATTGAAAACAAACAAGACTACTTGCATCACGTCTAAATCCACCGCATGATACTAAACATGATAACAAGGTTGTCGGAACTTACGGAGGTCGACGGATCGATGACTCCTCTCGAAGAACTCGACAACACGACAAAAGGACTCGAAAGTTGGCACGGGGCCGGTTGTATTGATTTGGTTGTGAACACCTATTACAATGGTTGAGGGTCAATATTTATACCCTAGACAAAACACGAGTCCTAGAGGACTACGATTTACAAAGGAACCTTTAAATAAACTTGGAAACTCACGATTCCTTACCCTAAACTTTTAGAGTCCTTTACTATTACAACTTTCACCTTTTCGATCGGCCTTGCCTGCCATCTTCTGTTTTTTCCCGAATGGAATCACCGCCTTCTGGAGTAACCGACCGCAATGCATTTAGCCGACCGCTTGCTTTGTTTGCCGAATACCCTTCTTCCCGCATGTGGGTCTACCTGTCATCTTCCAGAATCGACCAAAATCCAGTGTTAACAATTGAGATGTATACAAATTAACCTGTCCTCTAGGGGACCCTTGTCTCTCCTTATATACTCCGAAGAGACAAGGTTACAAGTAAAGTATCCAATTTGGTACTATTACAATATCTAGTACAACTTGTAATCTTGATGTGCACGCCTTGATCTTACGCGCCGGGCCACCTCGGATGGTGCGGCCCATGTACCATCTTGTGGTACCCGGGGGTATATCGCCCATAGTTGGGAAGTCGGACCGCGAGGGACCCTGGGTTTATGAACCCGACAGGAGCCCCCGAGCCCCCGGGCGATTCGGGTAGAATCGTTTGGGGGATTTTTGTCTTGACGGCGGGTGCACGCGAGCGCATCCGCGGGTGTAGCCCTCGAGCCCCCGGGCGATTCGGGCAGAATCATCTGGGGGGATTTTAGTGTTGCTAGTGGGGGAGGTTTTTTGTTTTGTAAGCAGGTGCGCGCGAGCGCATCCACGGGTGTAGCCCCTGAGCCCCTGGGCGATTCGGGCAGAATCGTCTGGGGGTGTTTTCAGCGGGCGTGTGTGCACGTTTTTTTATTCGAGATGGAGTCGTCAACCAAGGCATCATTGCACAGCCGAGGCAGTTAGTTTTGGGATCGGGCAAGGTAGAGGTCATGGATCCTGGCATCGGTGCGCACCCCGGGATCGGGGAGATAGTTAGTTTTAGGGATCGGACAAGACGGAGCTCGCGGGTCCTGGCATCGATGTGCGCCATGGGATCAGGCGCGTTGGTGTCATGGATCCTGGCCCCGATGCATCCCGCGCAGCCGAGGTAGTTAGTTAGTTAGTTTTAGGGATTGGGTGAGCCAGAGCTCGGATCCTGATGGGGCGAGTTTGGGGTCGTAGACCCAGGCATATTTGGTGTGCAGTCGAAGCGTAGTCGGATGGGGCAAGTTCGGGGTCGCAGACCTAGGCATTTGGTGTGCAGTCAAACGTAGCCGGATGGGGTGAGTTCGAGGTCGCAGACCCAGGCGTTTTGGTGTGCAGTCGAAGCGTAGCCGGATGGGGCGAGTTCGGGGTCGCCGACCTAGGCGTTTTGGTGTGCAGTTGAAGCGTAGCCGGATGGGGCGAGTTCGGGGTCGCAGACCCAGGTGCTTGGTGTGCCTTGAGCCCCGAGCCCTGTCGGGCTTTTGGTAGGGGTCGGTTTGAGTCATGTGCGTTACCCCGTCCTCGGTTTCTCACAACCAGAGGGGCTGAGTTTTGTCCCTTGTCCTGATCGCTCGGGCTCGAGTGACGTGCTCGGTGAGTTCGCTAACGGGTATGATCGAGTGGAATCTGGGTCCATCGTTCATGACGGGGTCGGCATAGCCCTCTTGTGACATTCCACTACTCCTTTACCTGCAACCCGACAGATGCCTGGGTCATTCCGGAGAGCGACCCGGGTGGCCTGATGGCCTCCCCTCGATGGAGATTCTGTGGGCTTGGTAGAGGTTTAGGATCGAACGAGAAGGTTGAGATAACCCTATCTGCTTTAGGGTAGACTGGGCGAGGGCCGCATGGGGCTCATCTATATTTTCTCCCCTGGCTCTTGTTTGATGTGGGGTGGCCTCGAGCCCTTCGTGGGCCAGCCTTCGAACCCCGGTCGGTCATTGCTCATGTCGAATGAGGCAACTGCCGTTTCGTGACGCAACATGGAGCATTGTGATGCATTTCGCTGCATGTGCGATGCTTAGTTCCTGAGCCCCTGGGCGGTTCAGGGCCCGAACCGTCCGGGGGGCATGGGCGTATGGAATGAATGCGCGTATGGATGTATGAATTGATATAAAGAAATAGCGGGGGTCGGTAGTGTTACCTTGATGACTCGAGTGATGGGGTTTGAAGAGCTCCAGTCGGAAATGTCCGACTGGGACCCGTGCTCGTCGTTCGTGATGGAGTCAGCATGGCCTACATGGGGCATCCCTTTGCTCCTTACTTGTCCCTTGGTGTGTTTTCCAGAGCCATTCGATCGACTTTTAGGAAGCCCGATGGTCTCTCCTGGCGGAGATCCCGTTTTTTGGTTTTTCCAAGTCCCGCCTGGGGAAGCGGAGGGCCACCTGCGTGCGGTGGTGCTTCGGTTTTTGTGCCCATCGTGCGGTAGTGGTTGGCGTGTGGTAGTGGTGGGCCATTCCCAGGTCATGTCCCATCTGATCAGGCGCCGTTCCCTCGGGCAGGGCATGTCTCATCGGTCAGGGTGCGTCCCATCTGCATTAAATGGGAAAGAGAGGTTTTTTCGCTCCGCCGTTTTGTCTTTCCCGATCGGCGTGCCTTCCCCAACTGCTGCCCCTTTTCCTTAAGTAGGAGAAGGGAGAAGGTTTTCACCCGGTTCTTTCGCCTATTCCTCATCTACCGCCTCCTTTCCTTTTCCTTCTTGCCGAGAGCGTTCTTGAGAGCCGTGGTGGTTTCTAGGAAAGAAAAGGGAGAGAAAGAAAAGGGAGAGAGCGAGGGAGAAAAAAACTCACAAATCCTTTCGCGATCCCAGAGCAAAATGTCATACTGGAGGTCATCCACTGTGAGGGAGTCGGTGTTGAAGGGCTTCGCCGCAAAGGGGTTTCTACCACCGAAGGAGGTGGCGCACTGGAGGGCTCTCGGGAGGGAGGAGTTTTCGCAACCTTGGCCTGGTGAGGTGGTTTCTTTTCTCGCCTTCCATGAGCGTGGGTTAGGATACCCTGCGCACTAGTTCCTGCACTGACTCCTCAATGAGTGGGGTCTGGAGCTGTAGCACCTCAATCCGATGGGGGTGCTGCACATCGTAGGCTTTGTTACTGTCTACGAGGCCTTCCTCAGGATGGAGCCACACGTGGATTTCTTCTGGCGGCTGTTCTTTGGGTGAGCTTTGCCAGTGGGGAATCTGCCCGAGGTTGCGCCGGTGGGGGGTTTCGCCCTATAGAGGAAACTGAGTGCGGGAGGATCGTATCCCGTGTACATCCCCTGCGACTCCAACCGGGGGTGGCATGGGGAGTGGTTTTATATCAGGAATCCGGTGGAGGCGTCGTTCTTGGTGTTCACTGGCGGGAGGCCGGAGAAGCAGGATAGTTGGTCGTGGGGCTATTCCCGTTGGGAGAAGAAGAAGGTGGAGATCATCGAGGAGGAGCTCCGGAAGCTCATGCGGCATGGCCTTGATGGGGTATGGGTGTTCCACACCCTCTACCGCCGCCGGGTTGCTCCGTTGGTGGAGAGATCGTAGCCGATGTGGAGGTACGGCGGCCCGTCAGACCCTGATTGCGCGTCGCCGGAGGAGCTGTCGGACGATGAGGTTTGGAGTCGCCTCGACCAGGTGCTGCAGCTGAAGCCCAAAGAGAAGGTCGAGGGAAAGCCCATACCTCTTAATGCCTCGGTGGTGTCCAAACTGGTATGCTCCTCTTTCTTTACTTCGTGTTCTTTTCCCCCTTTGCTTTCCTGGTTTTTTTATCTTGAGTCGCCTGTCGCGTAGGGGCTTGATGCTTACAGGTCCCGGCCGCACCTTCCAAAGGGGGCGGAGGGCGCGGCGCGGCAGGCCACCCAAAAGGAGGTGGTAGATGCCAGGAAGAAAAAGAAAGCCGAGGTGGCTCAACGGAAATATAAGAAGGAGAAGGAGATTGCCCGGCGCGTGAAGGCCGGGGAAAATAAGAGCGATGTCGAGTTCGAGCTTGAGTCGGGGGATCCCACATATGTGGATGACATGGTTTTCTCTGAGGAGGAGGAAAGTCAGGAAGTCGTTGTGACCTCAGCGGAGCGTCGTGACCCTACGACAATGTCCGCTAGTGATGAGTAAGAGGCGGAGAGGCATGTGGTGGTTCCCATGCCGAGGAAGCGTGCAGGAGGTGAAGCGGACGCTGTCACCGTGCCCCTCAGTGGCATCGCCGGTCTCGTCCCCACCTACTGCGGACGTGGTCGAGCAAGCCGGGTGGTCCAAGGAGCGGGCTTGCACCTGTGCATCGATGGGACCGGTGCCAGCGCGTGACTTACAGTCGGAGGATGCCCCGTCTACTACCTCGGTTGGGGCGTCCCGAGCTGAGGGTCGTGGCAACCCGTAGGCCGGGCAGTAGCCGGTTGGGACGACTCTGCCCCTGGCTGAAGTGAGGGGGCGCGGGTCGCAGCCTAGGAGCGGTCCTTGCCTTGTAGGCCCATCGACATCGGGTCTTGCCTTCAAAATCATGCCGCTTACCTCCCGGTATGTTTTTCTTTGTTTCTTTTCGATCTTTTGCCGTTGAGTCTTTTTGGAGTATGACTTACTTGCACTATTTTGTCAGTGGCTGGGCGATGACGGGGTTGAGTATTGCCCCAACTCCCGTGTAGGAGGTTTGGAGGCCCACCCTGCAGTGCGTCACGGCGAGCAGCAGGGGGAACAGGGTGGCAGCGGCGAACCCTACCCTTTCGGGGGTGGTGCCCCCTGGGTCGGTTGCTAGTATGGTGGCAGCAGCGGCGTCGGCATTGGTGGCAATCTCAGTGGCGACAGCGGAGGTCGCATCGTAGGTAACTCTCATGGCCCCTCCTCCACCAGCTGCGGTGGAAGAGGAGAGGGAGGCCGAGCTCCCTGCCTCGCCGAGTGGAGGGTGGCACGGCTCGCCCTCGTGGTTGGTGCTAAAGGCACCAGGGAGAGACGCGGCCGGGACAGAGTCAGAACGCCCGGCGGCGGCCCGCGCAACTGAGGTGGTGGAGATCCCCTTCGACGATGAGGCGGATGACATGGTGGAGCTACCGGTGTCATCGTGGGAGCTGGCAGTGGTTCGGTCGGAGGCTGGACCCTCTAGCGGGCTGCCGAAGGGTGACCTAGAGTGGCCCTGCCCCCGAGGACCTGGCAAAGGTGCGGTTCATCCTTCAGGATTCTCAGGAGTGTTAGATCTAGGACATCCTTGGGGGGAAAGGACTTGCCATGGAGTCTGAACTCGCCAACATGTCGGTGAAGCTTGAGGATGCCCAGGAGCGGGTTAAGTCCGCCCAGCAATTAGTCAAGGTCGACCTGCAGCTCGCCGCGGAGGTGAGTCTCTCGTATTTGTCCTTGACTTCTGTGTCTCTTGTTGGTTGCCTCAGCATGGTTGCTTTTCATTTTCATAGGGTCTGAAGGAGATGTCATCCTACAAGTCCTGCTTCCTCCGGAAGGAGCATGCCCGGGTGGCTGAGCTTGAGCATCAGCTAGAGTCCACTCGCCATGAGTCCTAGGACTGGGCAGCTGAGGTGACCGCGGTGAGGGCGGAGGAGCAGCCTGCAGCGGAGCGGGCGACCGCCGCCGAGCGGGGGCTTGAGGCGACAAAGGCCCGCTAGGCGGAGACCGAGGCGGGGTTGTGGAAATCCCTAGCGGACACTGAGGCGTCGCTCCAAAAATCCCTGGAGACCCTTGAGTCGGAGCGGAGCACCTTGGTGTCAGAGCGGAATGCCCTAGAGTCGGCGCGAAAGGCCCTGGAGTCAGAGCGAAAGGGCCGGTCGAAGGCAGACCAGGAAGTGCTCGCGCTTTGGGGCCGGGTGATGGGGATGGAGGAGGCAAGCGCTCGGCTGCGTGAGCAGGTGGCCCGGTAGGCAAAGGAGTTCTCCACCCTTGAGAACTTCCACCTCGGTACGTACCTTTTTTGTTGTTCGTCACGTTGGTTTGTTCCTTCAGCCTATTTCTGAGCTTGTCGCCCTTCTTCCAGAGCTGGGCGGAAAGGTGAAGTCGTTAGAGCGGGACCTAGAGACGGTCAAGGCAACTTTTGGCCAGAATGCAGAGGAGCTGGCCAAGTCCCTTGAAGAGCATCGTGCTCTCGAGGGAGAACTTGACCAGATCCGCAATGTTGCCCAGCTCATCATCTTAGAGGTCTTTGGGTCCTGTTGGCGCGCCTGTTGTCCAGCTGGTGGAGGTCTAGGATGTGGTCCAGGACCTTATCACAAGTGGGCTGTTCTATGGAGCGTCGGGGGTGTTGACTTCGGTGGCGACGTACCACCCGAACCTGGACTTCACCACTATCTACAGTGGGTATGCTGACGGCTTGAGCATGGAGGACATCCAAACGCTCGGGGAGAGCTTGCTGCCGCATGCAAGGTTGGTGGCAGAGCAAGTCTCCACGCAGTGGGTGATGGACGTCCGCCATGAAGAAATGGCCAGAAGCATGCATCGGGGGGACGTCGCCCAGCCTGCGGATGGCACGAAGCCTGGGTCGGAGGTGGACATCGCCCTGGCTTCGACCGAGCCGAATGTCGTCCCTCTAGGGAGTGAGCAGCCCGCGCCTTCGCCGGTCGCACCGACAGCAGATGTCGCCGAGCCGCCCAATAGCTTGTAAAGTATAAGTAGTTTAATAGATGTAAAAAGTTTAAGTTTGTGGGGGAGCCCCCGTGTAAACGTTCTTGTGTACTTAATGACTACAATCGGTTTTGTTTTTTGTCATGGAGTCACTCCGTTCAGGAAGCTTGTCCCTTTCGTTCCTTAGTTTTTCCCTTAGCATAATTTTGTTTTTTATTCTTTTTTCACATACTTGCCCATTTGTCCCGTAGGCTGCAACCTTAGGAGCTTGGGGCATGGCTCGCGAGGCTCAGGTGCTCGTAACTATAGGTAGAGGTGGGGTGCGATCGATCGAATATTTTAAAGCAAAGCTACATAAGGCAAATTAAAGGAACGAACTACCCTTTTATTTGGGCAGGAAGGAGTTTGACCATATGATAGTAAACAAAAAAGAGAGGTAGTAGTGCACCCTCATTGAGCCCCCGAGCGACCCGGGCTGAAAAGTGTTCGGGTCGGGGTGCTCTTATAGGAGCAAACGCTAAGTAAACAATGGTAAGACTAAATTTTAGAGGGAGAAAAATGACATAGCTGTTCCAAGCGTTCAGTGAGAATGTTGTCGTTGTCATCCTTCAGTCGGTAGGCGTCTAGTCGGATCATTTCAACCTTCAGTCGTTCAGATAGTTGTCCGTTATGCCCCCTTTCTTGGCCGCTGCTTCTTCGCCTTCTTCTTCCTTTGGCACACCGACCTATCATAGAAGGCGCTTGAGGAGCTCACAGTCCTTGTAGAGGTGTTTGATGGGTGTTGGTGCAGGACCCATAGGATACCCCGCAAGGAAGAGAGAAGATCTAGTCTAACTAGGATTCACCCCATGTAGTCTTAGTAGTAGTATTATTCTGTAATCCTACTAGGAACTCTCATTGTAAACCGACTAGGATTCTGACCTCCTGACTATATAAAGGAGGGCAGGATCCAAGAGAGAGGAGAACTTTGATAACAACACAACAACACACAATCAATCCAACGTAGAGGCTAACGCCGACTGGACGTAGGGCTATTACTCGATCAGCGAACGAGGGCCCAAACCAGGATAAATCGACTGTCTCCTGCGTTCACCGTTGAGTTCCGCATAAACTGAAGCCCAAACATACTGTCTCGGGTAACCCTATGGCAGGCTATCGGTGGTAAAACATCAACAGCTGGCGCGCCAGGTAGGGGCTTTCGGCGAATTTGCATCCGAGAGCTCGATGGACCTCGACAGCATGATCTTCTCGATGGGATCAACTTTCATCTTCGGCTCATGGATCTGTGAGGCGGACGACAATGGCAAGCTCCAAAGCCATCTCCTCGAAGATTCGAATCACCATGAAGACTATTCTATTTCGGTGACTACGACAGATCAAATCACCAGAAGATTCACGCAGCTCATGATGTCCGATTCAACTCAAGTTTCACGGCTTTGCGCATCCGACTCGAACTCAGGCTCCACATCTGAGATAGAGTCTTATCCGAGTTCTTTCAGGAAACTGAGTTCTTTTCCGGTGGGGCTTAAGAACGCGGCCCTGACCTACCAAGAATACAACTTGGAGTACACGCAGAATCTTTTCAAGAAGTCGGATCCTTTTCCGCTCGGACTCCACAACATGGCAACATCTTATCAAACACGGCCCGGAGGATTCCTCGATCCGGTGCTTAGAATGCCACTGAAGGGAGCTCAGGAAGGTCTCGTACTAACTATAACATCTCAAGACTACATCATCCACTGGCTGGGCTCTATTCCTGAGGATAGCAGTACCCGACTGGTCGACATGATGACAACGGTAATTCTACCCTACCAAGAAGGAGACTCGATCTGCGACCTCGAGGCCTCTAATAAAGTTATCAGCAACTCCGACAATGTGGAAACTAATGCCAATAACAGAACAGTTCATGCACGGGAAGTACTCATGGTTCGCCATCCTCGATCACCATTGGTCCCCCCAGAAGCGCTCGATGTCAGGTCATCGAATGAATCAGAATCCAACATATCACCCTTTGCCTAGGGCTACGATGGTGAGACCGAGAGTCAGAAACAAGCCAGAGAAAGAAAAAACAAGTTGAAGCAAGGACGCCAACATCGTGCTAGGCAGCGCAAGGAAGCTTGGATCAGATATGAGTCAGAGTTGGCTGAGTACGACAGAAGAAAATCACAACGAGAAGTCAAAGAAAGACGCACGGCAAATACGCCCTACGATAAGATCCGAGAAGCATTAGAAGAACTCAGAGCGACCTCACATCCTAGTGAAAAACAAGAACAACTCCAGGACTTTCTCCGGTCAGCAGCCCTGAGGACGCATGAAGAAAGGACCCACTCAAGACTACCCGCCAGATCAACGACCCATAGGCAAGAAGATCAAAATCAAAGAAAGTCCGCTTTCGAGAGACTTGGACCAAGTGGAAGTCATAACAGAGAAAGTAGAAGGGACCATAGTCAGAGCCACCGAGTTGAACAACCAAGAAAGACCAAAAGCAGGGCGCCTGCCCAGACAACCTCGCAGGATTACTCTCATCAAAACAACAGTTGGCCAGAAGGAGGTGCCGAATCGGAATTCAAAGAAGCCAGAATGCACGATAGATTCCCCTGTTTTGCGAACAGACTTGCGTCAATACGACTACCTCACAAGTTCAAACCGTCCAACCACTCTAAGTATGATGGCAAAACTGAACCAAGGCAGTGGCTCAGGATATATTCGCAATCAATTGAACTAGCCGGAGGAGACGGCGATATCAAGGCCCTGTTCTTCCCATGGCCCTAAAAACCATGCCTCTCCAATGGTTCGACAAATTGAATCTTGGATCAATCAGAAATTGGGAGGACTTGCAAAGAGCTTTCTATGAAAATTTCGCAGGGATCATTACACACCCAATCACCCACGCAGAGTTAAAAGGACTCAAGTAGAAGGGAGGTAAAAGTCTCAGAGATTACTATCAATGATTCGGTGAACTACGAGCTCAAGTACATGACATCACCGAACGAGAAGTAATTGAAGCTTTCTCTCACGGAATCATGGCTAGGTGGCAATTTCAAGACTTCTGCAAAGAAAATCCAAGAAACAATGAAGAATTCAGACAAACAGTAGAAAAGATGATTACTGCGGAAGAGAAGACACGAGAAAGGTTCCCGGATAGAAGCAACCGAGACAACCCGGACAAGCAAAACCATCGAAATAGCAGACATCAGGAAAGAAAACGTAGACCAGACAACACCGTGGCAATGGCTGACAAATCAAAGAAGTTTTCCAAACCCAGAAGATATGACGACATCGAAAACATACATTGCCCATTGCACCCTAATGGGAAGCACACCATCGGAAATTGCTACACCTTCAATGATCGATACACAAGAAAAGATAGTAAGGGGAACACTAAAGAAGACAATCAGAAAAAAGATGAGGACAACCACGAAGACAAGGGATTCGAAAAATCTAGGGGGACCGTAGCAGTGATCTTCTCCGGGGCCCCAGATTCCAGAAGCAAACCTCAAGAAAAATTAGCACTACGAACTATCATGGCAGTAGAACTGACTACTCCAAGATATCTCAATTGGTCACAGTATCCAATCCAATTTTCAAGAGAAGACCAATGGACTAGCGTGGGAAACGCAGGCCATTACCCACTGGTTCTAGATCCAACCATTGCCGGTATGACTGTCACCAAAGTACTAATCGACGGGGGAGCCGGACTCAACATCATCTTTTCAGAAACGCTAAGGAAGATGGGACTGCAACTCGCCGGGATGATTACACCAACAAGTACACCTTTTTATGGCATAGTACCCGGCAAGGTAGCCATGCCACTTGGACAAATTACTCTTCCCGTTACTTTTGGAACCCCCTCGAACTACCGTACAGAGTTCATCAAGTTTGAGGTTGCGGACTTCGATTCATCATACCATGCAATCCTCGGGCGCCCAGCGCTAGCAAAATTCATGGCAATACCGCATTATCCATACCTACTGCTTAAGATGCCAGGACCTAATGGTGTCCTTTCTCTTCGAAGTGATTTGAAGCGTGCTTTTGATTGCGATGTTCAGGCAATCCAAATTGCAGCCAAAGCACAAGCCGACAATGGTAGAAAAGAAATAGCCACTATTGCCGTAGAAATAAGCCAAGAAGAACTAGAGATACCAGCTAAAAAGCCAGCATCCTCGCACCACCAAAAGAAGCCGACATCAAGAAAATCAACCTAGGCACTGGTGATCCCTCCAAGACAACAACTATCAGCGCTCACCTCTCAGCAAAATAGGAACTCACGCTCACCAACTTTCTTCGGGACAACAAAGATATCTTCGCTTGGAAGCCGGCTGACATGCCAGGTGTCCCAAGAGAGTTGGCTAAGCACAGAATCGATATCAATGAAGGCTCCAAGCCTGTAAAGCAATGGCTATGACGATTCTCACTTGACAAGAAGGCAGCGATTAAAAAAGAAATCACAAAGCTAATGGCGGCTGGATTCATCAGATAAATCCTTCATCCAGATTGGCTAGCAAACCCAGTTCTAGTACAGAAAAAGAACATGGACGAATGGCGCATGTGTGTCAACTACACAAATCTCAACAAGCACTGCCCGAAAGATCTGTTCGGGCTACCACGCATTGATCAGATAGTTGATTCAACAGCAGGATCCGTGCTATTATCCTTTCTTGATTGCTATTCAGGGTATCACCAGATCGCATTAAAAGAGCAAGACCAGAGCAACACATCTTTCATCACTCCGTTCGGTGCCTATTGCTACAAGACCATGTCGTTTGGACTCAAGAATACTGGAGCCACTTACCAAAGAGCTATCTAAACGTGCCTTGGTGATCAGATCGGCAAAAACGTAGAAGCATATGTGGACGACGTGGTGGTAAAAACAAAGAACCCGGATACACTGATTGAAGACTTAAAACAAACCTTCGAGAACCTAAAAAGGTAGAGGTGGAAATTGAACCCAAACAAGTGTGTATTCGGAGTTCCTTCATGACAACTACTCGGTTTCTTGGTCAGTCATCGCAGAATAGAAGCAAGCGCCAAGCAAATTCGAGCCATAACAGAGATGGGCCCACCTCAAAACGTCAAAGATGTGCAAAAGCTAACAGGCTGCATGGCGGCACTTAATCGTTTCATTTCAAGGCTCGGCGAAAAAGGGTTACCTTTCTTTAAACAACTAAAGAAGACAGACAAGTTTGAGTGGACGGAAGAAGCCAATGAAGCTTTCAAGAAACTTAAGGCATACCTCACATCCTCACCAGTTCTCACACCTCCAAAGAAAGACGAAGATATGATGCTATACATTTCAGCAACTTCTACTGTGGTCAGCACGGCAATAGTCGTAGAAAGAGAAGAAGGGCGCGTGTATAAAGTACAACAACCTGTATACTACATCAGCGAAGTACTGTCAGAATAAAAAATCTGGTACCCGCATGTGCAAAAACTACTCTACGCCCTATTGATCACTTCACGCAAGCTTTGCCACTATTTTGAAAGCCACAAGATTACCATGGTGACAGATTTCCCACTCGGAGACATCTTACACAACAGAGACGCAACAGGGCACATATCAAAGTGGGCAGTTGAACTCGGTGCTCTCAACATCAATTTCACCCCGCGAAAAGCAATCAAATCTCAAGCCCTTGCCGATTTTGTTGCCGAGTGGACAGAGATTCAACAACCTATGTCAAATACAATCCTTGACCACTGGAAGATGTACTTTGATGGATCACTCAAGCTAGGTGGAGCTGGTGCAGGCATTCTCCTAATTTCTCCAGACGGAAAACAACTCAAGTATGTCCTTCAGATATTATGGCAAGCTACCAACAATGAAGCAGAGTATGAAGCTCTCATCCACGGGCTACGAGTGGCAATTACCCTCGGAATCAAGCGATTACTCGTATACAGCGATTCGGCAGTAGTCATCAACCAAGTCAACAAAGATTGGGACTGCACCAAAGAAAATATGGGTGCTTACTGCGCTGAAATCTGAAAACTCGAAAAACATTTCCAAGGATTGGAAATTCTACATGTCCTGCGTGATTCCAACATTGCAGCAGATGTCCTCACCAAGCTCGGATCAGACAGGGCAAAGGTCCCACCCAGCGTATTCATAGAGGAGTTATCAGCTCCTTCTATCAAACAACCCGGTGGGACAAGCCCAGAACTCACAGCCAAAGGCAACCAGATTCTGGTAATCAACACTTCATGGACATAGGCTTTTATTGATTATATCAAAGAGAATAAGTTGTCAGCAGATAAAGAGGAAGCTACCCGAGTTGTTCGCAGAAGCAAAAACTATGTCCTAGTAGGGGACAAGCTCTATAGAAGAGCTGCATCGTCAGGAGTACTCCTAAAATGTGTCTCGTTTGAAGAAGGCAAAGAGATCTTAGACGAAATACACTCAGGTTGCTGCGGAAATCATGCCGCTTCAAGAACACTAGTCGGCAAAGGTTTTCGCACCGGATTCTACTGGCCAACAGCTCTGAAAGACGCAGAAGAACTTGTCAGAAAATGCAAAGGTTGTCAAATGTTCGCAAGACAAGCTCATGTGCCAGCTCACAATCTCATCTGCATCCCACCCGCTTGGCCTTTCTCCTGCTGGGGACTGGATCAAGTAGGACCTCTCAAGAAAGCAAAGGGCGGTTTCGAGTACATCTTCGTAGCAATTGACAAGTTCACCAAGTGGATCGAATACAAACCACTCGCAAAATACAGCGCAGCCAAAGCAGTCGAGTTCATCCAAGACATTATGCACTGCTTCGGCATGCCCAATCGAATCATCACAGATTTAGGCTCTCCCTTCACAGCCATAGAGTTCAAAAGTTGGGCACAGGATTGTGGCTTTGACATAGATTACACATCAGTCACACATCCAGAAGCCAACGGACAGGTAGAAAGGGCCAATGGACTCATACTAGCTAGATTGAAACCAAGACTGTATGAAGAGCTAGCAGACTATGGATCAAAATGGATTGAAGAATTACCCAAAGTAGTATGGGGTCTACGAACTCAAATAAGCAGAGCCACCGGATACTCGCCTTTCTTCCTAGTTTACGGATCAGAAGCCGTACTACCTGCCGACTTGATTTAGACATCACTAAGGATAGAACAGTATGATGAAGGAGAAGCAGAACACACCAGAAGATTAGAACTCGACAGCACAGAAGAAGTCAGGGTAAACGCTACCCTTCAATCAGCAAGATACCTCCAAGGATTAAGACGCCACTACAACAATAATACCCAGCCTCGATCACTACAAGTCAGAGACCTAGTGCTAAGAAGAATACAAAAAACTGACGGACGCCATAAACTACTCAGTCCATGGGAAGGTCCTTTTATTGTCTCAAAAGTCACTGGACCAGGCACGTACAAGTTAATAACTGAAGATGGGAAAGAAGTCAGCAATACATGGCACATCAGCCAACCAAGAAGATTCTACGCATGAAAACAACTCAAGGGAGAATACATGTACAAACCACAAGAGATCAACGTTCATGGCCAATAAAGATGGTGTTCCTCGACAAAATATGTATTATGGCTTGTCAAACGATCATGATCAATAAAGATGGTTTTTCGGCAACATATGTCTTATGATGGCTAACCTCGAGTTGTTTCCAAAAAGCAAAATGGCTGAAGATACGCCTGAGCATCCCGACCGAGAGCAAAATAGCTGAAAAGAAGCTTGAGCTCGCCGATGAGGGTAGCTAACAAGCTAACACTCGAAACAAAAAGCAAAATGGCTGAAAATACGCCTGAGCATCCTAGCCGAGAGCAAAATAGCTGAAAAGACACTTGAGCCCACCGATGAGGGTAGCTAATAAGTTAACACCTGAACCAAAGAGCAAAATGGCTGAAACATGCCTGAGCCTACCGGCCGAGAGCAAAATAGTTGAAAAGATGCTTGAGCCCGCCGATGAGGGTAGCTAATAAGCTAACACCCGAACCAAAGAGCAAAATGGCTGAAACATGCCTGAGCCTACCGATTGAGAGCAAAATAGCTGAAAAGATGCTTGAGCCCGCCGATGAGGGTAGCTAATAAGCTAACACCTGAACCAAAGAGCAAAATGGCTGAAACATGCCTGAGCCTACCGGCCGAGAGCAAAATAGCTGAAAAGATGCTTGAGCTCGCCGATGAGGGTAGCTAACAAGCTAACACCCAGACCAAAAAGCAAAACAACTAAGCCTGAGCATGGATCAGGAAAAATTCAAGAGGCTCGGGGGCTACACTAAAGACACTTGAGATCACAAAGTCTATCAAGACAACGGTCTACACCGAGTTGTTTATGCGGCGTAGACAGGAGCCAGGTAAGCATTCAACAGATCAAGAAAGTTTGTCAAGACAACAAACTACACCGAGTTGTTTACATGGTGAAGACGAAGGCGAGACAAGCACTCGACAGATCAAGAAAGGTTGTCAACACAAAGATAACACGCAAAGTTGTTTACATGGCAAAGACAAAAGCAAGACAAAGTACTCGGCAAGTCAAATAACTCTGATCACTTGGACAACTCATCCAAAGAATAAACAAGGCATCCAGGCAGAGAAGACATCAACAAAAAATCTTCAATCAAAAGGAAGTATAATGTCATATTACGAGGCACGAGCATAAAGGTCAATTACATCAAGCGTCATCATCAGGAGAAGAGATAACAATATTAAGATTGTCTACAACTCTATTGGCTAAGTCTTCGACCTCAGGCTCCATCCTCTCAACGGCATCAATGTATTCTTGACTATCGGCTTCCTCTGCTATCTTGGACAAAGGCGCCTCTAGAGCAAGAATTCGAACCTGGGCCAGGACATTCTTGGTACATAGTTGAGCGCACCTCTTCACGAACACTTCAAACGAGTCAGAATTCGAGGAAGTAACTGAGCCCAAGATTGCCCATCATCCGCTGGAGTTCGGAGAACATCGGCTACTGAATGAAAGGATTTCCACAAAGCTTTCCAGTTTTCAGTAGCCATCACCAACTTGCCAGACAAGTCTTCAATAGTTTTTTGAGCCTGCATAAGATCTCTATCAGCTCCACGCCTAATCAACTTAGCAAGCGCGAGTTCTTCCTCAGCATGAGTAATTACCTCCTCAGCCTTGTTGTGACTAGAACGAACAAGAGTCTTCATTTCATCAATACTCTCCGAGAGCTTCTGCTTTTCAACTCGGAGAGCTAGACAAGGCACCAAACAACAAGTCAGCAGAAAGGAAAGTTTGAATACAGAAGGAAACAAAAAGAACCCACCATACCATTGCACTCTTTCTTCACGGCCTCCAAGTTCTTCATGGCCCCGAGTTCTCTAAAGCCTCCTGGATAGCAGCATCCCTCTGCCTCTCGGCCTCAACAACCCAGGCACGGAGAGCTTTTTCTTCCTTCTGATGCATTTGACGCTCAGCCTCCAGCTTGGCCTAGCAGAGACCAAGATCTGTCTTTAGGGCGCTCAACTTAGAAGACAACTTCTTCTCGGTTTTCGACAAGAAAAAGAAGCCAGTATGGTCCTGAGAGAAGGACTGAACAAGAAGAAAGAAAGAAAAAAGGCATAAGAACAGGAGAAAAATGAACATCCAAAGAAAGAACTTCAGAAAACTTACTTGGAGTTTTTCTCCAAAAGAAGTTGCAAAGGTCGCAATGTCTCCCCGAGAAGCGGTCAATTCTGACAACTGATGAGTGGCATCAAATTGATGAACCACATCTTCAGTAGAAAGAGGAGCGGAGGGAGAAGATGGCCGATGTGGAGAAGGCAAGATCAGGGACACTTCATGGGAAGTCCCGGCTACCTCCCTAGATGAATCCACCACCATGGCCACAGTCACCTCCGGGGCAACCAAGCCAGCAGCATCATCATCACCAGAAAACCTTGTCTCCCCCACAACCACTTCACTGACCGTGTGCTCCGAGTCCTAAGGCTCAGTACTCGGTGGAACACCAGAGGACTGGCAAGAAGTCGATGGAGGGTCTAGAGAAGATGAAGGCCTGAGAGTTGATAAAGAAACCCACCAATAGGAACAAGAGAAAAGGAGAACAGAAGCAAAGAGATGAAACCAGAATTCACTCACCCAGCTATCTTCTTCTTCGTAAAACAAAAAGAAGACCTCGCAGGGGGAACAATGGCAGCAAAAACATCACCACCACCCTATGACAGGGGTGGCGTGGTCGATACTGGAACCCCAGAAGAACTCAAGCCCAATGACCGCTTGCTACAAAAAAGGGCAACGACCAAGTCAGAACAAGAAGAAGTGCTCAACAAAAGAAAGACAAGTAAACAACTCACCGACGCGTAATGAGGGGCACATCATCGTCCTCATCTTCCTTAGTCTCCAGCAAGACAGCTACAGCGCCATCTGAAAAAAGAGAGAAAAGAACTCGGTCAAAGGCACAAATAAATAACAGAAAGACCAAACATATTAATATGCTCACCTAGGAGCATGCTACCTATAACTGGAGTACCTGGATGAGTACTCGGCTGGCGAGACTTCTTGGAAGCAGGTAAACCAGATGAAGAACCATCCGCTCGCCCCCTCTTCAAGACACTACAAGGACCTCAAGGGACTGGACGAGGAACATATTCTTCATATACATCAACAACTCTGGAAGAAACTCCAGGAAACACTGTGGTGATTTGGAACTTACTGATTACAGAAGCCCCAGCAAGGTTCTCCCCAGTATTCACCATGGTAGGGGGGACATCAAGGGGGGTTAGGTCAACAAAGTTGCGCCCTAATTCCTACGAAAAGAATAAAACAACAAGACAAGGAAAATTAAGCAAAAATGGATACAACAAAAGAAATACAGAAAGTACCCGCACGAAGAGAAAACGACTTACAGCTGGAGGCAAGTTGTTGGCAGAGAACTTGGAGACAGTAAGCGGGACAACGCTTGCTCCTTTTCAGCATCTTCTGGAGACGCTCGAGTACCTCCTCATCAGTCAACTCAAGCGCAGGGACCATACATGAAGGATCCTTAGCCCCAGAGTACTCAAAGCCAAAGTTCTCTCACTCCTTCAGAGGCTGAACACGACGATGAAGAAAGCTCGAGACAATACCGAAGCCGGTCAAGCCCTGTTGTTTCAGAGTACTTATCCTATCAACAAATGGCTGGATCACCTGAACCTCAGCCATCATCACAGGGTTCTTATCCCATCGGTCATTAACCAAGGGACCAGATCCAGAGTGAACAGCAAGAGAAGGAATCAGATTGGCGGCATAAAACCAGTCGGCACGCCAATCCCTCACATAATGAACCAGGTCATAGTCAAAGAACTTGCTCTTAAGACCCTAGCGAAACTGAATCCCGCAGCCACCAAGAACACTGGTGTCTTCGCGGCGGGGTTGGGGTTTCAGACGAAAGAAGTAGCGAAAGAGAGAAAGAGAAGAGGGAATTCCAAGGAAAGTTTCGCAAAGATTAACAAAAACAGAAAGATGGAGGACGATATTGGGAGCAAGATGGTTCAAGCTAACCCCAAAGTAATTGAGAAACTGATGAAGGAAGGCAGAAGCAGGAAGGCAAAGATCGGCACGGATGAAAGAGACGAAAAGAACGATCTCACCAGGACCCGGAGCAGGAACCCGATGCTCGCCTGGAGCTCTCCATTCAGCAATGTCCTTGCTCTGGATCAAGCTATCGCTGACAAGCTCACGAAGCTGGTCTTCGATCGTTGTCGGAGCCGGCCAAGCCTTCTGGGCAGCCCTCATGGCCACGAACTCCTAGTTTTCGATCACGGAAAGAGATGACTCCTCATCCACGAAGGCAGCCTGGGACTTGCTAGCGGCTTTCTTCCTACCCATGAACTAGCGGAAGCGAAAAGGAACTGGGGAAAGACGAGGCTAGGATGGCGGCGCTCAGGTGACGGCGACAATGGCGGCGACGGATTTCGAAAAACTAGGGTTTCAAGGCAAGAGCAGGGCAGCAAAGGAAAAGAAGATGAAAGGTCTTTAAATAGATTTACAACGATAAAAACGGCCCACCAGGGCCGTTAAAACACGATGTGGGAATGCAACGGTCCATTTACTGACACAGCTAAAATGACGGACGACACAAATCCACACAACGGTACAGTTTAACGGGCAGATTTCAGACTTATCCATCCAGCACCACGGTAGAGTTATCAGATTACTACAAGAACAACCCGTCAACCATGAAGAAACGAAGGGCTACCTCACAAGGAACATAAGAATCCGGTTCTTACAGAAAGAACTCAGGAATCTCATGAACAACCAGGACTACAGCAGAAAAATGAATGACAACTCAGAAGACAAGATTCTTTCCATTACAAGTGGCTTCAAAAAAAATAGAAGATTACAGATCTTACAAGACCCAACGAACTCGGTACTATGGCAATCAAGGTAGCAAAGAGGAACCCGGACACAGCTAGGCTCTGGAACGACTACATGTCTCAAATTGCTACTCGGTAGAACAAACCGCACTCGGCTACACTGTTTTCTTCAAAGGACGGACGCAGTGCATCCAAGGCGGAAATCAGCAGCACAGCGGGACAACATAGACCAGGGGAAGTCGGCAGGCATCTGTCTACCCAAGCCCAACATGATGCAGGATCAGGTGTTGATCTGCACCAGACAGTCGCAGGGCAGACAAGGAAGATCAACCCAGAACTGCTGGATGAAGGAACGCATCCCACATCACAAGACTTCCTCCAACTACCACCATGTACTTCCAAGTACAATGCTGCTGCGGGATTAGTCTACCTCTAATCCCTATCACAAGACTTCCTCCAGCTACGGCAAGACGCACAGGAACTACAAAATACGCCCGAGGGCTGCTCTACTTCACAAACTACCATATTCATGACCACACGAAGGCTTCAACAAAATGTTCAATGGATGAAAACAAGCACTCCGGGAGGGTATTTATAGATCGAAGGAGCGGCGCACATGGACTAGGAGCACCAACGAAACAAGCCTAACAAAGGACATAATGAAAAGACAGGACTCAATAATGGAAGACTCAGGCGAGAAGGAACAGTACTCGAAGACGAGCATATTCGGAAGAATATGCCAACGCTGTACAACCCATGAACAGGCAACATTTACACTCAACCACCACCATACAACTACACCTGACAAACGGTAGACTACCAGAGAATACGCCAAGACAATGCATCCGAGTTCTTTTTGAATCAAAGAACCCGAATAAATGCTCAGAGCCTGCAACAGGGGAAGATTTTAGTTCCTTGAACAAATCAGACTCAAGACCCTCCAACTCTTTGTTCCAAACAGCAAGAGGCTCGGGGGCTACACTCAGTGAGTGCACTTTTTCTTCAAAAAAGTGCACGTCACTCGAAAGGCTTTTTCAAGACAGCAATTTTCAGACAACATAAGATTCAAGACCCTCTAGCTCCTTGTTCCAAATAGCAAGAGGCTCGGGGGCTACACTCAGTGAGTGCACTTTTTTCTTCAAAAAAGCGCACATCACCAAAAAGACTTTTTCAAGACAAAACTACTTCACGGACTCATGATAAAAAGAAGCTGGACCGAGCTATATCCGAGTTCTTTTTGACAAAGAACCCGGGTACATGCTTGGGAACATTTCAATGAAAGATCAGAGCGATTTCAAGACAAGACCCTCCAGCTCCTTGTACCAAATAGCAAGAGGCTCGGGGGCTACAGCCAAAGGGGAGTACTTTTTTCTTCAAAAAGGTACACACCACGCGAAGATCTCACAGAGCGCTACACGGTTTCGCTCAAGAAAGCACTCGGACGATGCTTGTTCCTGCTCGGCAAGACCTGAAAGAACAAGACGAGGCTTCCAGAGCAAAACCATGAACTGTCCCGGGTAACCCCGTGGTAGGCTATCGGTGGTAAAACATCAACAATGGGGTAGGTGTGGTTGGTGCACGGGCTCTCCATGAGCTCATGGAAGTGGGCCAGAAGGTCCTATTGGGTCTGTTTGCCCGTGTGATCAGTCGTGGCGACCAACACAGAGTTGGCCGGTCGGCGGTGATCTTTTATGTTCTTTTTCCCCCTCTGCGTGGAGGGGCCCTCGTCCTGATCTTGGCGCTTGGCCTTGCCTTTGCCTCGGCCTCCGTTGGAGCGCTGTGGGAGCGGCGCTCGCTGGATGCATTGGTCAAAGGCCCGTGGTCCCGGGACATCTGGGCTAGGACTCCGATTGCTGCTGCGAGCGTCTCGGTTCGGCCCAAGCCGCTCGTGTACAGGCGGTCGGTACGGAGCAGTCGTCAGGTCAAGACGAGGCACTGATGCGGCCTCTTGTTCCGCGCTTGGCATTTGTAGCGGTGAGTGGGTGGAGCGACTCGTCTGCTGTGTCCCCATTCCCCTGGTGGGACTGAGGCCGCGAGTCAGTGTCGCAATACAGAGCTCTCTGCTTGTTGAACGGTGGCGGTCTCCACTAGTGCCCGGAGGTTTCGGTGGATCGCCTGTTCCTGAGGGTCGTTCGGCTCGGGAAGGCTGCGTAGAAGCATTGCCGCAGCGGCAATGTTCTGATTGGCCCAAGCGAACTGTGGGGGATCGTTCCCCTTGTCCATGGTGTTGCGCTGGACCCAACGGGCGCGGCCCCGGGCGCTACTTGCCGGTCTATGTGCACGGGGCGCAGTGTGGTGCGCCAAGCACGCTGGTGTAGTTGGTGGCTGGTGTAGCCACTGTTGTCGTAGTTCCTCGCCATGCTCCTGTGCGAGCGTAGGGGTCTCCGCATGAGGGTCTGGAGGGGTGTGAGTCTGCAAGGACTCCGTTACCACCGGTGGCTGTCCCAGAACGTCCGCCATAGCGCACTCCCAGGACAGACGGTGTCTAGGTGCCATGTCACCGATGCTGGAGCCGTCACTCTCAACATCATCATCCATGAGGTCGAGAAAATAGGTGGGAGCATAGCTCGCCATCCCCACGAATTCGAACGTGAGAGGGGGCGGCATCGACATCCTTTGGAGCCCCCGGGCGTACGCATCTGTGGGAGACGTGAGGCCGTAGGGGGACGGGTCGTATGGCGGTCGCGGTGGGGACAACGGGGTCCCTCTGGGTAATCGGTGGAAGATAGAGAATAACAAGTAAATAATAGCATGTACATTACTCACAGCGGGGTTTGAGCAGAGAGTTTGCTCGAAATGAAGCGCAGATGCCTCGTTGTTGAAGTCGTTGCGCGTCCCGGAGCTGATGGATGGCGCCCCTCCGATGGGCGCCGGAATGAGTGCCTCCTTGTAGAGGTGTAGTACGCCGAGCCGGTCGGCGACAAAGTCCAGGCTTCCGAGGAGGAAGGCCTAGGATGGCTCGAAGACAGGTGGAACCCACATCCCAACAGGTGGGAGTGCGGGAAACTCCAGTGAGCCCAAGCAAATCGTATCGCCTGAGCCTGCCATGGCGAAGGTGGTGAAAAAGTGGGCCAACCGATGACCAAAAAAGTGTTGAACGTACAGCGTCTTCCCCACGGACAGTGCCAACTGTCGGTGCAGAAAGTGACCAACAAGTAAATATTTGTAGTTTTGCCGTACGTTGTGATCGGAGGTGGCCTAGCACTCAATGACATAGGGTTTATACTAGTTCAGGCAACGTGCCCTATGTCCAGTTTGAGTCGGTCGGTGACTTTATTCCTGAGCCTAGGTGATCGAAGTTTGCAATGGGGTTACAAACGAGAGGGAGAAAGATGGGGGGTACAAGAGGTCCAGTCGGACTCCGGTCAGAAGGGCCGAGAGTGACGGGAGCCCCTCTATGAGTTAAGTGTTCAAGCGCGTGCTTGAGGTTCGAACCTGGTGGTTCTATGGTTGTGAACTAGTGAACTTGATCGATCTAATGAATCTGGAATGACTTGATTGAATCTATCAACCTACCTTGTTGGGAGAGAGCGCATCCCCTTTTATAGATGAAGGGGATGGCCTTACAAGTGAAAGGGAGAGAGTACGTATGCTACTGAGCCTTGTTGCCATGCCGGTGGGCACATGATGATGGTAGGCGCCCATAATACTGTTGAATGTCAGATGCACGTGGGAGGTGGTGTTGTCTTCTTTGGGTATGGCAGACGTTGGTACCTGCTATACTGTTGATGCCCAGAGGCATGTGAGGAGTTTTACCATGTTCACTCGGTACGGTAAATGCCGGCGCCCACAACACTGTCGATGCCCAGAGCCATGTGGGGGGAGCCTTACCATATGAGAGTTAACGGCACCCACAATACTGTAGAGGAAAATGTCAGCCCCTACAATACTATTTGGGCTTTGTTGTGTCAGGGAGGTTGCAGAGTACTGTTTCTGCAGGTGTACAGGGTACAGTCCCTAGTATCGTGGTTTGACTTGTGCGCCCTGCCTTGCTTTTCTCCGTTCATTCCATAGTCCTTTTTGAGCGGGCGTCCCCAGTCGGTTCTTGTCGCGCCAGTCGGAGAAGAGCCGTCAGCAGGGGTTCGGCACATCCCTGGTCGGAGACGTAGGTCTGAGTCGGAAGCAGTGCTTTTGGCCAAGCCTTTCGGTCGGAGAGGCCGTCCGGAGGTGGGCTAGAGACCAAAGCGAGTGCTCCAGTAGGAGAGGTGGGCCAGAATCAGAAAGCGAGCGTTGTTCCTCCGTGGCCAGGCCTCTCGGTTGGAGATTCGATCGCCCCTTTGGCCTGTCATTTAGGTACTTCGGCTAGCCCATGAGTTGCACGTTTGTCTGCTTGAGCCAAGCCTTTGTTGGGAAGTCGGTCCGCGAGGGACCCCGGGTTTATGAACCCGACAAAAAGAATGTTCCTAAGCAGAGCAGACATGTTCTAATATAGCCATGCAAAAACAGTTGATGGTTATACAAAATACATGACTAGAGTTAGAACTAAGTGTAAGATGGACGGGGAGATCACCGAGCACTGGTCTACCAGCAAGCATGAGAGACTTTAAGACTCCTACATAGTACCCCAACGTGGGGGATTACAAGGGACGGACAGGGCTGTCACCACCTGCTGCCTACCCCTCAACCGGGGGGCACCGTCATATCCGAAGGCTTCCGCATACCTGAGCACCACGCTCGTGTACAAGGAAACTACCCATATTGTAACACCCCAGGTGTTTGGCTTCCACATTTGCACTGCATTTCATGAACATGAGCATCATGCATCCCTTTGTGAACTTATAGCACATGAAACATAAATTCGAAACATTGCAACGTGTTGTATATTTCATATGTGTTGTTCTTTATGAAATGTAAGGTGTGCAACACTTAAGTGCAACATGTGCCACTCACTTAGTGAAACAAGATTAGTTAATACGATGCAACCAGATCATGAAATATGTGAAACATGACTATGAAACATTTGCAACATTTCTTGTGTTTTTCATCGTTTCAGTGTATACCTTGATTGATTCTTGTGTGACCAATGCATGGTGTGGCTAGAAATGCTTGTAAGTAACTTAGTTACACTTAGAATGTCATTAGGAACAATGTTCATGTTGATCATTTTGCCTAATTAGGTTTTCAAGTCATAGTTGACCAATTTGGACCCCTAAAGCTCCTGTGTTTGACTGTTTAAAAAGTGTAGCTTAGGATGTTTGCATGTCTGAGCAACCTAAAGCAAAGTTGTAGAGGATTATATGTGGAACAAAAGTTATTTTGTGACCAACTCGTGAAAATGTGCACAACATGCCCAAAAAGGTCCCACAAGTCAGCTTTGAAGGTGGATTCAACACTTGAAATTATTTCTAAGTTCTAAGTGCAATTTCAGTTTCATGTACCCTAGTTTAGAGCTCTGTAGTTCGCAAACAAAGCCAAATCAGCTCGAGCTCCAATTGTAAGAATTATAGTTCTCATGTAGACGTTCAACTTTGTTAATTACCTCTTGAGCTAGATCATCACGGTTTAGGAGATAATCATCGTTGAAATTCGCCTGTCAGTCGGGACTGTCGAAACTGAAATGGAATTTCAGAAGCTACAGTGCCGACCGGCAGCAGGCCGTTGCCGCCGCGTGGCCGCCACGCGCCGTGGCCGACCTGACGCCGCTGCCCGGTGTCCTCCTCTTGAAGCCGCGTCCTTCTGCCCTCCCTGCTCACTCTCATTCACCCTCCTTGCCTCCTCTGTTCGTCTGAAGCGCAACAGCGGAGCCACCGCTCCACCATTGCCGCCGAGAGCAAGCGCCGTCGCCCAGCGCGCTCGCCGCCGCGTCTCACCTCGCTCCGTCTCGCCCACCGCTTCCTCGACATCTACTCTACCTCCTCCACCTATTAGCCGCGCCGTTTGGGTCTCGGTAAGGGCGCAGTGCCGTTTTCCACCACCGCCGCCATGACAGCGTCCTCGCCGGAGCTGAGGCCGCCGTGGTCGGGCTAGCTAGGAGCCATTTCATTCTCGATAGTGCTTCCTTGAGTTTCCCCGCGTGTCCGTGGAGCTCGTACCGAGCTCTGTGAAGCCAGCCGTGGCTTGCCGTCACCGGCAGCTCTCGCCGGAGCCTTGCCGTGCCGCCATCACCGGCGGCAAGCTCTTTACGCTAGGTCATAGCACTAGCTAGTAGCACCAATCGAACCCCCTTGGCACGGAGGTCACGCCGGTGTCCTTGATTTCGCCGGAGGAGCCGCCGCCGGCGAGCTTCGCCGTGTGCCGCGCCGTCGAAGCGCCTCCTCTGCTTTTGGCTCACTGACGGGTGGGGTCGGCTGACATCGGGTCCCGCGTGTCAGTGGCTGAGCAGTCTTAGGGCTAGTTCAAATTTTCAGTTTTGAATGCTGATTTGTGATTTTTGTAACTCCTAATTGGTAGATCCAAATTGAGTGATTCCAATTTTGTTAGACTCACAGTTAGGTCTAGTATTTAAGAAAAATATATCTTGAGCACATTTTGTAGAAATTTTGGATGAATTAAATAGGAACTTAAAAAGTGTTTTTGAGTGCATGAAAACTTGTTTAAATCATATCTGGAGTTTCTGTGATCCAAAAATTGTGAAATTTTGTGGGTAAGCTAGTATTGCTTAGTAGAAGCTCTGGTTAAAATTTGAGAGTCATTGCATGTGTAGTTTTTAAGTTATAGATTTTCCTTTTATCATTGGATGATTCTTGTGGGAATTTTAGTAATTTATTTATGAATCCATTGACTATGAAATTTGTTGGAGAGTATCCTAGTACCTTAAGGATGCTTAGAAAAATTTGAAATCTATTGCTTGACACTTTTCATTAGGGTTTCCTAATTATGCCATTTTAAGCCATTATGGCTTATCATTTTTAATGTAGGCTTTTATTCTTGCTCAAATGGTGTGAAATTTTATGGTAGTCTACTTAGGACATGTGGTGTCTACTGTAATTTTGTAGAATTAATGGTGTAGTTTTCATATATGTTTATTATTTCCCCTAATTAATTAAATAAATTAAGAAAGGTATTAAAAGAAATGTTTTGGTGAGGGACATCCTACTTTCTGGTGTTCTTGTGATATATGTGATATGTCAGTAAAGTTGGTTTTGTCCAATGAAGCGTTTGTATCATAAGTTGACAATTATTTGTTGCATTATGTCCCTCTGGACAGATCTGGGGACTTTGGAAAGTTCCCCATGATAATGTGGTTTTCTGTGCTTGTGTTGAATACAAAAGTTGTAGATAACTTATGTATCTAGCTCCTGTCAAAATTTGAGGGCATTTGGCCCAGTAGTTTAGAAACTACAGCTGTTTAAAGTTAGGTTGCAGTTTTTGCTGATTCTCTGCCTTGTGAGGATAGACTTCTGTTGATTGATGAATTCGACCTGGTAAAGGTCTGAATCATGCTTTGAGGTCTGAAAATGTTTTGTAGACAATTTTATAAGCTTTCCAGATTGTCTTGTTTCATATCATTTGGAATTATACATCTCCAGTTATGGCTAGTTTAATGTACCGATATATAGTCTTCATTTGCTGAAATACAAATGCTTGATTGAATGTGTTGCAACGTAATCGTTGATTGTTTGGGGGTTAGCCTAACTTGAGAATATGCTTAGGTGCAGGTGCTAGGTCATTAACTGAAGATGAGCAATTATACATTAGGTTGTATAGACTTGGTAAGTAAAGTGTATTGAATAAAGCTTAACTTGGAATATGCGAACTGCAGTGAGCATGTGCATTCCCCGAGCATCCCTGACATTCGTACATGTGCATCCATGATATTTATCTTGCGCATTCATGCAATAGGTGTGCCGGAGGGAGTGACGTTGCTGGAGTTCGAGGGAGCCAACCAGGAGGAGGAACCCGAGGTGCAGGAAGCCGACGAAGCAGTCGCCGCGGAGGAATTGCCCGAGTGCCCTGACCACCAGCCTTCCTCGTTCCTGAAAGGCAAGCCCCGGAGCATATTAAGCCTCCCATGTTTTTACAAATACATTGAGTATCTTTTATTGTTAATGATGCATTAAGTATAGGAATTGGTTGGAACCAATTGCTGCATTATATATCCTTCCTTGTCCGTGATATCGCGTGACCGAATCCTATTTAAGTTCGTGGATGGGTTAAGTGCTTAGCCATGCTTAGTGCGGTAGAAGTCGGTGATTTCCTGTCACCGCGAGAGCTTAGGATGAGGTGGATCACGGTTGGCTATATTTGCTATCGTGGAAAAGAACCATGTGAATAATGAATTAAGACCGGCGGGGGGTCTTGTGTAGGTTTGAACATAGTAACTCCGTCTGAGTCGTTTAAGGACCGATCACGCCAGACGTCCTCATGTCATGTTGAACGCAGCCTAACACTTAGCTGGCCGGATAAGTCGTTCCGACCGCTGAAGCCTAGTAGCTCGACTCAGGTAGCGGGGACGCGAGCGCGGTGGCGACATTCGGAGGTAGTAAGGATGTGCGGAGAGCCATTGGCATAAGTCCAAGGCGGGTTAAAGTCCCGAACGACCTTGGCGAGTGGTTCTCTGAGAATGTCGATCTGTTCGGACTCGCGACTCTGAATCGTACCAAAAAGGTGACTTGTTTGCGACTCAAGACGGGAGAAGCGGGGTTTGTGTTTAGGAATACCCCTCCACCGGATAGGAATCGATTCAATCGCCGTCTCTCCCGGATAGTGAGAACTTGACCGAAAGCAATGACAACGTAGATTCAATTAATTTAACGATATGGTTAAATGGATGATGATGATATAGGTTGCCAATGAATACCGATATGGTTATTAATGTTTGCACCCTAATAAAATGATTGCTTAGTACAAAAGCTAATATAGATGACAGTGGTAATGGCTAAAAAGTCACTTTGCTAGTTCAGGTTAAGAGTTGTTCATTATTACTTATGCTTTTCTCGCAAAAAAAAGGGTCACCACTCCACTACAACAAGCTTTGCATAATCCTTGGTGTCATTTATTTTGGTTTCAAGGCGGGTAAGTCTAGCTGAGTACATTCCCGTACTCGTGGGTTTATTCCCTCTTGTTGCGATGACCTTCTATATCGGGATTCTGTAAGTATTGTCTCCACCCGGCGGGTGATGAAGACTAGATCATGGGCATGATCTCTGCTCCTTTATCTGAATGCTTTTGCGGGGGTTGTGATCAACAAACCAAGATGTGTATTTGAACTTCGAGTGTGTGAGTTAAACTATTTGCTTCCGCATGTTTTACAAGACTTGTTTTGTAATAACGTTGACTCTGTGATGATGTAATCTATTTGCAAACGTCTGTGAAATGTTGTAACGTACGATATGTTATGTTGAATTACTGTGATCTTGGTTGTATGCAAGTTGGTTTGAGATCCTTCGAGATTTCAGTTGACTACCGGGTTTATATGGGCTCAAGTTCGAGAATTTGATCGTTTCGGCGATTGTTTTTGTACTTGTGCTCTTATAAATTGGTCGGTTCTGTGACAGCTGGCATCAGAGCTAGATTCAACATTAAACATGTCTTACGGTTATTTAAAACAAAAGCTTTTGTTGTAAAAACGGTTTTCCAACTTATAGTTATAGATAAGTGTCCAAAAATAAAAAATTTTATGGTATACTGGTGATCACATCCTTTATAGCCCACTTAAGGACTTCTAGGTGGCTTATATATAATTACTAACTTGGGGGAATTGATTGTTTCTATTTTTCATCGTCCATGCGGCGTGATATTGCATGGGTGCCATTCGTTTGAATGGTAATGTATGGATCGATTGCCTCTACGCTAAGGTAAGTGTGAGTTGTGAGAGCATGACCGTCCAACTGTCGGTCTAGGGGAGAGCTAGTTGTGGTTACTGGAGTATTTACATGTTGCATACATGTATATATGAAGGTACTTAATTGTGGGTACATTTGTCGGGTAGTTTGGATCTCGAAGTATATATATCGGGGGATGTGTATATGGAGAGTATCTTAGTTACTGCTTGTGTAATTAGCATTATATCTTGTTGGGTTGGGCTGCAATGAAGTTTCTGCAGGTACGCTAACAACGCACCGTGTAGATCGACTAGTTACCGCTAATTGAGAGAACGTATGTATGCCACCGTATATTCCGCTAAAACTCAAATTTTACTAGGTTTGTGAGGACGTGGAGACGAGCATGCATCATATTCACTCATGTCATTCAAATTGCATTACCCCTCCCTTATAATTGCTTATCCCAAGTGTAAAGTGCAATCTCTCAACAAAATAATCCTCTCACGTGAATTGCATCCCCTTTTGATACAGATGGCGCTACCAGTGTTTCCCTCTTCGGTAGCACACACTTTCTGGACCAGATTCGGTACTCCCACTTTGCTTTGGAGGGTGCTTTCAGTTCAGATTGGGTACCGGAGGCACCCGATTACACGTGGAGGCAAAGCGGTACCATTGGGAGATGTACCATGGTACGTCGTGACCTTCATCGTGCCGCAAAACCCCACAAGACCATTGTGGCATGGGTGGAGCATCGAGACTGATGGGCAAAGTCCATGGGAAGCCGCTCAGGTTGCTGCCCTGGATGTGCTTGATGGATATAGCACAGAGCTTGAGGATGAGTTAGTGGGTGGACCCGCTTCATCCATTCCCCGAGTATCTCCTATCGAGGCCGAGTGGACTCGGGGCGTTGGTCGCCCTTGGTTCGAGGCCGTGGCGAACGGGCGCAGAGCGACAACGCTGGAATGAGTGCTATGATGGCGATCCTGAAGCTTTGTCGAGTCGAACAAAACACCCTTCGAGTGTGCTTGATGAAGCCAAGCAAGGGCAATGGAAGCTCAAAGACAAGTTCAAAGTTATGCGTGCCCGCAAGTATTGTCGCAAGGCGAATGCTTGTGGGAGAGCTCAACGAGAAGTTGATGAGATTCGTGGGATTGCTAGTTATCGTCTGCAACAGTGGGGTCAAACCGCACGCGAGCGAGACGAGCTTCATGACCAGCTGATGAACCTCACTATTGAGAGAGATGAGGCTGCACAAGAGTTGGATCGTGTGACACGTCACCGGGATGCAGCTTTAGAGTTAGCAGAAGAAAGACGTCGGGGTTGGATTTTGGCCAATCACAACGCCTTTCAGAGGGAGCAAGCACTGCAAGGACAGCTCGAAGAGCTTCAGGTTGAGCACCATCAACTACACAACCGTCTGTTTCCTATTCCTCACCCCATACCAAGGTATCCAAATGTGGGTGGACCTCAAGTGATTGAGGCCGATGAGGAAGAAGAGGACGTGCAGATGGTTGACAATGCAGCTGAACTGGAAGAAGAAGAAGAGGAAGACCCAGAAGAAGTCCAAGGTGTCTCCGATGTGGACAGCGATCACTTCGACACGTAGTTCGTTAGCAGCTCTCGCTAGTATAAGCTTTTGCAGTCATTGATGTAATGGACTTAAGTACGATGACTGATTTGGGATGTACTCTTTTAATTCGAACTCGGCATGTAATGTACTTTAATTGCTCCCTTTGGGACGCGTATCGTATGGTTAAGTTTAAAAACTTGTCATGTTGGAATGCACTGCGTATGGCGCTAGTAATCTACTTGATGATGTGGTGATTGGAGAATGAATTATTGCCTCTGTTATTGTATGAAATTTTCATTCTCGTCAGTAAATTCAGTTTGGCACAATTACATTGTTCCTCTCCAATGTGCTGACATCATCAATAATTACTGGTTGCGCATTGTGCAGATGCCTCGTACTCGTTCCGCCGGTGCGGGTAGTGATGATGATGATGATCTTCCACCGCCACCACCACCCACACCAACGGAATTGATAGCAATGCTTGCGGAAGGACAGCGCACTATGGCTGAGGCCCTCCGTACGATTGCGAATCGGGATGGTCGTGGTCCATGTAACACCCTAGGTGTTTGTCACCAATTAAGCAATGGGTTTGAGCTCAACCATGACATGTTAAGTGGTGATGAAAGTTTCAAGATCAAATCTACAAAATGAGCGACCACTTAAACTTGGACCACGCACCATTGCTTACATGTTGCCCATTCCAAAAAGTATGCTTGAGTAATGTTGGATCTACTTCTTTCATGTGCCCCACATCAATTTCCACCCACATGGATGATTGGAAAAGTTTCGTGAAGTTTGGAATCAAAAAGTTACATGAAATGATAAGTTATAATCTTTCTTGGATTGCTTTATTAAGTGAATGGAATTATAGATCGTCAACCAAACCTTGCTACCCTGCCCAAACGACTCAAATTGAAATCTACAACAAAAGTCATGAAGGGTTCGTGTTGAGCGGAGGACAAGAAAATACCTTCATCGGTCTAAAACTTGGATTTAAGCTTTACCGCGATGCTACTTTGACCTGTGTTGACCAATCACTTATAGTGCTTGCATGGAGTTGCACCTTAAATCAAAGTTGAAGTTTGAGTAGAGTAGAACAAACTTTGTTTAATGGTCAAGAGCTAGATCAGCTTTGAAGCAAGTCAAACCGAGTCCTCAAGTTGGAATCCATGGCTGTTTTGGAGGTCAAAAATTTGGCTAAGTCCTTAATGGACTGAAACTGAGATTTCAGTTTTCGTTTACCCTTCTTTGGAGCCTTGTATCTCTCCAACCATGCCGAATCAGACTTTGACGCCTTAAGAAAAGTTGGAGATGTCGCGTAGATCTACAACTTTTATTAATAGAGTTTTGCTAACTCGTCGTGGTTTAAGAGTTACGGAGGCACGAAGATTGAGATTTTAGGCGTATTTTTGAGGTAGAATTGAAATTTTGAATTTGGTGAACAGTGCCGACACCGTGCTTGAGCTGCAGGCCGCGTGTTGCATTGCTCGCGCCGCGTGGCCTCCGCTGAGCTGCGCCCGTTCGCCAGCTTGCGTGCATAAGTGCAGACCGAGCTCCCCCCCCTCCACTCTTTCCCTCTCCTTCCCCTTCCCTCTCCTGCTCTCTCCAGCCGGCACAATGCCACCATGAGCTCGAGCATGGCCGTCGAGCGGAGCTTCCAGCCCGGCCGTCGCAGCTCCTACAGACGGGCTGCGCCCTTCCTTCGTGGGCGCGAGGCTAGGGCCAGCCGCACCTCCTCTCCTCCTCCCCAGCTCCTTTCCCCCGAGCGCCTCTCGCCGTCGTGTGGCCTCGCGCCATGAAGCTCATTGTCGCGGTCGCCGCCGCTGCTCACGCTGCTAGCAAGCCACAGCCACCCCAGTGCCAAGCGGCGGTCGTTAGGAGGCGCGCGCCGAGCCGGGACAGCCGGAGCCAGCTTTGGTCATCGCTTCGCCACCGTCGTGCCTCTCCCTGCCAGTGCCGCTCCACCGCCGAGCCGCGGGCTCGCGTGGCCGGGTCAACTTCGGGCCGCCTCGGGCCGCTGCCGAGCTGTCCCCTGGGTGCGCATACGACTCCCTGATGCTCCACCACCACTCCACCGCCACCAAAAGCCTCCTCCGGCCGGATTCGACGAAGTCCAGTGCATCCTCTGCTCCAAATCCCGTCAGGGACCTCGTCTTAAAATTCGACTAAAGGGAAGGGCCTAAATGCGATGTCATTGACTCAAGTGAATAGTGCCTCGAGGGACTTATTTGTTGTAAATCGGGTAAAACTTTGAAACTTCATAGTAAATCATAGGAAATTCGTAAATTAGCAAATGAGGACTTTTTGGAATCCTTGTGAAATTCTATATGCACTAGATCTATAATATGTCAGGTTTTAGTTTAAAGTTGTAGCTGTAAAAATGGATTTGTGCAGTTAGGGTTTGAATGCTAGTCTTATTTGTTTTTTTTTATAACTGCAGTTATTGTGCTCAAATAATTGTGAAATTTTTGTGGAGTGCTACTAAGATGATTGTTGTTGTCTGGTAAAAATTTCATGAGTTTAGGATTTATAGTTTAAGAGTTATAAAAATAACAAATGCCCTGTTCTGAATTGCTCCTATTCTGAACAGTTCTGCATGTTTGAATTAATTGGCTCAGTTAAGTTATGAATCATGATTTGATGACAATACATGAGTTGTAGTACTTTTCTTAAGCTTTCCAAAAAGTTAAATATCATGATTTTTGGCTAAGTAGATCTTGAGTTATACTTGCTTAAATCTCTGTGGCTGTTTCTGCCCAAAACCAGAGAGGGTTTCCTTGTTCTTACTGTGGGGCCTTTTTACTAGTAGAATTAGCTTTAGGTGTCTATAACAAAGTTGTTTAGAATTTGACAAGCTTTCTAAAAAGTCTAGAACCACATTTATTGGACATATATAACTCCATTTATAGCTGTTTAAAGTGGCATGTCAGTTTCTGTCTATGTTTTGGACAGAGATGCAATTATTGGATTAATTGACCCTTCTAGCTGTAGAATCATCTTAATATGAGAATAAGAAAGTTGTAGGTAACTTCCTAAGGTTTTGAAAAAGTTATGGTTCATGTATGTTGGAGGTCTAGAACTCCAGTTATGCTCCTCTGAAGATGCTATCAATTCCCTATACCACTGCTGTTGGGCTGGAATTGTAGTTTTGCTTGTGCAATTATTTTTGTGGTGTAAATGATGTTTGCTATGGTTGTAGTGAATACAAAAGTTGTAGAAAATTTCATGATCTTGCTTGAGTTCGAATTGTAAGGTCATAGGCCAGATAGTGTAGGAGTTACATGACTTTTAAGTCTTCTATCAGGTTTTGATTTTATTCTGAGAAGATCTGAATGATGCTAGTGTTGGATCTAGTTAGGATTTGAATGAGTTTTTGGTGATAATAACAAAGTTGTAGATAATTCATGTATCTAGCTCCTGTTAAAATTTGGTGGTATTTGGCTTTGTGGTTTGTGAGTTATGCCTGTTTAAAGTTGGGTTTCAGAAATGGCTGCTCTCTATTTTGTTTAGACCAGTTTCTATAAATAGGTATATTTGACTTAGTTAACTTGAGAATCATGCTAATATGATTAAATATGAATTGTCAAAAATTTCATAAGCTTTCCAGAATGTCTTCTTGCAAGTCATTTGGATTTGTGTAACTCCAGTTATAGCTAAATCTTGTAGCTGCTGTTTGCATGTCCAGAAATTAACAGATTCCAATTATAGTTGTTTGCTTGTATATTGCTAAGTGTGGCTCATACCTTTGATGATGGTTGAGTTAGAATACCTGAAATATGGGGAAACTTGTGTCATGCTTGGTGTTGTCATCTTCCTTGCTATCGTGGCATTATAAATTGTGCGATATTTAAAGTAAGCAATGTGAAGTGCTTATGCATGTTAACGTAACCTTGTGCTTGTCTTACTTACTGCATGCGCTGCATTATCTATTGCACTTCCATGTATTCATACACCTGCATCTTGCATCTCATTTAGGTACGCTAGATAAACCACGTGAAGGAGGTGATGTGGAGTTAAACCCGAAGACGGTGTTTGGTGGATCTATCCCGAAGATGGAAGGACTAAGCAAGTGCTAGGACCGGAGATGTCACCAAGTCGGTGCAAGCTAACTGAACTGACTTGTGTCGGATCCCAGGCAAGCCCCGGAGCATTATAAGTCTCCCAGTAATTTACAAATGTTTACTTACGTACTTATGATTGATGCATTAGGTTATAAGAGTTGAATGGAACCACTTGATGCATATAAATTTCTTGTCCAGATATTACACCTTTAACCGGTATAGGTCCGAGGATCGAATATATGCTTAGCCATGCTTAGACCGGTAGAAGTCGGGTGATATCCTCGTCACCGCGAGATATAGGTGGATACCGAGCACGGTTGGCTATATTTGCTATCGTGGAACAGAACCATGGGGTAAAAGAAAATCGAGGCCAGCGGAGTCTATGCGTAGGATAACTCATGTGATTCCGTCTGCGCCGATCAAGGACCGTACTGTTGTTGGAACTTCTCGACAAGATTGAACGCATGCCTATCACTTAGCTGGCGGATAACTCGTTCCGACCGCTGAAGCCGAGTAGCTCAACTCAGGCCGGGACCCGCTTTGTTGTGCGCTCCTCATGGAGGGCGATCGATCGAGCCCAAGGGCGAGGCTAGGCCCGAACGTCCCGGCATCTGGTGTCCTAGATTGTGCGGCGCAATGACGGACCCGCCAATGTGTACCGAGTTGTACCAAAGGTGACCTAAGGCTATCGTGGGTGGTAGACCTGGTTTGTGTTAGGAATAAATTCTCACCGGTTGAAATCGATTCAATCGCCGCCTCTCCCGGATAGTGAGAAACTTGGCTAGCTCCAACATCGTAGTAACTGTGTTATGGAATATGATGGTTCAAGGAATTTGGAATTTCAATACCGCTATGGTTACTATTGTATGCTCTAAAAGATATACCACATGTTTGGCACAGGATAGTTGCTAATCTAGAGATGAATAGTTCTAATTAACTTGATGACGTAATTATAATTGTATAATTGAGTTAACCGCTTTTTATGCAAACTGTTGTCAAGCTACCTCCACTTATAAAGCCTTGCATACTCCTTGGAGTCAATTTTATTTCTGTTATGACGGGTAAGTCTAGCTGAGTACATTCGAGTACTCTCAGTGGTTTATCCCACCATGTTGCGGTGAGGTTTCGCCTGTTGAAGATGGTGGCTAACCACCGGGGCTCGGTGACTCTATATTTATTCTCATCTATATGCTTTTATCTAAGGATGTCACTTATGCTAGCAATGTATTTGGAACTCATATTAATAAAATCCTTCAAAGCAATGTTGTTTTCACTAATCGGTTTTGAAATCCAAACTTGTATTATTATTTACTTAACCTATTTGTAATATTATTTCACGCGCAACTTTGTGTGTATGTGATGTGTATTTGCTTAATCACGCGATCTTGGTTGTGATGTTGATTTACCGAGGTCCTGCGTGACACTCGGCGGACTACCGGGTTTATATAAGTGAGAGTATGCGTGTGTCAACGTGTTAAGCGGGGACAGCCGTACTTGATCTTGTATAAATTGGGCGGTTCATCACAATTGTATCAGTATCGAGCGAGATTAAGCATAATACTGTCATGTACATAGTTTTAAAAGCCAAGTTTTGGTTTTAAAAAGCCTATTTTAACTAAAACTTTAGCTACAGGCAAATTTGTCAAAACTTATTTGCAAAACTATGCTAGCGACATCCTCCTTTATGCCCAGTTAAGGACTATTAGGTGGCTATCTAAGTACTAACTGTGGGGGTTTACTTCTTGCAATTTTTACTTTCGTCGTCCATACATACGGCTATGCTATTGTATGGATGTCGCTTCACTTGAATGGTAATGTATGGATCAATTGCCTCTACGCCCAGGTAAGTGTGAGTTGTGAGAGCATGACCGTCCAACTATCGGTCTAGGGGAGAGTTAGCTATGGTTACTAGAATATTTACATGTTACACACATGTATCTATGAAGGTACTTAATTGTGGGTATATCTGTAGGGTAGCTATGGATACCGAAGTATATATATCTGGGGATGTATATATGGAGAGTATCTTAGTTTACTATTTTCATTGTGTGCTTATTTATCTCTTGTGGGAATGGGCTGCAATGAATTTGCCTGCAGGTACACTAACCACGAATGCGTAGATTGAATGTAGCTGACGACTAGCTATATATAGAGAGAGTACGTGTTATGCCACCGACATAGAACGTGATTGCCGCCTTAGGCTCGCAATTTTGTGAGGACGAATAGGACAAGCGTGCATCATAATTGTGATTGTGCATAAATATGCTTCCTTCACCTTGTTCTAATATTAAGTAACTTGTGATCCATGTGTGGTTGCTATCTTCCTTGTGTGAAGCTAGACAAAATGCCTTGTTCCATGCCGCTTGAATAACTGTGCTTGAAGATAGTGTGTGATTAGCTTCGCCTTATCTGTTTGTTTCTAAAGGAAATAGATGACAAGTTAATAGTTAGCAAAAGGTTTACCCCTTTGACAACTAAATTGCTAAATGTAAGTAAAACTTGTTTTGTAGAGATATCCACCTACTCAGTAAAAAGGAAATAAAAGATAACAATACTTTACCACCATATTTTGCATGATATGTGTAGCGGTGTTGTTGTAGGTGACTACTTGTTAGGTGTGAGCTTTGTGCTTAGTAATAGTCGCTTAAGCTAATTAGATTGAGTATTTCGAAATGCTTGCTTAAGACCATGATGTAGGTGTGGATGCTCGTTATTTAGGTAGTGCCGTAGTTGTCCCTATTTTGTCCTCGGTAAGCATACGAGTGTTGAAGAGCGCTATCCTAGAATAGCGTCCAAGTTTTGATAATATCATGGTTGTCGTCTTTAATTAAGTTCTCTCTTAGGATCCTGAGCCTGTACACGTGGTTGCTAGCCTTTGAACGTTGCGCTACGAAGATCTTTATCCATGCCCTTGCTTGACCTTAGGCCCAAGCTTAGCTCTCTTCCTTGCTTGCATGTGTCGTGGTTGTCCCACTCTTGTGTGGAAGGACCTTGCTCCGAAATCCTTGTCGGACTTCATTGCTCCCTCTCCTACTGATGATCTGGTACAACGCTAATTGCTATCTGCCCTGGCTTTGGAACCTTATCCTTGCAGATCCTGTCATTGCTTTATCAACTGAATCCCTAGTCAGTGCAATGGCTCTACCCTTGAATCTCGTTTGTTTTGTCTCCAACCCTTTCAAATCTCTGAATATTTATTAGTCTTGATCTCATGTTGCTGCTCAGCAAGACCAAATCTCAGGTTAATCATTATCTGGTGATCACCTTGGTGGACACAAGGCGTATATGGAAATTCAGCAAGAGTCTCCTACTTAGTTGCCTTCGGCAATTAGGCTATGCTCTCTCGCGCTGTGTTTTAAATCTTCGGACCCCCTGCTTGTTGACTCCTAACCTTGTAACTACCTTTGTTGCTATTCTTCCTTCGCATAGTGCTTGCTCCTATGTAACCCAATTTGTGCCATGTGAGATTTCTTGTGGGTTGTATGTTCAGTAATGGTGCCACGATTAGCGATCTACGGTGCCGCGACAAAACCGAGAGCCTCCTGTGGGTGCACACACAAGGCTGTGCTGCTCGGCACGCGCTGGTATCGAGGTTCCTAGTCATGATCCATTACAGAACTGCACCGATGTGTTATTTTCACGTGAGCTCTTCCTTGGTTATCTCTCCTTATCGTGTCAGAAGATCTGTATGTCGAATTAGATGCAATAGGACTTCCTTCTAGAGTCATCCAACGGTTAACCTTTGAAGAACAGGTCACTAACAGGAACATAAACAGACTACAAGAGGTGGTAGACAAGTGACTCTACTCAACGTGACTGTCCCAATAATGACGTCGGTCATCTAGTGAGCAACTTATGTCATTCTCGTTGGATTGGAAGAGGAGGCTTCAATGTCCAATGTAGTTCAACAAAGCTAGTTTTGCTATAGTGTTAGTCAAATCAACTTACTGCGCCACTGCACTATAAAGTCAAATTGTACTCAACCTGCTTGGTAGTGAACTAGTCCCTAGTTTTGTGATTACTTGCAACTTGTGTTGTCCTCCAAGCCTCTCTAACATCCTTCTACATCAATGGTTCTCCAATGCTGACATGCCTTTGGTACCTTATATGTGTTTTTACCCAAGAGGTTGCATCAGATTCAACCCAGATCACTGTTGCAACTTGGATCCAAAGGCTCCCTAAGGAATGATCATTGAGAACGTTGAGCCGACAGAGTCAGCTATTACGTTTACCACTCACACGGCAGACTCAGACCATACAATATTGTTATCAGAGAAAGAGAACTGCACACATGGAACCATTGCAACGAGTATCCTTCAGGAGATTATGATCTAGTGCAAAGTCCATATGGTCTGTGCTATATCCACTAGGGAAGTAGATGTCACAAGTATTTAGTCTACGCTGGTATCACTCTTCGTACATCGAGGACGAAGTATATAGGACAGTGCTATCTTGGATTCCTCCCAATGTAAAAATGCTTTATGGACGCCAATGAAGAAAATTCTTCAGACAGCAGCTTACGATGAAGAGCAAGTATCAAAAAGTGTCTTGACCCAATTAGCCTCTCTGATACTCCAAAGTTAAGTAGCCTAAGGCTATCACTGATATTGGAAAATGAAGGACATGCTTCTCTTCCCTTAAAGGTCTTTCGCATCGAATCTCGGGGCGCGATTCCTTTAAGGGGGGAGGGCTGTAACACCCTAGGTGTTTGTCACCAATTAAGCAATGGGTTTGAGCTCAACCATGACATGTTAAGTGGTGATGAAAGTTTCAAGATCAAATCTACAAAATGAGCGACCACTTAAACTTGGACCACGCACCATTGCTTACATGTTGCCCATTCCAAAAAGTATGCTTGAGTAATGTTGGATCTACTTCTTTCATGTGCCCCACATCAATTTCCACCCACATGGATGATTGGAAAAGTTTCGTGAAGTTTGGAATCAAAAAGTTACATGAAATGATAAGTTATAATCTTTCTTGGATTGCTTTATTAAGTGAATGGAATTATAGATCGTCAACCAAACCTTGCTACCCTGCCCAAACGACTCAAATTGAAATCTACAACAAAAGTCATGAAGGGTTCGTGTTGAGCGGAGGACAAGAAAATACCTTCATCGGTCTAAAACTTGGATTTAAGCTTTACCGCGATGCTACTTTGACCTGTGTTGACCAATCACTTATAGTGCTTGCATGGAGTTGCACCTTAAATCAAAGTTGAAGTTTGAGTAGAGTAGAACAAACTTTGTTTAATGGTCAAGAGCTAGATCAGCTTTGAAGCAAGTCAAACCGAGTCCTCAAGTTGGAATCCATGGCTGTTTTGGAGGTCAAAAATTTGGCTAAGTCCTTAATGGACTGAAACTGAGATTTCAGTTTTCGTTTACCCTTCTTTGGAGCCTTGTATCTCTCCAACCATGCCGAATCAGACTTTGACGCCTTAAGAAAAGTTGGAGATGTCGCGTAGATCTACAACTTTTATTAATAGAGTTTTGCTAACTCGTCGTGGTTTAAGAGTTACGGAGGCACGAAGATTGAGATTTCAGGCGTATTTTTGAGGTAGAATTGAAATTTTGAATTTGGTGAACAGTGCCGACACCGTGCTTGAGCTGCAGGCCGCGTGTTGCATTGCTCGCGCCGCGTGGCCTCCGCTGAGCTGCGCCCGTTCGCCAGCTTGCGTGCATAAGTGCAGACCGAGCTCCCCTGCCCTCTCCACTCTTTCCCTCTCCCTTCCCCTTCCCTCTCCTGCTCTCTCCAGCCGGCACAATGCCACCGCGAGCTCGAGCATGGCCGTCGAGCGGAGCTTCCAGCCGGCCGTCGCAGCTCCTACAGACGGGCTGCGCCCTTCCTTCGTGGGCGCGAGGCTAGGGCCAGCCGCACCTCCTCTCCTCCTCCCCAGCTCCTTTCCCGAGCGCCCTCTCGCCGTCGTGGCCTCGCCGCGGAAGCTGCTGTCGCCGGTGCCGCCTGCTCACGCGGCTAGCAAGCCACAGGCCACCCCAGGCCAAGCGGCGGTCGTTAGGAGGCGCGCCGGGAGCCGGGACAGCCGGAGCCAGCTTTGGTCATCGCTTCGCCACCGTCGTGCCCTCCCCTGCCGTGCCGCTCCACCGCCGAGCCGCGGGCTCGCGTGGCCGGGTCAACTCGGGCCGCCTCGGGCCGTGCCGAGCTGTCCCCTGGGTGCGCACGACTCCCCTGATGCTCCACCACCACTCCACCGCCGCCGAAAAGCCTCCTCCGGCCGGATTCGACGAAGTCCAGTGCATCCTCTGCTCCAAATCCCGTCAGGGACCTCGTCTTAAAATTCGACTAAAGGGAAGGGCCTAAATGCGATGTCATTGACTCAAGTGAATAGTGCCTCGAGGGACTTATTTGTTGTAAATCGGGTAAAACTTTGAAACTTCATAGTAAATCATAGGAAATTCGTAAATTAGCAAATGAGGACTTTTTGGAATCCTTGTGAAATTCTCTATGCACTAGATCTATAATATGTCAGGTTTTAGTTTAAAGTTGTAGCTGTAAAAATGGATTTGTGCAGTTAGGGTTTGAATGCTAGTCTTATTTGTTTTTTTTATAACTGCAGTTATTGTGCTCAAATAATTGTGAAATTTTTGTGGAGTGCTACTAAGATGATTGTTGTTGTCTGGTAAAAATTTCATGAGTTTAGGATTTATAGTTTAAGAGTTATAAAAATAACAAATGCCCTGTTCTGAATTGCTCCTATTCTGAACAGTTCTGCATGTTTGAATTAATTGGCTCAGTTAAGTTATGAATCATGATTTGATGACAATACATGAGTTGTAGTACTTTTCTTAAGCTTTCCAAAAAGTTAAATATCATGATTTTTGGCTAAGTAGATCTTGAGTTATACTTGCTTAAATCTCTGTGGCTGTTTCTGCCCAAAACCAGAGAGGGTTTCCTTGTTCTTACTGTGGGGCCTTTTTACTAGTAGAATTAGCTTTAGGTGTCTATAACAAAGTTGTTTAGAATTTGACAAGCTTTCTAAAAAGTCTAGAACCACATTTATTGGACATATATAACTCCATTTATAGCTGTTTAAAGTGGCATGTCAGTTTCTGTCTATGTTTTGGACAGAGATGCAATTATTGGATTAATTGACCCTTCTAGCTGTATAATCATCTTAATATGAGAATAAGAAAGTTGTAGGTAACTTCCTAAGGTTTTCAAAAAGTTATGGTTCATGTATGTTGGAGGTCTAGAACTCCAGTTATGCTCCTCTGAAGATGCTATCAATTCCCTATACCACTGCTGTTGGGCTGGAATTGTAGTTTTGCTTGTGCAATTATTTTTGTGGTGTAAATGATGTTTGCTATGGTTGTAGTGAATACAAAGTTGTAGAAAATTTCATGATCTTGCTTGAGTTCGAATTGTAAGGTCATAGGCCAGATAGTGTAGGAGTTACATGACTTTTAAGTCTTCTATCAGGTTTTGATTTTATTCTGAGAAGATCTGAATGATGCTAGTGTTTGATCTAGTTAGGATTTGAATGAGTTTTTGGTGATAATAACAAAGTTGTAGATAATTCATGTATCTAGCTCCTGTTAAAATTTGGTGGTATTTGGCTTTGTGGTTTGTGAGTTATGCCTGTTTAAAGTTGGGTTTCAGAAATGGCTGCTCTCTATTTTGTTTAGACCAGTTTCTATAAATAGGTATATTTGACTTAGTTAACTTGAGAATCATGCTAATATGATTAAATATGAATTGTCAAAATTTCATAAGCTTTCCAGAATGTCTTCTTGCAAGTCATTTGGATTTGTGTAACTCAGTTATAGCTAAATCTTGTAGCTGCTGTTTGCATGTCCAGAAATTAACAGATTCCAATTATAGTTGTTTGCTTGTATATTGCTAAGTGTGGCTCATACCTTTGATGATGGTTGAGTTAGAATACCTGAAATATGGGGAAACTTGTGTCATGCTTGGTGTTGTCATCTTCCTTGCTATCGTGGCATTATAAATTGTGCGATATTTAAAGTAAGCAATGTGAAGTGCTTATGCATGTTAACGTAACCTTGTGCTTGTCTTACTTACTGCATGCGCTGCATTATCTATTGCACTTCCATGTATTCATACACCTGCATCTTGCATCTCATTTAGGTACGCTAGATAAACCACGTGAAGGAGGTGATGTGGAGTTAAACCCGAAGACGGTGTTTGGTGGATCTATCCCGAAGATGGAAGGACTAAGCAAGTGCTAGGACCGGAGATGTCACCAAGTCGGTGCAAGCTAACTGAACTGACTTGTGTCGGATCCCAGGCAAGCCCCGGAGCATTATAAGTCTCCCAGTAATTTACAAATGTTTACTTACGTACTTATGATTGATGCATTAGGTTATAAGAGTTGAATGGAACCACTTGATGCATATAAATTTCTTGTCCGGATATTACACCTTTAACCGGTATAGGTCCGAGGATCGAATATATGCTTAGCCATGCTTAGACCGGTAGAAGTCGGGTGATATCCTGTCACCGCGAGATATAGGTGGATACCGAGCACGGTTGGCTATATTTGCTATCGTGGAACAGAACCATGGGGTAAAAAGAAAATCGAGGCCAAAGCGGAGTCTATGCGTAGGATAACTCATGTGATTCCGTCTCATGCCGATCAAGGACCGTACTGTTGTTGGAACTTCGACAAGATTGAACGCATGCCTATCACTTAGCTGGCCGGATAACTCTTAACCGACCATGGGGCCGAGTAGCTCAACTCAGGCCGGGACCCGTTTTGTTGTGCGCTCCTTGCGGAGGGCGATCGACCGAGCCCAAGGGCGTGCTAGGCTGAGAACGCCCCGGCATCTGGTGTCCTAGATTGTGCGGCGCAATGCGGACCCATGAAATGTGTACCGAGTTGTACCAAAAAGGTGACCTAAGGCTATCGTGGTGGTAGACTGGGTTTGTGTTAGGAATAAATTCCCACTGGTTGAAATCGATTCAATCGCCGCCTCTCCGGATAGTGAAACTTGGCTAGCTCCAACATCGTAGTAACTGTGTTATGGAATATGATGGTTCAAGGAATTTGGAATTTCAATACCGCTATATGTTTACTATTGTATGCTCTAAAAGATATACCACATGTTTGGCACAGGATAGTTGCTAATCTAGAGATGAATAGTTCTAATTAACTTGATGACGTAATTATAATTGTATAATTGAGTTAACCGCTTTTATGCAAACTGTTGTCAAGCTACCTCCACTTATAAAGCCTTGCATACTCCTTGGAGTCAATTTTATTTCTGTTATGACGGTAAGTCTAGTGAGTACATTCGAGTACTCGGGTTTATCCCACCATGTTGCGGTGAGGTTTCGACTGTGTTGAAGATGGTGGCTAACACCGATGGGCTCGGTGACTCTATATTTATTCTCATCTATATGCTTTTATCTGAGGATGTCACTTATGCTAGCAATGTATTTGGAACTCATATTAATAAAATCCTTCGAAAGCAATGTTGTTTTCACTAATCGGTTTTGAAATCCAAACTTGTATTATTATTTACGAACCTATTTGTAATATTATTTCCGCTGCAACTCTGTGTATGTGATGTGTATTTGCTTAATCACGCGATCTTGGTTGTGATGTTGATTTACCGAGGTCCTGCGTGACACTCGGTGGACTACCGGGTTTATATAAGTGAGAGTATGCGTGTGTCAACGTGTTAAGCGGGGACAGCCGTACTTGATCTTGTATAAATTGGGCGGTTCTGTCACAATCCACGCCAAGGACCGGAACCAAATCAGTACAGTGATTTCAAGGATTTCCTTGACACAAAACCCCCGATCTTCAAGGAGGCTGAGGAGCCTCTACAAGCTGATGAGTGGTTGAATACTCTCGAGCAGAAGTTTCGTCTGCTCCGCTTGACTGAGGTGCTGAAGACTGAGTACGCATCTCACCAACTGCATGGGCCAGCTGGCATTTGGTGGAGTCATCATCGGTCCACTATGCCCGCTAATGCCCAAATCACCTGGGATCAGTTCAAGTCTGCTTTCAGGGGAAATTACATTCCTCCTGGTCTTATGGCGATCAAACATACAGAGTTCATGAAGCTAACTCAGGGAAACAAGAGCCTGAACGAATACCTGCAAGCTTTCAACAACCTTGCAAGGTATGCTACCGAGTTTGTGGACACAGATGCCAAGAAGATTGCAAGCTTCAAGCGGGGACTTAGCCCCAAACTGATGAAGACCATGGGAAATTGCAAGTGCGCTCATTTTAATGAGTTTGTGAGCGATGCTTTATCGCAAGAGAACAACAATGCTGTGTATGCTGCTTCAAAAAGTCGTAAGAGGGCCTATGAGGCGGGTGCCTCACAATCTAAGGCTCCCGTCGCACAAAGGGCTCCATTCCGTCCTCCAGCATCAGCCGCCAAGTTTCGCCCCCCGCAGAAGAAGAATCCCGCCAAGACTGGGTTTCGCAAGGCATTTACAGTTGCTCTTCCCAAGGGCACTACCAGTCAGGGCAGTTCCAGGGCTCCTCCAAGCAACATGCCATGCTGGAACTACAACAAGACAGGCCACTGGGCAAGGGAATGCCCCTACCCTAAGAAGAATAACTACCCAGGTGGTCGTCAGGGACAGGTGAACCACACTAATATTACTGAGATTCCTTCAGGAGAGGTAGTGACTGCTGGTAAGTTTCTGATTGATCAACACCCCGCAGTTGTACTATTTGATTCAGGTGCTTCGCATTCCTTTATTAGTCCAGCATTTGCATCGAAGTTTATGCAGAAAACATATACTGTTGAGGGTGAGGGTTATTGTATTAGGGCTGCCAGTGGTGTTATCCCAACCAAGCTGGTAGTTGGGAAAGTACAATTTGAGATAGAGGGTCGAAGTTATCAGGTTGATCTGGTAGTTTTACCGGGGCTGGGTATTGATGTGATATTGGGAATGAATTGGATGAGCAGACACGGGGTGCTTATTGATACATCGACTAGAGTAGTTATGCTCAGAGATCCCAGTAATCAGGAAGGTTTTCTAGTGCAACTACCAAGGGACCTCAATCTTTCTTGTGCAGCTAATGCGGTGCAAGCAAAGGCTATTGCAGATATCCCTGTAGTGTGTGACTTTCCGGATGTTTTTCCTGATGAATTGCCTGGATTACCCCCGGATCGAGAAGTAGAATTCAAGATAGAGTTGCTTCCTGGTACAGCTCCCATCTCTAGAAGGCCATATAGAATGCCTCCCAATGAACTAGCTGAACTTAAGACCCAGTTGAATGAACTGCTAAAGAAAGGCCTTATCCGCCCTAGTTCATCTCCGTGGGGTTGCCCAGCCATCTTTGTGAAGAAGAAGGATCAATCTCTACGCATGTGTGTAGATTACAGACCCTTGAATGCAGTTACAATCAAGAATAAGTACCCTCTGCCACGCATAGATATCTTATTTGATCAGTTGTCTAAGGCAAAAGTCTTTTCCAAGATTGACTTGAGATCTGGGTATCATCAAATCAAAATTCGGCCTGAGGATGTCCCAAAAACCGCATTCTCTACAAGATATGGTCTATATGAGTACCTGGTTATGTCTTTTGGATTGACCAATGCCCCCGCACATTTTATGTATCTGATGAATTCAGTGTTTATGCCCGAGTTGGACAAATTTGTGGTGGTATTTATAGATGATATCCTGGTCTATTCTGAGAATGAAGAAGATCACGTTGAACATTTGCGGGTGGTTCTCACTAGATTGCGAGAACACCAGCTGTATGCAAAGTTCAGCAAATGTGAATTTTGGCTTCGCGAGGTACCTTTTCTTGGACACGTGTTGTCCGAGGGTGGAATTATGGTTGATCCCACCAAGGTGCAAGAAGTATTGAACTGGAAGGCTCCCATCTCGGTGCACGAGGTTCGGAGTTTTCTGGGGTTGGCTGGCTATTATCGTCGCTTCATCCCGGATTTCTCTAAAATAGCCAAGCCTATGACTCGATTGCTGCAAAAAGACATGAAGTTTGTCTGGACTCCTGAGTGTGATGCGGCTTTCCATACCCTGCGAACTCTTCTAACATCGGCTCCGGTTTTGGCGCAACCGGATATCGAGAAACCTTTTGATGTGTTCTGTGATGCATCAGGTATTGGATTAGGAGGTGTTCTTATGCAAGAGGGTAGAGTCATTGCTTATACCTCCCGCCAACTTCAGAAACATGAAGTAAATTATCCAACGCATGACTTAGAACTCGCTGCAGTTGTTCATGCTCTGAAGGCCTGGAGACATTATTTACTTGGCAATGTGTGCAACATCTACACTGATCATAAAAGTCTCAAGTACATCTTCACTCAACCAGAGTTAAATATGCGTCAGAGAAGATGGCTCGAGTTGATCAAAGATTATAACCTTCAAGTGCACTATCACCCTGGCAAGGCAAACGTCGTCGCGGATGCCTTAAGCAGAAAGTCTCATTGCCACTCTTTGATTGAGAGTGATGCCCATTTGTCAAAACTCCTTCATCCTGCCGTCCTTCACAACATCACTGTCAGTTGTACTCTACAGAGTCGAATTATCGAGCTACAGAAGACGGATGCAGGTGTGTTTCACATCAAGCGCAAGATGAAAGAGCAAGAAACCAAACATTTTCGAATTGATGAGGAAGGCGTGTTATGGTTCAAGGATAGGTTGGTAGTTCCGAAGGATAGAGAGCTTAGAAATCAAATCATATCCGAAGCCCATTCCTCTAAACTATCTATTCATCCTGGTAGTAGTAAAATGTATCATGATTTAAAGCCTCGATTTTGGTGGACCAAAATGAAGAAAGAGATCGCCGCTTATGTGGCTAGGTGTGACACTTGTTGTCGAGTCAAGGCAGTACACATGAAAGCTGGATTACTTCAGCCACTATCTATTCCAGGTTGGAAATGGGAAGAGATAAGTATGGATTTTATAGTTGGACTCCCCACTACTCAAAGGAATTTTAACTCAATTTGGGTAGTTGTGGACCGACTGACCAAGTCGGCACACTTTATTCCGGTCCGTATAGACTTTCGTCCAACCGACTATGCGGAGTTGTACTTCAACCAGATAGTCCGACTTCATGGGATCCCTCGTACTATTGTCTCAGATAGAGGACCACAGTTCACTGCTCGCTTTTGGGAGCACTTACACGGATTATTAGGGACTAAACTCGTAAGAAGTTCTGCCTATCATCCACAAACCAATGGGCAAACTGAGCGAGTGAATCAAATCTTAGAAGATATGTTGAGAGCTTGTGTCATATCGGCTAAGGGCTCATGGGAAAAATGGTTACCCCTAGCTGAATTCTCGTACAATAATAGTTATCAAGAGAGCATAAAGATGGCACCTTTTGAAGCTTTGTATGGCCGGAAGTGTAGAACCCCGTTGAACTAGGTAGAAGCCGGTGAAAGGAGATATTATGGAATTGATTTTGTTCAAGAAGCCGAAGAACAAGTCCGTACTATCCAAACTCACATGGCCGCAGCACAAGCTAGGCAGAAAAGTTATGCTGATCGACGTAGAAAACCTATTGAGTTCGAAGTTGGAGACTTCGTTTATCTGAAAGTCTCACCTATGAAGAGTGTCCAACGCTTTGGTGTGAAGCGAAAGCTTGCGCCGAGATATGTTGGTCCGTTTGAAATCATTGGACAAAGTGGTAAAGTGGCGTACAAGATTCAATTACCTCCGGAGATGAGTGCTATCTTCAATGTCTTTCATGTATCCCAATTGAAGAAATGTCTTCGCGTCCCTGAAGAGAGAGTTCCATTGGGGGATATCGAGTTAAAATCTGATTTGACCTTTGAAGAAAAGCCGGTTCGAGTGATTGACACTCGTGAGCGAGTGACTCGGAGTCGGGTGGTCAAGTTCTACAAAGTCATGTGGAGTAATCAGGGTAGTGAACGCGATGCAACATGGGAAAGGGAAGACTATTTAAGGGATGGTTATAAGGAATTCTATCAACAATGGTACGCTTTTCAAATCTCGGGACGAGATTTTTATAAGGGGGGAGGGCTGTAACACCCCAGGTGTTTGGCTTCCACATTTGCACTGCATTTCATGAACATGAGCATCATGCATCCCTTTGTGAACTTATAGCACATGAAACATAAATTCGAAACATTGCAACGTGTTGTATATTTCATATGTGTTGTTCTTTATGAAATGTAAGGTGTGCAACACTTAAGTGCAACATGTGCCACTCACTTAGTGAAACAAGATTAGTTAATACGATGCAACCAGATCATGAAATATGTGAAACATGACTATGAAACATTTGCAACATTTCTTGTGTTTTTCATCGTTTCAGTGTATACCTTGATTGATTCTTGTGTGACCAATGCATGGTGTGGCTAGAAATGCTTGTAAGTAACTTAGTTACACTTAGAATGTCATTAGGAACAATGTTCATGTTGATCATTTTGCCTAATTAGGTTTTCAAGTCATAGTTGACCAATTTGGACCCCTAAAGCTCCTGTGTTTGACTGTTTAAAAAGTGTAGCTTAGGATGTTTGCATGTCTGAGCAACCTAAAGCAAAGTTGTAGAGGATTATATGTGGAACAAAAGTTATTTTGTGACCAACTCGTGAAAATGTGCACAACATGCCCAAAAAGGTCCCACAAGTCAGCTTTGAAGGTGGATTCAACACTTGAAATTATTTCTAAGTTCTAAGTGCAATTTCAGTTTCATGTACCCTAGTTTAGAGCTCTGTAGTTCGCAAACAAAGCCAAATCAGCTCGAGCTCCAATTGTAAGAATTATAGTTCTCATGTAGACGTTCAACTTTGTTAATTACCTCTTGAGCTAGATCATCACGGTTTAGGAGATAATCATCGTTGAAATTCGCCTGTCAGTCGGGACTGTCGAAACTGAAATGGAATTTCAGAAGCTACAGTGCCGACCGGCAGCAGGCCGTTGCCGCCGCGTGGCCGCCACGCGCCGTGGCCGACCTGACGCCGCTGCCCGGTGTCCTCCTCTTGAAGCCGCGTCCTTCTGCCCTCCCTGCTCACTCTCATTCACCCTCCTTGCCTCCTCTGTTCGTCTGAAGCGCAACAGCGGAGCCACCGCTCCACCATTGCCGCCGAGAGCAAGCGCCGTCGCCCAGCGCGCTCGCCGCCGCGTCTCACCTCGCTCCGTCTCGCCCACCGCTTCCTCGACATCTACTCTACCTCCTCCACCTATTAGCCGCGCCGTTTGGGTCTCGGTAAGGGCGCAGTGCCGTTTTCCACCACCGCCGCCATGACAGCGTCCTCGCCGGAGCTGAGGCCGCCGTGGTCGGGCTAGCTAGGAGCCATTTCATTCTCGATAGTGCTTCCTTGAGTTTCCCCGCGTGTCCGTGGAGCTCGTACCGAGCTCTGTGAAGCCAGCCGTGGCTTGCCGTCACCGGCAGCTCTCGCCGGAGCCTTGCCGTGCCGCCATCACCGGCGGCAAGCTCTTTACGCTAGGTCATAGCACTAGCTAGTAGCACCAATCGAACCCCCTTGGCACGGAGGTCACGCCGGTGTCCTTGATTTCGCCGGAGGAGCCGCCGCCGGCGAGCTTCGCCGTGTGCCGCGCCGTCGAAGCGCCTCCTCTGCTTTTGGCTCACTGACGGGTGGGGTCGGCTGACATCGGGTCCCGCGTGTCAGTGGCTGAGCAGTCTTAGGGCTAGTTCAAATTTTCAGTTTTGAATGCTGATTTGTGATTTTTGTAACTCCTAATTGGTAGATCCAAATTGAGTGATTCCAATTTTGTTAGACTCACAGTTAGGTCTAGTATTTAAGAAAAATATATCTTGAGCACATTTTGTAGAAATTTTGGATGAATTAAATAGGAACTTAAAAAGTGTTTTTGAGTGCATGCAAACTTGTTTAAATCATATCTGGAGTTTCTGTGATCCAAAAATTGTGAAATTTTGTGGGTAAGCTAGTATTGCTTAGTAGAAGCTCTGGTTAAAATTTGAGAGTCATTGCATGTGTAGTTTTTAAGTTATAGATTTTCCTTTTATCATTGGATGATTCTTGTGGGAATTTTAGTAATTTATTTATGAATCCATTGACTATGAAATTTGTTGGAGAGTATCCTAGTACCTTAAGGATGCTTAGAAAAATTTGAAATCTGTTGCTTGACACTTTTCATTAGGGTTTCCTAATTATGCCATTTTAAGCCATTATGGCTTATCATTTTTGTGTAGGCTTTTATTCTTGCTCAAATGGTGTGAAATTTTTATGGTAGTCTACTTAGGACATGTGGTGTCTACTGTAATTTTTGTAGAATTAATGGTGTAGTTTTCATATATGTTTATTATTTCCCCTAATTAATTAAATAAATTAAGAAAGGTATTAAAAGAAATGTTTTGGTGAGGGACATCCTACTTTCTGGTGTTCTTGTGATATATGTGATATGTCAGTAAAGTTGGTTTTGTCCAATGAAGCGTTTGTATCATAAGTTGACAATTATTTGTTGCATTATGTCCCTCTGGACAGATCTGGGGACTTTGGAAAGTTCCCCATGATAATGTGGTTTTCTGTGCTTGTGTTGAATACAAAAGTTGTAGATAACTTATGTATCTAGCTCCTGTCAAAATTTGAGGGCATTTGGCCCAGTAGTTTAGAAACTACAGCTGTTTAAAGTTAGGTTGCAGTTTTTGCTGATTCTCTGCCTTGTGAGGATAGACTTCTGTTGATTGATGAATTCGACCTGGTAAAGGTCTGAATCATGCTTTGAGGTCTGAAAATGTTTTGTAGACAATTTTATAAGCTTTCCAGATTGTCTTGTTTCATATCATTTGGAATTATACATCTCCAGTTATGGCTAGTTTAATGTACCGATATATAGTCTTCATTTGCTGAAATACAAATGCTTGATTGAATGTGTTGCAACGTAATCGTTGATTGTTTGGGGGTTAGCCTAACTTGAGAATATGCTTAGGTGCAGGTGCTAGGTCATTAACTGAAGATGAGCAATTATACATTAGGTTGTATAGACTTGGTAAGTAAAGTGTATTGAATAAAGCTTAACTTGGAATATGCGAACTGCAGTGAGCATGTGCATTCCCCGAGCATCCCTGACATTCGTACATGTGCATCCATGATATTTATCTTGCGCATTCATGCAATAGGTGTGCCCGGAGGGAGTGACGTTGCTGGAGTTCGAGGGAGCCAACCAGGAGGAGGAACCCGAGGTGCAGGAAGCCGACGAAGCAGTCGCCGCGGAGGAATTGCCCGAGTGCCCTGACCACCAGCCTTCCTCGTTCCTGAAAGGCAAGCCCCGGAGCATATTAAGCCTCCCATGTTTTTACAAATACATTGAGTATCTTTTATTGTTAATGATGCATTAAGTATAGGAATTGGTTGGAACCAATTGCTGCATTATATATCCTTCCTTGTCCAGATATCGCACTGGAATCCTATTTAAGTTCAGGATGGGTTAAGTGCTTAGCCATGCTTAGTGCGGTAGAAGTCAGGTGATTTCCTGTCACCTGCGAGCTTTAGGATGAGGTGGATCACGGTTGGCTATATTTGCTATCGTGGAAAAGAACCATGTGAATAATGAATTAAGACCGGGCGGGGTCTTGTGTAGGTTTGAACATAGTAACTCCGTCTGAGTCGTTTAAGGACCGATACGCTGTACGTCCTCATGTCATGTTGAACGCAGCCTAACACTTAGCTGGCCGGATAAGTCGTTCCGACCGCGAAGCCTAGTAGCTCGACTCAGGCCGGGGACGCGAGCGGTGGCGACATTCTGGAGGTAGTAAGGATGTGCGGAGAGCCATTGGCATAAGTCCAAGGCGGGTTAAAGTCCCGAACGACCTTGGCAGAGTGGTTCTCTGAGAATGTCGATCTGTTCGGACTCGCGACTCCTGAATCGTACCAAAGGTGACTTGTTTGCGACTCCGACGGGAGAAGCAGGGTTTGTGTTTAGGAATACCCCTCCAGCTGGATAGGAATCGATTCGAATCGCCGTCTCTCCCGGATAGTGAGAACTTGACTGAGCAGCGGCAACGTAGATTCAATTAATTTAACGATATGGTTAAATGGATGATGATGATAAGGTTGCCAATGAATACCTGATATGGTTATTAATGTTTGCACCTAATAAAATGATTGCTTAGTACAAAAGTGCTAATATAGATGATGTGGGGTAATGGCTAAAAAGTCACTGCTAGTTCAGGTTAAGAGTTGTTCATTATTACTTATGCTTTTCTGCAAAAAGAAAGGGTCAGCCAGCTCCACTACAACAAGCTTTGCATAATCCTTGGTGTCATTTATTTTGGTTTCTGGCGGGTAAGTCTAGCTGAGTACATTCCCGTACTCAGGGTTTATTCCCTCTTGTTGCAGATGACCTTCTATATCAGGGATTCTGTAAGTATTGTCTCCACCCGGCGGGTGATGAAGACTAGATCATGGGCATGATCTCTGTTCCCTTATCTGAATGCTTTTTATGGGAAATGTGATCAACAAACCAAGATGTGTATTTGAACTCGAGTGTGTGAGTTAAACTATTTGCTTCCGCATGTTTTACAAGACTTGTTTTGTAATAACGTTGACTCTGTGATGATGTAATCTATTTGCAAACGTCTGTGAAATGTTGTAACGTACGATATGTTATGTTGAATTACTGTGATCTTGGTTGTATGCAAGTTGGTTTGAGATCCTTCGAGATTTCAGTTGACTACCGGGTTTATATGGGCTCAAGTTCGAGAATTTGATCGTTTCGGCGATTGTTTTTGTACTTGTGCTCTTATAAATTGGTCGGTTCTGTGACACATATCCCCCGGGACTCCAACCCTACGGATCGACAAGCATAGGACATAGGCAAACCCAAACAACGAACCTCCACTCAACTTAGCTCTACTTCTACTCATACAAGTTATATGAATGGTTAAGCATAAAGTTACACATGTTAAGATCATAACACACAAACTATATGCTAGTTCATATGTCAAGATTGCAACATGAGAACTATAGTCTAGTTCATATGCACTACTATAATAGAATGAGAGCAAGACTTTGGAAGAACTCACTATATTATTCATACCAAAGATCCTTTCTTCCAAGGATCCAAGCTCTCCTTGATAGCTTTGCCTTACTCCAAATACTACTAAGAAGTAAAAGAGTACAAGTAGAGAAGTGGAGGTGTAGAGGCTCAAATGGTGTATGTTTGAGGTGAGCTTCGGTTGGCGGTCCTTAACGACCTTATTCGACCACCAATTAAGACACAAACAAAGGATAAACTAATGATTACTCACATATGCTATTGACATTGACATATTTCCACATGTATTGGAAGATCAATGTTTTGCAGGACATATACAAGAATACGGTGGAATTATAGTCAAAGTACGCCATCAGAGAAAGCGCAATATAGATCCGCTCAAAGGAAATAGAAGAAAGGCCCATATACCTTGCAAATCTAGGCCAAGCACCGACGTGGCAAGGACCCAGACCTAGCCAGGAGCCCACCTTCACAAGGCGGTAGTGAGGCAGGTCGGCAAGGGTGCAGCCGCACCTAGGGTGCGGCTACACCTCCCCCAAGCCCCCTCGGCCTCTCTCTTCTCTGGCGGTATGCAAAGGCGGTGTAGACTAGTTTCCTATTTTTCCAATGCCAAACCGACCATGCTAAGGCTATAAATAGAGGGGAGGAGCTCTCACATGAACACACACCACACAAGAGTCTCTCTCTCCCTCCACACTTGTATTCTTTTACTCTTTTTAGTAGTTTAGTTGGAGTTAGGCAAGAAGCTTCATTGGAGAGCTTGAACCTTGGAGTATTCTTGGTATGAATAATATGAAGATTTCTCCTATGTTCTTGCTCTCATATTATCAATATAGCTATGCTTATGAATTAGAGCTAAGTTCTTATATTATTCACTTAGCATATACAACTTTATACTTAATCTTTCATACATACATGTTTAGACCAAGACCTAAATTGAGGTAGTAGGTTCTACTTTAAAATTAGTTTTGGTCATTATTATTCTTATGGGTTCATCGTCTGTCCCCGTGGCAGATGCTCTAGTAAGAGGACTCCTGATAAAGACAGAAGTTTTTGGCCACCGCTAGAGTAGTAACGAATAGCATAGACGTGGTGTCTATGTTAGAAGTTACATTCATTTGCCTCGTATCCTCCGGTTGAGGGGTAGGCGGCAGGTGGTGATAGCCCTGTCCGTCCTTTGTAATCCCCCACGTTTTGATACAGCGTAGAGCCGTAGGCTGGTATCACTTGGCAGACTAGGTGTACGCCGGTGCCCAAAGTAAGTTTATAGTGACCGAGACTATCTTAACCTATGATCGCTACCCTTAGATATTCATGTATTTGTATGATCTGTTCATCTTAGCATAGCTATACAAGATAAGCCTGCTCCTGTTTAGGTATATTCTTTTATTCTTTATTCTTTCTTTTATCTTTATCCTTGAGATTGGCTTGAGTGTGTGTCACACTATCCGATATCTATCTTGAATTACCCCTTTCATGGACTTTGGTCGACTATGCAGTCATGTTATCTTGTCCATATCCTTATTAGAGACTTTTACACCATGCCTTCCTTTGGGAAGATATAAATGAACGATACCCGAATACTTTCGGGTGAAATGCTACAACAATATATCCATGCGCTTGTGGAATATTTCTGCATGTGTTCAGAAATATCATCACAGTGTTTCTGGTGCTATTGCTAGGAAACACCAATCCTAGTGATTGCGCTAAGAAATGCCAACAGCTCCAGCCTTGCTTTTATACATGCTTGAGGTCGGTTTGGGCATGGAAAAATAGGAAACTATCCTATACCGCCTCAGCATGCCACCATTTGTAACGACCCAAAAATCGTTACCATATAGGCAGTCATTTCTAACCATCCATGTGTGCATTTTTAATCCAAATTAGCATCTGACTTGTGCCTAGGCCAACCCAAAACCGAGCACTGCCAGTTTTGGCGGATCGTCCAACATCACCACCGGACCGTCCGTCAAGACATCTCATAGACTTGGAATAATTCTAGCCTGCACCTACACTGATGGAGTGCCCATCACCATCGGTGGATTGTCCATCAGAGCCATTGCACAGCCAGCCAGCCTAGCGGACCTTCCGTCGCCACTGGCGAATTGTCCGTTGAGATATTTGCATAGTCGACCAGCCTGTCAAGCATACCACCGGATCATCCGTCACCCACAACGGACTGTTCGTCGACACGTGTCCCCTACATGTGTTGCGTTGTCACACACAGACGTGCTCGCGCTGACGGAGTGTCTGTCATTTATGGCAGACTATCCGTTAGGACGGGCCGTCACCTGTAACATGCAATTTGTTGTGCTGTCACACACACACACCACACATGGCCCCACTTGTCATTGGCACCACACACACAAAACCAACACATCATCCCCTCTCCCTCACTCCCCATCTCATTTCACATTGGCCACCAGGAAGAGCAAAGGAGAGAAAGAGAGAAGGAGAAAGGAGAGGAAGAGGAGAAGACAAGAGAGGAGAAGGGAGGAGGAGCAGCCCCATGCCAGAGCTTCACTGAGCAGCACGCCAGTGATGAGCCGCACCACGATGTCCTACCGGAGTTGGAGGAGGAGCTCCACAAGCCTTCTTCTTCCTCAAGCTATGGAGGACCCCAAAGCTCGATCTACCTCCATGCAGCAACCCTGGCTGAGCTATTTCATTTGAAGCTTCCCCAAGGCATGGTGAGAACCCCACGGCATCCATCTTCATCCTTCCAAACCCTAGCAAGCTTTCCCTTGAGCTCCATGACCTCCCATGGTGGTATTCACCATTTTTGGTGGACGACCTTTCCACAGCACATGCATGGTGCATCCATCACTTGTAGAAGCTTCCCTACATCACTATAAAGCCATAGAAACAAACCGTACTCAATTTGGAGCCTGGATGCCCCGGGAATCATCTCCAACGTTTTTACACCCGAGCTGTTCGTCGTTCTCCTAAAGTCATGAAACTTGTTTTGTTAGCTTGCTTTGAGCATGTGATGTTTGTGAGACATGTTTTGTGCACCATCTCATTACGTTCATGCACCCAAGCTTACCTTTTGTGTCTCATGTACTATAATTTGGCGGAGTGTCCACACTAACCACTGGAGTGTCCGCCGAATTATAGAGCTTGGTCTCTAAATAACCCGAGAGCTCCTAGTTCTTATCGGAGAGTTCGATGTTCCCAGTATGTCCTTTTTCCACTAAGTTCCAGAAGTACCGGACTGTCCGACATTCACGCCGGACTATCTGATAACACAAACCGATAGTCGTTCAATGTATACTCGAACACTCCCTCTTGCATGTTTAATATTATGTCATGCATACATAAGTATCTCATACATTGACATATATATAGGCACGTGATATAGGAGAGACGCCCAGCGATGTTCCAAGCTATGGGATCCTTGCTCATCCAACAGGCAGGCACCTCACTACTATCAACCCTACTTTGGTACTTATTGAGTTTCATTATGAGTTATGCATTACATGTAGTCTTGGATAGTGGTCACGTTTACATTACACCTAGAGTTACTTCTTAATCTGTTAGAAGCCCTTCAGCTCAACAATGGGAATAGGAACACTTAATCTATTAGAAGTCGAGCGTGAGAAGGGAACTTATACTCACACGTGTAGGATGTTACATCTAGATAATTAACTACTAAAACCAATGAGGGTACAACTTGACTCACCTTACTGATCTAGCTAAGGGATGATATCCCTAATGTGATAATCTTGATGATAACTTGGATATCTTGATCATGCGAGGGGTAGGTTGTTGTGAGTGTGGGGTCTCAAACGACGTAGCTCGTGGAGCATTAAGGACCGTGTATTGGGATACGTGAGTCCGAGTAACCACCCGTACAGACCACATGTTGCAGATGGGGTCGACAAGGCAAGTAACTAATTGCAACCAATTTACTCATGAAACTGGCAAGGGGGTTGGCGTCGGTCGGGAATGTCTGAGACATTGCTCGGGAAACCGGGAATGTGGACATTGATCGGGCAACCGCTCGAACCTTTCGTCAGATATTCTGGCCGGATTAGGGAAATGTTGGAGATGTGAGGCAACCCTTACCTGTTGCTCAGGTATGGAGGTTCGTCCTGTTCTCCGTCTGGGTACAGTTGTACACCTCTGTAAAATTTTGAAAGCCTGAAGTCCCTAGGGACGGAATCATTCGGTTGTTCCTACTTTCTATACCCATGGTAGCGTTGTTGATGGATTATGGACCTCTATGTGATACATGACTAATAACTAAATTCTTTCATTTTAAGAGTTAGAACATGGCATGTCATAATTATAAGCAACTCCATTGCTTTTTCTGCAATGTACAAATACCTGATATTACCTTTTGCATCCACCAGATATATATGTTGGAATTAAGTCCTGCGAGTAAGCAATATACTCACGGTGCTGCCGTTAAGTTGTTTTGCAGGTATAGGACAATGGTGGCCATCTCACCCTGTCGTTGGTGGCAAAGTGGGTGAATGGCATGTGCCGTCTAAGCTACGGTGACGATGCCCATGGGCAAGGCGACCACCAGTTACTAGATATATAACTGATTCGTAGCATAGCGATGTTGGTAAGAGAGTCATTTGTTTCACACTACATTTAGGCTTATGTTGTATAATTAATTTATTATATTTAACAAGACTTGTAATATATGTTTCCGCTGAATTATTATGTGCTCCGATGATGAGATGTAATCTTGAGTTGTGGAGGCTATTGTGGCATGATACTCAACCTGATCCTGAAGAGGAGTTGCCAAGAAACGCTCCTGAGGAGTCACCGATGTTGGTTTGCTTAACATTGGGTCAGTCAAGTGGATGACACACGATTTAGGCGAATTAACACAGCGGGTCCCCACACCATGCAACCGTCGGTGGAAGCAGGGCCTAGGCGTCAGCCTCTAGGGTACGGCCGCACCCCTGGTGCACCCGCACCCTGGTGGGGCCGCCTCACGACCGCCTTCGCGTGGTCGGTTCCTGGGTGGGCCTGGGCCTTGTCTACGTCGGTGCTCGGCCCAAATGTGGCGTGAAGTTGGGCTTTTGCTTGGCTCCGTTGTGTTTTTCTGCTTTACACTTTCCTGAGTTGCGCCTTTTGCTCATATTCCCATGTATTTTATGTATACGTCCTACAAAACAGTGAGTTTCCAATACACGTGGAAATATGTTAATAGTAAATGTATATGTATCAAAAGTTTGTTTATTTCTCCTGTTTTGGATATAAATTGATGGTCAGATATGGTTACTAAGAACCGCCAACAATCCTCGGTGCAGCCACCAGAGTCCTCTTCATGTTGCAGCAAGATAGCATCATACATATACATAATGTTAGTCTTCCTCGATCCTTAATAAACTTCCATTTTCATTTCATCATTCACGCATATTTTGCATCTGTCGTCATCAGGGAGAAATTGATGTATCAATTTGTGTTACCAAATCATTCGGTGTTTACTATCCATAACCTTTATTATTTTGCAGAACATATGAAAAAGGACTTGTGGCAAAGTGGCAACTGAATCTCTCCAATGATTCATTTGGAGGCAAACAACAGGCATGTGGCCTGTGCCATGTTGACATCCGAGACATGTTAAAAAAAACATGTACTCCCTCCGGTTTCCTAAAGAATGTCGTTTTAAGGTTGTCTTAAGTTAAATATTTTAAATTTTTTACTACAAATAAATTATTTTAGATTGAGTTTGAAAACATGAAAGTGATGTAAGTAGATTCATCTCGAAATGTAGTTTCATAAAAGTATATATTGACTATATTTTACAAATATTTTATAGCAAAAAATAACAGTCAAAGTTATTTTTTAAAGACCGTGTCACTGTCCAAACCGACATTCTTTAGGAAACTGGAGAAAGTACATTAGCAATTTTAATTACTACTGTAGAAACAACCATACATGCTTTAGTTTTAAGCTACCTGTAGCGTTTTTTCTATCCATTACCAATATGTGTGTACATAGTAAGATAGTTGTGGTATATGTAAATATGCGCTACTGCAGCACATGGGTATTCAACTGTTTTTATGACTTTTCATAAAATCCAATATATTTGATCAAATATACATATTTTTTTTTTGATTTTACTATTTGTCAATCAATGAATCCTTCTCAAAATCTCGTGGCAACGCGCGGGTTATTATCTAGTTCCCTTAGCTTACACACCCCGATTGTAAGACTTCAGAGCACTTGAACCGAGGAACACGAACTCGAACCACCTCTAAGACTGGACGTAGGGCTCCGGATTGAATCAGTATAATTCCTTGTGTCTTTAAGTGCTACCATCTTTTTTCTAGAGCAATACGACACACGTATAAATTCACTAGTCAGCTTAAAAAATACCGACAAAGAGGGGAGGTGACTGTGGATGGTACCCCATTGTTGGGCCCGCCGCACGCCAGAAGGCGGCGCGGCGGCCGGAGAGGTGGCATGGAGGAGGGGGTAGTGGCGCCCGCGAGCCCCCTAAACTGCACGTACAAGAGCTCTGGTGGACAACTCGCCCTTTTCTGGACAACTCCTTGACCGGATTTATAGACACACACACGACAAACGGCTATCATTAGAGTCTCACGCGATGACAGATTCAGTAATGCTAATTGACCACTAATTATCTACTTCTAACGCTCCGCTTGATCAATGTTCCTCTTGTAATCTTCATGGATTGTCCTTCATTTATATTGATAACTACTCTAAAAAATAAAAACTCTATGGAAAAAAATCTGCGGAAAATCTCAAGTATTGGTATGCCACTAAAATGCCATTAAAACCTAGTAAGAAAATAAGAAGAAAATGATATGACATGTATGGATTATCGTCTCATTGTAAACTTCAATGGAAAGACCATGGAAAGAAAAATTCATAAGGAAATCTACAAAACAATAGTATGATAAAACTGGTATAACCTCTCCCAAACTTCATGGAAAAAATATGAGGCATATGTATTTGATACGTTCTCAAAACCAAGATATGACATAATATGCTTTGAATATCTCCTTTAAAACCCTCACTGAGGAAATAGGAGCTATGGCATATATGCTTGTATTGATATTGCCTCATTAAAAACCTTTTAAGAGGAATCTTTGTGAGAAAAAACTCAGAAAAAAGAGTACAATATAATATTTGAACAGGTTATTATCTAGGACATGACTCCCATGAACCTTGCAATTTGAAAGTTCACTGCATACCATTTTCACGAAATATAAATCTAAGCAAGGACTTAGGGGTCGTTTGGATAGGAGGAATGTCACGATCTGCATCCCAATAAAACTTTTGCCAAAAACCATGTTTTTTTAACGAGAATTAACTCTGCTTTTAAGAAAGCACAACGTAACAAGGTTTGCTGGGGTTACCAGCCACAGTACAATCCCAGGCAGGATAGAACGAAGCATTCAGCTATTACAAAAGGCTAAAAGAGAAAAGAACTAAGCCAACTAGATCTCAAAGACATCAGTTGCTGTTGTAGCCTTGGGCTTAAAGTTCTTCAGCCATCTCAGAATCGCTTCCAGTGCTTGCGACACACGCTCCTTGTCTTTCTCCTTCAGAAGGACGCTCCATCTCTGCAACAATGATACCGCCACATATATCACATCAGTTGGTGCCTTAACAAACGATTTTTCAATTGCCATCTTATTTCTCGCGGTCCACAAGGCCCACTCAAATCCAGCAAAGAAAAACATGACCAACCGATTCGGTAGCGGCCCCTTGCCCTGCAGCCATATAATAGACAGGTCCTCAAGAGACCTAGGACAAAATCTAGCTCAAAAATATTTTGCAACAGGCCCCAAACTAGTTTAGCCAAGTGACATTTGAAGAAAAGATGGTTAACAGTTTCAACAGTCACATAAGCAACAACACATGTTACCTTTCCATCCCCTCTTAACCAGGTTTCCCGCTACCTGGAGCTTGTTATGGAACATTTGCCAAAGAAAGAACTTGATTTTCAACGGAATTTTGCATTTCCAGATCAGACCAGCCACTCTACTTGGCATGCCCCAATCAGTCAAAAATCTATATAGTGATTTGGTAGAAAAATGTCCTTTTGGCTCTAAAGCCCAGGAAACAATATCCGCTGCATCACTCTCAGGATTACATCCTTTCAGAGTTAGTCAGATCAATCCAGCTATTGTACTCTTGGACAGTTAAAGATCTTCTGAAATCCATAACCCATTCATCCTCCTCCCAGCACTCAGAAACCGAACAGTGAGGATTTCTCACCATTCTAAAGAGATTTTCATGACTAATACCTAATGGAACCTCTTTGGCCCAGCAGTCTTCCCAAAATTTGCAATGATCTCCATTTCTCACTTTGAACACAGCACCCCATTTAAAAAGATGCTTCACTTTATGGAGGCCTTGCCAAAATTGAGACACTCCCTTTGTCTTAGACTCAAAGAACCCCCCTCACCCATATATTTTGCTTTAAGAATCTTAAACCAAAGTTCATCAGGCTCCTGGAAAATCTTCCAAATCCACTTGACCATTAAGCAGTCATTCATAATTCTAGTGTTTATGATCCCTAGGCCCCCTTGGTCTTTTGGTCTGCATACCATTTCCCATTTGGCCATGTGGTATTTAAACTTGTCCTCAGCCCCCTGCCAAAGAAAATGGGCCCTAATGGTATCCATTCTCTTGTGAACCCCATCAGCCAACCAGTAAAAACCCACACAATACAAAGGTAGGCTGCTCAAACAGGAATTGGTTAAGATTTGTTTCCCACCCGAAGTTAAGAATTTCCCTTTCCATGGGTCAAGTTTAGTTATCATTTTCTAAGGCAAAAAGCTAAAAGCCCCCATGGCTAAATGATGGTCACTAATTGGAATCCCCAAATATTTCAAAGGTAGATCACCCAGGACACAATTAAGCATATTAGCCCGTTCTTCCTTCTCTACCTGTGAAACTCCAAAGCCATACACCCCATGGCTAAATGAAGGTAGTTTATTTTTAATCCAGTCAGCCATTCAAAGCAATATAAAATCAGTTTCAGGTTAGTTATTGAAGTTGCAGATCCATCTATCATGATCAAAGTTCAGCTAGGCGCTAGGCGGAATCTAGGCGCTGACCCTCAGCCTAGCGCCTAGGCGGGATTAATCGCGCCTAGGCGTTCCTAGGCATTTTCCAATACATGCTTAAATTTATTAATACATACTTAAGTACTTAAAAGAAAAGAAAAAATAGAAGACCAATGGTCATGGAACAGGGAGAAAAGAGAAGAAAGGCCCATAAAAACGGCCCAACCCACCTTGTCCACCGTTAAAAACGGCCCAGCACACCTTATCCACGCCTCCTCCCACACCCGCCCAAGGCCATCACCACCCGGCGAAGCCGCCACCCAAGCGCCACACATGAAGCTTGCCACAAGCCAGCAAGCCTGCCGCCACAAGACGCATCCACACCAGCGCGCCACACGCCTTCGCCACCACAAGCCAGCTCACATGCAGCGCCTTCCCTTCTGCAGCTCCTCCTCCCCCACCGACGACCTCCGCCAGGCGCTCCTCCACCACCACCGCCGCCGCCGACGAGCCGCCGCCGCCTAGGGGTCCGCCTACCCCCATAGGCGAGGCGGACACCCTCCGACTAGAGCCTAGTCGCGCCTAGTCGCGCCTAGGCGAGCGCCTAGCGGAACTATGACATGATCACTGTGTCATCAGCGTACTGAATATGTGTAATACCCCCAGGTAAAAGATCTTCAAGAACCCCTTTAATACGTCCTTTTTTAGAAGCTTTATCAAGGAGCACCCCTAGAGCATCAGCTACTAGATTGAACAGAAGTGGAGAAAGAGGGTCTCCTTGCCTTAAACCTCTAAATGTATTAAAGTAGGGACTCCTTTCCCCCATTGACATTGATACACAGCTTTCCCTCTCACTGTTTCCATCACCCAAGAGATCCAAGTCACAAGGAAACTTTTTCCTATCATGACTTGTTCTAAAAAGCTCCACCTAACCCTGTCATATGCCTTTTCAAAATCTAATTTCAGAATAAGCCCCTTTTTCTTAGAAGATTTCAGTTCATGTATAACTTCATGCAAAACCACAGCCCCCTCCAAGATGTTCCACCCCTTAATGAAACCAGTTTGGTTCTTACTAATAGTCTTCTTAGCCACTGGACCTAGCCTGTTGGTAAGGACCTTAGTAAAACATTTGAAGTCTACATTCAACAAGCAGATGGGCCTAAAATGTTTGATGTTGTTTGCTTCTTTAAGTTTACGTACCAATGTAATCACCCCATAGTTCAACCTTTTAATATCAAGCTTGTCATTGTAAAAGTCTGTGAACATACTCTTCAACTCCTCCTTAATATATTCCCAAAATTTCTTAAAAAACACTACCCCATAGCCATTGGGACCAGGGGCTGAGTTTTCTTTCATCCCCATCACTACCTCCTTAATCTCCTCCATGGAGAATGGTTTGACTAAATCCAGGCTATCTGACTCAGTCAACTGTAACTCAGCAGGCCAAAATTCAGAATTCAGAGACATGCTACAGGGCTCATTACGCCCAAAGAGACTCTTGTAGTAGTCCACAATGTGTGAAGAGATAGCATTTTGGCCCCTAATTTCCTCATTACCATTTTCAAGAAAGGTAATTGTTTTCTTTCTCCTCCCATTAACAAACTGGTAGAAAAACTGGGTATTTGCATCCCCTTGCAAGATCCAGTTAGTTCCCACTTTTTGTTTCCACTGAAGCTCCTCAATTAAATTCATTTTATCCAAGGTCTCTTCTAGGTTAATTCTTTCTTCCCACTCAGAGTTACTTAACAATCTTTTTTCAGCAATTATGTCAATTTCTTCAATTCTAGTGGCAATATTTTTCTTGGTATCTTTGTTTTCACTAGAAATTCTTAGACTCCACCCTCTCAAGTAATGTCTTAAGGATTGTAAGCACCCATGCCACACATCTAGAGAATAAGGAGTATTAACAGAACCACACTTAAATTCCCCTCACTTAGTTTTCAAGAGATCATAAAAACCCTCATGATGTATCCATTTTTCCTCAAAAAAGAAATATTTAGGTCTGGAGGCTCCTTGCTCTCCAGTATCTATGATGAGTAGTGAATGGTCAGAGCCAACTCTAGCTTTAGACCAAGCAAAACTGTGAGAATAGTTCAAGTCCCAGCTAGTAGTGGCGAGAATACAATCTAGTTTCACCAATGTGGGGTTTTTCTGTTTGTTAGACCAAGTAAACTTAACCCCACTAACAAAAATTTCCCTAAGGTGAAAAGACCCAATGAAATTATTAAAGAGTAACATCAGTTTAAGATCCCCTTGACCCTGATTTCGATCCTTGTTACTTCTAATGAGATTAAAATCCCCTCCTAACACCATAGGGAGTGCTTCACTAGTGCAAAAGTTCGATAATTCCAAAATAAACTCCTCAGACAACTCATGTTGGGCAGGCCCATACACGTTTAGGACCCAGAATCTAAAATTAGTTAGCCTATTCCTTACCAAACAACCCAAAAAATAACCAGCCAACTCAACTTGCTCTATTTCAAAACTCTCCAACTTCACCCCTAACAGTAACCCTCCTGAGTGACCTTTTGCTGGAATCCATTTCCAAACAAAATCCACAATACCAGACATATCTTTGAACTCTTGATCACTAAACTCTTGCTTAATAGTCTTTTGAATACCCACAATATCTAGGTTTTCCTGAATGACATGTTTGAGAACTAACCCACTTCTATGAGCTGTCCCCAAACCCCTAACATTCCAAAACATGCACCTCATTGTTTTCACTAGAGGAGGTGATTTCAATATAAGCACTCTGGGCATTACTATCAAGGCCTCCCTTAGCTTGATCAGAAATGACACCTCTCCCTCGATTATCAATAGCCTCCATGGCTAAATCTTCTAACTGTGAATCAGATAAAGGCCCCTGCCTCTCTTTCTGTTTTTCTAAAAAGGCTTTGTAATTTGCTTTAGCAATAGCTGCCCTAGCAAGCTTCTCCGCCCTAAAGATATCAATTTGTTCCTCAACATTTTCTACCTCAATGTCTAAATCTATAATAACCTTCTCTAAGGAAGCAGTAGAAGCGTTGTTAAGAACAGTAAAAGGATTTGTTGTGGTAATAGTACCTGTTATAGTGTTCTTGGCTTTGGCTCTGTTAGCAGCCTTTGTAGCAATAAGTATGCCATCCCTTGGCACCCGACTGCTTGTTCTGGTAGCTACCATCACCTGTCGCATGTTCTTCTTCTTAGACTTCCTGGATTTTGGAGACTGCCACCCTTGACAGTCGGTCTCCATATCTGAATTCTTGCTTTGATCAGAAATATAATCCATGAAATCCTCCTCTTCAAGCTGTTTATCAGAGTTCCTGATGCCCTCTTTCACCAACTCTGTCTTGTGAATGTCTCCCTCAGCAGCTTCCTTCCCTAAAGATAGATTGTCACTGTTTTCCAGTTGGACAGTCACATTATCCTCCTGGGTGAGCTCCCCTAGCCCATCCTGTTCTTGTGACTGATATTCTGTAGCCAGAAGCATTTTGGGTCAGTTCTTGTCCATCAGGAAAGGACCATCTGCCCCATATGCACGACAAACTGATTCTCACTTCCAAGGATCTCCTTCTCCATATCAGTATGGATCTCACCCCCTTTGTTGTTTACAGACCCCACATCTACCCTAATCGAGTTCACCTCGGCACCCTCACTAGTCAAGTGGTCATCATTGTTCAAGGATATATCTTGGATGTCCTGGATTACCACAACAGGGCTTCTATTCATGGAAATATGTCCCAATTCAGGATGAGAAGCTGCTAGAGGAGTAACCATAGCTTCCTTGCCAAGCAGTTCTCCATCGAATCATCTTGGTTAGAATCCATGTCCCTATCAATCTTGCCAAATCTCTAGAATTTATCAATTCCTCTCTTCCTATCCCCTTGTTGGTGATTATCCTGATCTTTGTCTGCCGCCATAGGTTTCCTAGCCCCTGGACCAGGAGGACCACCTTTGCCACCCTTGACTGGACCCTTGTGCTACTTCAAAACCAATAGGAATACCTGAGCCATTGAAAAATACCTCAATAGAGCCCTTAATCAGAGAAGGATTCCTGCATCTCCCCTGTACCCTCACAGGACCAGCTTTGATCAAACTAACCTCATCGACTATAATCGGTTCAATCACCAGATAAGCAATTTCCCTAACAGTTTCTATGTCTTTTGTAGTCCTAGGATGATTGGATATCTTCACCCAAACTATATGTAGCACTAATGAAGACTCAGGATCAAAATTGGCAACATCAATTTTGCCCTTTAGTCCATAGAGGGGCATCTCAAACTCTGACAGTTTGGCAAAGATCACTAATGTGCTCTTGTCAGGAAACACGACCATGTATTCCTTTTTATCTGTCTTCTTCACCCTGAAATCCCAGTCTCTCCTGACAAGGTTCTTCAATTCCTTAGCTATTTTATCTTCTGAAGCCTCACCTTCTAACATAGTTATAAAACCAGTAGCCTGAGTCACTTTGATTCTTGCCTCTGGGATGTCAATGGCGTAGAAGCCTTGGCTAGGGATACCGAATACACATATTTTGAGCTTCTTGCTGATTCTGCAATCAACTACCATATGCCCCTTTTGCTTGCATTTATAGCATCCAGGTTCTTTATCATATTCAGATTGATGATGCCCTAGGTTTCACAGCCGCTGCAAAGGTTTTGGTAAGCCTGCAGGGTGGTTGGGTGGCTCGAATCTTGCGGGCTAAGTGTCCAAATCAGCGTACCTCCTCCTTGTTGGCTAGGTAGGTAATATCCAAACAGAGACGCCCTTTTGGTATCCAGAACTAGCCCAGCCCAGGTCCACTCGGGATCCAGGAATGGTCAAAGCGGGAATCAACCGAATTCTGGATTGGGTTGTCATCTTCCTCGCTTCCGTTCCAAGCAACTAACTACTTGTCAGGTTCAACCATGTTGGATCCAAGCTTCAGCATGCTCTCCATAGATTCCTCCAGACGGTCAGAAGCATCAGCCAAATCTCTCATCTCAGAAATCCATTTCTGATCAGAGAACATCTGACATTTGATTTCATTTTCGATCTACAATCGCAACTTCTCCTGACCTCCACGCGTCGTCGGATGATATCCAGATGCATCAACGTACCATTCACTAAATTTTTGAGGAATCAAAGTCAAACGCCCCTAGGCACCCTTACCCGCTGAATACCCTCTTCAATGGAAGGGCAATCATCAGATTGCAGAGCCATTTCAGGATTTTCAGACGAACTCTTCTCCATGAACACCACTCAACTTCCCTCCCGATCCCTCCCCACCCTTCGGAATTGTGGTTGATGAGTACGTACCTAGATTGGCCTTACGCTACGCATCCCATCGGTGGAGAAGCTCCGCCAACTCAGCGTTCGTCGGAGTAAAGCCTGACGCCGCCTCTTGCCCGGTCGAGGCAGAGCCTGACGCCGCCTCAGCTCGCCCTTCTGGTGAGTTCCGAGAGCCGCAAGAGGACACCCTCGAAGGGGAGTAGTAGCCGGACACAGATCCGGTGCAGTTGCTACTGCTACTGCAAGATAAGCAGTGGGTGCACCTGAGCCATCCACACGTGAAGGAACGGCTTAGATGAGAGCTCTTCTTCTCCCTGTTTTTTCTGTATCATTTTATTTTCTATCAGCCTCTGCTATCAGTCGGTTCTTGACTAAAAAATTAGAGATCAGAAAAGAGAAGGCATAAATATTACAATAATGCAATTAAGACAGGATAGCCCGTTAACAGTATCTCCTTTTATTAAAAAAGCCCGTTAACAGTATAATAACATACTCCTCCACGTCCTTAAAGAAAATCGTTTTAGACATCGATACAGTCTTAAAAGTAACTTTGACTGCTACTTTTTGTTATAAAATATTTATAAAATATTGTCAATCTATACTTTTATAAAATTATATTTCGAGATGAATCTACTTACATCATTTTTATATTTTTACACTCGAACCAAAAGTATTTATTTGTAGTCAAAGTTTAAAATGTTTGACTTAAGACAATGTCAAAACGACTTTCTTTAGAACATGGAGGGAGTAGTAGATTGATATATTTTACTCTGGAGTGTGAATTAATGTCCTTTAATTACATTTACAAAGGAGGGAGCATATGGGGAACACAAAAGAGCAAATAATAAGCTGAGATCCTTTTGCATGTATCAAGGTTCACTGTTACTATTTTAAGAGCAAGGGTAATAATACAGCCGACTGTTGGCTATACGAAACTTACAACCAATCTATCAGCCTACTCGTATAATAGTTAGCCGGCTTACAGCCCACTTGTCTGTCTCACAGAACTTCTTGGTTCCTGTGCATAAACTGACTGTAAGCTTACAGCCTGCTTCTCTTCTCTCTCCTCCATGGCAACATACAGCCTGCTTACAGGCCCTTATAATACTTGCTCTAATATACAGAAACTTGCATCCCCCAATTGCTGATTTACATTGACAAAAGAGCATATGCTCGACACAAGAGAGCATATGGTTAAACTAAGATCATTTTGCTTATACCAAGGTTGTGCACTTCTGCGCCTCATTAATGTACAAAACTTACATCAGACATTAGCAGACTTTATCATACCTCCAAAATGCAGCCTTTGAACATAAACAAATTAGAGATAATGATTTTTCAAATTACTGCAACATGTGCAATTAACCTATACTTACATAACATATTCTCTAAAAGTGCCGGCCATCTATCCCATGATTAAAACTACAACATGTACAATTAGCCAGAGGAAGGAATATTTTGCAAAGGTTTTTGTACCGAAGTGCGTCGCTTCGCTCGTCTCAGCCATAAAATGGCGCCAAACACTTCTTTGCTGCTGCCATTTGCCTCAAAAGGGCTGTTGGTAGAATAAAGTCAAGAGAAAAGAAGGAAAAAGGAGGGCTCTCATCCAAGCCGTTCATTCTCCTATGGATGGCTTAGGTGCAGCCACTGCTTATCTTGCAGTAGTAGTAACAACTGCACACGATCTGTATCCGCCTCCTCCTGGCTTGCCCGCTGACTTGCTCGCCGGGGAGATCGTCGGATAAGTTGCGTCGAACGACGGTGTCGCCCTATCGCCCCGCAGAGAGACGCCCTGTCGCGTCATTTCTGCCTCCGTCTTTTTTTATTAGCTCTATATCAATCAGCCCAAACCGGTCATTTTTTTTTTGCCAAAAAGTATAATATTGAATAAATCAAATAAAACTTTATGCTACGTAACATTAAGCGTTATACGGTTTAATACCATACAGGATTTTGACTGGACGTTGACTCAGCTTATATGGTTGCAAAATTTTCATCTTAATTGAGAAGCTGAGAAAAGGACATAGGCGTGCCACACACATACGCGTGCATCGCCGTCGTCAGCGAGGCAGGCGGGCGGGCGGCGGGCGGGCATGACCAGTATTTTGCCACGTAATCCACATAATTACGGGAGTTTTCTCTCCTTTACGGTGGAGGCGAGGTGATTGCGCCATTTCTGTTTCCCTATCTCTTCGTGTCTCCGTCTCCTGGATTCCTCCGCTGGCTCTCTTTCTCCCCATCGTAGGCATAAAACAGAGCGTCTTTCTCCCTATCGTAGGCATAAAACAGAACGTCCTCTGTCAATCCTTCTTTCTTCCGCAACCGCTCCCAAAAGAAACCACATTTCAGCAGCCCTCTGGCTTCCCCGTTCCGTACCTCTACGCGCACGAAGTAGCGGAGGTGCCTCCGGAACCCTCGTCCGCCTAAGAACCTTGCACAGGGTGAGTAGCGATTAGGTTTTTGGAGAGCGATTCGCGACTGCTCGTCCACGTACGTCTTCTTCCTAGTGATCGCTCTCGGAACCCGTCTTCTTCCCGGTGATTGCTTGCGGAACAGCAAGTCGTCTTCTTTCTGGTGACCGTTCGTGGGACTGCACTATGAATATCTTCCTGCATCGACTGCGGGCCACGACTTCGAGCAACACACTATGTCGACGAGTGTGAATGGAGCCTTCGATGCCCTCGGCATGGGACTCTCCGCTGGGTACATTCTTATCTTTGTAATTACCGCATTTTGCGTTCTTACTGTATCGATCTGTATGTCATATCTGCATGCTGTAGCATTCGTTAGTGATATACACATGCACATATATGTCGTCACAAACCTGCTGATGTTATATTTCTGGATTAAATTGACCATGAAAATGCCTAATTATCTAACAATCCAAAAACCTAATCTTAGCTAATTTTCTGTCAGTGGTTTTGCTGCTGCTTTGAAGCCAAATAATTTTAATGGCAAGAATTTCATGATATGGCGTGCCAAGATGGTATTGTGGTTGACTGCGATGAACTGCTATCACGCCGCACAGGGAAAGCCTGAACAGTTTACTCCTGAGGAGGAGCAAAAGTTCTTGGCTGCCAATAACCTATTTCGAAGCGCCGTGATTAGTGCACTTCATCCTAAGTATGAGAAAAACTACATATCTTACACATCAGGCAAAGAGTTATGGGATGCTCTTGAGGCAAAGTTTGCAGTTTCTGATGCTGGTAGTGAGCTGTACCTTATGGAGCAGCTGTATGACTACAAAATGGTTGAAAACCGTTCTGTAGTCGAACAGGCTCATGAGATACAGGCGCTAGCAAATGAACTAGAATATTTCCCATGTTTGTTGCCCAACAAGTTTGTGATCGGCGGTATAATCACTAAGCTACCACCTTTTTGGAGGGATTTTGCTACTTCTCTAAAACACAAGACACAAGAGTTTAGCGTGGCTAAACTTATTGGATCTCTTGATGTTGAGGAGAGGACGAGAGCAAAAGACAACCGTGGAAAAGGAGTTGAGTCTTCCGCTGCCAATATGGTGCAGAAGAAAAACTTATTTGCATCCCGTAATAAAAAGAAGAAGAACATGCAATAGAACAACAATACAAAGCCTAGGCAAATTGCACAGTTTAAGAAGAAAAACAACAAGAAAGGTGGATGTTGCTTTGTTTGTGGGAGTGATGAGCATTGGGCAAGTACGTGCCTAGACCGCAAATATAAGCAAGAAAAGAAATCAACAAACGTGGTGATTAGCGAGACTGGAGAAGGAGCATCTGGGTATGGTAATTCTTTACCTTTTGTTTTTTCAGTTTGTCTTTCACCTGAGTGGTGGATGGACAGCGGTGCTAATATTCATGTGTGTGCTGATATTTCTTTGTTTACTTCCTATCAGGCCAACAGGATTGGAGCCTTACTGATGGAAAACGGTTCGCATGCGCGTGTTCTTGGTGCTGGTACGGTCGTTTTGAAGTTTACTTCGGGAAAGATGGTGCTATTAAAGAACATGCAACATGTCCCCTCCATCAAGAAGAATCTTGTTAGCGGTTCTCAGATGTGTCGTGATGGCTTTAAAATTGTGCTTGAGTTCAATAAGTGTGTTGTGTCGAGACATGGAATATTTGTTGGAAAGGTTATGATTGTGGAGGCTTGTTCCACTTATCTTTGCTTGATGATGTGTGTAATAAAGTAGTGAACAATGTTAATGTTTTGGATGAGTCGAATATATGGCATTCACAACTTTGTCACATTAATTTTGGCTGTCTCACGCGGCTTGCAAATCTGAATTTAATCCTGAAACTTAACTTAGTCAAAGATTCTAAGTGCCAGGTGTGTGTGCAATCGCAGCAACCGCGCAAGCCTCACAAGGCTGCTGAGGCGAGAAACTTGGCACCATTAGAATTCGTTCATTCTGATTTATGTGAAATGAATGGCGAATTGACTAAAGGCAGTAGACGATACTTCATGACATTTATAGATGATTATACTAGATTTTGCTACGTGTATTTATTGAAAACTAAAGATGAAGCATTGCATTATTTTAAAGTCTATAAAGCTGAGGTTGAAAATCAACTTGAGAAGAAAATCAAGCGTTTGCGGTCTAATCGCGGGGGAGAATATTTCTCAAATGAATTTTCTAAGTTTTGCGCGGTGCATGGAATTATTCATGAGAGGACGCCACCATACTCACCACAGTCCAATGGGATTGCAGAGAGAAAAAACCGCACTCTAACTGATTTGGTTAATGCCATGTTAGAGACTGCGGGACTATCTAAGGGATGGTGGGGTGATGCTATATTGACAGCATGTCATGTCCTGAATAGAGTGCCCACAAAGAACAAAAAAATTACACCATTCAAAGAATGGGAGAAGAAGAGATTAAATCTCTCTTACCTGCGAACTTGGGGTTGTTTGGCAAAGGTGAATGTGCCAATAAACAAAAAGTGAAAGCTTGGACCAAAGACTGTTGATTGTGTTTTTCTTGGTTATGCTATTCACAGCGTGGGTTATAGATTTTTAATTATAAATTCTAGTGTTTCTAAGATGGTTGTTGATACAATTATGGAATCTAGAGACGCTACATTTTTTGAGAATGAGTTTCCCATGAAAAATGCACCTAGCACGACTGGTCATGAATTTATAATTCCCAATGAGCATAAAAATTTTACTCCGATAGAACAAATTGAGGAATCCTATATGCAAAATCCTGAGGAGGATGACACTATAGTCACTAGAAAAAGTAAGAGACAGAGGACTGCAAAGTCTTTTGGTGATGACTATATTGTGTACCTTGTGGATGTGATGAGGACATCCCTTCCATTGATACAACCACACCAGCTGCACAACAAGGTCCGATGACAAGAGCTCAAGCACGACAACTTAATTATCAGGTAAAGTCGTTCCTCGCTGTTCATACAAACTCGTCTCAAAATTGGATGCTACTAAATCATGGTGATGATTGTCTTATTCTTAGGAATGTTGGTCAAGAGCCCATTGCCTCATGTTTAGACCCCATAATGAGGATGGAGCAGTCGAACAAGTGGGAGTCATCATTAATGGGGCGCTCAGCTCATCTCGAGATAGCAGGAAACACTCCATCAAAAATGCCATAACTGCTTGATACGAGATCCAATGAAGCTGGTTTTTGACTTGTTGGAAAGAGCTCATCGTCCTCTTTCAGATGGGTCCAACCCCACTATCATAATCTACCGCAGCTGTGCACAGCAAGCAAAAGGATGCATAGACCTATAGCTTGGGCCTGGGCCTTGTACTGACTAGAGCCCATTGAGGGACGCCTAGATTAGGGTTTCCCACTCCCCCTTGTACTCTCCTCCTTATAAATAGAATCAGCAGCCATCAGAATGAGGGTGGGTTTTGTTTAGATGCAAGATAGCTGCTGCTTCTTCCTTGTAAACACGTGTGTTGGCTAGACCACCCGATTTACTTGTTTTAAGACCCCAACTTGTGATTCAGATTCAGCCTTTGGCTTAAATCCGTGAGTTATTTGCTTGTTCATCTTGTGCTTGCTTGTTCTCGGTTGCTTGCAGGTTCATGGTGTTCTTGGCACGGCAAGAACATCACAATCGGAGCCAGTGTACCTATTGCTAAGGCGCAACAATCTTATGGTCGTTGTAGTCGGACAGCCAACGTCGAATCCACCCCAAATCGAGTTTATCCACACTCACCAAAAGATCAGGAACAACCCCTTGTCCCATCATGTGGTAATCAGAGCAAGGTTCTTTGGTGAGTGATTTACCGTTCATTACTTTACCTATAGTCCAGAAATATAAAAATAGGATAGAACTGAAATTCCAAACATAAGTTTGAGCCTTGCAGATCTGCTTAGTTCTTTGCTTGTTGAGTTTGTGGTTTACATCGTGGTGTTAAGTGCTGGTTCTTAAGTTCTAATCCTTTAGAGTTTTGAGTTCTTGTCACGTTTTAGTCACCACACAATCCGCTGTTGCCTTTCCCCCCACTTTAGCCGCTGCAATCTCCACCAATACCACCACCACCACCAAAAGCACCGCTGCTCTCTCGACCTTTTTACTGAAACCCTCACCACCATCACCTTCAGCTGTGCCTACACAAACACTACCTTATGCACCTGTCCTTTTGGTGCAAATCTGAGTACACTCAGTTTTGAAAATAAGAGAGTTCAAATTGCATATTTGTACTACTTGTTGCAATCCTTATCCCTAGTAAAAGAAAGTCTATGCTACTTGTTGCATTCTTGTTATAATCTTATTGCAAAAGTTCAGTTTGTGCTACTTGTCGAAAAGAAAAGAAAAGAAAAAGAAAAACACAATAGAAAATAGAAAAGAAAAAGAAAGAAAAAGGAGGAAAGAAAGAAACAAAAAAAGAAGGGTTAAGTTGATGCTATTTACTCTCATCATTTCCATTGTTTGCTACTGTCCGGTGACAACATTTGTGTCTAGGCTCGCGTCTCTAGCACGGGTTAGCCTAAGACCAGCACGGTACTATCTTTGAACACTTATTCAACTTGCATTGACTAACGTGGTTCCAGCTGTACCTTGATTTTTAAGCCACCTACAGCTCCATAAATTATCTACAACGTCACAGGGTTCTACTTGCTACTACTTGTGTTGTTCTTGTCGTCGCCAACACCATCTGCATAGCAAGGTAAGGACATGTAAGAACTCGGTTGCACATGCTGAGAGAATGAAAATTGTTGCCACCTAATTCAGTTAGTTGGTAGGACATATTTTCTTGTGATTCCCTTGTTGCATACTAACCATGGCAGGAGAAGGTGAAAGGACCCCTCCACAATCACCTCGATCGAAAGCCTTGCTGCAACACTTTGAACGCAAAGTGAGGCTCCATGCTAAACACCTTTATGAGGATGTTCGTGTCACAAATGAGCGCCTTGGTCAATTGGAGACGGCTCAGATTGAGACCAACACCAAGTTGGCTTCCTTGGAAGGCACTCTTGGTTCTGTTAATACATCTCTTGTAGGTGTCTTGGAGCGATTGGAGAGGATGGAACAGAATCGATGTGATGGTTTTGAACGACGCAAACACAACAACAACAACAACAACAGGGGCAGCGCTGCTGGTCATGATGAAGAAGAATACGCAGCGGACACTGAGCTTGATGAGGAGGTGAATGGTCATCGACGCATCGAACAACATCGCCGCTGCCATGAGACAGGTCCTCGCCCACCACGGCAAGAGGTACGTGCCGATGACTCATTTGGCAAGATTAAATTCACTATACCTACTTTTGATGGCATGTATAATCCTGATATGTACCTTAGTTGGGAATTAGCTATTGATCAGAAATTTACTTGCCACGATTTCCCTGAGGACAAACGTGTTAGGGCTGCAACTAGTGACTTTACTGACTTTGCCTCTATTTGATGGTATGAATATCATCGTAAGAACCCAAATAACACACCAACTTGGGATGCTTTGAAACGGGTCATGCGGGCCAGATTTGTTCCTTCTTATTATGCCCATGATCTTTTACATAAGTTGCAACAATTGAGGCAAGGATCCAAATCTATAGAAGAGTACTATCAAGAGCTACAAATGGGTATGCTTCGTTGTGGGCTAGAGGAAAATGAGGATGGTGCCATAGCTAGATTTATGGGTGGGTGGAACCGGGAGATTCAGGATATTCTAGCTTACAAGGAATATAATTCTGTCAATCGCTTATTTCACCTTGCTTGTAAAGCTGAACGAGAAGTGCAGGGATGACGAGCTAGCATGAGGGCTAACATTCCTGCAGGTCGTGCTAGCCCGTGGACACCCTCCAATGCTGCTGCACTGTCAACACGTGCACCCCCACAATCTTCCTCGACCATCAAGCCACGCTCCTCTACAACAAATTATGTACCATGCCCAAGTGAACCAACTAGAGGAGCAACGACTACATCTGCCAAGAGTTCATCCTCGGTGGTATCCATGGGGAGAACAAGGGATATTCAGTGCCTACGCTGCAAAGGATATGACCACATACACAAGGACTGCCCAAGCACACGTGTGATGGTTGTGCGAGTTGATGGTGGGTACTCCTCTGCTAGTGATTTTGATGAAGAAACATATGCTTTGCTTGCTGCTAACAATGTAGCGGAAGGAGATGATTTCCAACAAGATGAAGAGCACATTGGGGCTGAAGCTGCTGAGCACTATGAGAGCCTCGTGGTGCAGCGGGTGCTAAGTGCCCAAATGGAGAGGGCTGAACAAAATCAGCGCCACACTTTGTTTCAAACCAAGTGTGTGATCAAGGAACGCTCTTGCCGTGTGATCATAGATGGAGGAAGCTGCAACAACTTGGCAAGTGCTGAAATGGTGGAGAAGCTTCCGTTGAGCACAAAACCACACCCGCAACCTTACTACATTCAGTGGCTTCACAGCAGCAGCAAGGTGAAGGTAACACGATTGGTAAGGGTAGAGTTTGCCATTGGTTCTTATCATGATTCCATTGACTACGATGTTGTGCCTATGCAAGCATGCTCTATGTTGTTAGGTAGACCATGGCAGTTTGATAAAGATTCCTTGCACTTTAGTAAAAACAAATCAATACTCTTTTGTGCATAATGACAAGAAGATTGTGTTGCACCCCATGTCCCCTGAGGCTATTCTAAGAGATGAACTTGCTAGAGCTAGCAAACTTAAGAATCAGGCTATTGCTAGTGAAAATCAGATTGTCGCTAATGAACTTGAGAAACATAAGAAGAAGTCTAGCAAATCTGTTCATCATAATAAAAATGAGATCAAGCTGAAAGGCTCTTGTTACTTTGCCACCAAATCTTATTTGGATGAGATTGATACTTGTACTACTATATGCTATGCTTTGGTTTGCAAAGAAACTTTATTTTTACTTGAGGATACTCCTATTTCTTTGCCTCCTGCTGTCACTAACCTTTTGCAGGAGTATGCCGATGTTTTCCCAAAGGAGGTACACCGGGACTGCCACCAATTAGGGGAATTGAGCACCAGATTGACCTCATTTCTAGGGCCTCCTTGCCAAATCGTGCTCCTTATAGGACCAACTCGGAGGAAACTAAAGAGATACAGCGCCAAGTGCAAGAATTGCTTGACAAAGGTTATGTGCGTGAGTCTCTTAGCCCTTGCGCTATTCCCGTACTTTTAGTTCCTAAGAAAGATGGATCCTGGCACATGTGTGTGGATTGTAGAGCAATTAATAATATCACAATTAGATATCGTCATCCAATTCCTAGACTAGATGATATGCTTGATGAATTGAGCGGCTCAATTGTGTTCTCTAAAATTGATTTGCGTAGTGGTTACCATCAAATTCGCATGAAGTTAGGAGATGAATGGAAAACAACATTTAAAACCAAGTTTGGTCTATATGAGTGGTTAGTCATGCCTTTTGGCCTCACTAATGCACCCAGCACTTTCATGAGATTAATGAATGAAGTTTTACATGCTTTTATTGGCAGATTTGTGGTGGTATACTTTGATGACATTCTGATATATAGCAAAACTTTGGAGGAACATCTTGATCATTTACGTGCTGTTTTTTATGCTTTACGTAATGCTCAACTATTTGGTAATCTTGAGAAGTGCATGTTTTGCACAGATCGAGTCTCTTTCCTTGGCTATGTTGTGACCCCGCAGGGTATTGAAGTTGATCAAGCCAAGATCGAGGCAATTCATAGCTGGCCTGTTCCCACTACGATCACACAAATAAGAAGTTTTCTAGGACTTGCTGGGTTCTATCGCTGCTTTGTGAGAGACTTTAGCACCATTGCAGCCCCGCTACATGAGCTCACCAAGAAGGGTGTGGCATTCACTTGGGCTGCAGCACACAGGAATGCATTCGACACTCTAAAAGATAAGTTAACACACGCACCTTTACTCCAACTTCCTGATTTCAACAAAACCTTTGAGCTTGAATGTGATGCTAGTGGAATTGGGTTGGGTGGTGTGCTGTTACAAGAGGGAAAACACATGTATGTATTTCAAAGAAAAAGTTGAGTGGCCCTAGTTTGAACTATTCTACTTATGATAAGGAATTGCTTGCTGTAGTTTGGACTTTGGAAACATGGCAGCATTATTTATGGCCCAAAGAGTTTATCATACATTCTGATTATGAATCTTTGAAATACATCCGTAGTCAAGCAAAACTGAACCGTAGACATGCCAAGTGGGTTGAATTCATCGAGTCCTTTCCTTATGTCATCAAACATAAAAAGGGGAAGGAAAATATAATTGCTGATGCTTTGTCTAGACGTTACACCATGCTTTCACAACTTGACTTTAAAATCTTTGGTTTGGAAACTATTAAGGAACAATATGCACATGACAATGATTTCAAAGATGTATTGCTGAATTGCCAAGAGGGGAAAAAAGGAACAGATTCATCCTCACTGACGGGTTTGTCTTTAGAGCTAACAAGCTATGCATTCCAGCTAGCTCTGTGCATTTGTTATTGTTGCAGGAAGCGCATGGAGGAGGACTCATGGGACATTTTGGTGTTTAAAAGACAGAGGACATCCTTGCTGGTCATTTCTTTTGGCCCAAGATGAGGAGAGACGTGGAGAGGTTTGTTGCTCACTGCACAACATGCCAGAAAGCTAAGTCACGCCTTAATCCTCATGGTTTATACATGCCTCTTCCTGTTCCAAGTGCACCATGGGAAGATATTTCAATGGACTTTGTTTTAGGACTGCCTAGAACAAAGAAGGGGAGGGATAGTGTGTTTGTTGTTATGGACAGATTTTCTAAAATGGCACATTTCATACCATGTCATAAGAGCGATGATGCTACACATGTTGCTGATTTGTTCTTTCGTGAGATTGTTCGATTGCACGGTGTGCCTAACACCATTGTTTCTGATCGGGATGCAAAATTTCTTAGTTATTTTTGGAGAACTTTGTGGGCTAAGCTAGGGACTAAGCTTTTATTTTCCACTACTTGTCATCCCCAAACTGATGGACAAACTGAGGTTGTCAATAGAACATTATCTACTTTGCTTAGGGCTGTTTTGAAAAAGAACATAAAAATGTGGGAAGAGTGCTTGCCTCATGTTGAGTTTGCTTATAATCGTTCACAGCATTCTACCACTAAGAAAAGCCCTTTTGAGTCTGTTTATGGGTTTGTGCCACGTGCTCCTATTGATTTGTTACCTCTTCCGACCTCAGAGCGAGTGAACTTTGATGCTAAACAAGGTGCTAAACTGATCTTAAAATTGTATGAAACCAGTAAAGAAAAAATAGAGTGCATGAATGCAAAGTATAAACTAGCTAGTAGCAAAGGGAAGAAACATGTCATTTTTGAACCTGGTGATCTAGTTTGGCTCCATTTGAGAAAAGATAGGTTCCCTGATTTGCGAAAGTCTAAGTTGTTGCCTAGAGCCAATGGTCCTTTTAAAGTGTTAGAAAGGATTAATTATAATGCGTACAAACTTGAGCTACCTGTAGCTTTTGGGGTTAGCCCCACATTTAACATTGTAGATTTGAAGCCATATTTGGGTGAAGAGGATTAACTAGAGTCGAGGACGACTCAAGTGCAAGAAGGCGAGGATGATGAGGACATCTCTTCCATTGATACAACCACACCTGCTGCACAACAAGGTCCGATGACAAGAGCTCAAGCACGACAACTTAATTATCAGGTAAAGTCGTTCCTCGCTGTTCATACAAACTCATCTCAAAATTGGATGCTACTAAATCATGGTGATGATTGTCTTATTCTTAGGAATGTTGGTCAAGAGCCCATTGCCTCATGTTTAGACCCCATAATGAGGATGGAGCAGCCGAACAAGTGGGAGTCATCATTAATGGGGCGCTCAGCTCATCTCGAGACAGTAGGAAACACTCCATAAAAAATGCCATAACTCCTTGATACGAGATCCAATGAAGCTGGTTTTTGACTTGTTGGAAAGGGCTCATCGTCCTCTTTCAGATGGGTCCAACCCCACTATCATAATCTACCGCAGTTGTGCGCAGCAAGCAAAAGGATGCATAGACCTACAGCTTGGGCCTGGGCCTTGTACTGACTAGAGCCCATTGAGGGACGCCTAGATTAGGGTTTCCCACTCCCCCTTGTGCTCTCCTCCTTATAAATAGAACCAGCAGCCATCCGAATGAGGGTGGGTTTTGTTTAGATGCAAGATAGCTGCTGCTTCTTCTTTGTAAACGCGTGTGTTGGCTAGACCACCCGATTTGCTTGTTTCAAGACCCCAACTTGTGATTCAGATTTAGCCTTTGGCTTAAATCCGTGAGTTATTTGCTTATTCATCTTGTTCTTGCTTGTTCTCAGTTGCTTGCAGGTTCATGGTGTTCTTGGCATGGCAAGAACATCGCAATCGGAGCCGGTGTACCTGTTGCTAAGGCGCAGCAACCTTGTGGTCGTTGTAGTCGGACAGCCAACGTCGAATCCACCCCAAATCGAGTTTATCCACACTCAGCAAAAGATCAGGAAAAACCCCTTATCCCATCCGGATGACACACCAACGACCATTGAAGAGGCATATTCCTCTCCTAATGCTGACTTATGGAAGGAAGCAGTACGGAGCGAGATGGATTCTATTATGTCTAATGGAACTTGGGAAATTGTTGATTATCCTTATGGGTGCAAGCCTATAGGGTGCAAATGGGTGTTCAAGAAAAAAGCTTAGGCCTGATGGTACTATCGAGAGGTACAAGGCAAGACTTGTGGCCAAGGGTTATACTCAAATGGAAGGTGATGATTTCTTTGATACTTATTCACCAGTGGCCCGATTGACCACAATTCGAGTTTTGCTTTCCCTGGTTGTCTCTTATGGTCTTATCGTTCATCAAATGGACGTTAAAATAGCTTTCCTAAGGTCTTATCGTTCATCATCACCTTCTTATCTATTGGCTTTGTTGTGAATGAATCTGACAAATGTGTGTACTATCGGTATGGTGGGGGTGAAGGAGTCATTTTGTGCTTATATGTTGATGACATGCTGATCTTTGGATCCAGCCTCAAAGTGATCGAGGAGGTGAAGGAATTTTTATCTAAAAATTTTGAGATGATAGATTTGGGAGAGGCTGATGTTATTCTTAATATCAAGCTTCTGAGAGAAGGTGATGATGGGGTAACTCTGTTACAATCCCACTATGTGGAAAAGGTGCTGAGTCACTTTGGGTTTAGTGACTGTGCACCTACTCCTACACCTTATGACCCTAGTGTGCTATTGAGGAAAAATTAGAGAATAGCAAGGGATCAGTTGAGATATTCCCAGATCATTGGTTCGCTCATGTATCTTGCTAGTGCAACAAGGCCTGACATCTCATTTGCTATGTGCAAGCTGAGTCGGTTTGTGTCAAACCCGAGAGATGATCACTGGCGCGCTCTTGAGAGAGTGATGCGCTTTCTAAAAGGCACCATGAGCTATGGTATTCGTTATACCGGACATTCGAAAGTGCTGGAAGGCTATTGTGATGCCAACTGGATTTCTGATGCTGATGAGCTTTATGCCACAAGTGGATATGTGTTTTCGCTTGGAGGTGGTGCCGTTTCCTAGAAGTCTTGCAAGCAGACTATCTTAACAAAGTCTACAATGGAAGCAGAACTCATAGCATTAGACACCACTGGCTCTGAGGCCGAGTGGCTTCGTGATCTCCTTATGGATTTACCGGTTGTTGAAAAACTCATACCGACTATTTCTATGAACTGTGATAACCAGACTGTGATTACGAAGGTTAACAGTTCTAAGGATAACATGAAGTCCACAATGCATGTTAAGAGATGACTAAAATCTGTCAGAAAATTGAGAAACTCTAGAGTAATAGCGTTGGACTATGTTCACACGTCTAACAATCTAGCAGATCAGTTCACTAAGGGTCTGTCACGCAATGTGATAGAAAGTGCATCGAGAGAGATGGGTTTGAGACCCACTTGAAAATTACTATAGTGGTAACTTGTTCTATGTGATCGGAGATCCCATGAAGTAGGATGGTGAAACAAGTTAGTAGTAAATTATGAGGAAAGATCATTAGTAAGACTCATTTCTGATGCATATCTTTCCTTTTTGTAAGGCAGGTTGGTTTTTACCTTAATGTGTTCCAAGTGGCTTGCTAAAGCAAAGATGTTGTCCTACAGAACATCTTTTGAGGAGCACACCTATATGAGTCAGACTGTTGGTCACAATCTATAAGATTTGGGTGATCTCTAAATACTCATGAAAGGTACTAGAGTATGACTTATATGCTTCAAATAGAGGGGATGCCTTTTGCAGCCAAGTATCAGCTAAGGACTTTAGTGACATTCACCTCACATAAAACTATCAATTCAAGGCTTAATCCATTGTTCAGTTGTGACTGAGTGAAACCATTGCTCTAGATGGATGTTCAACTTAACAGTCTCCATCGAAACATTGGTATATGAAAGAAATATGGTTCTGAGACTACTTTGTTACAAACCCTAGAGTTTGGTGGGGATTGTTGGATATATTATGGGCTTGGCCCGTATAATATTTAATAAATCAAATAAAACTCTATGGTATGTAACATTAAGCGTTGTATGGTTTAATACCATACGGGATTTTGACTGAACGTTGACTCAGCTTATATGGTTGGAAAATTTTTATCTTAATTGAGAAGCTGAGAAAAGGACATAGGCCGGGCCGAGGGCGGGCAGGCCGCTGGCTCTCTCTCCCCGTCGTAGGCATAAAACAGAACGTCCTCTTCAGTCCTTCTTTCTTCCGCAACCGCTCTCGAGAGAAACCACATTTTAGCAGCCCTCTGGCTTCCCCGTCCCGTACCTCTGCGCGCACGGAGTAGCGGGAGAGCAGGTACCTCCGGAACCCTCGTCCTCCTAAGAACCTTGCACGGGGTGAGCGGCGATTAGGTTTTTTGGGAGTGATCCACGACTGCTCGTCCACGTACGTCTTCTTCCGGGTGATCGCTCTCGTAACCCGTCTTCTTCCCGGTGATTGCTTGCAGAACAGTAAGGCGTCTTCTTTCTGGTGACCGTTTGTGGGACTGCACTGCGAACATCTTCCTACATCGACTGCGGTCCACGACTTCGAGCAACGCACTATGTCAACTAGTGCGAATGGAGCCTCCGATGCCCTCGGCATGAGACCCTCCGCTGGGTACATTCTTATCTTTGTAATTACCGCATTTTGCGTTCTTACTGTATCGATCTGTATGTCATGTCTGCATGCCGTAGCGTTCGTTAGTGATATACACATGCACATATATGTTGTCACAAACCTACTTATGTTATATTTTTGGATTAAATTGATCATGAAAATACCTAATTATCTAACAGTTGAGAAACACAACCCCCAGCCATCACCTCTCTATCCTAAACTCTAGATCTAGCTGAACTCAAGGAACCTTTTCTGATATCTGAGCCTTGACTCGCTCACCCCTTAGTTTCATCTTCTCCTCAACTTGCCCAATGCCATAAGAGAAACCCTCGAGTGTCGTAATTAGCTTCTGAACCGTCTCAATCCAACTCTAGAAGATTTGTCGTCACTATTATCGTACCTCCATAGACGAAGGCGAGGAAACACATACACTTTACTCGGATGAACGAAAGCTTAAAAAGGCATACTGATTTGCCTTGATTGATTGTCTGGACAAGGTGTTCATCCTAGCCCGCAAGATGCAAAAGGCGCCGCGCGCTACCTGGTTCTAGGGCTACATTAAAAAATCGGTGTTTTGGCGTTGTGACATCCATGGAGAAGTTGGAGCTGGGAGAGAACTTGCGAGCGCGAGCGGCTGTTGGATCTAGGCGCGCTCCTCGCGCAGGGAGGAGTAGCCATCGAAGGCTGTGCTCGTCAAGGAGAGAGGAACCACCGTCGGAGAGGAGGAGCTGCCGGAGGGCGCGCTCGTCGTGAGGAGGAACGACCGCCGGATTGGGTCGCGTTCGTCGCCAGATCCAGTCATGGTCATCACCGTGCTCGTTGCCGGATCCAATCACGATCGTCGCCGGAAAGGAGAAATATAATGGCTGTCAGAGAGGAGGGAGGAACGGCCGGGGTAGACAGGTAGAGGAGGAAGAGGAAAGAGGCACGAGCGGTAGATGAGAAATCGGTTGGATTTCTCCCAACGCTCGCCTGAGACTGCTTCTGATTTTACATGAAAACAGTGTGGGAAGAAGCGTGGGAAAGAAAGCCAGATCCAAAGCGCTGTGCTTGGAGGCCTTTGGCTGATTTTTTCACCAGCCTTTTTTTACCGGAAGTGGCTGAGATGTCGTTCTGAACAGCTAGCTCTTTCCGCACACTGCGTCTGTGCTATACATGTGGGCAACCCGTGACGGGGGCGGACGAGTAGGCGAGCGAGGCCCACGTGCGGCCGTGCGGGTATAAAGCGAGCAGAGGCGAAGCAAGTGCGCTTTGTGGTTGGACCAAAATAGAATAGACCAGACAAAAAATTAGAGGAGAACTTTAGCTTTTTTATGTATTATATAGGTATAGATATAGATAGATGACAGGCAACTAGACTCACATGTAACTATTAGATTGGGAGTTAATTTGAACTAGAATCTCTTATAATTGAGATAAATTTTGAGTGGTTGCATATCTTATATTTGATGAAGACGGACGGGAGTGAATTATTATCTTGGTCGGAGGCTTCACAATTGCCTTCCTATTTTGATGGATGCTGAAGAGGCCCAGTGTGTAATGGAATGGGTAACTGGGCCTTATTGGCGCAATGGGCATTGCAGAAGACTCCATTCAAGTCAGTCGTGGCAATGCAAACTCAACGGTCGGGGGCCACCCTATCCCCGTTGGATTGGAGTTGGAGGGACCAAAATGCTCTCCTCCGTATCCCAGCTGCGCGGCCTTCTTGGACGCCGAAAGGTGATGGCAGCCCATGCATTTGACCCTGTACGGAAAGCACGACAAGTCAGCAACTAGAATTTGGTTCAGATACATCATTCGGTGCACCGCCACCGCGTGACCGGGTGTTTTATTTAATTTTGGACAGCGACACGAGCAAAGGCTAGCTGCCACACACACAGCTAGAGCTTTTATGTGCATGCAAAAATGCGTACAACCGGATGAGCGGCGAGTCGGCGACCCTAATACTACTAGCTGCGAGATCTCCATCATCATCTCCATACGGTGTGGATGGGATGAGCTGAGCATGACACACCACCAGCAGCGTGTGGTTCAACACACGCCGACACGCACGCGCCGCGTTTCTAGCTCTAGCTAGCTATAGTTTGCCTAGTTCTAGTTTGACTATGTAATCTTAAGATTATTTATGTGTTACACTGACTCTGTCCAAGAAAAAAATTACAATTCTAGATTCATTGGCCCTGCTCGGTTCGCTGGAATTTGGCTGCCGCTGCTGCTGCTGATTTGTTGTGAGAGAAAAACATTGTTACTTCGTTAAAAAGTACCGATGAAGTAGTGGTAAAAACAGAGCCATTTTTTTTGTTAACGTGTATAAAGTCTAACCAAATATATATAAGTAAAAAATATTGATATTTATGACAACTAATAAATATAGTATGAAAATATATCACATGATAAATTTAACGATACTAATTTGATATTATAAATACTAATATGTTCTATAGTTAGTCAAAACCAAAATAGTTTAATATGGTACTGTGTTAAAATTGTATTCTTTTGTGAACAAGAGTATTATCGCTGTCATTGATATGGTAGGTTTTTTTTGGGTTTTAGTTCTAATTATAAGCCAGTCTTAATGAGGGTGTTATACGAGTTCCATGAGCATTAAATAAACTATCAACTTTACATATATACTGACATGGAATAGGGCTAATGAAGTGAGAGGATTAAAATTTTATAAGAGTAAAATAAGTTTTACGAGAATGCACAATCTTTCCATCACATGGAGTCTTATATAAATTGGGATACCAAATCACCGTGGAATCAAATTGCTCAAGAATCATTTGTTCGATGAATAGCCCCTTGGTGGACAGGTCAGAAATCGCCTAATATTAGAGGAGGGGAAAGGTTTTGCTTGTCTGCTGAATGATTGGAAGACTTCTCTCAAGTAAAGAGAGAATGTAATCAGGTAGCTAATGCTTTAGCTTTGTTAGCTAGCATTAGTACGCTGGTGGGTTTTAATTCCGTTTGGGAACTGGCTTTGGTCCCGGTTTCTCAACCGGAATTGTGGATCCGGGTTTAAAGGTCGGGACCTTTTAATCCTGGGTCACTCAACCGGGACTAAAGCCCATCCTCGGAACTAAAAAATACTTTAAATTCTAGGAGACCTCTCTTGCAATGCGTGAGATTCGAACCCAAGACCCCTTGTCTCGCGCATAGCTTCTTTATCAACTTAATTGCACAGCACATATGACAAAGTCTTGGACGCTCTCCTTTTAAATTCACCCGTGGGGACCTTTAGTCCCTAGTGAGAGACCTTTAGTCCGGGTTGGTGACACCAACCAGGACTAAAAGGTCACCCTTTAGACTGGGTTGGTGTTACCAACCGGGACTAAAAGTTGGAGGACCTTTAGTGCGGGTTGGTAACACCAACTGGGATTGAAGGATGGCTTTTAGTCCCTGTTAGTGTTACCAACTAGGATAAAAGGGTTTTTGATGCCTATAAAATTTAGAACCGGGACTAATGCTCACATTAGTCTGAACCCCAATACAACCAAGACTAAAGGTGCAAACCAAAAGTCGTTTCTCTACTAGTGTAGACGGCGTGTGTCTAGAACTTCCTTAATGCCGATTGCAACTCTCCTATGGCCTTGTTTTGACTCACCTAACTAAAATTTAGCTGCCTAAAATGTTAAAGCTAAACTTTAGTCAGCTAAAAGTTCTCCTAGCTAAACTTTAGCTGGAGTGTTCGGATCCACCGGCTAACATGGTCAGCTAAACTTTAGCTGAGTTTAGCTTTGAGTTGAAGTAGCTAAACTCAGCTAAATTTTTGCTGGTCCTTTAATTGAGCCGTTTGGATCTAGCAGCTAAATTTAGCTAACTAAAGTTTAGTTGGTGATCCGAATAGACCCTATGTCTAGTTAATAAAGTTCTCTCGTTGCTAAAAAAACTAGGGCACCAAATAGACTGGCCTTTTTTTGCACTAGAAGTAACATGTACGCCGGCCCATATGACCTGTCGATCAACACGCGACACTGACACTCACACGAGGAGAAGAGCAGGCAACGCCCGACCATTCGTGTCGCGAATTTTATTTTTATTTTTAACACTTTCTTCAAACTATTTAAAAAAAACTAGGGTACCAAATAGACTGGCCTTTTTTTTGCACTAGAAGTAACATGTACGCCGGCCCATATGACCTGTCGATCAACACGCGACACTGACACTCACACACACGAGGAGAAGAGCAGGCAACCCCCGACCATTCATGTCGTGAATTTTATTTTTATTTTTAACACTTTCTTCAAACTATTTAAAAAAAACTAGGGTACCAAATAGACTGGCCTTTTTTTGCACTAGAAGTAACATGTACGCCGGCCCATATGACCTGTCGATCAACACGCGACACTGGCACTCACTCACGAGCAGAAGAGCAGGCATTTTTTTTAATTTTTAACACTTTCTTGAAACTATTTTCAAATATGACACTGTTTATTAAAAAAACATTTTTAGCCGCGCCTATTCGCATGGCGGCTGCGGCGCGACCAGGCCCATCACAGGCCTCTCTTCTTCCATTCCTTTCGGTACGAGCCTATAGAACAGATGCTGTTCAAGTAAGGTCGTGCTAACCCGACCCAGGACCGAGCTTATATCTTGTGCTTGCTCTTCACAGACAACCGAGGTGGTACTAAAGCTCAGCGCAAGCGCTCACACTCAGCTAACCAGCTGATCACCTCTCTCTAGCTGGAGAGGTCGTGTTGCTACGGCCAGAGATCCCGATACAGGGAGAGCAGGCCCATTAGCCCATTTGGAATGCAGCTGACCATTCGTCCCAGAGATTCCGGTACAGGGAGAGCAGGCCCTGTCGGTGCGAAAAGTGACCAACAAGTAAATATTTATAGTTTTATCGTATGTTGTGATCGGATGTGGCCTAGCACTCAATGACACATGGTTTATACTGGTTCAGACAACGTGCCCTACGTCCAGTTCCAGTCGGTCAATGACTTTATTCCTGAGCCCAGGTGCTCGAAGTTTGCTGTGGGGTTACAAATGAGTGGGAATAAGAAGGGGGTGTTAAAGGTCCGGTCAGGCTCCCAACCGAAGAGCCAAGAGTGACGGGAGCTCCAACGTGCGCTAAGTATTAGAGCGTACGCTCTGTGTAGCTTTAGAGTTCTAGAGCTATGGACTATTCGAGTGTTTAGAATGTCTAAAGCTTAGCAGAGAGAGAGAGTCGGAATTACCGTCCTCCTTTAAGGAGAGAGCGCATCCCCTTTTATAGGTGAAGGAGACGGCCTTACAAGTTAAGAGAGAGAGAGAGAGAGAGAGTGTGTGTGCTTCCTAGTCTTGTTGCCCTCGCCGTCGGGTACAAGACAGTTTGTCGGTGCCCACAATACTGTTGACGCCCAGATGCATGTGGCAGGCTCCATCGTGTTCTTCTAGTATGGAAAATGTCAGCGCCTACCATACTATAGGACAAATATCGGTGCCCACAACACTGTTCGTGTTCTGACATGTCTGAAAGGTTGCAAAGCACCCTTCTGGCATGGCCTGGCGGTACTGTCCTGCAGGTTTGCAGGGTACAGTCCTCGGTATTGCGGTTGACTTGAGCGCCTTGCCTTATCTGGTCCGCCTGATTCCTAGGTCCTCACCGAGCGAGCGTCTCCAGTCGGTCGTTCCTAGTTGGCTCCGACCGCGTCGGTCGAAGAAGAGCTGTAGGCAGAGGTTCGGTGTATTCCCGGTCGAAAAAGCGGGTCAGAGTCAAAAGCTAGTGTTGTCCCCTCCTTGGCCAGGTGTTCCGGTCGGAGACTGGGTCGCTCTTCTGGCCTGTCGTTAGGTATCTGGGCCAGCCCAGGAGTCGTGCGTTTGTTGTAATGCCATCTGCTGGGCTGAGCTTTTGCTGGAAAGCGGGCCCATCGGGGACCCTAGGTTTATGAACCCGACAGGAGCCCCCAAGCCCTTTTAGGACTTCTACGAAGTCATGAAGGGGCTGTTTATACTCATTGTATGAGAGCAACGGATGGGTGCAAGATCGTGAGTCACTGTCGGGCGTGACAGAGTGTGGACCCAAGCGTCGGGCGCGATCGAGGGGTCAGGCACGATGGAGCGCGGACCTAGGTGTTGGACCAACAAACCAGCACGCTGATCAGCAGTCGTACAGGGTGTAGGCAGCATAGTGACCATGCGTCCATCACTGTGGGTTGATGTGAGTCCCCTGGAATGTCATGTCACGGAGACAGGTCATGCTAAGATGCGACTACTCCCTACATGATGCCAGAAGTTTGACCTAGGGTTGTACTTTCTAGCCCATAGTGGTTGGTGGCGGCGTGAGCTTCCATTAGGGACCATGTCTGAGGGATCGAGTGAAGTGGGGCCAACCCTCAGACGTCGGTCGAGGCGGAGCCAACCTTCAGGAGTCGGACGAGGCTAAGCCCAGCAAGCGTTGTGGCGTTGGTGGTCCTAGAAATCGCATGGCAGATTTTTTGACTTGCCAGCTGGTGCACGTGAGTGCACTTAGTGTGTGTAGCCCCCGAGCCCCCGGGCGATTCGAGTAGAATCGCCTGGGGAATTTTTTGACTTGCCAACGTTCTGAGCCATCATTTCTGGGAGCGTGGACCCAGGCGTTGTGTGGCAGAACCTCCTAAATTATAGGGCCCACATGCACCTGTCACTGTCCAACGACCTTTGACATCTATGCATATGTTCCTGGTAATTTAAAAAGACTGTCGGGTGTCCTCGAGGAAAACCGAATCATCCACAATTTCCGAGCAGGATCACATTACAGAGTCATTGTAGTATTACAACAGTTTATTCAAATAGACACATCAGAGTAAAAGTAGCGGAAGACTTACAATAACATAGTTTACAAACCATTTGTTTCAAACCGTACAACTAAGTTTGATATTAATACAAACCAAAGTAGTGGAGCGGCATTATAATATAATACAAAACACACAATGAGGCTGCCCTGCCCAAGGGCCACACAATTACTTCTCAATGTCATCACAAGGTACAACTGTCATGTAGCATGATCCACAACAGATCTGCTCATGAGACTCACCTGCAACAAGGGTCAACGAACCCTGAGTACAAAAGTACTCAACAAGACTTAACCGAAATAAGAATTAAAAGAACGCAGGAATGCAGGCTCATGGGATTCAAGGTATGGCTTTAGCAATAATCAAGGTTCTTTTGCGTAAAAGCATTTTAACAAAAATCTATATATCAACATTTAAAACTTCATAAAGATCATATACAAAGCTGACATGATCCTCATTGATATCATGAAAGTTCATAACCAACACCTTCTCAAACCATCCTCAAGTTCCAGTTATTAATTACTATGATGATGAACAGTGAGTTGAGTCTCCATAACCGAGGAGCAATGATGATTCGAACCGATTATAAACCCAGTTGGGGATTCCAGACCACACGACATATGCAGGTCCCCGACCTACATATACCAACCTACCCTTGGATCCTCTAAAACAAGAACGGGTCCGCGCCACCCGAGAATACAGTACTCCACCATTCCAGCCCATGGCCACGTGGGTACACGCTATTCCCGCCATCTCTCCACTCCCAGTTCAGGCTTACCGGAGTATGTGGTTAGTACTACAAATTCTCACCTCATGCAATTCAACAACGGACGTGCCTTAATCGACACAGGCGGAAAGAACCCGCTCACAAGACCTCCATGTCTGGTGGCTCACACTCACCGAGTCCGCCCGGTCTAGATTTATTACTCCACATTCCCATATCACATGCTAACATAATTAACCAATGTCCCATTTAAAACTTGCAGGTGGCAGGTAGTCACCCGACTTTCATCGTTCTACGCATAGCTAAGCAAAACTAGGCATATACGAATTTAAAACTGGTAATATGGTAAATATGGAATAACAAGGGTGGTAATGCACCAATTAGGCTTTTACCTAACTCCTAATCACTTAATGCAGTAACGGAAAGCAAAAGCGAAATTAATTTGTAAAACACAAGGTAGGGTTGTATGGATCCGGGGCTTGCCTTCGTTGATGGAAAAGTCCGGCTCTTGCGACGCTTCACAAGTATTCGGTCCGACCTCAACAGACGGATTAACCTCCTCAACAACTTGATTAACTACCACGTGTTCACCTTTGTTCACTACACGTAATACAATGCCATGTTTAACATGATGCGGAATACGAAATATGATGCTCGATGATGGATACAAAAATTAACAATTTGAATACAACTTTCCTTCGCGGTACAGTTGCAAGTCAAACAAACTAAATCTTTTTCGTAACACATACATCAACTGCCAAGGATCATTAACAACAAATGACCCAAGGTCATCACTCAATCCAAAATTACAAACAAAACCTAAATCACTAAAGGTTACTATTTGCTTTTATGAATTAATTATTTAATTCAAAATTATGAAATAAATCAACTTATTCCAATTGAGCTAAAATTTTTTGTAAATGTTCATTACATGATAACTAAGTGGCAAAACAAATTTCATAATTTTTTGACAAGTAAATAAGCCAAGAAAATGCATGGAAATCCATTTATTAATAAATTGAGCAATTTTTATCACATTCAAAAAGTACTGAAAAACATTATTTCATATTTTTCTTAAATACTTTACATCACAGAGAAGTCACATAAAAATTTTCATAATTTTTGGAGCTCTAAATAAATCTACACAAAAATAACAAAAACAGACACTATTCATTCAAATCAAAAATAGAAAAATCCATTTGAACACCGAGTCAACGACATGGTGACCCCACCTGTCATCCCCTTCCTCCCGCTTTGACTACGGGCGATGATGACGCTGACCGATTTATATCTCGACGACGAGCGAGATCAACGGCGACGGCGAAGGCACTATCAGATTACTACATCACGGCAAGACCGATTTGTGGCACAAATGCGACCAATTACTGCTGACAAGAGCACTCGCCACCATGGCGGCTGCTGATGTACATAGTGACACAACGCCGGGCGCCGGTAACGGGCCGCGGAGAAACAGAGGGCATGGGAGGTCCAATAGCTCACCACGAACACGCTGGAGCAAAGAATGAGACCGGATAAGCTACGAGGACACATGTCGACGCTGATGAGGTCACGGCGGAGCGATCTTCGACGACGCGATGCTCCGGTAGCTATGGTGGTCAAAATGAGAAACCAATGGGTCACAAAGCACTACATCAATGCGGCGAATCCGAAGCAAGACTCAAGAAGGGCGAGACTCACCAGAGCGCCCCGCCACGGCAACGCTGGCTCGACGGCGGCGGGACTACCGGCCGTGGAGAAAAATCTGACGAGTGGCGGTTCCCGGCGAAATTAAGCCGAATTGATGGGTTGGCTAAGCGCGCAAGGATAAGGCGGAGCTAATGGATGCTTTGCTTGCAACGGCAGAGAACGGGTTCGACGACGAGAGCTCACCGGAGATGATCGGCAACGCGTCGGAAAAACAGAGGGCGAAGGAAGAACAACGACGACGATGTCGGAGCTTTATAGGGCGGCCAAGGAAGTAAGGAGAAGCCACGGCGACGCCTTTCCCGCGCCAGCGTGAAGCCAAGACCACCACGCGCGCGCCTGGAACGCCGAAGACGGTCGCCGACCATGTAGCTTCGGCGGTGAACACTGTTCACAATATTTACAAGTTTGCCATTCGCCAAAATTCACAAATTACTCTCAAATTTTCATAACAACTCAAAAATCTCCAAAAACAAAAGTTGTTCAAAATCAAAATTTCTACAACTTTGCTTCTATAACCATGTCCTAATTCGGTCTAGATTTTGAAATGAACTTTTGAATTTGAATAGGGAAATTTAACGAATTACGCCTTTTTGAATTACTCAAAATTTTTCTAAACAACTTGAAAAACTCCAAAAACAAACTTTGTATAACTTGCCAAGCTCTACACTTTTGCTTTTGGGATCAACCCCAAATTATGCTTAGATTTTTAAATGGATTTTCAGGGTAGGATTTAAATGCTGAAAAGCGGGGTTTTCTCGAAAAATTCAAAATCCAAACAAACTTTGAACTAGAGTCAACCAATACAGTTCAACACATACCACATGAATATAAACTTGTTTTAGTGTATGCATCTCAAAGTTTTCACCAAATGCCAAAAGCTTTGCAATGCATATGATGACATGTCAGGTTTTAGTATTTTAAACACCCGAGGTGTTACAATCCTTCCCCCTAAAAGAAATCTCGCCCTGAGATTCAAATCCATAGAGTAAGTAATGGAAAAGGAAATGTGTCAATCCAAAAACATCCAGAACTTTTCCATAAAACAACTGAGGTTCTTTTACAAAACACAATTTGAAGTAACCGAGCTCAACTAACATTATTCTATTCTATATTGACGCTAGAAACTCTGGAAACTTTTCTAACAAGTAATCTTCTGATTCACAGGTAGCTTCCTCTTCTGAATGTTGATTCCATTGTATCTTGTAGAACTTTATTGTTCTCCTCCGAGTAACACGATCTTTCTGATCCAACACTCGGATAGGATATTCTGAATAAGTCAGATCTGGTTCAAGTTCCACTCCTTCAACTTCAACATTCCGCTCAGGTACTCGGAGGCACTTCTTCAACTGAGACACATGGAACACATCATGTACAGCTGATAAATGTTCTGGTAATTTCAAGCGATAGGCCACTTTTCCATATCTCTCCAAAATTTGAAATGGTCCAATATATCGAGGTGCCAACTTGCCTTTAACACCAAAACGGTTAACTCCCTTCATTGGTGATACTTTCAGATATACAAAATCTCCTTTGTTAAACACCAATGGTCTCCATCGTCTATCCGCATAACTCTTTTGGCGGATCGAGCTATTTTCAAATTACTCAGTATTTGCCTAACCTTGTCTTCCGTTTCTTTCACAAGGTCAACTCCAAAGAATCTTCTTTCTCCGGCTCCACCAACTCGGCGATGTTCGCACCTCACGGCCATAGAGTGCTTCAAATGGAGCCATTCTAATGCTTTCCGATAACTATTATTATATGAGAACTCAGCCAAAGGTAAGCATTCGTCCCACTTGTTGGAATAATTAAGGACACAACACCTTAACATATCTTCAAGCACTTGATTGACTCTTTCATCATCCATCGATGTCAGCGGATGATAAGTCAGTACTATACAGAGCTTGGTATCCAAGGAAGAATGCAATTGTTTCCAAAAAGCTCGGAGACAAACTGTGTACCCCGATCGGACACTATGGTCTTTGGTATTCCATGGAGACTCATAATTCTTGCTAAATATATCTTGGCGTATTGGACAGTGGGATATATAGTCTTGATAGGAAGAAAATGTGCTGACTTAGTGAGTCAATCTACAATAACCCATATTGAGTCAAATCCCTTTGCTGTCTTGGGTAGACCAACAATAAAGTCCATACTTATGTCCTCCCACTTCCAAGCTGGAATAGGTAAGGGTTGTAGTTCTCTAGCAGACCTCAAATGTATAGCTTTCACCTTTTGACAAGTATCACACTTTGCTATATATCTCGCAATTTCTATCTTCATTTTTGTCCACCAAAACCTTTGTTTTAAGTCATGGTACATCTTGTTGCTTCCCGGATGGATAGATAACCTAGTAGCATGTGCTTCTTCAAGAATTGATCGTCGCAACTCGTGAACTTTTGGTACTACCAAACGATCCTTGAACCATAGCACACCTTCATTATCTATATTTGAAACATTCCGCCTTTCCATTCCTGGACTCTTTCCTTGATATGGGCTATACCCTTGTTTTCCTTCTCGAGCAGCAATAACTTGATCTCGAATAGTGGCTTCAACAATTATGTTGGTCAAACTACCTTGTTGAATTACTTCTACATTTAGCTTCTCCATTTCTTGACATAAAGTCAAACCCATTGTTCTTACTGTCAGGCAATTACAATAGCTTTTTCGACTGAGAGCATCTGCAACTACATTAGCTTTACCAGGGTGATAATGTACTTCCAAATCGTAATCCTTAATTAGTTCTAACCATCTTCTTTGTCGCATGTTCAACTCTGACTGAGTAAAGATATATTTTAAGCTCTTGTGATCAGTATATATATGGCACGTACGACACCAAGCGGTAATGCCGCCAAATCTTTAGAGTATGAACCACAGCTGCTAACTCCAAATCATGAGTAGGATAGTGTTCTTCATGTTGCTTAAGTTGCCTGGATGCATAGGCAATGACTCGGCCTTCTTGCATCAACACACATCCAATACCAATACCTGAAGCATCACAATAAACATCAAACAGTTTCGATATCGAGTTGAGCTAACATCGATGCGATGAGTCAACGACCTTTTTAAAGTCCGGAAAGCCTCTTCACAATCTGATGACCGACAAACTTGACTTGGTTCTTCAACAATTTAGTTATGGACTTTGATACTTTAGAGAAATCTGAATAAACCGGTAATAATACCCCGCCAATCCCAAAAACTCCGAACTTGATGAACTGGGTTGGTGGTTTCCAATCAAGCACATCCTTCACTTTGCTTGGATCAACAAAGAACTCCTTCCTCCGACAAGACATGTCCCGTAAATCACACTTCCTTAAGCCAAAAATCACACTTATTGAACTTAGCATACAATTGATGTTCTCTCAAACGAGTCGTAACAATTACGAGGTGTTCTCGCATGTTCATCTTATTCTTGGAATATACTAGTATATCATCTATAAATACCACTACAAACTTGTCTAGCTCAGCATGAATACTGAGTTCATCAAATACATGAAATGAGTTGGAGCATTGGTCAAACCAAAAGACATCACCAAGTATTCATATAATCCAGATCTCGTGGTAAATGCCGCTTTTGGGAATATCTTCAGTTTTATCTTGATTTGATGATACCCCGATCTCAAATCTATCTTGGAGAAAACTTTGGCTCCGCCAACCGATCAAAAAGCAAATCTATCCGAGGTAATGGATACTTATTCTTGATGGTCACTTCATTCAATGGACGATAGTCAACACATAACCTCGTGGTCTCATCTTTCTTTTTCACAAAATTGCCGGACATCCCCAAGGTGAGGAACTATGTTGGATAAACCCTTCTCAATTAATTCTTGTAACTCGAGCCTTCAACTCGGCCAATTCCTTAGGTGGCATTCTATAAGCTCTCCGAGAAATCGGAGCTGTTCCAGTTGTAACTCTATGTTAAACTGCATATCCCTATCGTGGTAGACCGGGTAAATCCTCGTGAAACACATCAGAAATTCACGTACTACCGGATATATCTAATCTCTTTGATGACAGTTGCTGGCACAAACTCGCCCACCGATCTTCTTAAGGTTGGAAGTTGGATGAGAAGTTGAGAATTACTATCGTGCAAACTTACTCTTAAAGTCCTATTCAAAGCATCTATAATGTGACCTTATATGTCGATACATCCAATTCATTCCCAAGATTACATCTATATCCCGATCCTTAAGGATAATCATGGTAGTGGGAAAAATATGCCCACCTGTGTTTACGAATACCGGTACACCATTTCCTTAGTACACGTATCGCGTCCCGGCGCGACTACACAAAGAAACTTTCCTTTGTTGCCCCAATTGAAATTTCATACTTCATGACAAATGTTCTATTGATGAATGAATGCGATGCGCCAGAATCAAAAAGTATAACTGCAGGGTGATTGGCAACAGGAAACATACCCATCATCACTGGCTCCCCTTCCGGAATTTCTCCAGCTTGAATATAGAACACCCGTCCGGTCTTCCTCTCATCTTTGCCCTTCTGAGCATTCTGGTTGTGGTTCTTGTTTGGTGCTTGACCCTGTTGTTGATTGGCAGGGGTCTTCTGATAATTTTGATTAACCTGCCTAGGATATGGACATTCCCTGGAGAAATGACCAGTCCTTCCACAATTGTAACACGGATAGTTGTGACCCTATGACGTTGGAGCATTACCACCAGGAGCATTGGTTGACTGTGAGTTCGGATAGGTTATCGCAGGACGGACATTTGACTGTTGCCCAGCTTGGAACTACGGCGGACGATAAGGAGGATGATTATGGTTTATTGGATGATAAATCACCCTCTGCCTCTTCTGATTTCCCCCAAAAGATCCAGACGGCATACTCTTTTTCTTCTTGAGCTCCTTATGCTGCCGATACTTTGCCTCTAAAGCAATTGCAATATTTACTGCCTCATGATAAGTGATATTGGTACAGGCTGTCATCATTGTCTGCAGTTTGGTATTCAGACCTCTCATGAACCATTTCTTTTTCTTGGCATCCGTATTGACATGTTCAGATGCATACTGCGATAGATGATTGAATCTTCCCACATACTGCATAACCGTTTGATCCCCTTGCCTCAAAGCAAGGAATTCATCTAGCTTCATAGCCATCACTCCTTCCGGGATATAATGGGCTCTGAAATTAGTGCGAAATTCTATCCAAGTTAACGGAATGCTCATGGGTTGCATGGCCATCGATTTGCATACCAAGCACCAACAGCACCTCTAAGTTCTTTGGGCAAAAACACCAATTTCTGAAACTCTGTGTAGTGAATAAGATTAAATTTCTGCTCCATGGTCCTAAGCCAGTCATCAGCCTCCAGTGGTTCATCTGCCTTGGTAAACACTGGGGGTTTTGTATCCGTGAAATCCACATAGGTAGCCTCATGCCTGTTATGATTGCGGCCACGGTTTCCATGCATCCGGTTACGATTACTTTGAGCCATCTCATGAAGCAAACGAGAATTTTTCACAGTCCACATTGACTAATGCAAATGATAGCATCACCAGATTAGTTAAAGATCGGTGGTGGGTTGGGGATATCATCATCATCTTGTGAAGTACCGTGAATATGCGATCCTCACAGTCTGACGATGATCTGCTCATAACAAACCAAACTTTATTCACAAGACTTTATAGAATTGCACAACAGCTTACTCCAGACACATAACATAGGGTTTATTACTATAAACACCAGACCCTATATGTACCAAAACAAGATACATAGCTTAACCAAGATTAACTATTACACAACTCTACTCTTTTCGTGATTACTTCAAACTTCAGGCTCGGTATCCATTCCGAATTATTACCGCCTTCATCATCACTTTCATTGATCATTACTAATTCTTCAGGATCTTCTTCTTCTTCCTCTTCCGATTCGCTATCATCGGCAAGGATGACACCGGGGTCCATGGCATCAGCTTGAGGCTCATGATTCGGGTTTAGTAGATTGCTAAGCCTATGAACTTCCTCATGTAGATAGGTATTATGTTCTTCTAAATCTTCTACATAGAATTCTAGCTCATGAGTTCTAGCTCTAGCTACATTCTCCCCCTATGCCAGGGCTTCATTTCGTCCCTCCACCGTGCATTTAACTAACATGCTTTCATAGTTCCCATGTGCGTGGTGAGACGCCTCAATTGATCCTGTAATTCTCCTACCTGTATAGCATCCAAAGCCCTATCTCTAGTAGCTTGTGCTAACTCTGTAGAAATCCTCTGTATCTCCGCCTGGGGATCAGGCCTAGAACTGCTACTACTAGCACCATCATTTCTTGGGGCAAGTTGGTGACGAGGAACTCCTTTGGGTCCAGTGGACTTACGGGGCGTCATTTTGGTACGAGCCATACTGTAGGAAGTCAATTTAATCCAAATAAGACCATTTGATCAAAATCCAATAAGTAGCTAAGATGGATTACATTACTCAAACCAGACTCACTACTCAACTCCAGACTAAGAGGTGAAGGAAGTAACGGGTGAATTATTCATGATGCATGAATCGTTCTTACGAACAAAAACATCAAAGTTTATAATGCACATAAACAACATTTATTTTTATATAGGGCATAGTAATATTACTACTCCACCACACAAAACCTTTTTAATCATAAATGGAATGGTGAGAAAGAAATAAGACAAGTCAGAAGCAATTTGGACCAAATTAATCAAGTTAAATTTAGTCATCCCAAATCATTTTGAAGTTTTTGTAAACCAATACCACAAAAACTTTGTAACGATCGCTCTGATACCATTCTGTGGCAGAACCTCCTAAATTATAGGGCCCACATGCACCTGTCACTGTCCAATGACCTTTGACATCTATGCATATGTTCCTGGTAATTTAAAAAGACTGTCGGGTGTCCTCGGGGAACCCCGAATCATCCACGATTTCCGAGCAGGATCACATTACAGAGTCATTGTAGTATTACAACAGTTTTTTCAAATAGACACATCAGAGTAAAAGTAGCGGAAGACTTACAATGACATAGTTTACAAACCATTTGTTTCAAACCGTACAACTAAGTTTGATATTAATACAAACCAAAGTAGTGGAGCGGCATTATAATATAATACAAAACACACAATGAGGCTGCCCTGCCCAAGGGCCACACAATTACTTCTCAACATCATCACAAGGTACAACTATCATGCAGCATGATCCACAACAGATCTGCTCATGAGACTCACCTGCAACAAGGGTCAACGAACCCTGAGTACAAAAGTACTCAACAAGACTTAACCAAAATAAGAATTAAAAGAACACAGGAATGCAGGCTCATGGGATTCAAGGTATGGCTTTAGCAATAATCAAGGTTCTTTTGCGTAAAAGCATTTTAACAAAAATCTATATATCAACATTTAAAACTTCATAAAGATCATATACAAAGCTGACATGATCCTCATTGATATCATGAAACTTCATAACCAACACCTTCTCAAACCATCCTCAAGTTCTAGTTATTAATTACTACGATGATGAACAGTGAGTTGAGTCTCCATAACCGAGGAGCAACGACGATTCGAACCGATTATAAACCCAGCTGGGGATTCTAGACCACACGACATATGCAGGTCCCCGACCTACATATACCAACCTACCCTTGGATCCTCTAAAACAAGAACGGGTCCGCGCCACCCGAGAATACAGTACTCCACCATTCCAGCCCATGGCCACGTGGGTACACGCTATTCCGCCATCTCTCCACTCCCAGTGCGCGAGTAGCCATCCTCGTAATAAAATTGCCAAGTTCAGGCTTACCGGAGTATGTGGTTAGTACTACAAATTCTCACCTCATGCAATTCAACAACGGACGTGCCTTAATCGACACAGGCGGAAAGAACCCGCTCACAAGACCTCCATGTCTGGTGGCTCACACTCACCGAGTCTGCCCGGTCTAGATTTATTACTCCACATTCTCATATCACATGCTAACATAATTAACCAATGTCCCATTTAAAACTTGCAAGGTGGCAGGTAGTCACCCGACTTTCATTGTTCTACGCATAGCTAAGCAAAACTAGGCATATACGAATTTAAAATTGGTAATATGGTAAATATGGAATAACAAGGGTGGTAATGCACCAATTAGGCTTTTACCTAACTCCTAATCACTTAATGTAGTAACGGAAAGCAAAAGCGAAATTAATTTGTAAAACACAAGGTAGGGTTGTATGCATCCGGGGCTTGCCTTCGTTGACGGAAAAGTTCGGCTCTTGCGACGCTTCACAAGTATTCGGTCCGACCTCAACAGACGGATTAACCTCCTCAACAACTTGATTAACTACCACGTATTCACCTTCGTTCACTACACGTAATACAATGCCATGTTTAACATGATGCGGAATACGAAATATGATGCTCGATGATGGATATAAAAATTAACAATTTGAATACAACTTTCCTTTGCGGTACAGTTGCAAGTCAAACAAACTAAATCTTTTTCGTAACACATACATCAACTGCCAAGGATCATTAACAACAAATGACCCAAGGTCATCACTCAATCCAAAATTACAAACAAAACCTAAATCACTAAAGGTTACTATTTGCTTTTATGAATTAATTATTTAATTCAAAATTATGAAATAAATCAACTTATTCTAATTGAGCTAAAATTTTTTGTAAATGTTCATTACATGATAACTAAGTGGCAAAATAAATTTCATAATTTTTTGACAAGTAAATAAGCCTAGAAAATTCATGGAAATCCATTTATTAATAAATTGAGCAATTTTTATCACATTCAAAAAGTTCTGAAAAACATTATTTCATATTTTTCTTAAATACTTTACATCACAGAGAAGTCACATAAAAATTCTCATAATTGTTGGAGTTCTAAATAAATCTACACAAAAATAACAAAAATAGACACTATTCATTCAAATCTGAAAATAGAAAAATCCATTTGAACGCTGAGTCACTGACATGGTGACCCCACCTGTCATCCCCTTCCTCCCGCTTTGACTACGACGATGATGGCGCTGACCGGCGATATCTCGACGATGGCGAGATCAACGGCGACGGCGAAGGCACTATCAGGATTACTACATCACGGCGCACCGATTTGTGGCACAAACGCGACCAATTACTGCCTGGACCGAGCACTACGCCGGCCATGGCGGCTGCGGTGGCACGGCGACACAACGCCGGCGAAACAAAGCCGAAAACGGAGAAACAAAGGGCATGGGAAGGTCCAGTAGCTCACCACGAACACGCTGGAGCAAAGAATGAGACCGGATAAGCTACGAGGACACAGGTCGACGTTGACAGAGGTCACGGCGGAGCGATCTTCGACGACGGCGATGCTCCGGTAGCTATGGTGGTCAAAACGAGAAACCAATGGGTCACAAAGCACTACATCAATGTGGTGAATCCGAAGCAAGACTCAGCAAGGGCAGAGACTCACCGTAGCGCACTAGCCACGGCAACGCGGGCTCGACGGCGGGACTACCGGCCGTGGAGAAGAAATACGACGAGTGGCGGTTCCCGGTGAAATTAAGCCAAATTGATGGGTTGGCTAAGCGCACAAGGATAAGGCGGAGCTAATGGATGCTTTGCTGCAACGGCAGAGGCTCTGGTTCGACGACGAGAGCTCACCGGAGATGATCGGCAACGTCGGGAAAAACAGAGGGCGAAGGAAGAACAACGACGACGACGTCGGAGCTTTATAGGGCGGCCAAGGAAGCAAGGAGAAGCCACGGCGATGCCTTTCCCGCGCCAGCGCAAAGCCAAGACCACCACGCATGCGCCTGGAACGCCAAAGACGGTCGCCGGCCATGTAGCTTCGGCGGTGAACACTGTTCACAATATTTACAAGTTTGCCATTCGCCAAAATTCACAAATTACTCTCAAATTTTCATAACAACTCAAAAATCTCCAAAAACAAAAGTTGTTCAAAATCAAAATTTCTACAACTTTGCTTCTATAACCATGTCCTAATTCGGTCTAGATTTTGAAATGAACTTTTGAATTTGAATAGGGAAATTTAATGAATTACGCCTTTTTGAATTACTCAAAATTTTTCTAAACAACTTGAAAAACTCCAAAAACAAACTTTGTATAACTTGCCAAGCTCTACACTTTTGCTTTTGGGATCAACCCCAAATTATGCTTAGATTTTTAAATGGATTTTCAGGGTAGGATTTAAATGCTGAAAAGCGGGGTTTTCTCGAAAAATTCAAAATCCAAACAAACTTTGAACTAGAGTCAACCAATACAATTCAACACATACCACATGAATATAAACTTGTTTTTGTGTATGCATCTCAAAGTTTTCACCAAATGCCAAATGCTTTGCAATGCATATGATGACATGTCAGGTTTTAGTATTTTAAACACCCGAGGTGTTACACGTTGGGCGCCAACCCAAACATCGGGCGTGGCTGGAGGGTCGGGCGTGACGGAGCATGGACCCAAGTGCTGGGCGTGGCTGAGGGCTTGGTCTAGTTTCATACGTTACCCCATCTACGGTTTCCGCAATCGGAGGGGCTAAGCTAACGTCGCTTGCCTCGATGGCTTGAGTGACGCGCTCGGTGAGCTCTCTAACGGGTATGTCCGAGTGGAATCTGGGTCCGTCGTTCATAACAGGGTTAGCATAGCCCTCATGTGGCATTCCACTGCTCCTTAACCCGCCTCCCGACAGATGCCTGAGCCATCCCAGAGACTAACTCAAGTGGCCCGCTAGCCTCCCCTTGATGGAGATTCTATGGGCATGACTCGAGGTTAGGATCGAACGAGAAGGTTGAGATGACACTGTTTGCTTCGAAGCGGGTCGGGCGAAGGCCGCTGGGGCTCATCTGTGTTTTCCCCTAGCTCCGTTTGACGTGAGGCCGCCTCGAGCCCTTCGCGGGCTGGCCTTCGAACCCTGGTCGGTCGTGATGTGATGCATCAATTGCATATGCAATGCTTTGGATGTATGGGATGAATGTGTGAATGTGTGTATGAGGAAGGATGAATGAATGATTATGCATTAGAAAATAAAATAAAGTAGGAAGGTTTGGTAAAGATACCTTGATGACTCGAGTGGCAGGTTTGAGGAGCTCTTATCGGATATGTCTGAATGGGATCCGTGTCTGTCATTTGTGACAGAGTCGGCGTAGCCCACATGGGGCATCCCACTACTCCTTACCTGTCTCTTGGTAGTCGCCTGAGCCGTCCAATTGACTCATTAACCCGTTGGTCTTCCCTCGACGGAGATCCTATCAGTGGGCCCTTCCAAACCTTGCCTAGGAAGGCGGAGGGTCATTTGCATGCGGCTGCGCCTTTTTTCCCGCGCCTAGGTTGTGGTAGTAGTGGGCCCTACCTAGGCCACGTCCCATTTTAACCGGGCGACATTTCGTTGAGCAGGGCGCGTCCCATCAGTCAAGACACGTCCCACCACATGCCTATCCACATTAAATAGGGGAAGGGAGAGGGTTTTGGTCCCATTCCTTCACCTTTCTCCACCTGCCGCCTCTCCTCCTTCTTCCTTCTTGCCAAGCACGTTCGTGCGTCGCGGCGATTTCTAGGAGAGATAGGGTAAAGCGAGGGGGAGGAGAACTCATAGATTCGTTCATGAATCCAGAGCACAATGTTGAACTAGAGGTCATCCAACATAGATGAGGCGGTGCTAGCCGCCTTCACCGAGATGGGGCTGCTCCCACCGAAGGAGGTGGCGCATTGGAGGGCTCCTACACCAGGGGAAGCTATTCCACGACCACAGGCCGATGAGGTTATCTCCTTCCTCGCCTTCCATGAGCGCAGGCTTGAATATCCCGCGCACTGGTTCTTGCGTGGGCTCCTCAACAAGTGGGGCCTAGAGCTGCAGCACCTCAATCTGACTGGGGGCTGCATGTTGCCAGTTTTGTCACCGTCTACGAGGCCTTTCTCATGATGGAGCCGCATGTGGATCTCTTCCGGCTGATCTTCACTGGGCGAGCCTTGTCTGAGGGGAAGCCACCTAGAACCGCACCAGTTGGGGGTTTCACCTTGTAGAAGAAGTCGAGGCCATCGGGCTCCTACCCCATGTACTCCCCCTGTGACTCCAATTGGGGGTGGCATGGCAAGTGGTTCTACATCAGGAACCCAGCGGAGGCGCCATTCCTGCCATTCACCGGAAAAAGGCCGAAGAGGCGGGAGAGCTGGTCGTGGGGTCCCTCTAGTCGGCAGAACAAGCTGGAGGTCATCAAGGCGGAGCTTTAGTAGCTGTTATAGCATGGCCTCGATGGGCTACAGGTCTTCCACACCTTCTTCCGCTGTCGAGTCACTCTGCTAGCGGAGAGGAGGTGGCCGATGTGGGCATACTCTGGCCTAATGGATCCTGACCGCGCATCACCAGAGGAGTTGCCGAAGGACGAAGTCTGGAGTTGACTCGACCGGGTGCTGCAACTGAGGGATAAAGAGTCCCTTGAAGGAAAGCCTAGACCTCTTCACACCACGAAGTTGTCCAATCTGGTATGCTCTCCTCTTCTTATTTTGTGTCCTTTTCCCTCTTGCTCTCCTTTATTTTGATTTCGAGTTGTTTGTTTCGTAGGGACTCACGGGTTACAAATCCTGGCCGCATCTTCTGAGGGGGCTAGAGGGCGTAGCTTAGCGAGCTTCCCTGAAGGACGCAGCGTTTGCCAAAAAGAAGAAGACAACTGAGAAGGCTTGGAGGAGGTTTGAGAAGGAGAAGGAGATCGATCGGCCGGGGTCCCGCCGGGCAAAAGTAGGAGCGACGTGGAGGCGGAGCTCGAGTCAGAGGAGCCCACAGAGGTGGATGGCGACACGAGTACCTCCGAGGATGAAGGGGACAGGGGCATTGTTGTGACCTCGGTGGAGCGTCATGAGCCTGCGACCGTGTCTGTCAATGGTGGGCGGGATGCGGAGAAGCACGGCGACATTCTCAAGTCGAGGAAGCACGCCACGAGTGAAGACGCCGCCGTTGAGTGAGAGGCGAAGCGGGCGCGGTCGCCGCGCCCTTTTGGAGGCATCGTTGGCTTCGCACCCCCTTCTCTGAGCGTGGCGGGGCATGCAGGCCGGTCAGAGGAGCGCGCTCGTACCCCCACATCTTCGGGGTCGAGGCATGTGCGTGACCCATAATGGGGAGATGCCTCGTCAGTTGCTCCGGTGGGTGCACCATGAGCCGGCGGTCGCGGCCATTCGTGGGCCGATCGAGAACCGGCTGGGTTGGCTCCTCCCTCGGTCAATACAAGGGGCATGGGTCATGACCCCTGAGCGGTCCTTGTCCGGTGGGTTCATTGCCAGCGGGTTGGGGCTTTAGGGCTCTGCCGCTTTCGTCTAGGTATGCTTTTATGTTCCTTTTTTTATCTCATAGCTGAGTTTTTTTAGCACGACTGACCTATACTCATTTGACAACGGCTAGGGACTGGTAGAACTAGGCATCGCCCCACCTCCTGTGTGGGAGGAGTGGAGACCCAGCCTGCAGCAAGTCGCGATGAGCGGTGGGGAGAGCAGACTAGCGGCGGTGCGACCTTCTATTCTGGGGGTTGCATCCTCCCGGCTGGTCGCGAGTACGGTGATAGCGGCAGCGGTGATGGTGGCGATCCCCATGGCAACGGTGGAGGTTGGGTTGGAGGTGACCCTTATGATCCCTCCCCCAATAGCTGTGGTGGAAGAGAGGAGGGAGACCGGGCTCCTTGCCTCGGCTGGCGGAGGAACACATGGTTCGCCCTCATGGTCAGAGCTGGAGGGGTCGGGAGGAGACGTGGCTAGGCCAGAGGTAGAACATCCGCCAGTAGGCCATGGAGTCTAGATAGTGGAGATCCCCTACTCCAGCAAGGCAGGCACTAGGGTGGAGCCAACAACCATCCCACCGTCGTAGGAGTTGGTGATGGTCCGGTCGTCGCACGATATTGCGATGGTTGGATCTTCCAGCAGGTCGGGGGCAACCCGCGAGCTGGTGTGGCCCTATCCTGGTGACGCAAGGAAGGCTCAATTCATCCTTCATGATGAGGAGGATGTGGAGCTTTGGCACTTGCTTGAGGAGAGAGGACTATCGATGGAGTCCAATCTCGCCCAAACCAAGGGGATGCTCAAGGAGGCCTTGGAGCGGGTTGAGCTCATCCATCAGGCGGTTTTAGTTGACCTACGACACATCGCAGAGGTAAGCTTTCTGTGTTTTTAGCGTTTGTCCTTGACTCCATAGTCCTTCACTGGTTGTTTCATTATGTTTGCTTCTCGCTTTACAGGACTTAGAGGCGATGTCGATCCGCAAGTCCCGTTTCCTTCAGGAGTAACACGGTCGGATGGGGCGGGAAGCCACGATGTCATGGCGGGTTGACGAGCTTCAGCGCCAGCTGGAATCCGCCTATCGTGAGTCCCAAGACTGAGCGGCCGAGGTGGTGGGAGCGTGGTCGGCGGAGGTGCTTGCGGTGAAATGGGCGACTGCTGCCGAGCGGGGACTCAATGCAGCGAAGGTCCACTTGGCGGAGATCAAGGCGATGCTCCAGAAGTCCTTGGAGGCTCTGGAGACAGGGGGAAGGGCCCGGTCGGAGGCTGATCAAGAAGTGCTCATGCTCCGAGGGCAGGTGCTTGGGGTGGAGGAGTCGAACGCTCGACTGCTTGAGAAGGTGACCTAGCAAGAGGAAGGACTCTCCATCCACAAAAGCCCCCACCTTGGTATGTATCTATTCCTCCTTTGGTTGATGCCTTGGTTTTTCCTTTCCTTTGCTTCTGAACTTGTAATCCTTTTTCTAGAACTGGATGGAAAACTTGGTTCTCTGGAGCGAGAGCTGGAGACAACCAAGGCGGCGATCGGTCGGAGCACGGACGCACTAGCCAAGTCCCTTAAAGAGCGATGTGCTCTCGAGGGGGAGCTTGACCAGATTCGCAACGTCACCCAGGTGGTCATTTTCGAGGTGTTCGGGTCAGCGCCGAGCACTAGTACGCCCGTCGTCTAGCTGGCGGAGGTCCCAAATGAAGTTCGGGCCCTCATCTCCGACGGCATGTTCTACGAGACGTCGAGGGTGCTGACCTCAGTGGCGATGCACCACCCGGATCTAGACTTCACCTCCATCTATAGAGGGTATGCCAATGACTGGAGCGTGGATGCAATACATGCGCTTGGGGAGAGCTTGGTGCCATACGCACAGATGGTTGTCGAGCAAGTCTCCGCGCAGTGGGTGACGGATGCTCGCTGTTTGAGCGTGGCTAAAGGTGTACGCTAGGAAGATGTTATCTAGCCTATGGATGGAGTAGAGACCGGGTCGGAAGCGAGCGTCATCCCGCCTCCGACCGAGCCAAACATCGTCCCGTCGGAAAGAGAGCAGCCCTTATCCTCATCGATTGTGCCGTCAACCGATGCCGCCGGGCAGCCACAATAGAATTTAGAGTAGAAGCAGTTAGTATATGTAAAAGATAAGTTCTTGGGGAAGCCCCCGTGTGAACAGTTGTTTTACATTCGTGAATACTTCAATTTTGTTTTGTGATGGAATCATTCGTAAGGGGAAGCATGTCACATCCGTCTTTGTTTTCACCCAAGCATAGCTTTGTTTTTTATCTTTTCTTTTTTGCACCTGCCCGTTTGACCCGTAGGCTGCAACCTTAAGAACCCGAGCGTGGCCCATGAGGCTCAGCTACTCATAATTGTAGGTCATGGTGGGGTGTGATCGGTCGGGAGTTTAAAACATAAGTTACGTAGGGTAAATAAAGGAATGGACTACCCTTTCGTTTGGGTGAAAAGTATTACTATATGATAGTAAAAAAGAGGGGTGGTATCGCACCCTTGTGGAGCTCCCAAGCGACCCAGGCCGAGAGTGTTTGAGCTGGGGTGCTTTGTAGGAGCAAACGTTGAATGAAAGAAACCGGTAAGAGTTTTAGGGGAAGAAACGACGTAGCTATTCGATGTTCCATTTGTTGGTGAGAACATTGTCATTGTCGTCCTTCAGTCGGTAGGTGCCCGGTCAGATCACCTCGGTCACCGTATAGGGTCCTTCCCATGGTGGACAGAGTTTATGTTTCTCCTTGGTTGATTGGGTTCTTCGGAGCACGAGGTCTCTGACCTCGAGGATCCTACCTTTGATTTTTCTTTCATTGTACCTGTGGAGAGTTTGTTGGTAATGAGCGGAGTGGATGACGGTCATCTCGTGAGCCTCCTCGAGCAGGTCAACCGCGTCCTGTTGAGCCTCCGTGGCTCGGTCTCAGTCAAAGGCCTTCACTCTTGGGGCGCCGTGGTCGAGGTCGGAGGGCAACACTGCTTCTGCTCCATAGGCTAGGAAGAAAGGTGTGAACCCTGTGGATCAGTCAGGGGTCATTCTCAGGCTCTAGAGGATTGTTGGGACCTCTGCAACCCATCGCCAGGCATACTTATTGAGTCGGTTGAAGATTCATGGCTTAAGTCCTTGGAGGATCATGCCATTGGCCCATTCGACCTGACCGTTAGTACGTGGATGTCCGACCGAGGCCCAGTCGATCCTGATGCCGTATCCATCACAGAAGTCTAGGAACTTCCTGGTGAAGTTAGTTCCGTGGTCAGTGATGATACAGTTAGGAACACCAAAACGATAGATGTTGTGATGGAAGAACTTGACCGCCTCTTTCGAGCGAATGTTGGTGATGGGCTTCGCCTCTATCCACTTGATGAATTTGTCCACCGCTACGAGTAGGTGAGTGAAGCCACCCAGGCCCTTTTTGAGGGGTTCAACCATGTCGAGGCCCTAGACCACGAATGGCCAGGTGATGGGGATGGTTTGAAGCTCCTGCATCGGCAATTGAGTTTGTCGAGCATAGAACTGGCATCCTTCACACCTGCGGACGACCTCATCTACATCTCGCAGTGTAGTGGGCCAGTAAAAACCTTGGCGAAAGGCTTTTCCGACCAGCGACCTCGGGGCCACGTGATGTCCGTAGATTCTGGCATGGACCTTGAGGAGGAGCTGTTTCCCTTAGTCGATAGGGATGCACTTCATGAGTACTCCCGATGGACTTCGCTTGTAAAGTTCATTACTAAATGTGATGAACATCTTGGCGCACAGAGCGATTCATCGTGCTTCAGTCCTTTCTGGTGGGAGAATCTCCTTGAGGAGGTAGGCAAGTAGTGGTGCTCTCCGGTCAGTTTGATCGAGTGCCACTATGGCAACATCGACGGGCGATGTCATCATGGAGGTACCGAGGTCAGAGCCCCCGAGTGCCAGGTTGGTGTCGGAGTGTGTCTAGATCGGACCTTCTAGGATGAGGGCAAACGGCTCATGAAGGTCGTTCATGAAGACCCCATCCGGAGACGGAACCCGCCTGACAGCTAATTTTGCAAGAAAATCGGCGGCATCGTTATTCCTTTCGGGGGACATGATGTAGTTCGATCCCCTGGAATTTGTCCTCGAGCTTGCGCACCTCCTGGCAGTATGCTACCATGAGGGGGCTTTTGCAAGCGGACTCCTTCATGACTTGGTCGACGATGAAAGGATCAAGATGCCCAAGAGGGGGGTGAATTGGGCTAATTCTAAAATTCTTTACAATAATTAAACCCTACACTTAGCCCCTTCACCCCTTGTGCCTAGAAAGTGTTTCTAATGTTCTACCGCACAAAAGTTTTGCAACCTAAGTTCCAATCCTACTCTAGCATGGCAATTCTAGAAATGTAAAGACAAGAATTGAATTGCTCAAATGTAAAGGCTTAAAGTAAAGAGAGGAGAAGGAACACGGCGATATTTTGCCGAGGTATCGGAGAGTCGCCACTCCCCACTAGTCCTCATTGAAGCACCCATGCAAGGGTGTAGCTCCCCCTTGATCCACGCAAGGATCAAGTGCTCTCTATGGGTTGATTCTTTGACACTCTGTCGCGGTGAATCACCCACAACCACTCACAACTTGAGTTGGGTCATCCACAAGCTCAGCCGATGATCACCAAACTCCCAATCACCACCAAGCCGTCTAGGTGATGGCAATCACCAAGTGTAACAAGCAAGAACTCTCACTTGACCACAACAAGCCTAATGAGAAGGGTGGATGCACACTTACTACTCTCTTTTCACTAATGAGGCCTTAATCTTGGATTCTCAAATCTCAATCACCTCACTAGGCTCTTGCTCTCCTAAGCACTCTCAAGGGTGTTTCTTAGCTGTTCAAATGGGCAAGAGTACTCCCTTGAATGAATAGAGGAAGTATTTATACCCCCTCATTCAAAATGAACCGTTATGTGCTTGAGTCAGCACCCTGCGGGGTGACCGAACGCTCCGATCAGTTCTCCCCACCACAGAGCCGTTAAGTTGTGACCAGACTCTGACTTGCGTCCGATCAGCACTGACCGGACGCGTCCGATCACGAAAACTGCTCTCTGGACCCTTACTGATGTTGACCGAACTCTAGCACCCAGCGTCCGATCACATTGCTGTTCAGCGTCCGGTCAGCACTGACCGGACATGTCCGATCAAGATTCTCCCTCTCTAGAACCTTACTGGAGTTGACTGGACTCTAGCACCTAGCGTCCGGTCACATTTCTCTTAGCGCTCATCGCAACCACACGACTTCACCTTGATCAAATAAACTAACCAGACTCTACTGCCAGCGTCCGGTCACACCAGGACCAGCGTCCGGTCAACATTTGACCCTCCATTAACTTTCAACTCGAAATCATATGTTAATGAAGTTTGCTCCAATTGATCTTAGGGCTACTTAGGAGCTACCTAGTGCTAGATTTAACAAGTGTGCACCACACCTAACCCACTAGACTCACCTAGGTCAAACTACTAGTTCATACCCCCCTTAATAGTATGGCCAAAGGAAAAACAAAGTCCTAAACTACTCTAAGTGTCTCTTCAACACCAAATGACACTTAGAACTAGTCCATCCTTATCCTTGTCGTCCATCCTTTGAAAACCAAAACAATTTCCATCGTAGGGGCATGACAACCATGATTGCCCAATCAATTGCCATTACCATGACCTAACTTAATTGCCTCTGCAAAACACACGTTAGTCATAGTAATCACGTATTGTCATTAATTACCGAAACCCAACTAGGGGCCTAGATGCTTTCAATCTCCTCCTTTTTGGTGATTGATGACAATACAACCTCGAGTATGCAAAAGAGATGAGGTTTTCAACGTGCTTGGTTCATATAAGCTTTTGACAATAAGAACAAAAGAGTTAGGCAAGCTTATATGACCCAAGCCAACATGATGTACTCAATAGATATGAAATAAGCATGAGTACAAGAAATAAAGCTAATTTGCATCGGAGTAAAATGCGGAAGCAAGGCAAATGAGCATAACCAAGTGACATGACATATATAAAGATTAAAGTAGAGAGCACACATGTCACATATCACATAAATATCACTATCACATAAATATCATGGTCACACGTATGTAGTTCAATGCATGAAAGTAAACATGAATGCATAATAATGTATCACACATAAAAAGCCAAACGTAATAAATAAGCTCCCCCTAAGTCTATCATACTCGATCCCTCTCCTCCTTTGCCGTTAAGCACCAAAACCTAAGGGTCTGTCGGTGGGGCAGCAGCGGACGAGTCAGGCGCTGAGGTGCGATGAGTGATCTAGAACTAGGTAGCATCATCCTCTGATCTAGAGCTCTGAGCTGTCTGACCCTCTATCGCTAGAAGTGATGCTGAAGCGGTCTGGGTCTGCTCTAGAACTGGTGCGACCTGTGACTCTACAGGTATGACTGTAGCAGGTGGCTCTAATGATGCAACTGATGATGGGAGTGTCTCTGTAGTCCTAGTAATTGGAGCAACGGTGGAAGGTCTAGGGACACATAGCTCTAGCGGTGTAGGCTGCCCTGTCAACTCACTGAAAATAGCACCAAGGCTCCTAGAAACTAGGGTGTCTGTCACAAGCATTGATGAACTCTGAGCCGGTGTGAAGCCCGTATGTAGAGGTGTGAAGGAAAGACCCTGGGCTGGCACTGGCGAAGCAAACCACTGGGACACCTGCTCTGTAGGTGAAGCAAACATGGTAGCTGGTTGTCCCTGACTCTGAAGCCCACTGGGCTGAAAACCTGGAGTCACTATAGTGGTGGCAGGCTGGCCGAGCTGAGGTGTAAGCTGTGGTGGTGGAGCCCCAATGGCAGGAATGACATGCTGTATGAAACCAAGTAACTGCTGCTGAATGAGGAGCTACTGTTGCTGCATGGCCTACTGCTGCTGTATAACCTGCTGCTATCGTTGGAACTCATCATGTCTAGCTTGAACCTATGCTAGAGCAGCTACTGTCTCATGGGCCTAGTGAGCCTGATCCTGCCTCATCCGCTCAAGAATCACAAGAAGAGCGGGGTCTATCTGCGGTGCCTGTGGAGCTGAGCTAGAGCCACTGGCCTCACCGTCATGTCGTTATGGAGGCATCTTAGGAATAGCCTGATAATCATCATTGAGCTGTCACTAGGATCACTCTCAACCATACCATCCTGCTGTGCATCTAGCTGCTCCTCCTCTGTCGCTGCAATGCCCCTGATAATCTCATCCTACTGGGCTATAGACTCTGGCACCTCTGGGCGACAGCTCGGCTAGCTAGGTGTCCTCACTCTGCTATGACAGAGCATCTGAGTCATGTTATAAGCTGGAAACTCTGTAGTAGCACCAGAATACTCTGCCAACATCTTAGGAGGCCTCACTGTGACTACCTTGTGAATCAGAAAAGTGATCCAGTGAGCATATGGTAGCTGCCTGTGACCTCTGAATCCCTCTGCAAGTGTATCCTCCATCTCAGAAAGAATAACATCCCATATATCAAACACTATCTACTACATCAGAGAGTTCAGTAGCCACAACTGAATGTGAGTCAATCCCTCGTGATATCCCATCCTTGGTAGCAGGGTCCTCCTCATGATAGCATCAAGCAGTCTAGCTATAGGAGTAAGATCTCTGGGAGTCCTGCTCAACCCCTCATTGAATGGCTCTATGAAGCAAGGTCGGATGAGATCTGTGGGAGGAACAAGACCACCGTGAGGGCGTCTAGGAGGCTCTGTATGACCATAGTAAACCTCGTGAAGGCAGATGAGTGACTCCTATAACCTGAGGATCTCTCTAACCCTAAAGCTCATCAGCCTGTAGTCACGGCCTCTGAATGCAAAGTGTATGAATCTGTGAGCTAGGTCAATCCAAAGTGTTAACAGAATATCGTCGGTAGTCCTCCGAGGGGTATCCCACGAAGGTAGATTGATCGGCAGAGGAGCGTGAGATCAAGAACAAGAAGGCAACAGAGACACGAGTTAGACAGGTTCAGGCCATCAGTATGACGTAATACCCTACTCATGTGGTCTGTTGGTTTATATTAGTTATCGTATGATATCACGCGAGTTTGGAGGGGGTCCCTGCCCGCCTTATATAGTCTGGGGAGTAGGGTTACAAGTCGGTTAGATCTGAGAGATAACTGGAAAGTAATAATTGATTACAGGAATCTAGAGATCATACATATCCTAACAAATCTCATAGTACCTTCAGGATATCTTCCATATGTCCTGTGGAAGGTGCCGACCAGAGTCATCCCCCGTAAGGCTTCATCTTGTGGGCTGGGCCGCCCCTGAGGGCGCAGCCCATGTGGTTTGCCATGGGTATCCAGAGTCATACCCCCACACAAAGTGTAGCATAGAACTCATGGACCCAAGATGGAACATATCTGCCTGTCCGTCCAAGTAAGTCTGTCAACCCTGGCAAGTAAGAGAGATGAGGGCGGATCTGCTCTCCAGCTGCTGCTACAATAGCCTCAATGGAACAAACCCTCTGTGATATGAAAGCCAAACCACTGTTTAGATAAGCATTGTAGAAGTCCTCCTACAGTGGTATATAGAATCCCTCTAAAGCACGCTCATCCCTCCTCAGCAGGAAGCAGTCCTCGAACTGTATGAACCTAAGCTGTTGCACCTGCTTGGCCGTGGTGGCCCTCAAATCTAGGTGAGTCACTAGAGGCGGACCCTATGGTCTAGGAGGCGGACGAGAACCCCTCCTTTGTGTCTCTGGCCTCGGTGTCACCTAGGTATGAGTACGACCAGAGAGGCGTAACTGTGGCTGAGGTGCCTACTCTATCTCCTCGGTCTGCTCTGCCTCTTAAGTCTGCTCTGTCTACTCTACTGGCTGAGCCTGCTACTGTGGCTCCCCCTGAGGCTAACTCTTCCAAAATGACACGCCATCCCTCAAGCATGACAGCCCCAGCTAGACTACCATGACGATGCTCTACCAACTCGACGGCGGCCCTCTGTGCTTGTGAGAGCTGATCTGCAATGACAACACTTCAAGCACCTCCTCTCTCTGCACGCTCTGTGGCGGCTGCTACTGCTGTTGCTCTTGCTATATTAGCATCTGCAAACTTCCACTTCTTGGATGTAGTCTTCTTTGTCCCCTTGCCTTTCACCTCAGTAGACAGGCGAGGCGGAGGCCTCGGGTCCTCATCACCGGGACCACCTCCAACATTCTTGACAAGTGCCATTGCTCGAGCTAAAACAAACTGCAATCACGGACAAGAACCAACTGTCACTGACACTCATGAGGCTTGGCCTCGATCCATACTCCTGGGCTTGGCCCCGAGTTAACTGTCAACTACCAAAGTAACCTCAAACACACCGACTCGCTGCATGATAGAATAGATCAGATATATGAATAATTACAATATACATCTAGAGATATGAAACCCTAAGAAGCAAGCAATAGATGCGAAATTATAAGTGAGGGCTTGCTACCTGATGAATCGGCGACCGAAGAGAAGAGGAACGGATCATGGGCACCACCGAATCGGCAATTAGGGTTAGGGTTGAAGTAGTGCAGTGGCACTGATGCACTGTTGCGGCGAGGGAGGCTCACGTGGCGTCTCTGGTGACTGCGGGCGCGTTGGAGCACGTCGGCGCTGCTGCGGTGTAGGCATGGCATCACGGGGCGTGGTGGCGTGATGGCGTGGTGATGCGGAGCGGGTCGGCGACGTGGGTAGACGGTGCAGGCATGTGTCGCGGGCAATCAGCGTGGGCTTGCACAGACACAGTGGTGGAGTTAGGGCACGGTGGCACAATGGGGGTGCAGGGCGTGAGGCAAGCAGTGGAGGCATGGCTAGGGCTCTATGCGGCGATGTCGGCGCGGGTTGGTACGGGCGACGCGGATGTGAAGAGGAAAAATTAATTTATGGTGACCCCCGTGAGATGGATAAGGAAAGGTGAAGGAGTTTTAGATCCGCACGACTTCCATTGACCGGATGCTCCGGTGGCAACGATCGGACGCTGCCACCCGGAGTCCGGTCGACAATAGAGAGGTCCAAAACCTCCCAAGTCGTGACCGGACGCGTCCGACCACCACTGACCGGACGCAGCTAGAGTCCGGTCGGTCCTGTCTTCATCTTCTTCGCTTGACCAGACGCAAGATCGCCATATGACTGGACATAGGAAAGGTACTATTTCAGCGTCTGGTCACTCCTTCGCAGCAACGGTTCACCTCCTGTGAACTGACCAGATGTAGGGAGCAGAGTCTGGTCCAGCGTCCGGTCACCCTTTTTCAGCAAATCTTCAATGTTCCTTCACGCTGCCTGTTCCCAATCAAGTCCCAACTTCAATAAGACCCAAATAAACACCAATTAGGACTAATGTGAGTGACCTCTCTCAAAGCCTCAAAATTTTCAAAGTATTTTGCCTTAGGCTATAATTCTTTTTAAGAAAATCGGCAATAAAAGGGTGATTGAAGAGAAACGACAAAACAAAATACATGCATATGCAATGCAATACTTGAAAGTAATTCTAGTTTCTTGTCAAGTTTGATCTAAGGTTAAGCTTCTTCACACGCTTTTCGACAGTTATCTTAACCATGTTAGAAAAGCCCTAAATGCATTACCAAAAATTAAACATGTTGTATATTACAATGCAATGCAAGGGACAACACAAGCTCATTTTCTAGTGAAGTTACTGAAATCAAGCACATTGAGCTCATTCCTCAACCGACAAAATGTAGCATCATCTAGCGGTTTAGTGAAGATATCCGCCAATTGATCCTCGGTCCTTACATCTTCTAGTGATATGTCATTTTTAGCAACATGATCTCTAAGAAAGTGATGGCAGATATCTATATGCTTGGTGCGAGAGTGTTGAACCGGATTATTAGCAAGCTTTACCGCACTCTCATTGTCACACAAAAGAGGTACTTTTTCTAGAACTACACCATAGTCTAGTAAAGTTTGCTTCATGTAAAGTATTTGTGCACAACAAGCACCCGTGGCAATGTATTCCGCTTCGGCGGTGGACAAAGCCACACTATTTTGCTTCTTGGAGGACCAAGACACAAGTGATCTACCAAGCAAATGGCACCCTCCGGATATGCTTTTCCTATCAACTTTGCAACCGGCATAATCCAAATCGGAATAGCCAACTAATTCAAATTTAGCTCCTTTGGGATACCAAAGTCCAATGCTTGGTGTGTGCTTAAGATACCTAATGATTCTTTTAACGGTAATCAAATGAGCTTCCTTAGGATTAGCTTGAAATCTAGCACACATACACACACTAAACATGATGTCAGGCCTAGATGCGGTTAAATACAACAAACTACCAATCATAGAGTGGTAGAGAGTTTGATCAACCATTTTACCTCCCTCATCTAGGTCGAGATGTCCATTATATGGCATTGGTGTCTTGATTGGCTTACATTCATCCATATTGAACCTCTTGAGAAGATCCTTGGTATACTTTTCTTGAGAGATGAAAATCCCTTCTCTTATTTGCTTGACTTGAAAACTAAGAAAGAATGTAAGCTCTCCAATTATTGACATCTCGAACTCCTTCAACATCAATTCACCAAACTCTTTGCAAGAATCTTCATTTGATGATCCAAAGATGATATCATCAACATATACTTAACAAATGAAGATCTCTCCATCAAGCTTCTTGGTGACTAGTGTGGTGTCGACCTTCCCAATGGTGAAGCCCTTCTCAATGAGGAAATCCTGAAGGCATTCATACCATGCTCTTGGGGCTTGCTTAAGCCCATATAGCGCCTTGGACAACCTATAAACATGATTAGGATATCTAGGCTCTTCAAACCTGGGAGGTTGATCAACATAGACTAGTTCATTTATGAAGCCATTTAAAATGCACTTTTAACATCCATTTGATATAGTTTCATTTCATGATGCGATGCATATGCAAGGAGGATACGAATGGCTTCAAGTCTTGCAATCGGTGCAAAGGTCTCTCCAAAATCCAACCCTTCAACTTGAGAGAACCCCTTTGCAACTAGTCTTGCCTTGTTCCTCACAACAACACCTTGAACATCTGCTTGTTGCGAAACACCCACTTTGTTCCAATGACTCTTACACCTTGTGGTCGCTCTTCAAGAGTCCAAATTTCATTGCGGGCGAAGTTGTTCAACTCTTCATGCATGGCATTTATCCAATCAGAATCTTGAAGAGCTTCTTCTACATTCTTAGGTTCAACACAAGAGACAAAAAGTGATGTTTAATAAAAGAAGCAAGTTTTTGAGATTGAGTCATTACACCCTTTGATGGACTCCCTATGATGAGATCTTATGGATGAGCTTGTAGTAGAGGTGAATTTCTTCTATCAACCACTTGAGGGGGAGGTTGTGGAGTATCAACATCTTGTGCTTGTGCCACCATTTGATCATGAGAGACATGAGTATCTTTATTTTCTACTCTCCCATCTTTATCACCATCTTGTGGCACATTTGATGAAGAAGGTGCATCAATCACTTGTACATCATCTCCATCATCTTTAGGCTTGATGTCTCCAACTGGAATATTCTTCATGGCCGCCCTTAATGGTTCATCACCTACATCATCAATTTTCTCATGTGCTCCTTGGGAGCCGTTAGATTCATCAAATTCCACATCATATGTTTCTTCAACCAAGCTGGTGGCATGATTAAATACTCTATATGCTTTAGACTTTGAGGAGTAACCAACAAGAAAGCCAATATCACAACGTCTTTGAAACTTCCCTAGGTGTTGCCGCTTTTTGTAGATGTAGCATTTGCAACCAAACACCCTAAAGAAGGAGACGTCCAGCTTCTTTCCATTGAGCAACTCATAAGGTGTCTTGCCAATAAACTTTTGAAGGAATAGACGGTTGGATGCATAGCATGCGGTGTTGATAGCTTCCGCCCATAGAGCTTCGGTTGTGTTGTACTGATCAAGCATTATTCTTGCAAGTGTAATGAGTGTCCGGTTCTTTCTCTCAACTACACCATTTTATTGAGGAGTGTATATTGCGGAGACCTTATGCTTGATTCCAACTTCATCACAATAAGCTTTAATGTTTGTGTTGTCAAATTCTTTACCATTATCACTTCTAATCTTCTTGAGCTTCACTTCAAACTCATTTTGTGCTCTCTTGGCAAACTTCTTGAAGCATGATACAACCTCGGTCTTGTCATGAAGGAAGAACACCCATGTATATCTTGAGTAGTTATCAACAATCACAAGACAATAAAGATTTTCTCCCAAACTCTTGTAAGTTGTTGGTCCAAATAAGTCCATGTGAAGGAGCTCTAGCACTCTTGTGGTTGACATGAAAGCTTTTGTAGGATGAGTGTTTGCAACTTGCTTGCTGGTTTGACATGCACTACAAAGCTTGTCCTTTTCAAATTTCACATCCTTCAACCCTCTCACCAATTCATTCTTCATAAGTTTCTTGAGTGAGCTCATCCCAACATGAGCAAGTCTTCTATGCCATAGCCACCCAAGTGATGTTTTGGTGAATAGGCATGTCTTCAAGTTAGCATCTTTGGAGGTGAAATCCATTAGATATAGGTTGTTGTATCTAAATCCCTTAAATATAACTTGATCATCATCTTTCTTAGATACAACCACTTCCTTCTCAGTAAACAAACATTGGAAGCCAAGATCACACAATTGTCCAACGGATAGCAAGTTGAAGCTCAAAGAATCAACATATAGCACATTTGAAATAGAGTGATCATTTGATATTGCCACTTTGCCCAATCCTTTCACTTTGCCCTTTGAATTATCTCCAAATATAATTCTTTCTTGGCCATCTACTTCTTCATCTAGTGAGGTGAACATACGAGGATCACCGGTCATATGTTGTGTGCAACCACTATCAATTACCCAATGACTTCCACCGGTCTTGTAGTTCACCTACACACAAGAGATCAAGCTTATTTAGGGACCCAAACTTATTGAGGGTCCTTGACTTTCTCTACAAGTGATTTTACAACCCAAATTTTCTTAGGCCTATTCTTGTTGGGAGGTCCTAAGAACATGACTTTCATTTTACCACTAGAATCCTTTCTAAGCATGTAATGAGCATTAAAAGCAAAAGGTCTAGCATGCTTGGGCAAGGGTTGTGGTGGTGGAGTTTGATACTCATGGGCAAAGTGACCTTCTTGTCCACACTCAAAACACCTCTTTGACTTTGGCTTTGACTTGTGTTGTTGTTGGTGTTGAGCTTGAGCCTTCTTCTCTTGATGTGTCAAGTATCCAATTCCACTTCTATCCATCTTCATGACGGTGTTCATGAGTAGCTCACTTTGAAGATGTTGGCCTCTTGTGAATTTGCTCAACCTGGTCTTGAGATGTTCTTTTTCTAGCTTGAGCTTCTTGTTTTCTTCTTTTAGCTCATCATGATTTTTCTCCTTCTTAAGCCTCTTGTTCTCTTCTTTAAGCTTCTCATTCTCAAGAGCTAGATCACTATCATGGTCAAGGTTCTCTATCACAATGGTGTTGGTGGTTGAAAGCTTCTCAAGATCTTTCTTTAGCTTCTCATTCTCATTCTTGATCTTGACAAACTCATCATAGTTATCGAACTCAACCACTTGCTTGCCTTTGCTACTAGAACCTTGCTCAATGCTCTCAATAATTAAATCATCACATGATGTAGCTATATCAATATTAACAACATGGTTAGTAGCATCATGTGGCTCATTGGATAAAAACTCATGAGAGATAACAAGATTATCATGATTGATCTTTAGATTTATATATTCTTCTTTTAGCATTTTGTAGCTAGTGATGAGCTCATTATGTATCCCCTCAAGTTTATCATGTTTATCTTTAAGCTCTTTCTTAGAAGATTTGAGCTCCTTGAGTTTGGATGACATAGCATCATTTGCTTCTCTAAGCTCAATACTAGCCTTTTCCGCTATGTCACATTTAGCTAAAAGAGAATCATTCTTAAGTTCTAGCTTTTCATTCTTAGCTCTTGACTTTCTAATGATCTTAGTATATTGATTTAGCAATTTAACAAGATCATCATATGAAGGTGATTCAAATTCATCATCATCACTATCACTATCATCATTGCAAGCATGTTCATCACCACTACTTTCATCATCATTTGATACCTTTTGTTCACCCTTAGCCATAAGGGATAGGTGTGTAGAGGATGATGGTGGTGGTGTTGGTGAAGATGATGAAGAGTCAATCACAATAGCGGCCACCTTCTCGTTGTCACTATCATCATCGGATGAACAACTTGATGAATCAATGTCCGTGAGCCAATCACCGACGATGTATGCCTTGCCATTTTTCTTCTTCTTGTGGAAGTCCTTCTTCTTGCCATCCTTCTTCTTGTATGGCTTGTTTTTCTTCTTCTCATCTTCATCTTCATCACTTGAGTCATCTTTCTTGCCCTTGTTCTTCTTCTTGTATTTGTCTTTCTTAGGCTTGGGGAATTGATGTGCTAGATGACCAAGTTCTCCACAATTATAGCAATCCATCTCGAAGATTGGCTTCCTTCTAGTGCTAGTGAAGAACTTCTTTTTCTTGCCATCAAACTTGACGCCATTCTTGTTGAGCTTCTTTAGCATCTTGGTGGTTCTTCTCACCATGAGAGGAAGACTTGCATCATCAATTCCATCATCACTTGAGCTCTCATACACAATTCTTGCTTTGCCCTTCTCTTGGCTAGCCTTGAATGCCAAGTCATTGTCGTTCTTCTTGGTAGAGGATGAGCCATCTTGTGGTGTGGTGTGATGTGCATGTACATCTCATGAGCATTGATCTTTCCCAAGATTTGAGTTGGTGTAGCGGTGGAAAGATCACCTTGATGAAGCACGGTCACAATATGCCCATATTTGTCAATGGAGAGGACACTCAAGATTTTTCTTACAACATCGAATGGTTGCATTTGAGTAAGTCAAAGCCCATTGACTTCCTCTACAAGAACATTTAAGTGTGACTACATCTCATTAGCACTCTCTTTAGGAAGCATCTCAAAAGAATTAAGCTTTTTCATGATGAGATGATAGCGTTCCTCATGCTCACTCTTTGTTCCCTCATGGAGTGCACAAATGTCCGACCATAGTGCATGGGCGTCCTTATGGTTCCTGATATGGTTAAACACATCTTAGCAAAGGCCTCTAAAGATGGTGTTTCTAGCCTTTGCATTCCATTTTTCGTAATTCACTTCATCGCCTTGAAGGTGCGTGGGATCCCTAGGTTTTGAGAAACCTTGAGAGGCGGTTCTAAGAATTCCAACATCTAGAGCTTCTAAATACGCCTCCATGTGGATTTTCCAATAAGGAAAATCATCTCCCTCAAAGATAGGAGGAGGTCCATCCCCATGGGACATATTTCTCTAGGCGGTTAAGCCTAAATACGTGAGCACGAGAATCTGATACCAATTGAAAGGATCAAGATGCCCAAGAGGAGGGGTGAATTGGGCTAATTCTAAAATTCTTTGCAATAATTAAACCCTACACTTAGCCCCCTTCACCCCTTGTGCCTAGAAAGTGTTTCTAATGTTCTACCGCACAAAAGTTTTGCAACCTAAGTTTCAATCCTACTCTAGCATGGCAATTCTAGAAATGTAAAGACAAGAATTGAATTGCTCAAATGTAAAGGCTTAAAGTAAAGAGAGGAGAAGGAACGTGGCGATGTTTTGCTGAGGTATCGAAGAGTCGCCACTCCCCACTAGTCCTCGTTGGAGCACCCACGCAAGGGTGTAGCTCCCCCTTGATCCGCGCAAGGATCAAGTGCTCTCTTCGGGTTGATTCTTTGACACTCCATCACAGTGAATCACCCACAACCGCTCACAACTTGAGTTGGGTCATCCACAAGCTCCGCCGGATGATCACCAAACTCCCAATCACCACCAAGCCATCTAGGTGATGGCAATCACCCAGAGTAACAAGCAAGAACTCTCACTTGACCACAACAAGCGTAATGAGAAGGTGGATGCACACTTGCTACTCTCTTTTCACTAATGAGGCCTTAATCTTGGATTCTCAAATCTCAATCACCTCACTAGGCTCTTGCTCTCCTAAGCACTCTTAGGGGTGTTTCTCAGCTATTGAAATGGGCAAGAGTACTCCCTTGAATGATTAGAGCATTTATTTATACCCCCTCATTCAAAACGAACCATTATGTGCTTGAGTCAGCAACCTGCAGGGTGACCGGACGCTCCGGTCAAGGTGACCGGATGCTCCGGTCAGTTCTCCCCGCCACAGAGCCATTAAGTTATGACCGGACTCTGACCTGCATCCGGTCAGCACTGACCGGACGCGTCTGGTCACGAAAACTGCTCTCTGGACCCTTACTGATGTTGACCGGACTCTGACACCCAGCATCCGGTCACATTGCTGTTCAGCGTCCGGTCAGTAACCGGAACCTGACCAGCGTCCGATCAGCACTGACCGGACACGTCCGATCAGGATTCTCCCTCTCTAGAACCTTACTGGAGTTGACCGGACTCTGGCACCCAGCGTCCAGTCACATTTCTCTCAGTGTCCGGTCACAACCAGACGACTTCACCTTGATCAAATGAACTAACTGGACTCTACTGCGAGCGTTCGGTCACACCGGGACCAGCGTCCGGTCAACATTTGACCCTCCATTCACTTTCAACTCAAAATCATAAGTGAATGATGTTTGCTCCAATTGATCTTAGGGCTACTTAGGAGCTACCTAGTGCTAGATTTGACAAGTGTGCACCATACCTAACCCACTAGACTCACCTAGGTCAAACTACTAGTTCATACCCCCCTTAATAGTACGGCCAAAGGAAAAACAAAGTCCTAAACTACTCTAAGTGTCTCTTCAACACCAAACGACACTTAGAACTAGTCCATCCTTATCCTTGTCGTCCATCCTTTGAAAACCAAAACGATTTCCATCGTAGGGGCATGACAACCATGATTGCCCAATCAATTGCCATTACCATGACCTAACTTAATTGCCTCTGCAAAACACACGTTAGTCATAGTAATCACGTATTGTCATTAATCACCGAAACCCAACTAGGGGCCTAGATGCTTTCAATCTCCTCCTTTTTGGTGATTGATGACAATACAACCTCGAGTATGTAAAAGATATGAGGTTTTCAACATGCTTTCAGACGACCAACTCTGAGTCACCGTAGACGTACAGCCATGTAGCGCCGAGCTCGATGCCGATGCGCAGTCCATTGATGGGAGCTTCATATTCCGCGGCATTGTTTGAGGTCAAAAAATGGAGACGAATCACGTAGCGGAGCCTACTCCCATCCGGGGAGATCAGAACGACTCCAGCCCTCGAGCCAAGCGCCATCACCGACCCATCAAAGTACATCATCCAGTACTCGTGGGTAACATCTAGGGTTGGGAGCTAGACCTCCATCCATTCGATGATAAAGTCTGCGAGAGTCTAAGACTTAATAGCGGTGCTGGGGATATACCTGATGTCATGGCCTATTAGCTCGAGTGCCCACTTGGAGATCCATCCTACGGCGTCACGGTTGCGGACGATGTCTCCTAGTGAGAATGAGGTGACGACTATGACTTCGTGATTGGTGAAGTAGTGCAAGGGCTTTTGGATCGCCATTAGCACGACATATAGAAGTTTCTACACCTAGGGGTACCAAACCTTGGTGTTAGTGAGTACCTCTCCGATGAAGTATATGGGTCGTTGGACCTTCAGGTGGTGTCCCGGCTCCTCCCTTTCGACGACTAGGGCGGCGCTCACGATGTGGTTGCTTGCCGCGATATAGAGGAGGAGGGGTTCTCCCCGTTCAGGAGCGACGAGGATTGGGGCCGACGTTAGTGATGTGTTGAGGCTTTCCAAAGCCTGCTGTGCTTCCTTAGTCTAGATGAACACGTCTGTATTTTTTAGAAGTTTGTAGAGAGGCATCCCCCGCTCGCCTAGCTAGGAGATGAACTGGCTCAGGGCGGCCAAACAGCCGGTGAGCCTCTGTACGCCCTTGATGTTGCATATAGGGCCCATGTTGGAGATGGCCGAGATTTTTTCGAGGTTGGCCTCGATGCTGCGTTCGTACACGATGTATCCAAGCAGTTTCCCCTTTGGAACCCCGAAAACACATTTTTCGGGATTCAATTTGATGTTGAACCTTCGGAGGTTTGCCAATGTTGCGGCCATGTTTGCGATTAGGTCGCAAGCTTGAGCCGTTTTGACCACTATGTCATCTACATAGATTGCGATTGTTGGTTTTGGCCACTCAACTTGATCAGGTTGGTCGAGCGGGTTGATTTGGTCGGTGAAGCATTGCTACATGCACCGTTGATAGGTGGCGCCAGTGTTCTTAAGACCAAAAGGCATGGTTACATAGCAGTACGAACCATATGGGGTGATGAATGAAGTTGCGAGCTGGTCGGACTCTTTTATCATGATCTGGTGATAGCCTGAGTAGGCATCCAGAAAGGAGAGGATTTCGCATCCAGAGGTGGAGTCGACTATCTGGTCTATTCGTGGCAAAGGAAAATGGTCCTTTGGACACGCCTTATTGAGGTCAGTATAATTAATGCACATTCTCCATTTCCCGGTCTTTGTTTTAACAAGAACATGATTGGCTAGCCAGTCGGAGTGGTATACCTCCTTGATGAATCTGGCTGCCAAGAGTTTGGCAACCTCCTCGCATATGGCCCTGCGCCTCTCGTCGCCAAAGTGATGCCGGCGTTGCTTGGCGGGCTTTGACCTCGGGACGAGGCGTAATGCATGCTTGGCGACCTCCCACGGTATGCTTGGCATGCCAGAAGGTTTCCATGCGAAGACATCGTGATTGGCGCATAGAAAGTCGGCGATCTTGCATTCCTATTTACCTAGGAGCTTGGCCCTGATCTGCACCATCTTGGTTAGGTCGGTGGGGTCGATCCCCACCGCCTTAGTTTCCTCGAGTGGGTGGAAGGCAGTCGAGGAGGTTGGCTTGTTGTAGTCTAGGACTACTGGAGTCGATGAATTTCTGAGCTGAGGGAGCTCGGCTGAGTTGATGATGGCAGTGGCGAGCTCGTAATGCTCGCGGTCACACGTTTAGGCGTGCAAAAAGGTGCTACCCACAGTAATGACGTCATTCGGTCTTGGCATCTTCAACTTGAGGTAGGTGTAGTTGGGGATTGCCATGAACTTGGCATAGCATGGCCGCCGCAAGATGGCATGGTAGGACCCTAGGAAGTCCATTACCTCGATGGTGAGGGCCTCCGAGCGAAAGTTGGCTCGGTCGCCAAATGTGACGGGTAGGTCGATCTGCCCGAGTGGGTATGCCTGCGTCCTCGGGATCATGCCATGGAAGGGAAAGCTCACTGGGCGGAGCTCTGACCAGGGGATGCGCATGGCGTCGAGGGTGGCGACGTAGAGAATGTTAAGGCCACTGCCTCCGTCCATCAGCACCTTAGTGAGGTGCTTCTTGCAGACAATGGGGTCGACGATGAGTGGGTAGCTACCCAGTCTAGCGACGTGGGAAGGATGGTCCATCTAATCAAAGGTGATCGGGGATTCTGACCAGCTAAGGAAAGAGGGGACGGTTGTTTTGGCGACGCATGCCTCTTTATAGCGCACCTTGTGCTGGCCCTTGGAGTTGATGGCATTGGATCCCCCAAAGATCATGAGGCATTCCTTAGGGTTGGGAAAGCCATTATCATCCATGCCCATCATGCCTCCTTTCTTGGCCGCTGCCTCCTTGCCCTTTCCTTCCTTCGGCCCACCGGCATGTCACAGAAAGTGCTTAAGGAGTTCATAGTCCTTGTAGAGGTGCTTGATAGGGTAGGCGTGGTTGGTGCATGGGCTCTCCATGAGCTTGTTGAAGTGGTTAGGCTTACCCTGCTGGGGCTGCTTGCTCACACGATCAGCCACGGCGACCAAAGCAAAGTTGGCCGGTCGGCGTCGATCCTTCTTGTTCTTTTTGCCCCTTTGCGTGGAGGAGCCCTTGTCTTGGTCCTCGCGCTTGTCCTTGCCCTTGTCCTGGCCTCCGCTAAAGACCACTCTGACCGCCTCCTCACCGAAGGTGTGGTTCGTGGCGATGTCGAGCAGGTCATGGGTGGCACGGGGCTTCAAACAGCCGAGCTTGTGGATCAAGGACTCACAAGTTGTTCCGGAGAGGAACGCGCTGATGACGTCCACATCAACCACATCAGGAAGGGAGTTGCATCATTTTGAGAACCTACGGATGTAATTCCATAAGGACTCATTGGGCTCCTGCTGGCAGCTCTTGAGGTCCCAGGAATTCCCAGGACGAACATACGTCCCCTAGAAATTCCCGATGAAGATCCTCTTGAGATCCGCCTAGTCGCGGATGCTGTTAGGCGGGAGGAATTCGAGCCGAGCTCAAACATGCTCCCCCACGCAGATGCGGAGGTATTGAATGATGAAGTGGTCATCATCCACTCCTCCGGCTCGGCAAGCGAGCCGGAAGTCTTCGAGCCATATATGAGGATTTGTTTCCCCGGTGTATTTAGCGATGTTGGTAGCTGGTCGGAAGTGCTGCGGGAACGACGCTTTCTGGATGCGATGACCAAAGGCTCGTGGTCCCAGGCAGTCCGGGCTAGGGCTTCGATCGTTTGGTCGGCGACCATGCCTGGGGTGTGTTTCCCCGCTCCCCTCGATGGTCTGGTCGGGGCCCGTGCCACCAACTCTCATCGCCCTTTGATGGACGTCATCATCATGCCAGGCTTGACGCCAATTTTTTATGAGGCTGCGAGCGTCACGGTTCAGCCTGAGCCATTCATGCATAGGTGGTCGGTGTGGAGCGAGTGTCGGGTCAGGCCGTGGTGTAGCTGCGGCCTCCTGTTCCACGCGCTGGTGACTGTAGTGGTGAGCAGATGGACCGATTCGACTGGTGTGCCCCCATTCCCCTAGTGGGGAAGGAGTCCGCGAGCCGGTGTCATGATGCGAAGCTCTCCGATTGTTGAACGGCGGCGGTTTCCACCAGCGCCCGGAGGTTCCGGCGGATCATCTGCTCCTAGGGGTCGATAGGCTCTAGAAGGCCACGCAGAAGCATCGCCGTAGCGGCGATGTTCTGGCCAGCCCGAATGAACTGTGGGGGATCGTTTCCTCCATCTAGGATGTTGCGCTGGACCTGACGGGCACGACCCTAGGCACCACTCATCAGGTTACGCACGCATGGCGCAGCATGCTGTGCCGAGCACGCCAGCGCAGGTGGCGGCTGGCTCTGCCACCTTTGTCATAACTCCTCATCGTGCTCCTATGCATGCGCGAGGGCCTCCGCACGAGAGTCTAGAGGGTTGTGAGTCTATAGAGACTCTGCTACCACCGGCGGTTGTCCTAGGGCATTCGCCATAACGCACTCCTAGGACAAAGGATGGCTAGGTGCCACGACGTCGCCGATGCTAGACCCGTTGCTTTCAACCTCGTCATCCACGAGGTCGTGGAAAGAGGCGGGAGCATAGCCCGCCATCCCCATGAATTCGGATGTGAGAGGGGGCAGCGTCAGCATCTTTTGGAGCCCCGACACGTACGCATCCATGGGGGATGTGAGGCCATAGGGGAACCAGTCGCACGGCGGTTGCAGTGGGGACAACGGGGTCCCTCCGGAGAGTTGGTGGAAGATATTAAATAGCGAGTAAAGAACAATATGTACGTTACTCATAGTGGGGTTTGAGCCCAGCATGGGCTTAGAGCGAAGCATAGGTGTCTCATCATTGAGGTCGCTAGGTGCCCGGAGCCGACAGAGGGCGCTCCTCCGATGGGCGCTGGGACAAGTGCCTCCTCGCGGAGGCAAAGCATGCCGAGCTGGTTGGTGACGAAGTCCAGGCTTCCAAAGAGGAAGGTCTAGAATGGCTCGAAGATGGGAGGAACCAACATCCCAACAGGCGGGAGCATGGGAAACTCTAGTGAGCCGAAGCGAGCTGTCACAGAACCGACCAATTTATAAGAGCACAAGTACAAAAACAATCGCCGAAACGATCAAATTCTCGAACTTGAGCCCATATAAACCCGGTAGTCAACTGAAATCTCGAAGGATTTCAAACCAACTTGCATACAACCAAGATCACAGTAATTCAACATAACATATCGTACGTTACAACATTTCACAGATGTTCGCAAATAGATTACATCATCACAGAGTCATCGTTATTACAAAACCAGTCTTGTAAAACATGCGGAAGCAAATAGTTTAACTTACACACCCGAGTTCAAATACACATACTGGTTCGCTGATCACAACCCGCAAAAGCATTCAGATAAGAGAAAACAGAGATCATGCCCATGATCTAGTCTTCATCACCCGCCGGGTGGACACAATACTTACAGAATCCCTTATATAGAAGGTCATCTGCAATAAGAGGGAATAAACCCTGAGTACGGGAATGTACTCAGCTAGACTTACCCGTCGGAAACCAAAATAAATGACACCAAGGATTATGCATAGCTTAATGTAGTGGATCTGGCTGACACTTTCTTTTTGTAGAAAAGCATAAGTAATAATGATCAACTCTTAGCCTAACTAGCAGTGACTTTTAGCCATTAACCAGTCAACTATATTAGCACCTGTACTAAGCAATCATTTTATTAGGGTGCAAACATTAATAACCATATCAGGTATTCATTGTGGCAACCTTATCATCATCATCCATTTAACCATATCGTTAAATTAATTGAATCTACGTTGCCGCTGCTCAGTCAAGTTCTCACTATCCAGGAGAGACGGCGATTCGAATCGATTCCTATCCAGCTGGAGGGGTATTCCTAAACACAAACCCTGCTTCCCCCGTCAGGGTCGCAAACAAGTCACCTTTGGTACGATTCAGGAGTCGCGAGTCTAAACAGATCGACATTCTCAAAGAACCACTCTACCAAGGTTGTCCGGGACTCTAACCCGCCTTGGACTTATGCCAATGGCTCTCCGCACATCCTTACTACCTCCAGAATGCACGCCACTGCTCGCATCCCCGGCCTGAGTCGAGCTACTAGGCTTTGTGGTCAGAACGACTTATTCGGCCAACTAAGTGTTAGGCTGCGTTCAACATGACATGAGGACGTACAGCGTATTAGTAATTAAACGACTCTGATGGAGTCACTATATTCAAACCTACACAAGACCCCGCCCGGTCTTAATTCATTATTCACATGGTTCTTTTCCATGATAGCAAATATAGCCAACCGTGATCCACCTCATCCTAAAGCTCGCAGGTGACAGGAAATCACCTGACTTCTACTGCACTAAGAATGGCTAAGCATTTAACCCATTCCTGAGCTTAAATAGGATTCCAGTGCGATATCTGGACAAGGAAGGATATATATAATGCAGCAATTGGTTCCAACCAAATCCTATACTTAATGCATCATCAACAATAAAAGATACTCAATGTATTTGTAAAAACATGGGAGGCTTAATATGCTCTGGGGCTTGCCTTTCAGAAACGAGGAAGGCTGGTGGTCAGGGCACTCGGGCAATTCCTCCGCGGCGACTGCTTCATCGGCTTCCTGCACCTCGGGTTCCTCCTCCTGGTTGGCTCCCTCGAACTCCAGCAACATCACTCCCTCCGGCACACCTATTGCATGAATGCGCAAGATAAATATTATGGATGCACATGAACGAATGTCAGGGATGCTCGAGGAATGCGCATGTTCGCTGTAGTTTGCATATTCCAACTTAAGCCCTATTCAAATCACTTTACTTACCAAGTTTATACAACCTAATGTATAATTGCTCATCTTCAGTTAATGACCTAGCGCCTGCACCTAAGTATATTCTCAAGTTAGGCTAACCCCTAAACAATCAACGAGAACATTGCATCAAGCATACACTCAAGCATTTGTATTTCAGCAAAATGAAGACTATGTAGCGGTACAGTAAACTAGCCATAACTGGAGATTTATAAATCCAAATGACATGCAACAAGACAATTTGGAAAGATTATGAAATTGTCTACAATTCATTTTTAGACCTATAAGCATGATTCAACACTTTACCAAGTTGAATTCTTTAATCAACAGAACTCTATCCTCACAAGGCAGGGAGTAAGCAAAACTGGAACCTAACTTTAAACAGCTGTAGTTTCTAAACTACTGGGCCAAATGCCCTCAAATTTTGATAGGAGCTAGATACATAAATTATCTACAACTCTTGTATTCATCACATTCACAGCAAATCAAAATATCATGGGGAACTTTCACAAGTCCCCAGATCTGTCCCGAGGGACATAATGCAAACGAAATAATTAATAACTTATGATGTAAACACATAATTGGACAAAACTAACTCTACTCACATATCACTCATATCACAAGAACACCAGAAAGTAGGGTGTTCATCCCCAAAACATTTCTTTTAATACCTTTCTTAATTTATTTAATTAATTAGAGGAAAAAGTAAACATATATGAAAACTACACCATTAAATCTACAAAAATTACAGTAGACACTACATGCCCTAATTAGACTACCATTAAAATTTCACACCATTTGAGTAAGTATAACAACCTACACAAAAATGGTAAGATAGAATGGCTTAAAATGGCATAATTAGGAAACCTTAGTGAAAAGTGTCAAGCAACAGATTTCATATTTTTCCTAGCATCCTTAAGGTACTAAGATACTACCTACCAAGTTTCATGGCCATAGGATTCCTAGATAATTTACAAAAATTCACTCAAGTATCCACCAATGATAAAAGGAAAATCTATAACTCCAAAACTACACATGCAATGACTCTCAAATTTTAACCAGAGCTTCTACTATACAAGACTAGATTACCCACAAAATTTCATAATTTTTGGATCACAGAAACTCCAGATATGATTTAAACAAGTTTGCATGCATTCAAAAACACTTTTCAAGTTCCTATTTAATTCATCCAAATTTTCTACATAATGTGCTCAAGACATATTTTTCTTAAATACTAGACCTTACTGTGAGTCTAACAAAATTTGAATGACAGTATTTGGATCTACACAAATGGAGTTACGAAATTTACAAAACAGCATCCAAAACTGGAAATTTGAACTATCCTATGGAACAGGCAATCACTGACGTGTGGGACCCGGTTGTCAGCCGGACCCGACTGTCAGTGAGACAAAACAGAGGAGGCGGCGTTTGATGGCGCGGCGGTGGTCTTGCTCGCCGACGGCGAGGACTTCGGCGACACCAAGGCTACCTACATGATCTACGTGATGAGGTGGTTCGATTGGTGCTACCAGCTAGAGCTACGACCTAGCGGAGGGAGCTTGTCGCCGGTGATGGTGGCACGGCAAAGCTCCGGTGCGGTGTACTAACGATGGCGAGCCCCCAATGCCTCTTCCGAGCTCGGTATGAGTTTCACGAGGTCACCACGGAGCTAACAAAGAAGAAACAGGAGGACTAGAGGACCTCGGTGGTGGTTGGCCGCGGTGAGCTCTACTCCGGCGAGGTACGGCCATGGCGACGGCTTCGGAAAAATGGCCAATGGCCCTCACCTACGGCACGTCTGGCTCAGCTAGAAGGGCAACGAGGTAGAGCAGGACACGGCAGAGCTTTGGGCTAGATGGAGGCGTTGATTTTTCAGCGATGAGGGAGCTAGGCGACGGCGGAGCTTGCTCGGCAGCAATGGTGGGGCGTTGCTACGCTTCGGCTGCGGTGGGAAGCGAAGGAAGAGCAAGAAATGGAAATGTGAGCTAGGAGGCTCATGGGAGCACGCGGCGGCTTATGCTGGCGCGCTCTGGCCCGACGTGGCCTGAGTAGGCAGGCGGCCGGTGACGCGCGGTGCCACGTGGCAGTGAACTTCTGTAACCGGTCGAACTACTGTAGCATCGATTCAGAGTTACCGGTCGAGCCTGATAGCGTCACTTGACAGTGCTTGATATCCTAAACCGTGAAGAATCAATGGAAACAATACACATGAAAGTTGTAGCCCTACATACCATCTTCAATTCCTATTAAAGGACCAATACCTAATTCACAAAGCATCATGAGAAAAATCAAGCCAAAGTCAGCTCAATCAAACTGGAATGGCATTTAGGACTTAGAAATATTTTCAGTGTTGAATCAGCTTTCACTTCTGACTTGTGGGCCCTTTTTGAGCATGTTGTGCACATTTTCATGACTTGGCTTCTAAACAAAGTTTGTTCCTTATAAAATTTGCTACAACTTTGCTTTAGGTCTCTCAGACATGCAAACACTCTAAGCTACACTTTTTAAACAGTCAAACTCAGGAGCTCTAGGGGTCCAAATTGGTCAAACCATGACTTGGAAACCTAATTAGGCAAAATGATCAACATGAACCTTGTTCCTAATGACATTCTAAGTATAACTAAGTTGCTTAAGAGCATTATTAGCCACACCACACATTGGTCACACCAAAATCAAGCATCACAGGCATTGAAACAAGGAAGAACAAGTGAAGTGTTACTTTTGTTTCAAGGCCATGTTTCATATCTTTCATGAGTGTGTTGCATAGTACTACTAACCATGTTTCACTAAAGTGAGTTGCACATGTTGCACTTGAGTGTTGCACACTATTCATTTCATAAAACAAACACACATGAAGTATGACAATATGTTGCAATGTTTCACAAGCATGTTTCATGCAATGTAAGCTCATGAATGGATGAATGATGCTCATGTTTATGAAATGCAAGTGCAAATGTGGAAGCCAAACACCTGGGGTGTTACAGCCCTCCCCCTTATAAAAATCTCGTCCCGAGATTTGAAAAGCGTACCATTGTTGATAGAATTCCTTATAACCATCCCTCAAATAATCTTCCCTTTCCCACGTTGCATAGCGTTCACTACCCTGATTACTCCACATGACTTTGTAGAACTTGACCACCCAACTCCGAGTCACTCATTCACGAGTGTCAATCACTCGAACCGGCTTTTCTTCAAAGGTCAAATCAGATTTTAACTCGATATCCCCCAATGGAACTCTCTCTTTAGGGACGCGAAGACATTTCTTCAATTGGGATACATGAAAGACATTGAAGATAGCACTCATCTCTGGGGGTAATTGAATCTTGTACGCCACCTTACCACTTTATCCAATGATTTCAAACGGACCAACATATCTTGGTGCAAGCTTTCGCTTCACACCAAAGCATTGGACACTCTTCATAGGTGAGACTTTCAGATAAACGAAGTCTCCAACTTTGAACTCAATAGGTTTTCTACGTCGATCAGCATAACTTTTCTGCCTAGCTTGAGCTACGGCCATGTGGGTTTGGATAGTACGGACTTGTTCTTCGGCTTCTTGAACAAAATCAATTCCATAATATCTCCTTTCACCGGCTTCTACCCAGTTCAACGGGGTTCTACACTTCTGGCCATACAAAGCTTCAAACGGTGCCATCTTGATACTCTCTTAATAACTGTTATTGTACCAGAATTCAACTAGGGGCAACCATTTTTCCCATGAGCCCTTAGCCGAGATGACACATGCTCTCAACATATCTTCTAAGATTTGATTCACTCGCTCAGTTTGCCCATTGGTTTGCGGATGATAAGCAGAACTTCTTATTAGCTTAGTTCCTAATAATCCATGTAAGTGCTCCCAAAAGCGAGCAGTGAACTGTGGTCCTCTATCCGAGACAATAGTACAAGGGATCCCATGAAGTCGAACTATCTGGTTGAAGTACAACTCCGCATAGTCGGTGGGACGAAAGTCTATGCGGACAGGAATGAAGTGTGCTGACTTGGTCAAACGGTCTACAATCACCCAAATAGAGTTAAAGTTCCTCAGAGTAGTAGGGAGTCCAACAATAAAATCCATACTGGTCTCCTCCCATTTCCAACCTGGGATAGAAAGTGGCTGAAGTAATCCAGCTTTCATGTGCACAGCCTTGACTCGACAACAAGTGTCACACCTAGCCACATAAGCGGCTATCTCTTTCTTTATTTTGGTCCACCAAAATCGAGGCTTCAAATCGTGATACATTTTACTACTACCAGGATGAATAGATAATTTAGAGGATTGAGCTTCGGATATGATTTGATTTCTAAGCTCTCTATCCTTCGGAACTACCAACCTATCCTTGAACCATAACACGCCTTCCGCATCAACTCGAAAATGTTTGGTTTCTTGCTCTTTCATCTTGCGCTTGATGTGAAACATACCTGCATCTGTCTTCTATAGCTCGATAATTCGACTCCGTAGAGTACAACTGATAGTGATGTTGTGAAGGACTACAGGATGAAGGAGCTTTGACAAATGGACATCACTCTCAATCAATGAGTGGCAATGAGACTTCCTGCTTAAGGCATCCGCTATGACGTTTGCCTTGCCAGGGTGATAGTGCACTTGGAGGTTATAATCCTTGATAAACTCGAGCCATCTTCTCTGACGCATATTCAACTCAGGTTGAGTGAAAATGTACTTGAGACTTTTATGATCAGTGTAGATGTTGCACACATTGCCAAGTAAATAATGCCTCTAGGCCTTCAAAGCATGAACAACGGCAGCGAGTTCTAAGTCATGCGTTGGATAATTCACTTCATGCTTCCGAAGTTGGCGAGAGGTATAAGCAATGACTCTACCTTCCTGCATAAGAACACCTCCTAGCCTAATACCTGATGCATCGCAGAACACATCAAAAGGTTTCTCGATATCCGGTTGTGCCAAAACCGGAGCCGAAGTTAGAAGAGTTCGCAGGATATGGAAAGCCGCATCACACTCAGGAGTCCAGACAAACTTCATGTCTTTTTGCAGCAACCGAGTCATAGGCTTGGCTATTTTAGAGAAATCTGGGATGAAGCGACGATAATAGCCAGCCAACCCTAGAAAACTCCAAACCTCGTGTACCGAGATGGGAGCCTTCCAGTTCAATACTTCTTGCACCTTGGTGGGATCAACCATAATTCCACCATCGGACAACACGTGTCCAAGAAAAGGTACCTCACGAAGCCAGAATTCACATTTGCTGAACTTTGCATACAACTGGTGTTCTCGCAATCTAGTGAGAACCACTCATAAATGTTCAACATGATCTTCTTCATTCTCAGAATAGACCAGGATATCATCTATAAATACCACCACAAATTTGTCCAACTCGGGCATAAACACTGAATTCATCAGATACATAAAATGTACGGGGGCATTAGTCAATCCAAAAGACATAACCAGGTACTCATATAGACCATATCTTGTAGAGAATGCGGTTTTTGGGACATCCTCAGGCCGAATTTTGATTTGATGATACCCAGATCTCAAATCAATCTTGGAAAAGACTTTTGCTTTAGACAACTGATCAAATAAGATATCTATGCGTGACAGAGGGTACTTATTCTTGATTGTAACTGCATTCAAGGGTCTATAATCTACACACATGCGTAGGGATTGATCCTTCTTCTTCACAAAGATAGCTAGGCACCCCCACGAAGATGAACTAGGACGGATAAGGCCTTTCTTTAGAAGTTCATTCAACTGGGTCTTAAGTTCAGCTAGTTCATTGGGAGGCATTCTATATGGCCTTCTAGAGATAGGAGCTGTGCTAGGAAGCAACTCTATCTTGAACTCCACTTCCTGATCTGGGGGCAATCTAGGCAAATCATCGGGAAAAACATCCGGAAAGTCACACACGACAGGGATATCTGCCAGAGACTTTGCTTGCACCGCATTGGTCGTGCAAGAAAGATTAATGTCTCGGGGTAACTGTACTAGAAAACCCTCCTAATTACCAGGATCTCTGAGCATGACTACCCTAGTCAATGTATCAATAAGCACTCCAAGATGGCTCATCCAGTTCATTCCCAATATCACATCGATACCTAGCCCCGGTAAAACTACCAGATCAACCTGATAACTTCGCCCCTCTATCTCAAATTGTACGTCCCCAACTACCAGCTTGGTTGGGATAATACCACTGGCAGCCCTAATACAATAACCCTCACCCTCAACAGTATATGTTTTCTACATAAACTTGGATGCAAATGCTGGACTAATAAAGGAATGCGAAGCACCTGAATCAAATAGTACAAGCTGCGGGGTGTTGATCAATCGAAACTTACCAAAGAGCCACTACCTCTCCTCAAAGGAATCTCAAGAATATTAGTGTGGTTCACCCGCCTCGACGACCACCTTGGTAGTTATTCTTCTTAGGGTAAGGGCATTCCCTTGCCTAGTGGCCTATCTTGTTGCAGTTCCAAAGATGGCATGTTGCTTGGAGGAGCCACAGAACTGCCTCGACCGGTAGTGCCCTTGGGAAGAGCAATCAGAAATGCCTTATGAAACCCAGTCTTGGCGGGATTCTTCTTCTCGGTGGGCTGAAACTTAGCGGCTGATGTTTGGAGGACGGAATGGAGCCCTCTATGTGACGGAGCCTTGGATGTGAGGCACCCGCCTCATAGGCCCTCTTCTTTACTTTTTTTGAAGCAAAGATACACATTGTTGTTCTCTTGCGATAAAGCATCACTCACAAACTCATTAAAATGAGCACACTTGCAATTTCCCATGGTCTTCATCGGTTTGGGACTAAGTCCCCGCTTGAAGCTAGCAATCTTCTTGGCATCGGTGTCCACAAACTTCGGTAGCATACCTTGCAAGGTTGTTGAAAGCTTGCGGTATTCATTCAGAGCTCTTGTTCCCCTCGGTCACCTTTCATGAACTCAGTATGCTTGATCGCCATGAGACCGGGAGGAATATAATTTCCCAAAAAAACAGACTTGAACCGATCCTAAGTGATTTGGGCATTAGCGGGCATAGTGGACCGATGATGACTCCACCAAATGCCACCGGCCCATGCAGTTGGTGAGATGCGTACTCGATCTTGACACCTCGGTCAAGTGGAGCGATTTAAAAACTTCATTCGAGAGTATTCAACCACTCATCGACTTGTAGAGGCTCCTCACCGCCTTGAAGATCGGGGTTTCGTGTCAAGGAAATCCTTGAAATCACCAGTATTGATTTGGTTCCGGTCCTTGGCGTGGACCACGGCCATCCCGATTCGCAATCGTCGGAGAGGCCTCGCCATAGTCTTGCTGTCCTTCCGCAAGCATTGCTATCAATTCCGTTGGTGTGGGTGGTGGTGGTGGTGGAAGATCATCATCATCATCACCCACACCGGCGGAACGAGTACGAGGCATCTGTACAATGCGCAACCAGTAATTATTAATGATGTCAGCACATTGGAGAGGAACAATGTAATTGTGCCAAACTGAATTTACTGACAAGAATGAAAACTTCATACAATAAACAAAGGCAATAATTCATTCTCCAATCACCACATCATCAAGTAGATTACTAGCGCCATACGCAGTGCATTCCAACATGACAAGTTTTAAACTTAACCATTACGATACGCATCCCGAAGGGAGCGAATTAAAGTACATTACATGCCGAGTTCAAATTTAAAAAGGTACATCCAACATCAGTCATCGTACTTAAGTCCATTACATCAATGACTGCAAAAGCTTAAACTAGCGAGACTTGCTAACGAACTACTCGTCGAAGTGATCGATGTCCACATCGGAGACACCTTGGACTTCTTCTGGGTCTTCCTCTTCTTCTTCATCTATCGGCTTAGCTGCATTGTCAACCATCTGCACGTCCTCTTCTTCCTCATCGGCCTCAATCACTTGAGGTCCACCCACATTTGGATACCTTGGTATGGGGCGAGGAATAGGAAACAAACGGTTGTGCAGTTGATGGTGCTCAACCTGAAGCTCTTCAAGCTATTCTTGTAGTGCTTGCTCCCTTTGAAAGGCGTTGTGGTTGGCCAAAATCCAACCCCGACATCTTTCTTCTGCTAACTCTAAAGCTGCATCTCGGTGACATGTCACACGATCCAACTCTTGTGCAGCCTCATCTCTCTCAATAGTGAGGTTCATCAGCTGGTTATGAAGCTCGTCTCTCTCGCGTGCGGTTTGACCCCACTATTGCAAGCGATAATTTGCAATACCATGAATCTCATCAACTTCTTGCTGAGCTCTCCCACATGCATTCGCCTTACGGCGATACTTGCGGGCACGCAACCTGAACTTGTGCTGAGCTTCTATTGCCTTGCCGGCTTCATCAAGCACACTGGAAATGGTGTTTTGCCTGACTCGACAAAGCTTCAAGACTGCCATCATAGCACTCATTCCAGCGTTGTCGCTCTACACCCGTTCGCCACGGCCTCGAACCAAGGCCTGACCAACGTCCTGAGTCCACTCAGCCTCAGTAGGAGACACTCGGGGAATGGATGAAGCAGGTCCACCCACTAACTCATCCTCGAAGCTCTGTGCTATATCCATCAGCACATCCAGGGCAGCAATCTGAGCGGCTTCCCATGGGCTTTGCCCATCAGTCTCAATGCTCCACCCATGCCACAACGGTCTTGTGGGGTTTTGTGGCACTACAAAGGTCATAATGTACCATGGTACATCTCCCAATGGTACCGCCTACCTCCACATATAGCTAGGTGTCTCCGGGTACCCAACTGAACTGAGCACCCTCCAGAGCAAGGTGGGAGTACCAAACTGGTCCAAAAAGGTGCTGCTACCAGTAGGAACCACGGGCGCGGCCATCTATATCAAAAAGGGATGCAATTCACGTGAGAGGATTATTTTGCTGAGAGATTGCACTTTACACTTGGGATAAGCAATTATAAGGGAGGGAGTAATGCAATATGAATGACATGAGTGAATATGATGCATGCGCATTCCGTACGTCCTCACAAACCTATGAAAATTTAAGCTTTAGCGGAATATACGGTGGCATACATACGTTCTCTCAATTAGCGGTAACTAGTCGATCTACACGGTGCGTTGTTAGCGTACCTGCAGAAAACTTCATTGCAACCCAACCCAACAAGATATAATGCTAATTACAGAAGCAGTAACTAAGGTACTCCCCATATATACATCCCTCGATATATATACTACGATATCCAAACTACCCGACAAATGTACCCACAATTAAGTACCTTCATATATACATGTATGCAACATGTAAATACTCCAATAACCACAACTAGCTCTCCCCTAGACCGACGGTTGGACGGTCATGCTCTCACAACTCACACTTACCTTAGCGTAGAGGCAATTCATCCATACATTACCATTCAAACGAATGGCATCCATGCAATATCACGCCGCATGGACGACAAAATAGAAACAATCAATTCCCCCAAGTTAGTAATTATATATAAGCCACCTAGAAGTCCTTAAGTGGGCTATAAAGGATGTGATCACCAGTATACCATAAAAATTTTGATTTTTGAACACTTATATATAACTATAAGTTGGAAAACCGTTTTTACAACAAAAGCTTTTGTTTTAAATAGCCATAAGACATGTTTAATGTTGAATCTAGCTCTGATGCCAGCTGTCACAGAACCGACCAATTTATAAGAGCACAAGTACAAAAACAATCGCCAAAACGATCAAATTCTCGAACTTGAGCCCATATAAACCCGGTAGTCAACTGAAATCTCGAAGGACTTCAAACCAACTTGCATACAACCAAGATCACAGTAATTCAACATAACATATCATACGTTACAACATTTCGCAGACGTTCGCAAATAGATTACATCATCACAGAGTCATCGTTATTACAAAACCAGTCTTGTAAAACATGTGGAAGCAAATAGTTTAACTTACACACCCAAGTTCAAATGCACATACTGGTTCGCTGATCACAACCCGCAAAAGCATTCAGATAAGAGAAAACAGAGATCATGCCCATGATCTAGTCTTCATCACCCGCCGGGTGGAGACAATACTTACAGAATCCCTTATATAGAAGGTCATCTGCAACAAGAGGGAATAAACCCTAAGTACGGGAATGTACTCAGCTAGACTTACCCATCGGAAACCAAAATAAATGACACCAAGGATTATGCATAGCTTAATGTAGTGGATCTGGCTGACACTTTCTTTTTGCAGAAAAGCATAAGTAATAATGATCAACTCTTAGCCTAACTAGCAGTGACTTTTAGCCATTAACCTGTCAACTATATTAGCACCTGTACTAAGCAATCATTTTATTAGGGTGCAAACATTAATAACCATATCAGGTATTCATTGTGGCAACCTTATCATCATCATCCAATTAACCATATCGTTAAATTAATTGAATCTACATTGTCGCTGCTCAGTCAAGTTCTCACTATCCGGGAGAGACGACGATTCGAATCGATTCCTATCCAGCTAGAGGGGTATTCCTAAACACAAACCCTGCTTCCCCCGTCAGGGTCGCAAACAAGTCACCTTTGGTACGATTCAGGAGTCGCGAGTCCAAACAGATCGACATTCTCAGAGAACCACTCTACCAACGTTGTTCGGGACTCTAACCCGCCTTGGACTTATGCCAATGGCTCTCCGCACATCCTTACTACCTCCAGAATGCACGCCACTGCTCGTGTCCCCAGCCTGAGTCGAGCTACTAGGCTTCGTGGTCGGAACGACTTATCCGGCCAACTAAGTGTTAGGCTGCATTCAACATGAATGAGGACGTACAGCGTATCAGTAATTAAACGGCTCAGATGGAGTCACTATATTCAAACCTACACAAGACCCCGCCCGGTCTTAATTCATTATTCACATGGTTCTTTTCCACGATAGCAAATATAGCCAACCGTGATCCACCTCATCCTAAAGCTCGCAGGTGACAGGAAATCACCTGACTTCTACTGCACTAAGCATGGCTAAGCATTTAACCCGTTTCTGAGCTTAAATAGGATTCCAGTGCGATATCTGGACAAGGAAGGATATATATAATGCAGCAATTGGTTCCAACCAAATCCTATACTTAATGCATCATCAACAATAAAAGATACTCAATGTATTTGTAAAAACATGGGAGGCTTAATATGCTCCGGGGCTTGCCTTTCAGAAACGAGGAAGGCTGGTGGTCAGGGCACTCGGGCAATTCCTCCGCGGCGACTGCTTCGTAGGCTTCCTGCATCTCGGGTTCCTCCTCCTGGTTGGCTCCCTCGAACTCCAGCAACGTCACTCCCTCCGGCACACCTATTGCATGAATGCGCAAGATAAATATTATGGATGCACATGAACGAATGTCAGGGATGCTCGGGGAATGCGCATGTTCGCTGTAGTTTGCATATTCCAACTTAAGCCCTACTCAAATCACTTTACTTACCAAGTTTATACAACCTAATGTATAATTGCTCATCTTCAGTTAATGACCTAGCGCCTGCACCTAAGTATATTCTCAAGTTAGGCTAACCCCTAAACAATCAACGAGAACATTGCATCAAGCATACACTCAAGCATTTGTATTTCAGCAAAATGAAGACTATGTAGCGGTACAGTAAACTAGCCATAACTGGAGATTCATAAATCCAAATGACATGCAACAAGACAATTTGGAAATATTATGAAATTGTCTACAATTCATTTTTAGACCGATAAGCATGATTCAACACTTTACCAAGCCGAATTCTTTAATCAACAGAACTCTATCCTCACAAGGCAGAGAGTAAGCAAAACTGGAACCTAACTTTAAATAGCTGTAGTTTCTAAACTACTGGGCCAAATGCCCTCAAATTTTGATAGGAGCTAGATACATAAATTATCTACAACTCTTGTATTCATCACATTCACAGCAAATCAAAATATCATGGGGAACTTTCCAAAGTCCCCAGATCTGTACCGAGGGACATAATGCAAACGAAATAATTAATAACTTATGATGTAAACACATAATTGGACAAAACTAACTCTACTCACATATCACTCATATCACAAGAACACCAGAAAGTAGGGTGTTCATCCCCAAAACATTTCTTTTAATACCTTTCTTAATTTATTTAATTAATTAGAGGAAAAAGTAAACATATATGAAAACTACACCATTAAATCTACAAAAATTACAGTAGACACTACATGCCCTAAGTAGACTACCATAAAAATTTCACACCATTTGAGTAAGTATAACAACCTACACAAAAATGGTAAGATAGAATGGCTTAAAATGGCATAATTAGGAAACCTTAGTGAAAAGTGTCAAGCAACAGATTTCATATTTTTCCTAGCATCCTTAAGGTACTAAGATACTACCTACCAAGTTTCATGGCCATAGGATTCCTAGATAATTTACAAAAATTCACTCAAGTATCCACCAATGGTAAAAGGAAAATCTATAACTCCAAAACTACACATGCAATGACTCTCAAATTTTAACCAGAGCTTCTACTATACAAGACTAGATTACCCACAAAATTTCATAATTTTTGGATCACAGAAACTCCAGATATGATTTAAACAAGTTTGCATGCATTCAAAAACACTTTTCAAGTTCCTATTTAATTCATCCAAATTTTCTACATAATGTGCTCAAGACATATTTTTCTTAAATACTAGACCTTACTGTGAGTCTAACAAAATTTGAATGACAGTATTTGGATCTACACAAATGGAGTTACAAAATTTACAAAACAGCATCCAAAACTGGAAATTTGAACTATCCTATGGAACAGGCAATCACTGACGTGTGGGACCCTGTTGTCAGCCGGACCCGACTGTCAGTGAGACAAAACAGAGGAGGCGGCGGTGGTCTTGCTCGCCGATGGCGAGGACTTCGGCGACACCAAGGCTACCTACATGATCTACGTGATGAGGTGGTTCGATTGGTGCTACCAGCTAGAGCTACGACCTAGCGGAGGGAGCTTGTCGTCGGTGATGGCGGCATGGCAAAGCTCCGGTGCGGTGTACTAACGACGGTGAGCCCCCAATGCCTCTTCCAAGCTCGGTATGAGTTTCACGAGGTCACCACGGAGCTAACAAAGAAGAAATAGGAGGACTAGAGGACCCCGGTGGTGGTTGGCCGCGGTGAGCTCTACTCCGGCGAGGTACGGCCATGGCGACGGCTTCGGAAAAATGGTCAATGGCCCTCACCTATGGCACGTCTGGGTCAGCTAGAAGGGCGACGAGGTAGAGGAGGACACGACGGAGCTTTGGGCTAGATGGAGGCGTTGATTTTTCGGCGGCGAGTGAGCTAGGCGACGGCGGAGCTTGCTCGGCAGCAATGGTGGGGCGTTGCTGCGCTTCGGCTGTGGAGGGAAGCGAAGGAAGAGCAAGAAATGGAAATGTGAGCTGGGAGGCTCACGGGCACACGCGGCGGCTTGTGCTGGTGCGCTCTGGCCCGACGTGGCCTGACCAGGCAGGCGGCCGGTGACGTGCGGCACCACGCGGCGGTGAACTTCTGTAACCGGTCGGACTACTGTAGCATCGATTCAGAGTTACCGGTCGAGCCTGATAGCGTCACTTGACAGTGCTTGATATCCTAAACCGTGAAGAATCAATGGAAACAATACACATGAAAGTGGTAGCCCTACATACCATCTTCAATTCCTATTAAAGGACCAATACCTAATTCTCAAAGGATCATGAGGAAAATCAAGCCAAAGTCAGCTCAATCAAACTGGAATGGCATTTAGGACTTAGAAATATTTTCAGTGTTGAATCAGCTTTCACTTCTGACTTGTGGGCCCTTTTTGAGCATGTTGTGCACATTTTCATGACTTGGCTTCTAAACAAAGTCTGTTCCTTATAAAATTTGCTACAACTTTGCTTTAGGTTGCTCAGACATGCAAACACTCTAAGCTACACTTTTTAAACAGTCAAACTCAGGAGCTCTAGGGGTCCAAATTGGTCAAACCATGACTTGGAAACCTAATTAGGCAAAATGATCAACATGAACCTTGTTCCTAATGACATTCTAAGTATAACTAAGTTGCTTAAGATCATTATTAGCCACACCACACATTGGTCACACCAAAATCAAGCATCACAGGCATTGAAACAAGGAAGAACAAGTGAAGTGTTACTTTTGTTTCAAGGCCATGTTTCATATCTTTCATGAGTGTGTTGCATAGTACTACTAACCATGTTTCACTAAAGTGAGTTGCACATGTTGCACTTGAGTGTTGCACACTATTCATTTCATAAAACAAACACACATGAAGTATGACAATATGTTGCAATGTTTCACAAGCATGTTTCATGCAATGTAAGCTCATGAATGGATGAATGATGCTCATGTTTATGAAATGCAAGTGCAAATGTGGAAGCCAAACACCTGGGGTGTTACACAAATCGTATCGCTTAAGCCCGTCATGCCGAAGATGGCGGAAAGGTGGGCCATCTGATGACCAAAAGCGTGAACGTACGGCGTTCTCCCCATGGATGGCGCCAACTATCGGTGGGAAAAGTGACCAATAAGTAAATATTTGTAGTTTTGTCATATGTTGTGATCGGATCTAGCCTAGCACTCAATGACATAGGGTTTATACATGTTCAGGCAACGTGCCCTACGTCCAGTTCCAGTCAATTGATGTCTTTATTTCTGAACCTAGGTGCTCGAAGTTTGCTGTGGGGTTACAAATGAGTGGGAATAGGAAGGGGGTGTTAAAGGTCCGATCAGGCTCCGAACTGAAGGGCCAAGAGTGACAGGAGCTCCAATGTGCGCTAAGTATTGGAGCGTATGCTCTGTGTAGCTTTAGAGTTCTAGAGCTATGGAACTATTCGAGTGTTCAGAATATCTAAAGCTTAGCAAAGAGAGTTGGAATTACCGTCCTCCTTTAAGGAGAGAGCGCATCCCCTTTTATAGGTGAAGGGGACAGCCTTACAAGTTAAGAGAGAGAGAAAGAGAGTGTGTGTGCTTCCTAGTCTGGCTGCCCATGCCATCGGGTACAAGATAGTTTGTCGGCGCCCACAATACTTGTCGGTACAGAAAGTGACCAACTAGTGATTATTTGTAGTTTTGTTGTACGTTGTGATCGGAGGTGGCCTAGCACTCAATGACATAGGATTTATACTGGTTCAGGCAACGTGCCCTATGTCCAGTTTGGGTCGATCGGTGACTTATTTCTGAGCCCAGGTGCTCGAAATTTGCAGTGGGGTTACAAACGAGAAGGAGAAAGATGGGGGGTACTAGAGGCCCGGTCGGCTCCGGTCGGAAGGGCCGAGAGCGACGGGAACTCGGCTATGAGCTAAGTGTTCAAGCATGTGCTTGAGGTCCGAACCTGGTGGTTCTATGGTTGTGAGCTATTGGACTAATGAATCTAAAGGAACTGAGCTTGAAATGAAATCGGGCCTTTTTCTGTTGGAGGGAGTGCATCCCCTTTTATAGATAAAGGGGATGGCTTTACAGGTGAGAGGGAGAGGGTACAGATGCTTTTATGCCTTGTTGCCCACGCCGATGAGGATTGGATAATGGTAGGCGCCCACAACACTGTTGATGTCACTGTAGAATGTCAGGTGCACGTGGGAGGTTGCATTGTCTTCTTCAGGAAGGGTTGACGTCGGTACCTGCAAAATACTATTGGATGCCTAGAGGCATATGAGGAGTCTCACCATGTTTTACCGGGTATGGTGAATCCCAGCGCCTACAACACTATTGATGCCTAGAGGCATGTGCGGGGCTTTTTGCCATACGGGAGTCCAACGGCGCCTACAATACTGTAGGGATAAATGTCAGTGCCTACAATACTATTTGTGTCAGGGTGGTTGTGGAGCACTATTCCCGTAGGTGTACAGGGTATGGTCCTTGTACCATGGTTTAACTCACGTGCTGCCTTCTCCATTCGTCCCTGGTCCCTTTCGAGCGGGCGTCCCCGGTCGGATGGCCCAGTCGGCTTCGGTTGTGCCAGTCGGAGAAGAGCGGTGAGCAGGGTTCTTACGTACCTCGGTCGGAGAGACGTAGGGTCAGAGTCGGAAGTAGGGCTCGGGGCAGGCCTTCCGATCGGAGAGGCCGTTCGGAGGCGGTTGGATCCCGAAGCGAGCGCTCTGGTCGGATAGATGGGCCGAAGTAGTTGATGAGCGGCCGTTGCTCTTCTTGGGCCAGACCTTCCGATCGGTTGCTGGACCGCCCCTTTGCCCTGTTGTTTTTAGACTCTCGGGTCGAGCCTTGGCGTGGAAGCCGATCCTCGAGGGACCCCGGGTTTATGAACCCGACAATACTGTTGGTGCCCAGATGCATGTGGTAGGCTCCATCGTGTTCTTCTGGTGTGGCAAATGTCGGCGCCTACCATACTGTAGGACAAATGTCGACGCCCACAACACTATTCGTGTTCTGACATGTCTGAAAGGTTGCAAAGCACCCTTCTAACATGGCCTGGCGGTAGTGTTCTGCAGGTGTGCAGGGTACGGTCCTCGGTATTGCAGTTGACTTGAGCGCCTTGCCTTATCTGCTCCACCTGATTCCTAGGTCCTCACTGTGCGGGTGTCCCTGGTCGGTCGTTCCCAGTTGGCTCCGACCGCGCCGGTCGGAGAAGTGCTATAGGCAAAGGTTTGGTGTATTTCCGGTCGGAAAAGTGGGTCGGAGTTAGAAGCGAGTGTTGTCCCCTCCTTGGCCAGGTCTTCCGGTCGGAGACTGGATCGCTCTTTCGGCCTGTCGTTAGGTATCTAAGACGGCCCAGGAGTCGTGCGTTTGTTGTAATGTCGTCTGCTGGGCTGAGCTTTTGCTGGGAAGCGGGCCCATTAGGGACCCTAGGTTTATGAACCCGACAGGCCCATTAGCCCATTTGGAATGCAGCTGACCATTGGTTTTAGGAGTTGACAATTCACCTGGACAGATTCTTGGATTCTTAACGGCCTCAGCACATCTAACATTCTTATAAGATGTGTCCGAAACAATGTATGATGCTTTCTTTTGTGCAGGGATTTAGTCGATGTCTCCATTGACCATTGTCTAACGAATGCCAACCGAGTAGCACATAAGCTACCTAGACGAGCTTTCATTTCGAAACAAAATTATATTTGGATCGCTGAGCCTCATAGTTCTATTTTTGAATTCATAGTGAACGATGTAACTATTCTTATGAGTTACTACAGCTCACCGAATGGCATTCCCTGAAAAAAGATGCGTCCAAAACAAAATATATGCTACGTTCATAACCCATCTACAGATTATATGTGGAACACGTGCATTGTAGCCCTTAAGGGACCATAGGGTGTCCATCGATCCATCCGACGAGGTGATGACCCAATAAAATAGTTCGTCGGAATTTGCACTCAACCACATAGAACACTTCGGCCTAGCCCAACGTACTATCCATCGCACCTCGATAGAATTTTCGTAGCCACTCCTAGAGGCACCCAAAACTTGACACCCTCAGTCTTACATGAATGGACTATCCATCGACCCCTTTCTAGAGGCGTTGCACTTCGACACTACTTAGACAAACAATCTATCACCTACCCATGAACTATCCGTGGAAACATCGTTAACACAAAATTGTGTTGTCCACTTAAGACAATGACTAGTTAGGCACCTTCTACACTAGTACACTTACCTTAGTTTTAACCTAATAGCACCTACCTAATCCCTTTCTGTCACACGACCCAACCCTTTGCATCCCAAATCTCTTCAAAATCATTAACTTGCCCATGAAGTACCTTTGACTCTCTCATATAGTTCTCACATCCATCCTCTCCTTCTCTCATTGGAGGAACCCCGTACCACGAAGCATGATCTTAAAGAAATCATGTGTATCTCAGCCGGTCACCACGATACGAAGGCACCACTATCTAAGAACTCTACTTTGGATATTCATGTGTTTCTTATATGTCTGTTATATGCATAGCATGATTAAGGATAATAATCAACTTATACTTGCTTCACTAAAGTTAGACTAACTCTCACATCAGAATACAAGGCCTATAGATGATAACTCAATGTCGGATGGTTTAGTTGGCTTAGAACAAGTAGAAGTAGAGCATGAGTAGAAACTCTTTCTTGCGAGCTATAGGTTCGGGATATACCTTTTCAATGATCAACTAAAATTGGCTAGAAGGATAACCTATCAAGTGACTCAATTGGACTAGGACAAGAACAACCTACAATCGGCTATGAAACATGCTTGTGACGTGAGAACTCAATTTTACTAGAGACGGTTGAGTTAGTCGTCTTTTCACCATTTCGATAGTTCGGTTTTGTAGTATTAAGTAAAAACGAAAACATCAAGTATTTTTTACTAGATGTATTATATTTTTTCAACAACATTCTTCCCGTCCTTTTTTATCTTAATAAATCACAATGAAGCATAGATATCTTAATAATATTCCCCTAACCTTTTTGGAAAGTATCAAGTAGGTTAGGTCCATCATCCCTTTAAGGACCCATTTAAAACGTAAGGATTTACCAAAAATGTAGATAGATTTTATAGGAATTAGTTTTTTTTAGAAAAAATCAAGACATAAGAAAAAAAATCTCTCGTTCTAAAGAGACCCAAATATATGAACTTCATGCTTCTGGAAGTAGCCTGTGGTCTCTATAGACTCACTCCGTCCCACAGCAGTAGACGTTCTAGGAATGGACACAACTACCCAGGATTGACGGTAAAAGACCTGTATGCCCCTACTCCTGTACTCCTTACTTTCCCACGCGTTATTCTCTATCCTCCCGCACTCCACTCCTGTTCGTCGTCCAGATCTGGAGTAGCCTTCTCCAACTCTGGTGCTCTTTCCCCGTACGACACGTGACCGCTCCAGCATCGGACGCCGTCGAGGAGCACGACCTCCGCGCCTGGAGGCCCAGCCAAGTGCGCTTCCTCGCCGCCGGCGTGCGGGCCACACCCGCCCTCGGCCTTTGCGACCGCGCCGCGACCTCCGCGCCTAGAGGCCTAGGCAAGCGTGCCTCCTCCCCGCCGGCGTGGGGGTCGCACCCGCCTTCGGCCTTCGCGACGGCAGCCTGGCCGCCGTGCCTTCACGCAGTCCTGGTCATCCTCGCCTCCGCGCCTGGCCATCACGCTGGAGCTCCGCCCCGATCGACGCCCACTCCGCTGTGCGTCCTCACGAGCGAACGGCGCCGTTCTCCGGCTGTTGGCCGTCGCCGCCGTCCTCCTCGCCACCACAGCAACTCCTGCCTCCAAGCCACTGGTGAACCTCATATCGGTCCTGCGCCTTACAGGACCGATATGAGGGAAGGGGAACCGCCGGCGCCGTCCTTGCTCTCGGACTGGAAGAACTCTCGCGGGCACCATGCCAGCGACTGAGGGAAAGGATAAGCATCCTCGGCTCCTTCCACCGTCTCTTTTGTTTTCTATTTTTTTATTCATAGTAGTGGAGGACAGGGAATGATGGATGGGATCCGTGGTGTACTATACATTAGAGTGGGACCCACCCTATTCAAGCTGACGTCCTTCTTTCTAGTACTATTTTTAAAGGGAACATATCTAGTGCAAACCAATCTTTCCGTGTAAACCGTGTAAACCAACTGCGGGGGAGAGGTGGGAGGGGGATTTGCAAAAGTGTACTTTTGCAAATCCCCCCTCCCACCTCTCCTCCGCAGTTAGTTTGTACGGTTTACACGGAGAGGTTGGTTTGCACTTGATACATTGCCATTTTTGAATGCAGGGTCCTCTATGAAGGTACGGAGGGAGCAGGTGTGTAGCCATTTTTTTAAGGATCAAGGCAGTATTGCAACGCGCGGGAAGAAGCGAGAATGAATGTGCCACCTTTCTTTTTGTAGGCAACGTGCCACCCGTTTGTTGCGGCACATCAAAACAGGTGCGTTGCGCGGCCTGCCCATCCATCCCAGCCGATCGAGCAAGTACAGTGGTACACTATTTTCACCTACAACTCGCGGCCGCCCTTAATGCGTTGCAGTGGTATCACTGTACCCTTTCAACCTCCAGCAAATATTATAACGCGACACTTCAGTTTCTCTACTCTATATACATTGGTTTACTATGGCTCTATTTGGTCTAGCATCACTAACAACTTTATTAGTTGTTGTTTGCCAAACATTTTTTTTTTTAAAAAAATAGCTTCACGCTCAAAGCTCTTTTTTCTCCTCTCACCGAAGGATAAGGGGGAATGAAGCTAAAAAAAAAGTAGCCAATCCTAGCCTGACCTGACACAAGTGGACCTCACCGCGTGAGGAATCCAGATTTGCCCCTTCACTGTGCGTGCACGGGCTCTGTCTTGGGAACAAGGGGCGAGGCCACCGGGCTCGACCACTAGGCACGAGCAGCACAACCATTGTAGCCGGGGCATGAGCGGGCGCGACCGATGGGCACAAGCAGGGCGGCCATCGGGGCTCGGCCGCTAGGCGCGAGTGGCGCGACCACCATGGCTTTCTACTCCCAAGGGTGAGTTCGTTGAACCTCCGCAATCCTCGAAGCCAATCATAGCTTCTAGTTACGAACCCCGCCCTGACTTTATAGCCATGGTTCGGGAACAAGCCTTCTCGGGGTTGGATTATCAAAACCCCTACCATCACTTAAGGGAGTTTGAACAACTCTGTGCTTACCTGACCATTTCAGGCATGTCACAAGAAACACTTTGGTGGAAGTTGTTTCCTTTCTCACTTGATGAGAGAGCGAAACAATGGTACGCTCACAACGTAGGGAAGGTAGCTGGCAATTGGGAAGAACTAAGGAACAGATTATGTCTTGCGTTCTTCCCTATATCCTGAATCGTTGCCTTACGACAGGAGATACTCAACTTCCAATAAAAAGAGAAGGAAATCATAGGTGCAGCTTGGGACAGATTCTCAATTTTAACGAGATCTGGCCCAAACTTGTCTATACCCAACCATGTGCTTTTACAGCATTTTTGGTTAGGGCTTAGCAAGGAATCTGCCCTATAGCTCGACATAGCTGTCAGAGGTTCGTTTACCCATAAAACCACGGCGGAAGGAGAAGCTCTCCTAGACCGCATTCTAGAGAACACTCCTCTGCTAGAACCCCTCTGTGTAGAGCCCGAGCTGAATCAAGAGGAAGTCTCTTCGGCTGAGGCTGAACTCATAACACCCTTAGAGAGACCCTCGTCCAAACCAAAAGATTTAGAGGAAGGTTCCTAACCTTCGGACCTTCCATATTTTGAGGATGATTTTTTCAAAGATTTCAAAAATGCCTTGAAATACTCATGCCAAAAGAGGCCACTGGTTCTGTCACTCCTTTGGATCCGTTAGACGATCTTTTTCTCAGAAAATCTATCAAGGAGTTGATAGCCATCATGAGTAGCGAATGGGTAGAAGAAGTGGAGCTTTCATCTGAAGAGATTTAGATATGCATCCCTTCCTCCATCCGATGCTCGATCGACAGAACCTTGGTAGATGTCCTCTATAGTCCTACAGTCGGAGCTAACCTCGTGTCCGCGTCTTTTGCCCACGCCTACTTTAGCAATGACGCCATCACTCCGACAATCAAATCCTGTAGAGTTGCGCCACATGTTAGACTAGAAGGACTAGGGGTTCTTCATAACATTTCACTCTGTCACAATGATAATGAAGTTCCCCTAGACTTCCATGTCTTTGACATCTAGGATTTTGATATCTTAATAGGGCATCCCCTTGAAAATCTTTTTGATCTACCAAAAATAGGGGATCTGGACGTAAAGCTAGAGAGAGACACTTTTGCCATTCCTATGACTCGAGCTAAAAACTCGATGATAGGATCTCTCCCCTATCCTAACCTGCCCAAGGAAGTCAAGTCGGTTTTACCCTTTGATTCCCCCGAACCGTCCTTAGAAAAGGATGCAAAACTCTTCATAGAAGAAGAGGAGATCTTTCTCAAGAGAAAGCATCGACATGACCTCTGGTTGAGCTAAAACCCCTACCCGCTGGTCTGCATTACGCTTTTCTAAATGGTGACAAAGAAACTCCTATAATCATTAGCGATAAGCTTTCTGATGAGGAGATGTCCAAACTCATCGCCATTTTAGAGAAACATAGGTCAGCCTTCGGGTATTCCTTACAAGACCTCAAGGGGATTAGCCCAACTCTCTGTACCCATCACATTCCGATTGACCCTGAGAGTACACCATCTAGAGAGCTTCCGCGTAGGCTCAACAATGCGATACGGGAAGTCATGAAGAAGGAAGTTCTCAAACTTCTTCACGCCGGGATTAATTATCCCATACCATATAGCGACTGGGTTAGTCCAGTCCAAGTGGTTCCAAAGAAATGAGGAATGACGGTCGTTGAAAACAATAAAAATGAGTTAATTCCACAACGTACCATCATGGGGTGGAGAATGTGCATTGATTACCAGAAACTCAATGCGGCAACAAAGAAAGACCACTTCCCACTGCCTTTCATTGATGAAATGTTAGAGCGGTTGGTGAAGCATTCTTTTTTCTGTTTCCTCGATGGGTATTCAGGATATCATCAAATTCCCATCTACCCTGATGATCAAAGCAAGACGACATTTACATGCCCATATGGAACATACGCTTATCGCAGAATGTTGTTTAGGTTGTGTAACGCACCCGCTTCATTCCAACGGTGCATGTCTATTTTCTCAGATATGATAGAAAAAATCATGGAGGTTTTCATGAATGATTTTTTAGTCTATGGCAAAACCTTTGACCACTATCTAGAGAACCTAGACAAAGTCTTGCAGAGATGCAGAGGGAAGGACCTGGTACTTATCTGGGAAAAGTGCCACTTTATGGTCTGTGAAGGCATCGTTCTTAGGCACCTTGTGTCCGAGAGGGGGATAGAAGTAGATAAGGCCAAGATAGAAGTTATCGAGCAGCTACCACCCCTAGTGAACGTAAAAGGGATCCGTAGCTTCCTAGGTCATGCAGGGTTCTATTGGCGGTTTATCAAGGATTTTTCAAAAATTGCTAGACCCCTCACGAACCTGCTAGCTAAGGATGCACCTTTTGAGTTCACAGATGAGTGCTTAAATGCTTTCCACACTCTCAAGAAAAGCACTCATCTCAGCACCAATCATCCAACCACCCGATTGGTCGCTGCCGTTTGAGATAATGTGTGATGCTAGTGACTATGTTGTTGGTGCGTTCTTTGGCAAAACCAAAGATAAGAAGTATCACGCAATCGCATACGCTAGCAAAACGCTGACAGGAGCACAACTTAATTATGCTACCACAGAAAAAGAGCTCTTAGCAGTCGTTTTTGCTATCAACAAGTTCAGGTCTTACTTAGTGGGTGCAAAACTTATCATTTATACTGATTATGCTGCACTTAAATATTTACTCACTAAGAAAGACGCTAAACCTAGATTAATAAGATGGGTTCTCTTACTCCAAGAATTTGACCTTGAGATAAAAGATAAAAAGGAAGTAGAGAACACTGTCGCTGATCATCTATCGCGTTTGCAAGTCACTAACATGTAGGAACTCCTAATAAATGACTTCCTACACGACGACAAGCTACTCAAGGTGACGGACACAAACCCGTGGTACGCAAACATTGTGAACTTCATGGTTTTAGGATACATACCACCGGGCAAAAACAAAAGGAAGCTGCAAGCAGAAAGCAGACGTCACCTTTGGGATGACCCATACCTGTTGTCGGTGCAGAAAGTGACCAACACATAAATATTTGTTGTTTTGCCGTACATTGTGATCGGATGTGGCCTATCACTCAATGACATGGGGTTTATACTGGTTTAGGCAACATGCCCTACGTCCAGTTTGAGTCGTTCGGTGACTTTATTCCTGAGCCCAGGTGCTCGAATTTGCTGTGGGGTTACAAACGAGAGGGAGAAAGATGGGGGGGCAAGAGGTCCGGTCAGACTCCGGACTGAAGGGCCGAGAGTGATGGGAGCTCCTACGTGTGCTAAGTATTCGAGCGTATGCTCTGTGTAGCTTTAGAGTGTCTAAAGCTAGCAGAGGGTGAATTGATCGCTGGTTGTTTGAATCGTTCAAGTCCTCAATGTGTGTTCTTGTTCGATGGATCCCCCCTCTTTTGGAGGGAGCTCATCAACTTTTATAGATGAAGGGGATGGCCTTACAAGTGAGAGAGAGAGGGAGAGAGTGTGTGTATGCTACTGAGTCTTGTTGCCCATGCCGTCGGGTACAGGATGATTGTAGGCGCCCACAACACTGTTGATGTCAGATGCATGTGGGACATTTTTACCGTGTTCGCCTTGTATGGCAAATGACGGTGCTTACCACACTGTTGATTCCTAGAGGCTTGTGGGGGGAGCCTTGCCGTGTTTGCCTGGTAAGGGGAGTTGATGGCGCCCATGATACTGTAGGGCAAACATTGGCGCCCATAACACTGCTTGGGTTATAACATGCCTGGAAGGTGGCAGGGCACCCTTCTGACATGTCCTGTTGGTACTGTCCTACAGGTGTATAGGGTACAGTCCTTGGTATTACAGTTGACTTGAGCACCCTACCTCTCTGCCCGTTTCCTGGGTCCTCACCGAGCGGGCATCCCCGGTCGGTTGGTCCTAGTCGGCTCCGACTACGCCAGTCGGAGAAGATATGTAAGCAGAGGTTTAGTGCATCCCCGATAGGAGACATGGGTCAGAGTCAGAAGCAGCGTTGGCCAGGCCTTCTGATCGGAGAGGCGGGTCAGAGTCGAAGCGGCGTTGGCCAGTCCTTCTGATCAGAGAGGCGGGTCAGAGTCGGAAGCGAGCGTCGTTCCTTCCTGGCCAGGCCTTTCGGTCGGAGAGGCGAGCCGGAGTCAGAAGCGAACATCGTTCCTCCTTGGCTAGGCCTTCCGGTTGGAGATTAGATCGCCCTTCTAGCCTGTCGTTAGGTATTTGGGCCGGCCCAGGAGTTGCGGACCCCAGGTTTATGAACCCGATAGGAGCCCCTGAGCCCTCAGGCGATTCAGGTAGAATCGTCTGGGGGATTTTTGTCTTGACAGCGGGTGCGCGCGAGAGCACCCGCGGGTGTAGCCCCCGAGCCCCCGGGCAATTCGGGTAGAATCATCTGGGGGTTTTCATGTTGGTAACGGGGGAATTTTTTGTTTCAACGGCGGGTGCGCGCGAGCGCACCCGCAGGTGTAGCCCCCGAGCCCCTGGGTGATTCGGGCAGAATCGCCTAGGGGGTTTTGTCAGCGGGCATGAGTGTGTGCACCTTGGTGGGCGTAACCTCTTCTTTCTAGTTTCTGACCCATTGTTTTTAGGAGCGCGGTCCTAGGTGTTTTGGTCGTGGCCGAGGGACTGGGCGAGATGGATTCATCAACCAGGGCGTTGGGTGCGCCGAGGGATCGGGTGTGTCGGAGTCGCGGATCTAGGCGTCAGACGTGTTGAGGGATCAGGCGAGTCGGAGTCACGGATCCAATCACTGGGCGCAACGAGGGATTGGGCGAGTCGGAGTCACCAACCAAGGCATCGGGCGTGCCAAGGGATCGGACAAGACGGACTCGCGGATCCAGGTGCTGGGCGCAATGAGGGATCAGGCGAGTCGGAGTCGCGGATCCAGACGTCGGGCGCACCAAGGGATCGGGTGAGTCAGACTCGTGGATCGAGGCGCTGAGCGCAACCAGGGATCGAGCAAGTCAGAGTCATGGATCCAGACGTCGGGCACGCCGAGGGATCAGGTGAGTCAGACTCACGGATCTAGGCGCTGGGCGCAACGAGGGATCGGGTGAGTCGGAGTCACGGATCCAGGCATCGAACGTGCCGAGGGATCGGGCGAGTCGGAGTCACAGATCTAGGCACTGGGTGCAATGAGGGATCGGACGAGTCAGAGTCGCGGATCCAGGCATTGGGCGCAATGAGGGATTGGGCGAGTTGGAGTTGCGGATCCAGGCATCGGGCACGTCAAGGGATCAGGTGAGTCAGACTCGTGGATCTAGGCGCTGGGCACAACGAGGGATCGGGCTAGTCGGAGTCGCCAACCAAGGCATCGGGCACGCTAAAGGACAGCCAAGGGATCGGGCGAATTAGGGTCGCAGATCCAAGCATCGAACGTGCCGAGGGATCCGACGAGTCGGAGTCGTGGATCCAGGCGCTGGGCGCAACGAGGGATCGGGTGAGTCGGAGTCGCCAACCAATGTGTCGGGCGCGCCAAGGGACAGCCGAGGGATCGAGCAAATAGGAGTCGCGGATCCAGGCATCGGGTGCGTCAAGGGATCGGGCGAGTCAGAGTCGCGGATCTAGGCACAGCCAAGGTCGTGTCGAGGTGTTGGGTGTCCCGAGCCCCTGAGCCCCATTGGGCTCGGTAGGGGTCGGTTTGAGTTTCGTGCGTTACCCCGTCCGCAGTTTCTGTAATTGGAGGGGCTGAGCTAATGTCGCTTGCCTCGATGGCTCGAGTGACGCGCTCGGTGAGCTCGCTAACGGTCATGTTCGAGTGAAATCCGAGTCTGTTGTTCTAGATGGGGTCAGCATAGCCCTCATGTGGCATTCCACTGCTCCTTAACCCATGTCCCGGCAGATGCCTGGGTCATTCCCTCAATGGAGATTCTGTGGGCATGGCTCAAGGTTAGGATCGAACAAGAAGGTTGTGTTGACCCTGTCTGCTTCGGAGCAGGCTGGACGAGGGCCGCTAGTGCTCATCTGTGTTTTCTCCCCTGGCTCTATTTGACGTGGGGTGGCCTTGAGCCCTTCGTGGGCTAGCCATCGAACCCCGGTCGGTCGTTGCTCATGTTGAATGAGGCAACTGCCGCTTCGTGACGCAATACGGAGTGTTGTGATGCATTTAACTGCATATGTGATGCTTTGGATGTATGGGATGAATGAATGCGTGCATGGATGAGTGTGTGAATGCGTGCATGAATGTATGAATGACAGCAGATGAATGAATGATCATATAAAGAAATAGTGGGGGTTGGTAATGTCACCTTGATGACTCGAGTGATGGGGTTTGAGGAGCTCCTATCGAATATGTCCAATCGGGATCCGCATTCGTCATTCGTGATGGAGTCAGCATGGCCCACATGGGGCATCCCTCTACTCCTTACCTATCTCTCGGTGTTCGCTTGAGCCGTTCGATCAGCTCAGGACGTCCGTTGGTCTCTCTTTGGTGGATATCCTGTTGTTGGGCCCTTCCAAGTCTTGCCTGGGAAGGAGGAGGGCCGCCTGTGTGCGGTAGTGGTGGGCCATGCCTAGGCCACATCCCACCTAACTAGGCGCCGTCTCATCAGGCAAGGCGCATCCCATCAGCCAGGATGCGTCCCACGCATCCCATCCGCATTGAATGGGGGAAGAGAGAGGGTTTTTCGCCGCAATCCTTCGCCTTTCTCCAAATGTTGTGTCCCATTCCTCTGCCTATTCTCCAACTGTTGTGTCTCCTCCTTCCTTCTCACCAAGAGTGCCTATGTGCCGTGACAATTCCTAAGTGAGAGGGGGGTAAGCGAGGAGGAGAACTCACAGATCTATTCATGAATCCGGAGCGCAATGTTGGGTTGGAGGCCATCCAAAATGGACGAGGAGGTGCTGGCCGCCTTCGCTGAGAAGGGGCTGCTTCCGCCAAAGGAAGTGGCGCACTGGATCCTACGCTGGCTCCTTAATGAGTGGGGCCTAGAGCTGCAGCACCTCAATCCGACTGGGGTGCTGCACATCACCGGTTTCGTCATCGTCTGCGATGCCTTCCTCGGGATGGAGCCGCACGTGGATTTTTTCCGGTGGATCTTCACCGGGCGAGCATTGTCGGAGGGGAAGCTGCTCAGGACCGCGTCGGTGGTGGGTTTCGCCCCTACAGCCGCTCAGGTCAGCCAGTTCATAAAGTTTGATGAGATGTCAGAGACATCCTCCAGCCATGGCGGCCATACTTCGGCAGGTAGTGTCCCTGTCTAGGAGCTGCCCCGTCTGTATGGGAAAGTCTCGAGCTCCATGTTCTTCTGTTGAGCATCTATAGCTTGCTGCTTCGGCATTTGCCTGTAGCATGTGCCATGGCCTTACTTTTGGTGGATGGTTGGGTCTGAACCCTGGTGGCAGTTATGTCCGGTGGCAGAAAACGCTCTTGGATGATGCCCATGAACTTATGAACTTGTTGCAGCACTTGCACTTGGTGCCTGCCTCTGGAAGATACCTAGACCTAGACTTTGCCACCATCTACAGAGGGTACGCCGATGACTGAAGCATGGGCACCATCCATGCACTCGGGGAAAGCTTTGCTGCCACGCACATAGTTTGGTGGCCAAGCAAGTCTCCACGTAGTGGGTGATGGAGGCTCGCCATGCGAGCGTGGCTAAAGGCATGCGTCAAGAAGACATGACCCAGCCTGTGGATGGAGTGGAGGCCAGGTCGAAAACTCCATCTGAGCCGAGCCTTGCCCCGTTGGAGGGCGAGCAGCCTTTATCTTTGCTGGTCGTGTTGTCAGCCGACGCCGCTGGGCGGCCACAGTAGAAGTAGCCAGCAGATGTAATAGTTTAAGTTTTCTGGGGGAGCCCTCGGGTGAACAGTTGTATTAACGAATACATCAATTTTCGTTTTGTGATGAATTACTTCGTTTGGCGAAGCTTGTCCCATCCGTTCCTTACTTTTACCCTAGCATAACTTTGTTTTTTATTCTTTCTTTTTCACACCTACCCGTTCATCCTGTAGGCTATAACCTTAAGAGCCCGGGCGTGGCCCATGAGGCTCAGCTGCTCGTAACCGTAGGTAGTGGCGGGGTGCGATCGGTCGGAATGTTAAAAGCAAAGTTACGTAAGGTAATTAAAGGAATAGACTACCCTTTCGTTTAGGTAAAAAAGTTTTTACCATAAGAAAGTAAAACAGAGAGGTGGTATCGCACCCTCATGGAGCCCCCAAGCGACTCGGGCCAAAAGTGTTCGGGCCGGGGTGCTTTGCAGGAGCGAACGTTGAATTAAAAAATGGTAAGACCGAATTTTTAAGGGAAGAAACGACGTAACTGTTTGATGTTCCAAGTGTTGGTGAGAACGTCGCCGTTGTTGTCCTTCAGTCGGTAGGCGCCTGGTCGGATCACTTCGGTTACCGTATAGGGTCCTTCCCATGGCAGAGAGAGTTTGTGCTTCTCCTTGGTCGACTGGGTGCTTCGAAGCACGAGGTCTCCGACCTCGAGGATCCTTCCTCTAATTTTCCTCTCATGATACCTACGGAGAGTCTACTGGTAGCGAGCAGAGCAGATGATGGTCATCTCACAGGCCTCTTCGAGCAGGTTGACCGCGTCTTGCTGAGCCTCTGTGGCTTGGTCGTGGTCGAAGGCCTTCACTCTTGGGGCGCTTTGGTCGATGTCGGAGGGCAGCACTGCTTTAGCTCCGTAGGCCAGGAAGAAGGGTGTGAACCCTATGGATCGGTTCAAGGTCATTCTCAGGCTCTAGAGGGTCGCTGGGACCTCTACAACCCATCGCCCAGCTTACTTGTTGAGTCGATCGAAGATGCGTGGCTTAAGTCCTTGGAGGACCATGCTATTAGCATGCTTGACCTGACCGTTAGTACGTGGGTGTCCGATCGAGGCCCAGTCGATCCTGATGCTGTATCCATCACTGAAGTCCAGGAACTTCTTCCCGGTGAAGTTAGTCCCGTGGTCAGTGATGATACAGTTAGGAATGCCGAACCGGTAGATGATGTCGAGGAAGAACTTGACTGCCTCTTCTAAGCGGATGTTGGTGATGGGCTTCGCCTCTATCCACTTGGTGAACTTGTCGACCGCTATGAGTAGGTGAGTGAAGCTGCTCGGGCCCTTTTTGAGGGGTCCTACCATGTCGAGGCCCCAGACCATGATCGGCCAGGTGATGGGGATGGTTTGAAGCTCCTGTGCCGGCAAGTGCGTTTGTCGAGCGTAGAACTGGCATCCCTCACACCTGCGGACAACCTCGTCTGCATCTTGTAGCGCGGTGGGCCAGTAAAAACTGTGGCGAAAGGCTTTTTTGACCTACAACCTCGGGGCCACGTGATGTCCATAGATTTCGGCATGGACCTCGAGGAGTTGTTTCCCTTGGTTGGTAGGGATGCACTTCATGAGTACCCCTAATGGACTTTGCTTGTAGAGTTCATCACCGATAGTGATGAACATTTTGGCGCGTCGAGCGATCCATCGAGCTTCAGTCCTTTTGGGTGGACAACCTCCTCGAGCAGGTAGGCAAGTAGCGACACACGCCAGTCGATTTGATCGAGTGCCAACATGGCGACGTCGGCGGGCGACGTTGTCATGGAGGCACTAGGGTCGGAGCCCTCGGGCACCGGTTTGGCGTCGAGGTCAGAGCCCCCGAGCACCGGGTTGGCATCGGGGTGTGTCTGGATCGGACTTTCCAGGATGCGGGCGGATGACTCGTGGAGGTCATTGATGAAGACCTCGCTTGGAGACGGATCCCGCCTAGCGGCCAATTTTATGAGAAAATCGGTGGCATCGTTGTCCTTTCGGGGGACGTGATGTAGCTCGATCCCCTGAAATTTGTCCTCGAGCTTGCGCACCTCTTGGAAGTATGCTGCCATGAGGGGGCTTTTGTAGGAGAACTCCTTCATGACCTGGTCGATGACCAGCTCTGAGTCACCGCGAACATAAAGTCACGTAGCGCCAAGCTCGATGGTGATGCATAGTTCGTTGATGAGGGCCTCGTACTCCACGGCGTTGTTTGAGGCTGAAAAGTGAAGGCGGATGGCATAGCGGAGCCTACTCCCATCTAGGGAGATCAAAACCACTCTAGCCCCTGAGCTGGGCGCCATGATAGACTTATCGAAGTACATCGTCCAGTACTCGTGGGTGACGTCTGGGGTTGGTAGCTGGACCTCCATCCATTCGGTGACAAAATCCGTGAGAGCCTGAGACTTAATAGCGGTACGGGGGATATACCTGATGTCGTGGCCCATGAGTTCTAGTGCCCACTTGGAGATCCATCCCACGGCGTCGCGGTTGTGGACGATGTCTCCGAGTGGGTATGAAGTGATGACCGCGACTTCGTGGTCGGTGAAGTAGTGAAGGAGCTTTCGGGTCGCCATCAGGACGACGTATAGGAGTTTTTGCACCTAGGGGTACCAGACCTTGGGGTCAGTGAGTACCTCCCCGATGAAGTATTCGGGTCGTTGGACCTTAAGGTGGTGTCCTGGCTCCTCCCTTTCGACGACCAGGGCGGTGCTCACCACGTGGTTGCTTGCCGCAATGTAGAGGAGGAGGTGTTCTCCCTGTTTGGGAGCGACGAGGATTGGGGCCGATGTTAGTGACATTTTGAGGCTCTCCAAAGCCTGTTGTGCTTCCTCAGTCCAAACAAAGGTGTCCATCCTTTTGAGGAGCTTGTAGAGAGGCATCCCTCGCTCGTCGAGCCGGTAGATGAACTGGCTCAGGGCAGCCAAGCAGCCGGTGAGCCTTTGTACGCCCTTGATGTTGTGTATGGGGCCCATATTGGAGATGGCCGTGATTTTTTTGGGGTTGGCCTCGAAGCCATGTTCGAACATGATGTATCCAAGTAGCTTCCCCTTCAAACCCCGAAAAGACATTTTTTAGGATTCAATTTGATGTTGAACCTTCGGAGATTCACGAACATCGTGGCTAAGTTTGCGATCAGGTTGCAAGCTTGAGCCGTTTTGACCACTGTCATCAACATAGACGATGATTGTTGGTTTTGGCCGCTCGGCTTGATTAGGCTGATCGAGCGGGTCGATTTGGTCAGTGAAGCATTACTGCTTGCACCTTTGGTAGGTGGTGCTAGCGTTCTTCAGACCGAAAGGCATGGTTACGTAGCAGTACAAACCATACGGGGTGATGAATGAGGTTGTGAGTTGATCGGACTCTTTCATCGCAATCTGGTGATAGCCTGAGTAGGCATCAAGAAAGGAGAGGATCTCACATCCCGAGGTGGAGTCGACTATCTGGTCTATGCACGACAATGGAAAGTGATCCTTTGGACACGCTTTGTTGAGGCCTGTATAATCAACGCACATTCTCCATTTCTCGGTCTTCTTTTTAACAAGAACAGGATTGGCAAGCCAGTCGGAGTGGAATACCTCTCTGATGAATCCAGCTGCCAGGAGTTTGGCGACCTCCTCGCCTATGCCCCTGTGCCTCTCATTGTCAAAGCGGCACAGGTGTTGCTTGGCGGGCTTCGACCCGAGATGAGGCGCAGTGCATGATCGGCGACGTCCTGCGGTATGCCCGGCATGTCAGATGGTTTCCATACGAAGACATCATGATTGGCACATAGGAAGTCGATGAGCTCGCGTTCCTATTTGGCTGGGAGCTGGGTCCCGATCCGCACCATCTTGGTTGGGTCAGTGGAGTCGATCCCCACTGCCTTAGTTTCCTCGAGTGGGCGGAAGGCCGTCGAGGAGGTTGGTTTGTTGCAGTCCGGGACTGCTGGGCTCGATGACTCCCCGAGCCGCGGGAGCTCAAACGAGTTGATGACGACAGTGGTGAGCTCGAAATGCTCACAGTCGCATGTGAAGGCATGCGAGAAGGTGCTACCCACAGTGATGACGCCATTTGGTCCTAGCATCTTCAACTTCAGGTAGGTGTTGTTGGGGACCGCCATGAACTTGGCATAGCATGGCCGCCCCAAGATGGCGTGATAAGACCCCGGGAAGTCCACCACCTCAAAGGTAAGCACCTCTGAGCAGAAGTTGGCTCGGTCACTAAACGTGATGGGTAGGTCGATCTGCCCGAGCGGGTATGCCTGCGCTCGTGGGATTACGCCGTGGAAGGGAGAGCTCACTGGGCGGAGCTCCGACCGAGGGATGTGCATGGCATTGAGGGTGTCGACGTAGAGGATGTTGAGGCCGCTGCTTCCGTCCATCAGTACCTTGGTGAGGCGCTTTTTGTAGACGATGGGGTCGACGATAAGCAGACAGCAACCTGGTCTGGCGATGTGGGATGGATGGTCTCTCTGATCAAAAGTGATCGGAGATTCTGACCAGCGAAGGAAGGAGGGGACGGCCGTTTCGGTGACACACGCCTCTCGGTAGCGCACTTTGTGCTGGCGTTTGGAGTAGATGGCATCGGATCCCCCGAAGATCATGATGCATTCCTCAGGGTTGGGGAAGCTGTCCCCATCCTTGCCCGCCATGCCTCCTTTCTTAGCTGTTGCCTCCTTGCCTTTTCCTTCTTTCGGCCCGCCGGCCTATCGAAGGAAATGCTTGAGGAGCTCACGGTCCTTGTAGAGGTGCTTGATGGGGTAAGCATGGTTGGTGCATGGGCTATCCATGAGCTTGTTGAAGTGGTCAGGTAGGCCCTGCAGGGGCTGCTTGCCCGCGCGATCAGCTATGGCGACCAATGCGGAATTGGCCGTTCGACGCCAATCCTTCTTGTTCTTCTTGCCCCTCTATGTGGAGGGACCCTCATCTTGGTCCTCACGCTTGGCCTTGCCCTTGTCCCAGCCTCCGCTGAAGACTGCTCCGACTGCCTACTCGCTGGAGGCATGGTTTGTGGCGATGTCAAGTAGGTCGCGGGTGGTACAGGGCTTCAGGCAGCCAAGCTTGTGGATTAGGGACTTGCAGGTTGTCCCAGAGAGAAATGCGCTGATGACGTCCGTGTCAACGACATCAGGTAGGGAGTTGCACCGCTTTGAGAACCTGCGGTTGTAATCCCACAAGGACTCGCTGGGCTCCTGCTGACAGCTCTTGAGGTCCCAGGAGTTTCCAGGGCGGACATATGTCCCCTGGAAATTTCCGACGAAGATCCTCTTGAGGTCCACCCAATCGTGGATGTTGTCATGCGGGAGGAATTTGAGACATGCTTGAACATGTTCCCCTACGCATATGGGGAGGTACTGAATGATGAAGTGATCATCATCCACTCCCCTAGCTCGGTAGGAGAGCTGGAAGTCTTCGAGCCATATACCGGGATTCATCTCCCCAGTATATTTGGCGATGTTGGTCAGCGGTCGGAAGCGCTGTGGGAACCGCGCTCTCTGGATGCGCCGACCAAAGGCCCATGGTCCTAGGCCATCCGGGCTAGGACTCTGGTCGTTGGGTCAGTGACCACACCTAGGATATGTTTCATCGTTCCCCTCAATGGTCTGGCCGGAGCCCATGTCGTCTGCTCTCACCGCCGCCCGATGGACGTCGTCATCATGCCGGGCCTGACGTTGGTTGTTGATGACGCTGCGAGCGTCTTGGTTTGGCCCGAGGCATTCATGCATAGGCGGTCAGTGTGGAGCGGGTGCCGGGTCAGGCTGTGGCCCAGCTACGCCCTCCTGCTCCACGCCTGGTGGCTATAGCGGCGAGTGGATAGAGTGATTCATCTGGTGCGTCCCCACTCCCCTAGTGGGGAGAGAGGCCACGAGTCGGTGGCGCGACGCGGAGCTCTCCGCCTATTGAATGGCGGCGGTTTCCACCAGTGCCTGGAGGTTCTGGTGAATCGCCTGTTCCTGGGGGTTGTCCGGCTCGGGAAGGCCACGCAGGAGCATCACTGCTGCGGTGATGTTCTGGCCAGCCCAAGCAAACTGTGGGGGATCGTTCCCCCATCGACAATGTTGCGCTGGACCTGGTGGGCGTGACCCCGAGCGCTGCCCGCCGGGTTACGTGCACGGGGCACATTGTGGTGCGCCGAGCGCGCCAGCGCAGGTGGCGGCTGGTTCTACCGCCTTTGTCATAGCTCCTCGCCATGCGCCTGCGCACATGCGAGGGCATCCACATGAGGGTCCGGAGGGGTGTGGGTCTGAAGAGACTCCACCACCACCAGTGGCTGTCCCGGAGCATCCACCATAGCGCACTCACGGGACAGAGGGTGGCTAGGTTCCATGACATCGCCGATGCTAGAGCCATCGCTCTCAACATCGTCATCCCTGAGGTCATGAAAAGAGGCTGGAGCGTAGTCCGTCATCCCCACGAATTTGGATGTGAGAGGGAGCGGCACCAGCATCTTTTGGAGCCCCCGTGCTTACGCGTCCGCGGGGGACGTGAGGCCATAGGGGAACCAGTTGCATGGCGGTCGCGGCAGGGACAACGAGGTCGCTTTAGAGAATCAGCGAAAGACAGTAAATAGTGAGTAAATAATAAAGCGTACATTACTTATAGTTGGGTTTGAGCCATGCGCAGGCTCAGAGCGAAGCGTAGGCGCCTCGTCATTGAGGTCGCCGGGAGTCCCGGAGCCAACGGAGGGCGTGCCTCCTCCGACGGGTGCCGGAACAAGTGCCTCCTCGCGGAGGTGTAGCATGTCGAGCCGGTCGGCGACGAAGTCCAAGCTTCCGAAGAGGAAGGCCTGGGACGGCTCAAAGATGGGTGGAACCCACATCCCAGCAGGTGGGAGTGTGGGAAACTCTAGTGAGCCAAAGCGAGTCGTATCGCTTGAGCCTGCCATGGCGAAGATGGTGGAAAAGTGGGCCATCCGATGACCAAAGGCGTGAACGTACGACGTCTTCCCCACGGACGGCGCCAACTGTTGGTGCAGAAAGTGACCAACACGTAAATATTTGTAGTTTTGTTGTACGTTGTGATCGGATGTGGCCTAGCACTCAATGACACAGGGTTTATACTGGTTCAGGCAACGTGCCCTACATCTAGTTTGAGTCATTCGATGACTTTATTCCTGAGCCCAGGTGCTCGAAGTTTGCTGTGGGGTTACAAACGAGAGGGAGAAAGACGGGGGTGCAAGAGGTCCAGTCGGACTCTGGACTAAATGGCCGAGAGTGATGGGAGCTCCTACATGCGCTAAGTATTCAAGCATATGCTCTGTGTAGCTTTAGAGTGTCTAAAGCTAGTAGAGGGTGAATCGATCGTTGGTTGTTTGAATCGTTCAAGTCCTCAATGTGTGTTCTTGTTTGATGGATCCCCCTTCTTTTGGAGGGAGTGCATCCCCTTTTATAGATGAAGGGGATGACCTTACAAGTGAGAGAGAGAGAGGGAGAGAGTGTACGTATGCTACTGAGTCTTGTTGCCCATGCTGTCGGGTATAGGATGATTGTAGGCGCCCACAACACTGTTGATGTCAGATGCATGTTGGAGGTTTTTACCATGTTCGCCATGTATGGCAAATGACGGTGCCTACAACACTATTGATGCCCAGAGGCATGTGGGGGGAGCCTTGTCGTGTTTGCCTGGTAAGGGGAGTTGATGGCACCCACGATACTGTAGGGCAAACGTCGGTGCCCATAACACTGCTTGGGTTCTGACATGCCTAGAAGGTGGCAGGGCACCCTTCGACATGTCCTGTTGGTACTATCCTGTAGGTGTATAGGGTACGGTCCTTTGTATTGCGGTTGACTTGAGTACCTTGACTCTCTACCTATTTCCTAGGTCCTCACCGAGTGGGCGTTCCCGGTCGGTTGGTCCCAGTCGGCTCCGACTGTGCCAGTCGGAGAAGATATGTAAGAGAGGTTCGGTGCATCCCCGGTCGGAGACGCGGGTCAAAGTTGGAAGCGGCGTTGGCCAAGCCTTTCGGTCGGAGAGGCGGGTCAGAGTCGGAAGAGGCATTGGCCAGGCCTTCCGGTCAGAGAGGCGGGTCAGAGTCGGAAGCGAGCGTTGTTCCTTCCTGGCCAGGCCTTCCGGTCGGAGAGGCGGGCTGGAGTCGGAAGCGAGCGTCATTCCTCCTTAGCTAGGCCTTTTGGTCGGAGATTGGATCGCCCTTCTAGCCTATCATTAGGTATTTGGGCCAGCCTAGGAGTTGCGCGTCGTTCACAACGTCGTCTGCTAGGCCGAGCTTTCGCTGGGAAGCAGGTCCATGAGGGACCTCGGGTTTATGAACTCGACACCTGTACAAGGTATGCTCTGACGATCTATTGAGGAGATGTGTACCAATGGCGGAAGGATTGCAAATCATCAATAAATGGCATGCAGCACCATACGGAGGCCATTATGGAGTATTCCGCACACAAGCCAAAATCTGGCAGTGAGGGTTCTTCTGGCCAACGATGTACAAAGACACCAAGGAGTTCATCCGAATGTGCTCAAAATTCTAGCTACAAGGTGGCATCACAGCTTGCAATGCAATGCCCCTCCACTACAACCTACAAGTAGAGATCTTCGATGTTTGGGGCATTGACTTCATGGGGCCATTCCAAAAGTCCCCGATAGCAAGTACATCCTCATCGCCGTGACTATGTGTGAAAATGGGTGGATGCTCTACCCTACAGAGATGCTAACTCCAGGCATGCAAAGAAGATGTTTCATGAAGTAATCTTCCCTCGCTTTGGAACACCACGAATGGTGATAAGCGATGGAGGATCCCACTTCATTGACAAAATCTTCAGAGCCTTCCTAAAAGAGCTTGGCTCCAAGCACAACATTGTCACCCCATACCATCCTCAAACAAGTGATCAGGCAGAAACTTCAAATAAACATATCTAAAATATCCTGCAGAAAATGGTCAATGCAATGGAAAAAGGATGGAAAGATAAGCTACCTGATGCACTTTGGGTATATAGGATAGCTTATAAAACTCCCATTGGCATGTCACCGTTCCAGCTAGTTTACGGAAAAAGCTGCCATCTACCAGTTGAGCTTGAACACCGAGCTCATTGGGCCATAAAGAGCTAGAACATGGATGTGAAGCTAGCCGACAGAAATTGTCAAAAGCAAATTGCCAAGCTAGAAGAATGGTGAGAGAAGGCATACCACAGTGCCAAGCTCTACAAGGAAATAACTAAGAGATGGCATGATCACCGAATCCAATACAAAGAGTTTAAGGAGGGAGGTAAAGTTTTTCTGTTTAACTCCCGAGTCAAATTCTTCGGTGAAGGAAAACTAAGAAGCAAATGGCAAGGACCGTACATCGTCATCAACACTTTGCCACACAGCGCGATAACCATCCAGGACGATGACGGTAACATTTTTAAAGTTAACGGTCAACGTTTAAAAGCTTTCCTAGAGCCTTCTTATAACACTAACTTAGAAATAGATAGAATAGACTTAATTGCTTTTGATAAATTCACTCAAAACTTATGAAAATTTAAAAAATAATTATACTAACATATTCTTTCATTTACTTAAAATATAAAAAATTGCTTTATCTTCTAAGCAAGTCATCATGGTAAAATGACCTTTATGCCCTCACTAGACAAACCATGATCCTTGTTTATTCTTGCTTAATCTTGTTGATTCTTGCTGATCACATAAGTATCCACTCTTTAATACAAAATCATGTGAAAATTTTGCAACATAAATATTCTCTTGATTCATCATGATCACGTGCATCTCACTCTATCACTCATTGATCCTACTGAATCAAATCCGAGCACCAGCATCTCAAGGTTCCACACATATGCATGTGCACCTCAACAAAATCCTAGTCCAGGAGCACCTGGGGGTGCGGGCGCACCCATGGTGCGGCCGCACCACCCCTAGCTTTGCTGGCTCCCAATCTTCTCGTGCATCTTCACGATCCTTGGTGTATCGCAGCCATGCGGTGCTTGGTTTGTTTCCATCACAGTAGAGGCCCGAGCTCCTACATAAGCCACCCATAGCCTCTCCTCTCCTCACACCAAGCTCCAAGAATTCCTCTCTTCCTCACATAGCATTCTAAAGCACTCTCAAGCCAGCATGGCTAGCCACACCCTCGCCTTGTACACAGCCTTTAGCTCCACCTACGACCTCGAAGGAGTGCCGCTGTCCACTGACTTAGTGCCCGAGAGCTCCTTTGTGAGTGAAGAAGCAAGGCTAGTTACCGAAGCACTGCTCGCTATCATGGCACCACCAAGCTATGCCATGAGCGGTGGCTCAAGCCTCAAGACCACGGCGCGTTCCAAGGCGCCCCAAGGTGGTGCCAAGGAGAAGAAGGCGGTGCCAACATGCCCAACCACCAGCGCCCTTGGCCTCAAGCGGAAGGCTTCCAATGTTAGCGGACCTAGCAAGTGCCCTGTTGTAACGCCTTCGAGCAATACGGTATCTCGTGCTAGTTCGTCCTTTCATACCGCTAGGCCTAGTCTCTCCTACACCGTGGTGGGCATGCGCAAGCCCGAAGGAGGGTACGGGAAGGCGCTCATGCGCAAACCGGCTAAAAAGCCAGAAAACAAGCGTTTCTAGGCTCCATCGGGGAAAGAGTCAGAATCCTCAGGTGCACCCCTCAGGTTCACGAGGATGGTGAAGCCTCAAATTAGAGGGCAGCCCACTAGATTCTTTAGCAATAGTGATAGCAAGCAGCCACCCAAAGGCCCCACACTCGCATCCCTTAGCGCTAGCAACAGAAGTCTGAGCGAAAGCGTTAAAAAGCTATTGATCATCTCGCCGAGAGTCTAATGAAAATCAAAGACCTCGGTGATGAGATCAATGAGCTTCGCCGCGGCTTTGGAGAAAAGGTTGCTAGAGTCACTAAGGCGGTGGGAGTAGAGCACGCTCTTAACCAACATTTTAGGCCACTCCCGCTACAAATAATAAATTAGGCGCATTTTCTTTATACTTCAAGTCTTTCGTTCCCATCATTTTGATTATGTAATGCGCCTATACTTTTATAATTGAATAAAGATTTTATTATTAGAAATATTTTGTTGCACTTGTTTTCTTGTTCTTTTTATTATCATAATAAAGATAGGCAAGAAAACAAGTGTGGGGGAAGAGCCACACTCACCTCCGACTCGGTTGCATAAAAGATGGTCAAATTCAAATTTGGTTTGTGCAACTCTCTCTCATTCCATATTTAATAAAGAAGATTTAAAATTGAATAAACTTTAAAAATGAACTAAAAAGAATATGCTCCATCTCCATATCTTCCTGTGATTAAGAAGTTTGCATACTTTTTATTCCTTGCTAAAATTCCTAAAAAGACATGTGAACACTTATTAATTAGGGAATCCATTTTATCTAAGTAATTGATGAATGAGATATCGTAGGATGACATGATGCTTGCTCATTCTTGCAAAGTAATTGGGATTTATTTTACAAAACAAAATTCAAATAGCATGTTCCTTGAATGACATTCAAATACCTACCAAGGCCATATATGATCTTACATGACAAAGCCTTCCATATGTGCCTCTTACTTTGTGTTGAGTTTGGTCAAGTTTTGTGACCCCTGTTGAGAGATGTTTCATGCTCCCAAGATCAAAACTCACGTATACGCCATAAATAATCATCTATTCCTACACTGGGAATACGCTACAGCATGTTTTTCCATTTCTAGCAAAATAAATACTCCACACTCTAAAAAACATGTTCTCTTTAGCATATTTTTTAGAAAGAGACAAAAGAATGGGACACGTGAAGGTCCCAAAGTATAGAAAAAAAGAAAATAGGGACACATGAAGGTCCCAAAAGAATAGAAAAAAAAGAAAAAAATGATGAGCACATGAAGGCTCGTGAGAAAATGCTAGCCATGTCTCAAAACAAAAGCTAGAGAAAAGAGATCATATCAAATAGAGGAGTATAATTCCACACAGTTGCACTATTTTGATCTAAGGGTATGGCGCTTCCCTCCGGTGAGGTCCAGGATTTGACTTTACAACAAATGCAAGGTAAGAGTGCCTCAAAAAATTTCATCCCTACCTAAGGTCCATATAAGCATATTAGAAGTAGGATGATCAAAAGATAAGGCAAAATTTCAAAATATACCTTGGTGAGGAACCACTTACAAATTTGAGTGACCTGAGAGAATCATTCAAGGAACAAAAGCAATATTTATGTTTTCAAAACCATACAAAAACCCATGTTTCTGAGCAGGGATAGAGTGAGAAGATTTGAATCCAAGCTATTCCGTTTTTCAATTACCCAAGATATTCTGGTAGACACTTGAAAGTTCATAGGTTCAGGTGAAGCTTGGAATAACCAGTATGTAGATTTTCAAATCAAGGAGATGAACCCGCTTAGTCCTTAGAACTTTACTCGAGGACGAGCAAAGGACTAAGTGTGTGGGAGCTTGTTGGTGGTGCTTAACTCATATTTCTACCACCAACATTGAAACAAAAATAAAACAAATATGAATGCCAAAACTTAGAATTAGGGTTTACAACTCACATTTTCCACGAGTTTTGGTATATACATGTCTTGTAGGCACAAGTATGAAAATTCACCAAAATACGAAATCAAGAAGGCGTATTCAAGAAAAACATATGCAAAAGCCCAACCAAACTCCATCTTCAGTCCAGAACACCAGCGTGGGAGCCATCTAGGCCCAGCCAGCAACCCACCAGAGCAAGGCGGTGGCGACTAGGCTGGCCTAGGGTATGGGCACACCGCCCCTAGCTCCGCCCGGCCCCACCTTGCTCAGGCGGCGCAATCAATGCTAGGGGAGGCGGTTGCATGTGGTGCTTTCCTAAAATACAAGCAAATTGACCTCCTCCAAGCCTATATAAGAGGACCCCCTCTCCACATTCAAGATCATCATACACATTTGAGAAGAAGAAGGGCTACACACATTCCATTAGCTTCTAGCTAGACTAGAGTAGGGAGTGAGAGAGGAAAGAGTTAGAGGAATAGCGGAGTAGCGGTGCCCTCGACTTCTTGTACTCGGCAAGCCTTGTACATCGGGTGGACGGAGTGTCGAACTTGTCAGCCCCCTCTACACTTGTACCTCTACGTTCGTCTTACTACTTGGAGTAAGAAGTTCATGTTCATCTTTCAGTTTTGATCCCTTAAGAAAAGTTATCATTGTTACTACTTACTTGCGGGTTCGTCGTCCGTCCTCATGGTGGGTGCTCTAGTAGAGGACTCCTGATAAAGACGAAAGTTCTTGGCCAACGCTAGAGTAGTAGTAGTTAGCGTAGACGTGGTGTCTAAGCTACATGTTACCTTCGTTTGCTTCATATCCCATGGTTGAGGGGTAGGCGGCAGGTGGTGAAAGCCATGTCCGTCCTTCATAATCCCCCACGTTTGGATACGGCGTAGAGCTATAGGCCGGCAACGCTTGTCGGACCAGTGTTCACCGGTGCCCGAAGTGTGTCTGTAGTAGCAAACTTATATTCGCTTAAGGTTTCTGCCCTTAGAAGAACCTCACTACCTAAGTTACCCTTCATCTTTGTTCTCCTAGGTAAACTAGCCAAGAGACTACTTACATCTCCGTTCCTCGTGGAAATACGATACCCTGAATACCACTGGGTGAAGCGCTACAACGGTACTTCCGTGCGCATGCGGACTTTTCTGCTTACGCTAAGAAGCAGCAACAAGCATTTCTGGCGCCGTTGTCGGGGATGGACTTAAAACCTCTACACTTGGTGATTGCGCTAAGAAATGACAACAGACACGCACGAGCGTGCATGGCCACTGGGTGGCGAGTGGCTCAGCCACCGTGCGAGCGAGCGTGTGGAGAAGAAGGTTGGGGCACGTGAGATCATTTGTGGAGAAGAATACCGAGATGCACCACACGCCTGTGCCCCTTGAGAAGACGAGCGGAGGAAACAAACAAGAGACCCATGACCATGAGAAGGAGACGAGGAAAAAAGAAGAAAAGTAAAGTAAAGGGCATTATGGTCATTTTACTCTATTGGTTTACCCTATAAAGCTATTTTGCCAAATGAATCTACAAGACAGCTTTAGCTTCACAAAGAAAGCTATTTGTAGAGCCGAAACCCAAAAAAATAGCTTCACTAGTGAAGCTGAGCTGTGCCATACAGGGCCTATCTATATCTAGATATAGTATATATATCTAAACGCATAACAAAACTATGTATTCAAAAAAGCCAAAACATCTCATAATTTGAAATGGAGGAAGTAGCTTTCAAAACATGTGGAGGGCAACCAAAACCATGTGGTATGACAACGCATAAAACTTCTGCAAAACTAAGGGCGCGTTTGGCCTATGACTGCACATCGTCGTAACTCAATTGTGGCCATGCCAAAAGCCTGGTGAGCAAAACTGGCGCCAGAGATTTGGCGAGTGGCAGTGTGAAATGAACTAGCACCATGTAGGCAAAGTGCGGCTCGCCATAAGTCAGGTCAAGAAGCAAACATCGGCTAACGTTGGGCGTGGAGTGCTCTGGCGAGTTGCGGCGTGCTCTGGAGACGAACCAAACACGCCCTGATTTCACTATAGGTGAATTGACCTAGCTTAAATATTTGGATTAAAATAAGTTTGTTTATAGGTCAACATATAAAATGAACTATTAAGAATAGGGCAGTCCTAATCTAGGAACTATGGGATTGTTTCTATACTTGCAAACACACAAAGAAATCATGTTACTAATGGATAGTTTCTTCAAAATAGATTTTTATTCAATCACATGTCTCCCATCTCATATCATCCAGCTATCAAAGGTAGCATAGTTGGCTACACCTTTGAATGATCATTGCTCATCAGTTGATGAAGATGAATGGATGCTTGTGTGGCATCACCAACGGAGGAGATGAAATGGAATTTGCTAGGCAAAGCTATATTTGTAGGGCATTTTATTTGACCGATCTAAGGTTGAGTAGTGAAGTGCTTGACCGGGTTTAGAATACATGTCCATACTATCATGAGGGGCAAACTTGTTTGCATATCGGTTATCGAAGTGCCACTTGAGTGATCTAATATTGTATGTGTTGCAGAGACGAGTGGTGGTTTGAAAGTTGGGAGAAAATCCTCTTAAAATAGTTTGAAATGCTAACTAAGGCTTAAAGGTGTTGATCATCCCGTGGAGATCATTTGGAATTGGCATACTTTGAAAAAAAAGGTTTTTCAGTGTGCATCTAATTGTGGGATGGTTCTTGGATTAGAATTATGTGTTGATCCATTATATTTTAGATTAAATATTCAAGTGGTATGTGTAGCCCTTTGGATAAGCTTTTCAAAAAAGTCTAAGATCATCAAAATTGGACTTTAGAGATAAGAGTTATGACCGTTTTACCGAGTAGTGGTCCGGCTAAAAAGGACCCAGCAGTTGGAACGCCAAAAGGGGGCCGCTGGACTGCCAGGTCTGTCTAGAAACGAATATGACAGTTGGAGTAGCCGTTGGTGCCTCACGGTACAACCATCAGGTCCTGCAGAGCGTGAGTTGATAAGAGTAACAGCTTGTTTGGCCCTCTCCTTCTATAAATAGAGAGGTGGTCGGCCATAGGGGTTGGCTTGGCACCAATGGACCTGCTCATTTGTTTGAAGGACTCTCCATTGTCAATGTTGATGCTTTCAGTATAGAAATTAGAATCCGACTTGTTAGCCGTGCATAATTCCACAAATGAAGCTTTGTATTGTCTTTTTCCGGGTCATCCACTCTATTTCTTCTTAGTCAAAATCAATCTCCACAGTGCCAAGTAACTGTCTGACAATAAGATCATTCCAATTACATTTGTCCTTCAGAAATTCAATTATACCTTGGAACTCAAAGATTTGAATCATCCTGACTATTTGAGGAAATACTTGCAAAAAATCTAGTCCAATGATATGATGGTCATGCATCTATGTAGAATGTGGCCGAAAAATGCATCTAACTGTACTTGAGTGTGAAATTGTGGAAGCACTGAATCATTTGCTTTGTTGAACTATTTTTCTAGCTGTATTATACTCATCGCCTTACTTTTTTAGCCTTTGTGACCATCATATGCAAGAATGTTGAATTATGGGTCTGGCTCATCATCCTCGTTGAGCTGACCAGATGCACATGATTGAGTGGACTGCAATTTAGAACGGTGGACTACATTTTTTTTCTAATACAAGCAGGCCCGCGTGTTGCTGCGGGAGGTCTATTTTAATTCTGTGTTTAAATTGAAAATATATGATAAAAAGTATATGGGGCAAATTAAGAAGTAGATAGGTTTTGGTTATGGGAGCAGTTCCTATGCATGGTATGAAAGCTTTGTGACCACTCCGGTTCACCCTATAGAATGTAGCATTTGTATTAAGCTAAGGGCATGTTTGATGCTAATTAGCTAGCTAATTTTTAGCTTAAATTAGCTCTAGTGCATCTAAATAGGAGGGCTAATTTTTTAGTCAAGTTTGCAACTAGTTGTTAGCCAACTAGCTAGTCAACCTTAACGAATTTGTGATAATTTTTAGCTAACTAGTAACTGGCTCTAGCACATCTAAACAGACTCTAAGTTGTACAATATATGATTAAATTGGCAAAACGAGGGCAGACGCATTTTGGTCAAAAGCTTATTGCACTTGTGGAACCGTAGAAAGTCAGGAGGCCTCAGCTATCTAGTCCCTGGCAAATTATCCATCGTGGAACATGCGGAAAGAAGTGTTTTGCAGAAAAGGAAGGGGTCACTGCCTCTCCAGGCATGCGCCACCTGCTTGTCGGTGTTTGTAAAGCTCCGCATACGCCGACGAGAGCGGCCGCCGGTTGCAGGTTCCTTAGCGATGAGGACATGACCGGCGTAGATATGACCGCGTTAACCACTCCAAAGCTAAAGCTAAAACCATTCTATATGAGATTTATATTTAATACGTTTTATGAACTGATGTTGCACCTTCAAGTTTATACATTTTTCTTTTTCAGAATTGCTTACATGGATCAAGAGAATTTGATTGCATATAGAAAGCATGGAAAGTCAATGAAGTTGATTGGAGATCGAATCCAAGTATTCCTAACGTCCTCCACTAGGCCACCACGTCACTTTTGGGCGAAAGAAAGAGTCTAAGTCCAACATGCTTTGAAAGTTGAATTCGGACTGCAGAACAGTCTCAATTTGCGACGGTTACCACAACTTCATACGGACTCTGATTGGGATGTTCTAGCAAAGTTTGGAAAGCTTATCAAGGATACTTTCGAATGGATCTCGGCTCATGCCTATATCATATCAGATGCATCCGCAATCATCATTTTAATGCTGAGAGCTGAACTAATTAGAAACCAAGCGTGTAGAACTTGAGAAGGAGCTGGAGAACGTGAAGGCTGTCATTCATCGCCACAAGTCCAATCTGCCCTAAATACCCAATGCCATTAAGTAGAAGAAACAGGAACTGCTGACCAAGGTCAGAGAAGGCAAGGCCATCTGCAGCAGTCTTGAGAATATTTCCGGATCAGCCGAAGAAGACAAGCAACAAATTGCAGAAGTCGATGCTATCCGGCTAGATGCATTGAAAGCAATTCAGGATGTTCTAAACTTGTAATCTGCATACTAACATGCATCTTGTGTGGAACCAATGATAACCATATTTTCTATCGATCTATTATATTTCTTGTCTCGGCTAAAGAGCCGATTTGAAAATATCCGATTCCAGACATCTGACCTTAATCCGATTAAGTCTAAAAACACGGCATTCATTAAGAAAAACTCCTCAACCTTTTGTCCTTAGTTATCAACGCCGCATTCTCTTCAGCATTAGTGGGGTGGTGCTTCGCCTTCTATTAATTGCGGTTGCCTTTTGCACGTCCCGAGATATCTACCACCTCATTTCGTGTCTATAAATACCAGACGAGGGCTTCGGCCTCGAACACATCTATACTTACAACTGCTTCTGTTCTTTGCGCTTCTCCACCTTCACAAACCATATAGTGGTTTTCTTCCCCCATTTCATAGATCCAATCAACCCCATGGTTGGCGAGGACAACCGGGGCAAGCGCGCGGTGGAGGAGGTACCGGAGGAGAACCTGCCGATGAGACAGCGCCTCCGCCGTATGAGGTGAGATCGATATCTTCTGCTTATGGCCATGAACTTTTCTAACTTGTTTATAGGTTCGTCTGAATGACAGCCTTCGTCCTCTTCCTCCTAGGGCCAACGAGCCCTCCAATATTGTATCTGATGCTGCCTTCGCGCCGGGCTTGTCGTCGGACTCCTCCGATTCCTACAACGGCGGTGACGCCCGGCATTTCCTCCGGGAGTGGAGGGCAGCCCAGGACCGTTATTCCAAGACAACTCAAGAAAACGGTCAGCTTGAGATCCACCTTGGGGCCTCTCAAGACGCCCTCCTTGTTGCCGAGGAAGAGGCCAACGCTGCTCAGGCGCGGCTGGCCGAATCTGATGCCGTGGTGGCGGGTAAGATGAATTCTAAGAAAACTCTTCTTCTAGTTTTCACTATCTTTATCTTGATATCTCCGTTGTTTCTGTGATCGCCAGCCCTGATGGTGCAGTTGGAGTCCCTTTGATTGGCGGCGAACGTGGCTACGACGGCCGTCAATGCCCTGGGTCCCCTCATCAACGCCTGCCTCCACGATGTCCCGACCCGTGTCCAGGAGATCGCCCTTCACGGCGTCCGTCATGGTGCATCGGTGGCGCTGGCCGCGGCGCAGGTCCAGACCGTGTATGAGCTCCACACCATGGAGACTGATTTCTTGATGGGCGATGGCCCCGAGGAGCACGAGGAGTTGATCGAGGACTTTGTCGATGCAGCGGAGGCCATTGTGGAAATCACATCCGCTCAGGATGTGATAAACAATGTCTTTAATTAGTTTGTATTTAGGGCAAACTAATCAATGAATAAAATCTTCTATTTTTCTATGATCGTATCTCAGTGTACTTTCTGCAATGTCTTTGTTTACATCATGATTGTCTCTGTGTTTGTTTTTGCTCTATAGGCGATACATCTCGTATCGGCTTTTCTCCTTTTTGGGGTAATTTTGAACTATAGACGATACCCTCCTGGTACCGGCTATTAGAGCCGATGACTGAACGAATCGGCTGTCAAGTGTTAATCCAAACGCTAGGATAATATTCCTTCAGATATTTTACATTGATCGCTTCTTGATAGGTTGCACCAGAACTCTTCAGACCAAGGATCAAACAATTGATCGATCTAGACCAGGCATCTCATAGTATTTCCAAGCAAAACAATCTTTAAATTCCTTTAATAAATCTATTAACTCATGTTTATACTCAGGATCCAACTTAGCATTCACATACGTCGGCCTAGGCCTATCTCTAGGACCAATATCTATCTCCTGTAATTCATCGGCCGATGTAAAGCTATGTCCTAGTTCACCATCCGTACCATCTATTGGATTGTCCATTAAAACAAACTCTCAGAGCCGACTGCTTGAATCGATTGTTGGCCTTTATCATTGTTTTAAATGAAGCCTCCTTCCCATAGCTTGCCAGAAAAACACTCGAAGCCTTCTAGCTCCCAATACATTGGATCAGCTGTTGCGATATTTGCAGAATCATCAACGTGAACCAGCTCAACATCATCTCCATGCCATTGAATCAAACACTGATGCATGGTCTATGGTACACAACAATTTGCATGAATCCAATCATGACCAAGGAGTAAACTATATGAACCCTTTTCATCAATGATGAAGAATGTGGTGAGTTAAGTTTTACTTCCGATTGTCAATTCGACGTTCATTGCCCCCTGGTCTTGGATGCATTACCCCCAAAATCCTTAAGTATCATGTCGGTATTAATCAAATCTCCTGGTCCCTTGCCAAGCTTGCGAAAAGTAGTGTAAGGCATAAGATTAACAGAAGCACCTCCATCCACTAACATTTTGTTCATCGGCTTCCCATCGACAAAACCTTTCATATAGAAAGCCTTTAAGTGTCGATGCTTGACTGGCTTATCGAATACAGCCTGTTGTATCACTGTCAACTTGGCAACTATCTCCTCATATTCTGATTCATCAAAATCTAAATAGACTTCTTGATCTGTTGGAGCTCTGAATTCTGATGGCAATAGAAAAGTCATTTGAATATTAGCCGATGGTTGACCCCTATCGGCTATTTGTTTAGCATGCCACACTTGAGGTCTACCAGATGCCTGAGCTTGTTCTAGCTCTCTGTTGCTTAGGCATTACACCCTTCTTTTTCTGGCTTCTTGTCAAACCTCCTAGACATCATTGCTCTTCCTACCAAACATATTCTTCCTCATTATCTTCTTCTTCAAAATTAGCCCAGTTTTGATCAACAACTCGCTTCCCAAGCCGATCATGAACACTTCTATTTTTTAAGTGTCGATCCATATTGTTATGATGATACTCATCTAGAGCTTAGATAGACCGGTGGTTGGCTTGAGATTGCCTAAACTCCCAATATTGCTCACTGCACTCTGGGCAATTATTTCTAGTAGGCAATTTCAAACCTTCATTCCAACAATGTCTGAAGAAAGGATAATTCCAATGTGACTCAGCTTGTTTTCTTTCATACCTCTCTTTCTCCTGTTGACGCTGGTATTCTTTCTCTCCTAACCAACGCTGATAATCCTTTTCCTTCTGCCATTGTCACTTATTCAACAAAATTCGAGATGTGACACGCGACCTTATTGCCCCGTCCCTTGATGTCTCTCTCTACTCATATTGGCTCTTCTGTTGGTCACGACGCCTTTTAATCTCTCTATATTCATTAGCCGATATTTCCATCTTCGGGTCGATGGTTCTGGTTTCTTTTGCTCTGATTGATGTCAGGACTTTAGTCTTTCCTTTGAGCAACTTCACATCGACCATATTCTGATCTCTTGGGAAAGGATTATCATCAACTTTCATTTTCTGAGGTGTATCAAATTTGAGCTTGCCTTTCTGAATAGCCCTCTGTATTTGTTGTCGGAAAATTCTGCATTCATTAGTAGAATGAGAAGTAGCGTTATGAAACTTGCAGAACTTCTTATTCTTCAACTGATCAGGAGGCAACATAACATGATTGGCGGGCAACTTGATCTGTCCCTTCTCAAGCAAGAAATCAAAGAGCTTGTCCGATTTTGTGACGTCGAAATCATAGCTTTCTTCAACTCCTTTTCCCCAAGGATTTAGCACCATTACTGTCTTCTTACCCCAATTCCATTCGGCCGCCGCAATCTCTTCTTCTTCTTCTTCATAGCCATCATCAACTGAATATGGATTATAGGCTTTGGCAATTGCGACACTCTTTTGGAATCGGGTATCTCTACGTATATTTTGGAATTAGCTATTGAGCGCTGCCACTTGTTGAGCCAACTGACCTAAATTGTCAAACACTTGCCCAAGCAGCTTCTCTCTTCATGTTGGCAACATTCCTTGAACGGCCAAAGCAGCTAGCTGATCATCAGTCAAGTTTAATGAGAAGCACAAATTTCTGGTCTCTCGGAACCTCTGAAGAAACTCGGCACCCAATTCATTTGTTCTCTGCCTTATGGCCGTCAAATCTATGATTTTCTTCTCTCATGTCCTAGTATAGAAATATGTATAAAACTTCTTTTCTAGATTGGCCCAATTGGCAATAGAATTAACTGGCAGCAATGAAAACCAAGTGACGGCTGGTCCTGACAGGGACAAGGAGAAGAAACGAACTCGGTGAGCCTCTTCATTGGATGCTTTACCCAACTGTGTAAGATACCGACTGACATGTTCTATTGTGCTTGTGCTATCTTGACCAGTGAACTTAGCAAACTCTAGGAGCCTGTAATTTGTAGGAAGAGCGACCAAACCATATCACTCTGGATATAGACATTTGTATGAAAAGGTCTGCACTTTTGGTTTCAAACCGAACCGATTCTTCATCATCTCGGTCACTCTGAGCAACAACTCATCAGCACTTGAATCTAGATTTCTCTACAATTGTTGACCCATCTGCGGAATAAAATTTCAGGTACCTTGATATCCCGAATTTGGAATCATGTGAAGGGTATTGTAATCTGTGCCATAATGATATCCTTGTGGAATCTCTATCTATTGGGTCCTTGGCTGGTTTGCTACTTGAAGTCTCTGGTTGTAAATGCTGGGATTTGTATCTCTACAAATCATTTGAACTGATGGCGCTATTTTTTGAGCCAACGACGGTATCTAGCTTGCTGTGCCAAAATTAACCATTTGTTTTTGAACTTGCCCCATCGGCTGTTGCACATGCTGTACTGATAATCCTGGATTATTTTGCATTTGATTAATAGTGCACCTTGAACTTCCTTAGATGAGCTCTGAACTGCCTAGATATCATCATTACTAGTTAGTGTTGCTTCTTGATGGCTAGTACCGGCTTGATTAGTCCCCTGAGTGGACGGATGTGGGATGTTGTAGTAAGCCGGTCCAACCTGATCAATTAGATATCCAAGAAACACCTCCTTCATGGTATTGTGGAATGTGTTCAAGAAAACTATATTATGGTTCAAAATGGCATCATGAACAAATTTGTTTACAGCATCCATGAAGAAACGCCTATCCTCAGCTTCGTCTATATCTGACTGCCCATGCATCAAAACTCTTGGTAGCGGATATTTCTGAACAACTTTATTGTCACGTGTCTTGGTGTAGGACAACAAACACTTGTTCTGAAATTCTTCTATAGCTTTACTGATGACATCTTTATCCTCATTTGGTAAGCCTTCATAAGGCACCATGAGGATGTCACTGTTGTTGTAACTTGCCATGACGATTATGGGGTCCCACTAGACGTGCCAGAACATGTGCCGGCGCAAAAACGTGTTGATGCGCCTGGCACACAACAAGCCGGAAGGATCTGCTTGATGGAGCAAGGCTGGAGATCCGCTTGGCTTCAATGCAGGACCAGTCGACCCTGCGAATTTCCAAAGGCGTGCTAGTCAATTTGACCTGCAATTGACAAGGAGAGAAAGTTTATCAGTAATTTAAGGTGGAACATGCTGGTTTTGCCTAGACAGTTCCAAGTGTGCCGCTTCGGGAGCGGCTAGACAGAAAAATTGACTAAATAGCTGATGCACGAAGAAATTAGCTGTTAAGGACTGCGATGTTTGCGGGTCGTGATTGGTTTTATGATAACAAGTACAATGCACCCAGGTATTACCAGTGTAAAGCATTGAGCCGATGCGTAATGAGAAAGGATGTAACAAGCGAACAAATCGACTATCTAGTACAAATGGATCTACAAACGCTTTGAATCTAATCCGTTACCATCAACAGTGAGGTTCGACCGGATCGATGGCAGCTATGATGATAACAACGAACTAAAGCCAAAGAATCCATAAAACCATCTATACATTGACAGGTTTTCTGAAAGACATGCTACACGTGTGGAAGCACAAGCGAATCGGCTGAAATAGCCGATTCGGGTAGAAAAGGGATTACAGCATGTGAACAATCGACTATTTAACATGAACAGATCTATAAACTCATCAGACCTAACCTGTTATCCTTAACAGTGGAGTTCGACCGGATCGATGGCAGCCATGATAAAGACAACAAATCAAACCTTGAAAATAAACAGATCTATTCATATTTAACAGGATCATGAAAACATACTATAAGTGTTAAAGTGCGAGTGATCGGCAATTTAGCCGATGAGGGCATAGCAAACAGCCAGGGTCATGTCTGGTCGAAAGCAAATCTACCAACTAGCATCCTCCGATCTAAAGTACTAACAATGGGGATCGATCGGATCGTTACATCCATAATAGCGAGCTATAGGCCAGATTCAACTAGCTAGTAGACCTTCTCAAGATCAGACATGCCTTGACCGTGTACTATGCACGATCAAGATCAAAGTAAAATGGTCGATGAAACATAATCCATCGTTTAAAGTAAGAACCATCGCAATGTAACAAAATAAATGATGGACTAAAAGGATGTGAGGCTGATCTAGATCGATCTTGATCGGGCAGGTTGATATTGCTGAAACTAATGATAATAAGAACATCAGCAAGATTGGTAACTTAATGAATCTACCCGAAGGATGCCACCCTTAGGTAGACCTGATAATTTGACCTTAGTCTAATTCGAGCAGTGGAGGTCAAACTTAACTGATGCAGCTGTACTTGAACCAGATAAGAGTTGATAACTAGCTTATACTAGAGCCCGCAAGAGATCGGCCAGACCGATGCAGCCTTACAAATAGAAGTATAAGCCATGACGGTACTTACAGACAAGCCGGAGGTCGGTCGGACCGATGCAGCCCTGCTTGTTGAAGAACTCGCCGAGATCTACACTACTCCTACTCCTAAGGGTTGGTGTAAAGCCGAAAAAAGTAATTGGTATTGATTGATTGGATCCATTTTACAATAGCCGGGGTCCAATATTTATACCCAGAACCTAAGCATGAATCCTACTCAAGTATGACTTATTACAAACTTTGGTATAAGAGAAAACATTCCTAACTTAAAATAACTTGGACCCTAATCTTTCCCTTTTTGTAGAGTCCAGCATTTTTCTCGACGACAACCGTAGCTCATCGACGTTATCTGCTGATGTTATCCAAAGATAGCCGATCCCAGTGCCACATCTGAATCAACTGATATCGATCCTTATGCAATCGATTCCTTGATGACTCAATCTTGGAAGTTTCGAGTTCCCGCGTTCTTCTTCCCAAATTTTTGTGTAAACAATAGCACATGGCGGCGTTTGTCGCCCTGTGCGAGGGATTCCTGGAGATCAGCCCCGCTTCGATCTGTGGAGGTACTTCTTCGTCGTCATCCTCCAGAAGAAGAGGGAGAAGAGCGACAGGCAGGAACTGCACATGCCGATAGGGTGCGCCGGCATCCAACTTCGGAACAATCGGGTCGACGAGTACCCATCGATGTGGCTATCGAAGTCTAACAAGGGGTGGCATTCGCAGTGGTTTTACCTCAAGGACGATGCCACTGCCCCTTTGCCGGAGTTCACCGGCCACCCGATCGAAGAGGCCTCGGAGTCATGGAGAAAGTGGGGCGTTTCGGAGAAGGACAAGAAGAAGATCTAGGACCACATCACCGCTATCCACATCCTGAAGGAGAGCAACCTGAAGGGGTCGAGCATCATCAGGGCCTACCACGCAAGGAGGGTGGCACCGTTGATGATGCGCGCGCTCCCGCTATATGCGATGGCGCCCGAGGTGTTGTTCGACAGAACGGCACTTGCCGAGGGAGCGCTCCCCAACTCTGAGGTTGCGCAACGCATTAAGGAGGCGATGGATCCTTCACGGGACGACGTGGGCGCCCCCCTCGATTTCATCTACCCGGTGCCGGGACATCCTCCGATGCGGCTGGAACCAGGCCATGTCGTCTTCGTAAGTTTCCCTTCCTCATACCTCCTTTTCAATTGATTTCCCGACCCCTTGATACTAACTTTGAGAGGGACGGGACTAGCCGAGGGACCTCATCTTCACGGATCACCCGACGCCGTTGCCGAGGGATTCATCCATGAGGGCGGCAAATAGCACCGAGGGTGAGCGGCTGAGGAAGGCAAAGGAGGACAAGAGGAAGAAGCAGTGGGAGTGAAGGGAGGACACCGACGGCGATGGTGATGATGATGATGGAGACGATGATGAGGTAGTTGATGACATCGAGTGGGATGACCTAGAGAATGAGGATGTGCTGATAGGTACCAGTTCATCCTTGTAGGACTTGGGACCCTTCCCATTCCATGAAGGGGAGGGCACATCCGAGGAGGAGGCGGAGATGGGTCATACTATCGGCCTGCCCTAGGAGCCAACAGGGGCGGGCAGCTCTGCCGCCACGCCCAAGGTGCCAGCGGAGGTGGGTGGCTCCACCGTCGCGCCCCAAGATCCAAGGGGAGCGAGCCCCTTTGTCTAGGAGTAGGGGGCGGGCTCAAAATGGCCTCGCCCTGACAAGGCGGGGCAGAGGTCGGGGGGTTCGCCCCCCAAACATATCTGCCACCCGACGGCGCTGAGGTGAGTCATCGGCTCCTCTATTTTTCCCTATTTTGGTCGGATTTCATCGTGACTTATGCTTTTCGTCTCTTGCAGCGTCGGGAGGCAGCGTAATCCTTTGGTGCTGGTGCTAAAGAAGAACATTTCCCTTCAAGCGAGGCAACCGTCACCTGGCGTCGCGCCCATTTTGAGCGGGAGCAGCACCAGCATGACTACGTCGTCGGCCGGTCGGGCGCTGCCCACGATGGCGCCCATGCCCTCGGCAGGACGGGCAGACACGGGAGCTCAAGGAATGGCTTCGGAGGTTGCGGAACAGCGGGCGATGGCGGTGATACCGCTACCGACAATGGGACGGATGGGGCTGCCGACCGCGCTCACGGCGTCGATCGTGGCGGGCGCGACGCAGCAGGTCACAGCCGGGCGCTATCATGGCGGCACCTGAGGAACCGACGTGACCCGCGCCATCGGCGGCATAGGTGATGGCGTCTGGCTTGGGCCGGACGGAGAGGGACACGACCGAGCGGTCCCCGAAGGTCGTGGTGCTAGGAGAGGAGTCAGCGTCCGTACCACTAACCCCTTACGTCGCCGGAGGGAGTGTCCCGGTGGGGACGTCACAGCGAGAAGGGTTGGCGGCGATCGGAGCCGATGGGGAGCCATCCCTGGCCCTAACGTTGGTGGGCAGTAATTCGCCTGCGCGGGGCGAGCCCCTAGTCTGGTGGGCGAGTCTGGAGGATCCGACGTCGACGCTCTTCACTCTCGACAACATCGTAGAGAGCATGGAGCGGGAAAGCCTCGACGTGGGGGTCGTGTTCGTGCTCGAAGCCCTGGACCACGCTCGAGGTGCCTTGCACGACGTTGTTGTTCCCTCTGGCCAGGTATTTGCTTGACCCTGTTTCTCGCCCTTTTCTTTCTCTATATATTTTTTGTATTCAGACCATCGTCTCCTTTCAGTCCCATATCGCTCGCTGTCGGAGAAAGTCTCGGTTCCTTTGTGAGCAGAAGGAAACCTAGGACCACCTTGTTGAGGAGGCACGACTACGTGGGGAGGTGACCGCTCAGCTTGTTGCTGCCCAGCAGAGGGTGGTCGAGCTGACTCCTCTCGTCGAGGAGGCGGATAGTCTTCGATCGTGGGTGGCCGAGGCCCGTTGGCATGCTGACGAGGCCGAGAGGGCGTTCGAGGCCCTATCGGCGAGACAGCGGAGGGACGATGAGGAGTCCACCAAGGTCCGGAAGGAGTGGGACGAGCTACTCCAAAAGGACGCCAAGACCCGCCAGCGGATCCTTGACCTTCTGGCTGAGGTTGACAAGGAAAGGTAGCCCAAGCTAGGGGCCGAGGAGAAGCTCGTAGCCCTAGAGAAGAGGGCGAGTCTAGATGCCGCGGCGGTCGCCTGGCTGCGCAAGGAGCAGGATGAGCTACTCCAAACCACAGAGAGGCTCCGCTCAGAGCGTGGCATGGCTCGCGAGGAGCGTGTCCAGGCCTGCCAAGAGCACGACGATGCACAACAAAAGGTCGGCTCCCTCCAGGCCGAGCTCAGAAATGCGACGACCCAGAAGCTGGAGGCCGAGAGCATCTTTGCTGGGTTGGCCATGGACCTTGCTAAGGCAAGGAGGAATCTTCAGGCGGAGAGCGATGAGCTCGGTATCCTGAGCGCCGCTCTCGGAGTGGTCTGCGATGACCTTGAGGTGGTGCGGTCGGAGGGGACTAGCTCGCTCGCGGCCCACGCCGATGAGATCATAGCTTGGGTGGGCCAGCTCGAGAGGAATGCGCTTCGCACCAGGGTCATCCAATCCTATGCGATTGCTTGTTCTCATTATGGGGACAACATCGACCTGGAGGCGATGAGCCATGGCTTCGCGCCTGGCTATGAAGCCCATGAGCTGGAGGAGATGGAGACGGCGGTGGCTCCCCTTTCGTAGGACCTGGCGGATAGAATAGAGAGCATAGTTTTCCTGAAGGGGTTAGTTAGCCAGATAGGTCAGGCAATCATTCATGTAACAAGCAGACAAGCTCCGACCCCTCTATACTATCCGAACAAACTTATCATTTTGTTTTGTTTGATCGAATTTATTATTTCTATCTTTTTATGTGTGAAAAGGGGTTCATGTGTTCTGACCCTTCTGTTTGTTTAGACCATAGGGCCCAAGGTGTAGGAGGGAAACTCTGATCACGCTGGTAAGCAAGAGTGCCCTAGCCGCTGGGGCATAGGTTCCTCGTAGTCTGACCAACCTTACTCAGTCGTTCGTTTCCACAGACCTTGCCACTAGGCTTTTTAACGTGAGGAAGGGGTCTGGTGCGGCGACTATTTTAGAAAGGGTGTATATATGCTCTTATCAGCCCTCGAGTGAGACCCGATCCCTTACCATTGCTGGGGTCAGGTGTCATTGAAGATCGAGGAGAGGATAGAGAAACTAGTAGGAGAAAGCGTCTCTTTTTTTCGCACGTATCCCTCCCTAGGATTTGAGCCATCGTTCAGCGATCGCGCGTTCGGTCTCCTTGCGAGTCCAACTTTCCTCGAGCCCCCGCACGTAGCAGAGGTGCGGTCGAGGGTTGGCTCGTCTTTGTGATCATCGCCCTATCCGCGGTTTTCGCAACCGGAGGGGTTGAGCTAACGTCATTTGCCTCGATGGCTTGAGTGACGCGCTTGGTGAGCTCGCTAATGGGCATGTTCGAGTGGAATCTGGGTCCATCATTTGTGATGGGGTCGGCATTCCACTGCTCCTTAACCCGCCTCCCCATAGATGCCCAAGCCATTCTAGAGGGCGACTCAGGTGGCCCAATGGCCTCCCCTCAATGGGGATTCTGTGGGTTCGGCTTGAGGTTAGGATCGAATGAGAAGATTGAGATAACCCTCTCCGCTTCTAAGCAGGTCGGGCAAAGGCTGCTGGGGCTCATCTGTGTTTTCTCCCCTGGCTCTATTCGACGAGAGGCGGCCTCGGGCCCTTCGCGGGCCGACCTTCGAACCCCGATTAGTTGGACTCCGGATTTAGTGTCGGGCGGCTCGAGCCACCAAGCCCCATGGGGGTCGGTAGGGGTCGGCCAAATTTCATGCGTCACCCCATCCTCGGTTTTCACAACCAGAGGGGCTGAGCTAACGACACTTGCCTCGATGGCTCGAGTGTCGCACTCAGTGAGCTCGCTAACGAGCATGTCTGAGTGGAATCCGGGTCCATCATTCACTGACGAATCGATATAGTCCTCATGTGGCATTACACTGCTCCTTAACCCACCTCTTGGCAGATGCCCAAGCCATTCGATTCGCTTGGGTGGCTCGCTGGCCTCTCCTCGATGGAGATTCTGTGGACTTGGCTCAAGGTTAGGATCAAACAATAAAGGTCGAGATGTCCCTGTCAGCTTCTGAGCAGGGTCGGGCAAGGGCTGCTGGGGCTCATCTCAGTTTTTCTCCCCTGGCTCTATTTGATGCGAGGCAGCCTCGAGCCCTTCGCGGGCCGGCCTTCGAACCTCGGTCAATTGCCGCTCATGTCGAGTGAGACGACTACCGCTTCGTGAGGCGATACGAAGCGTTGTGATGCAGCAATTGCATATGCAATGCTCGGATGTATGAGATGAATGTATGGATGAATGGATGAATGAATGGATGTATGAATGCATGCATGAGAATGGATGAATGAATGATCATGCAATGGAAAAAAGTGGGGATTGGTAAAGTTACCTCGATGGCTCGAGTGACGGGTTCGAGGAGCTCTTACCGGATATGTCCGTGTGGGGTTCGGGTCCGACAATCATGATAGAGCTGGCGTAACCTGCATGAGGCATCCCATTTCTCCATACCCATCTCTCGATAGTGGCCCGAGCCATCCGACCGACCTAGGCGACCTACCGGCCTCTCCTCGATGGAGATTCCACCGGTGGGTCCCTCCAAATCCTTCTAGGGAAGGCGGAGGCTAAAGCTTGGGGTGCAGGGACAAAAACTCCGATCATTCTGGTGAGCAAAAATGTCATAGCCGCTGGAGTGTAGGTTTCTAGCGGCCCGAGCAGTTTTACTCAGAGTTTGTTTCCGTACGCCTTGCCTCTAGGTTTTAGCGCTAGAAAGGGGTCGGGCATCAAGAATGTCTACCGAATAGATACTCTTGCTAGTCCCCAACCGAGACCCAACCCCTCGCTGTTCCTGGGGTCGAGGGCTCGATAGCCAAATTAATGCGCGTAAAGTAAGGGTGACCCACTGGCATAGGAATTATCTCGATGGCATGAGTGACGGGTTTAGGGAGCTCTTACCGGATATGTCCGAGCGGAATCTGGGTCTGTCATTCGCAATGAGGTCAGCATAACCCAGGTGGGGCATCCTGCTACTCCCTACCCGTCCCTCGGCAGTGGCTAAGCCGTCCGAACGACTTGTATTGCCCCGCTGGGACAGGACTTACTTGTGGAGATAGAGGATGAGAACATCCCAAGCAAGAATTTAGTTAGGCAGATAAGCCAGGCAGCAAACTTGTAATAAATGGACAAGCTCTTAAATTTCATTATAGACAAACATTTTTTTAGCCCTTCTTCCCCTTTTTATATAAAAAGGTTAGTGCATTCCAACCCTTTCCGTCGTTAAGGTCGTAAAGCTCAGGGTGCGGGTGAGCAAATTCTGATCACACTGGCGAGCAAAGGCACCATAGCCGCCGAGGCGTAGGTCTCTCACAGTTCGACCAGTTATACTCAGAGCTTATTCCCGCAACCCTAGCTTCTAGGTCTTAACGTGAGAGGGGATCGGGCACGGAGAATGTTCGCCAGGCAGATAGACTCTTAAACGTGTACCGACTCTTTTTGTGGCTAAGGCCAAAAAGCCCGGGGTGCGGAAAAAAAACTCTGATCACGCTGGTGAGCAAAGGCGCCGTAGCCACTGAGGCATAGGTTTCTCGTAGTCCGACCAGTTTTACTCAGCATTTGTTTCCGCAAACTTCGCTTCTGGGTCTTAATCATGTGAAAGGGTCGGACGTAGAGACTTTCTACCGGATAGATATGCTCTTATTAGCCCTTGAGTGAGGCCCGACCCTTTGCCGTTGCTGGGGTCAGGTGTCACTAAAAGTCAGGGAGTTTGATAGCGCAACTGATAAGAGAAAGTGTGCGTTTATTTAGGGTAAAAGTGACGTAGCTGCTCGATGTTCTAGGCATTGGCAAAGATCTCACCGTCGATGGTCTTGAGCTTGTAGGCACCTGGCCAGAGCACCACCGCGACGACATACGGTCCCTCCCACGGTGGGGAGAGCTTGTGGCGGTTCTTACTGCTCTGGATGAGGCGGAGGACCAGGTCTCTGATGTTGAAGGCCCGACCCCGCACTCGATGGTTGTGGTACCGTCGCAACGCCTGCTGGCCAAGCGAAGGAGGGCAACATCGTGTGCTTCATCTAGCTGGTCCATGGCATCCTCGAGGGACACCTTGGCTTCCAGTTCGTCGTATGCCCTGACCCTTGGTGCTCCATAGTCAAGGTCGGTCAGGAGGACATCCTTGGAGCCTTAGACCATAAAGAATGGCGTGTAGCCGATGGCCCGGCTGGGGGTCGTCCTTAGGCTCTAGAGCACCGCGGGAAGCTCCACGACCCATCGTCCGCCAAACTTGTTCAACCTATTGAAGATCCCAGGCTTGAGGCCTTGTAGGACCATGCCGTTCGCGCGCTCGACCTGCCCGTTCATATGGGGGTGCGCCACAGCGGCCCAATCAACCCGGATGTGCTATTCATCGTAGAATCGGAGGAACTTCTTTCTGGTGAACTGCGTGCCATTGTTCGTGATGATGGAGTTCGAGACTCCGAAGCGATGGACGATGTTGAGGAAGAACAACACGGCTTGCTTAGACTTGATCGTGGAGATTGGCCGAGCCTCTATCCACTTTATAAACTTGTCTACGGTGACAACCAAGTGGGTGTAGCCCTCGGGCGCCCTTTTGAGGGGTCCGACCAGATTGAGCCCCTAGACCATGAACGACCACGTGATGGGGATCGTTTGGAGCGCTTGGGCCGGTAGGTGAGTCTGCTGAGCGTAGTACTGACACCCTTCGTAGGTGCGCACAATCTGCTCGGCGTCGGCTACTGCAGTCGGCCAGCAGAAGCCTTGTCGGAACGTGTTTCCGACCAAGGTTCTAGGTGCGGCATGGTGACCACAAACCCCACCGTGGATATCGCTCAGCAAATGCTTCCCCTGTTCGATGGGGATACAGCACTGCAGGATCCCAGCGTGGCTTAGCTTGTAGAGTTCACCCTCAATAAGGACAAAGGACTTGGCACGACGTGCGAGCCGTCGAGCCTCCATCTTGTCCATCGACAGCGCCTCACAGAGGAGGTAGTCGAGGTAGAGCGTCCTTTAGTCGACCAGAGGGTTGGGCTCTGTTGCTGGGTCCTCTTCAAGCTCCATGACTTCAGGGTCCGATGGAGCCAACGGTTGGTCAGCCCCTGAGCCTAGGGTGGGCGGCCCATCACTGGCTTGTTTTAGTCCCTTGTAGCAAACCGAGGGCTTATGCTGATCGCTGGCACCGGTTCTCGGCCAGATGCCACTTTTGCCAGCGAGTCGGCCGCCTCATTGAGATGCCTTGGAATGTGGTTGAGCTTGAGGCCGTTGAACTTGTCCACCAGCTGGCGGACCTCTCGGCAATATGCAGCCATCTTGGTGTTGTGGCAGCTCGACTCCTTCATGACTTGGTCGATGACCAGCTGGGAGTTGCCCCGAACATCGAGGCGTCGGATGCCCAACTCGATGGTGATGCACAGGCCATTGATGAGCACCTCATATTCGGCCACATTGTTGGAGGAGGGGAAATGGATGTGGACCATGTACCTCATGCATACCCAGAGGGGTGAAATGAAGACCAGCCCCGCGCCGATGCCTTTCTTCATCAGTGATTCGTCGAAGTACATCGTCCAGTACTCTTGGTCGACGATCGCTGGTGGCATTTGGACCTCGGTCCACTCTGCAATGAAATCAGCCAACACTTGGGACTTGATGGCCCTCCGGGAGGCATACGTAATGCCCTGACCCATCAGCTTGAGTGCCCACTTCACGATTCTTCCTGTCGCATCCTGGTTTTGGACAACCTCGCCGAGGGGGAAGGACGTCACAACCGTCACCGGATGTGACTCGAAGTAGTGGCGCAGCTTCCTCTTGGCAATGAGGACGGCGTATAGGAGCTTCTGGATTTGGGGGTAGTGGGTTTTAGAATCGGATAGGACCTTGCTAATGAAGTACACGGGGCGTTGTACTTTGTGGGCGTGCCCCTCTTCTTCTAGCTCCACTACCAGGGCGGCGCTGACCACTTGCGTGGTGGCCACAATGTAGAGCAGAAGGGGTTCTCCATCGATCGGAGGAACCAGGATCGGGGCCTTCGTTAGAAGCTTCTTGACCGTGTCAAGTGCCTCCTGGGCCTCGGATGTCCATTCGAAGCGGTCGGCCTTCTTTAGAAGTCGATAAAGGGGGAGACCTCGTTCGTCGAGGCGCGAGATGAAGCGGCCGAGCGCGGCGAGGCACCCTGTAACTCGTTGTACCCCCTTTATGTTCTAAATCGGGCCCATCCTTATGATGGCCGAGATCTTCTCCAGGTTGGCTTCGATGCCACGCTCGGAGACGATGAAACCAAGCAGCATACCCCTCGGGACCCCGAAAATGCACTTCTCGAGGTTGAGCTTAATGCCATTTGCTCAGAGTTTTGCGAAGGTCAGCTATGACCTGGTCAGCCTATTTGGACTTGACCACGATGTCGTCCACGTAGGCCTCAACGGTCCCCCCCGATGAGGTCCCCGAAACACTTGAGCATACAACACTGGTACGTAGCCCCAACATTCTTCAGACCGAACGGCATTGTGACGTAGCAGAACAATCCGAATGGGGTGATCAAAGATGTCATGAGCTGGTCGTACTCCATCACGATTTGATGGTACCCAGAGTACGCATCAAGGAAGCAAAGGGTTTCGCACCCTGAGGTTGAGTCAACTACTTGGTCTATGCGCGGCAAAGGAAATGGATCCTTTGGGCATGCTTTGTTGAGACCCGTGTAGTCAACACACATCCTCCATTTCCCACTCTTCTTTCGTTCAAGAACGGGATTGGCTAACCACTCGGGGTGGTACACTTCCTTGATGAACCCAGCCGCCAAAAGCTTCACGATCTCCTCACCGATGGCCCTGCGTTTCCACTTCCTTGATGAACCTAGCCGCCAAAAGCTTCACGATCTCCTCACCGATGGCCCTGCGTTTCCCCTTATCGAAGCGACGCAGGCGTTGCCTCACCGGCTTGGAGCTTGGCCGGATCTTCAAGGCATGCTCGGCGACTTCCCTCAGAATGCCTGGCATGTCCAAGGGTTCCCACGCAAAGATGTCTCTGTTGACGCGGAGGAAGCCGATGAGCGCACTTTCCTATTTGGAGGAAAGCATGGTGCCAATGCGCACCACTTTGCCCTCAGGGCTGCTGGGGTCTATGAGGACCTCCTTGGTGCCCTCCGCTGGCTCAAAAGACCCGGCCGACCACTTGGGGTTGGGTGCTTCTTCGGCGACCTCCTTTCTGATGGCCGCGAGCTCTCTAGAGGCGACGATTGCCACGGCATGATCATAGCACTCGACCTCACACTTGTAGACGCGCTAGAAGGAGGTGCCGATGGTGATGACCCTACCTGGGCCCGGCATCTTTAGCTTTAGGTAAGTGTAGTTGGGGATGGCCATGAACTTCGCATAGCATGGTCGTCCCAAGATGGCATGGTAGGTTCCATGGAACCCAACCACCTCGAAGGTGAGGGTCTCCGTCCTATAATTGGATGGATCCCTGAAGGTGATGAGCAGATCGATCTGTCCAAGTGGCATGGCCTGTTTTCTAGGCACGATGCCGTGGAAAGGCGCTCCGGTCGGTCGGATGCGCGCTCGGTCGATGCCCATAGCCATCTGAGGCCTGGTGTGGATGTCGAGATGCGCAAAAGGCCCCTACCTAGCGCGCCAACCTCGTGTCCTCTTAGCACACCATCTGGGCCAGACGTGCAATATTAGAAATTTACTAGCCGGTGGCAACTCGAAACACCGACAATTGTCCATGGTAAGCTAATCTCATCGAAAGCAACATGTTTCTATTATAATGCCAAGTAACACAATCTTTTCTACCTGGGGTAATCGGTATCTGCAAGATACGAGTTGCATCAATACCCCCCAAAAATAGAACAGATGATATTGGCATCCCACATTGAGTCCACCGGATTGATTAGTTCATCAACTCTTGTTATTATATTATTGCCTCTCGGCGTTTGAATCTTCATATTATGACTTCCTAGAATCCAATTGTCTTCCCAAATATTGATTTGAGTACCATCTCCAACTCACCAGATATAACCAAGTTTGAAACATTCAAGTCCTGCTAACACACTTTGCCAAGTATATGAACTCCCAGCTTTCATTCTTGCATTCAACAATTTTCCATCTGGGTAATAGCGAGCTCTGAGGACCCTTGCACATAAAGATTCAGTTTCATGTAAAAGTCTCCACACTTGCTTTGCTAGCATTGCCAAGTTGAAAGACTGTAAATCTCTGAACCCCAGTCCCCCTTTTCCTTTCAGCATACAGAGCTTCCATCGTTCTTGCCAATGAATCCTCTTGTGGTCATTGTCATCACCCCACCAGTATTGCGAAATGGCGCTTGTTATTCCTTTGCAAATGTTTTTAGGAATTTTAAACACCATCATAGCGTACACCAGCACAGCTTGAGCAATAGATTTAATTAGGATTTCTTTCCTCCAGACTCAATAATTTCTCTTTCCATCCATTTATTCTAGAGTTCACCCTATCAATTAGATGGCAAAAATAGTCACTTCGATCTGGACCCACCATTGCAGGTAAACCCAAATATTTATCGCTGAGGGATTCAGTCATAATGTTCAAAATTTCACACACCTCTACCTTCACGTTCACATCAGTGTTGCTAGAGAAATAGATGCTCGACTTTGCTTCACTGATTTTCTGCCCTGAATTTGTACACTATCTATTTAAAATATCGATCAAACAATCTGCATTCTTTCTGTCCGTGTGCATCAAGATGAGTGAGTCAACCGCGAACAGCAGGTGTGATATCACAGGAGCTTCCCTGCATACTCGAACGCCTTCCCGATCCCCTATCTCCTCGGCTCCTTTTATCATGCAGGACAACCCTTCAGCAACCAAGAGAAATAGATATGGCAACAACGGATCACTTTGTCGCAGCCCCCTTGTTGGTATAATGGTATCCGTTTCTATAGAGTTAAATCTAACTCTATATTTAACCGATCTTACACAGGCCATAATAAGTTTAACCCATCTTTGGTCAAAGCTTAGTTTTATCATAATTTTCTCCAGAAAAATCCATTCCACTCTATCATATGCTTTATGCATATCAAGCTTCACCGCACACAGCCCCATTTTCCTCTTCTTCTTTTTCGTAGTATGGATGCATTCATATGCTAGTAAAATATTATCTGTAATCAATCTCCCTGGAATAAATGCACTTTGGTGGTGGCTAATAATATCTGGTAGAATAACTTTGAGCCTACTCGATAATACCTTAGAGATTACCTTATAGACCACATTGCATAAAGAAATAGGCCGGAACTGAGCAACTCTATCTGGATTATCCACCTTCAAGATCATGACTATGGTATAGTTGCATTGTTAACAGCATGTAGCACTTCATCAATCAAATCATCTCAACATATTCTAGAATCGCTTAAAGAAGATAGCGTGCAAGCCGTCAGGGCCAGGCGCTTTAAGATCACCAATACTAAATAGAGTTTTCTTCACCTCCTCTCTTGAAAAGGGGGCCAAGAGTATCTGATTCATATCAAAAGTGACCCTATGGTTAACATCCTCCAACACTCCATTATCTACCTCCTGCACTTCTGATGTAAACAGATTAGCAAAATAATCCCTGACCATCACATTCATCTCACCAATATCCTCATGTCTTAATCCTTGGTCATCTACTAGCCCCTTGACCAAGTTCCTTCGTCTCTGGGCTGACGCATATTGATGGAAGAAACTAGTGTTAAGATCCTCGTGCTTAAGCCAATTAGCTCTAGCTCTTTGGACCCAAATAATTTCTTCCTGCTCAAGTAGCAACTCCAGTCGTAGGAGTATCTCCTTTTGGGCCACTATGGATTCATCCGTCAAAGGTCCACGCCTCAAAATTTCCAGCTCCCTTTTCAATTTCTTCATGCGTTGGGCTGGTTTCTTCAGGACTTCGCGATCCCATACATGCATATCCTCATGCACAACATTGACCTTTGTCATCGGCTTAGGGCCATGCCCCAGCGCTGATGCACGTGCCCACGCTGCCTATACAATCTCCTCCACCGTCTCCTCCTTCAACCATCTTGCTTCAAATCTCCTTGGCCCTCCCTGCGCGGGAATTGCCCAATTACTCCGGACGTATTGACAATGACAGGACGATGATCAGACTTCACCATCTCTCCATTCACTAGCTAAGCATTTGGGAATAAAATATTCCACTATGTATTAGCCACTCCCCGATCCAGCCACTCTCTTATCCTTCCCCTCTACCAAGTGAACACATCGCCCGAGTAACCAATGTCAGCTAGCTCGCAGTCCATGAGGGTGGTTTGGAAAGCTTGCAGCTAAGATTGCGATCTAACTCGGTCCCCTTCCTTCTCATGATGAAATAAGATCTCATTGAAATCCCCAAGAGCAAGCCAAGGGAGGGACAGGCTGCCATGCAGAGATCGCAGCGCCTCCCATGTCAAGTTCTTGTGCTCCCATCTTGGTTCTCCATAAATCCTCGTCAATCTCCACTCCTCATCGCCCCTAATTACCACATCTATGAAATATTGCGAAACACTTTGGCATTGAATAACAACCTCCTTCTTTCATAGCATAAGCAAACCCCCACTCCGACCATCACTTTCGTGGATGATGAAGTGGTCATAACTCAGCCTTCGTTTCAAATTCTCTGCCTTCACTTTACCTAGATGTGTCTCAGACAGAAAAAACACGTCTGGTTTCTCCCGCTTCTGGATTTTCAGAAGCGCACGAACTGCCCGGGCACTAGAAAGGCCCTGGTAGTTCCAAGCCAAGATTTTCATTGTGCCCGGTCACTCTCCTCGAAGGAGAGCGCCGATCTAGTATTGACCTGCTCTGTCTCCATCTGTTCCCTCCCTCTTCGTGGACAGTAAATTATCAGGATCTTCATCATCTCCCAAAGAAGTGTCCATATCTTCTACTTCATCATCAACACCATCACCTTGTCCTCCACCTCTTCCTCGCCCTCTACCACGTCCTCTACCGACGCCTCCACATGGCTCGCCCCTCCCTGACACCACTGGCAGGAAGGGGACTCGCAACCAATCTCCCCATTCACAGCTTTCTTTGCTATGGATTCTATCTCCACATTCAGTGACTTCATGCCCCATACATCCACAGAAATAGCAAAAAGCCGGTAACTTTTCATATTACACTAAATATTTCATCCTTTCCTTGAGCGTGATTGGCGCCACGCGCACCAAAAGTTTCTTGAGATCCAGCCAAACCCTAGCACGCAGGTATTGCGTAGAATTGATCATGCCCTCATTCACCACTACCGTTATGGGATCCCCAACCTTCTTTGCTACTTTCTCCGCCAACTCCCTCTTCTTCATGAGACCCTCTAGGACCCCTTGAATTCTACCCAGACTGGAATCTTGTCCAACTTGTATGCGAGAACATTAGAGAACCCGTCATATTCTTCCATCACGATAGCTGCACCTCTAAAAAGCCATGGACTTCCTTCCATCACCCTCGACCAATCTCCAAGACAATGAAGTTGTACAAGGAACAAATTCGGACCCAACGCCTTGAACGTCACCCCTTTTGTCGTAGCCCAAGCGTTTCTTAGGGCGCTAAACAGCGCAGCATGACTGAAGGGCTTCACCGTGTGAACCCTAAACAGGGCTAGCCAATGAACATCCTTCACAAGCTCTTCGAATTCACCATAGAAGTCGAGATCCTCCTCCTCCTCTTCCCCTTGCATCTTCAGGCCTCCAAGCGTTCCTCCAAACTAGGAGTCTTTTCCTCCTCATCCGTTGGCGACCCCTTCCCCTTCTCCTTTGTAGACTGATCCGCCATGCAAGGACGCCGGTGGCACTCAGACTCCTTGCGAAGGAGAGCGCAGCACGGGCGCAATCTTTGGGTGGAGAGATCACATCAATCTCAGCACTTTTCAAGTGGACTCCGACGCCGCCGCCGGAGGAGAAAGAAACCCTAATTTTAGGGGACTCCAAGATTTAATCAACTCATGTTTTTAACTCGTGCTCTTGTTAGATGCGGCTATAAGTGTATTAATCTTTATAGATAAGAGTTTCATCAACAAAATATTTTGTTAATCTAAGCAGCCGGGCCCACTTCCTCAAGTCATGGGCTATTTTCTGCACAAATGGACCGACTGCATCCTTCGGTGACGGCCGAATTTTGAATGCACGCCACCAAAAGGGGTTGGAAACGCGGCTGACTCAGTACTGGAAAAAAAATCATTGAACAACGTATTAAAGTGAAATAACGACAAAAGAAAATAAAAAAATGATGTTCACAGCGGAGAGGAGAGCCTGGTCCAGGCGACCCTTTTTAATAGCCGACCTCAACGTCGAGAGGAACCCCTTGTTGCAGCGCGAGTGCAGCACAGCAGGCACAGGGAAAGGGACAACCACGAGCGCCTAAGATCCCATCCTCCGCGTCGAGATCTTTGCCGAGGCGGTGACCGTCGGGGGATCGCCATGGCGCTGAGGGCGTCCCCCGTGTCGCATGGCGCCGCGGCAGCGCCGCTGCCGCCGTTCGCGCGGAGGAGGATGGCCCGTGGGGTGGTGGTGGCCATGGCGTCCACCATCAACAGGTGAGCACAGCGGATCCCTCGCCTCTCGCTGTCTTCCTCACCGTGGGATGCTTTCCTTCGCGGAAATGTGTTGGATCTTGGGAGCCACGATCTTTGGGGTAAGTGAGATTCGCGATCTGCAGTCACTTGGCCCGGTGGATCGAAGCAAATCACTGGTGAAAATTCCACCTTTGCGATTGATTCGTGATCTGGACAGGGCAGAGATGCCACCTTGCGGTCTTTTTTTCACCTCCCCCTATCGTTCTTATCGAGTTCCAGGATATTGGAAAGATTTGTGCCTGGGTTTTGGTCTTCATCTAGCAGTCGATTTTCCGTTTCTGCTTGTGATCTGGACCGGTTGTTAGTGATCCGCCCTTGGTTTCGTGATCTGAGCTGCTTTGCGGCGGTATTGGTACCATGCAGAAAGTACTTGGCTGTTGATGTCTCAACTTGTTCAAATCTGCTGATGGCGATTGAGTTGTCGTGAACTTAAGAAACGATTGGTTTACATTCTTTCTAATGTTACATCTGAATTTATCAATTAAACAACTGGATTTTGTCACACTCTGTTGGATTTGGATGACAATAAATGTGTTATTTTAGAGGGCTATGCAGTAAGAATTTGTCCAACTTTACTGCAATCATAACAGAGCTTAAGTTTTCTGCACGAAATTAGGATCCATATCAAGAACACTTCTGAAACATACCTGATTAAAAATTGTCAAACTGCTGCTTTTGGTACTATGAAACAGTAAGAAAGCAGTCACTACCTGCCATCAAACGTGAGAAGCGGTTAATAAACTGATGATGAATTGATAAAGATGTATTGTTAATTGTGAAGTGCCAAATTTTTTTCACATGAATTTGCAGTGTGTTGGTTGTGCTTTAGTTGATCAAACATTGCACTTGGTACCCCTATCTAAATGTAGTATATGTTGCAATTTTAACATTAGCACTTAAACCCACCCCCTTAGATAATACCCATGTTTGGAAAATTCCAGTAATGATTATTGTGTCAGATGCTTGCCCTGTTTAGGGTAAATTGTGAAATCCTAAGACAAACTATCTATGCAAAGATCAGAAGCCCTTCCTACCATTTGTAAATAAGATGTTTCGCTTAGCCCCATGTGGCTTATGAATTGCTAAAGAGATTTCTTGGTTACTGTAATTTTTTTGCACGAAATATGTGGAAATTTCCAGTCCAGAGGTTGTTGTTGATAGTTTGTTCACAATTTTCTGCAAGAAACATGTGAAATTTTCCAGTCTAGAGGTTTTCTGCTATGTAGTTTGTTCTCTAAGTTTTCTGCAAGAAACATGTGGAAATTTACATCCTTAAGAATTAAGATTTGGTGGTAGATAGTTTGTTGTGAGTTGCACACATTTCTTTCTGTTTTATCTGTTATGAATGGATCACCTTGCCAACTACTTTCTTTACTGTGCAATGTTCCTTTTCCATTTTTCTGATTACTTGATTGCTGTTACTAGGGTCAAAACTGTCAAAGAACCCTATACTCCTCCACGAGAGGTACATCGCCAAATTACCCATTCACTACCACCTCAAAAGCGGGAGATTTTCGATTCACTTCAACCTTGGGCCAAGGATAACCTATTGAACCTACTGAAGCCAGTTGAAAAGTTATGGCAGCCACAGGACTTCCTACCAGAGCCTTCTTCTGATGGGTTTTATGATGAAGTTAAAGAACTGAGGGAGCGGGCAAATGAAATACCTGATGAGTACTTTGTTTGCTTAGTTGGTGATATGGTTACCGAGGAAGCCTTACCTACCTATCAAACAATGCTTAACACCCTTGATGGAGTCCGCGATGAAACTGGTGCAAGTCCAACCACGTGGGCGGTTTGGACAAGGGCATGGACAGCTGAAGAGAACAGACATGGTGACCTCCTTAATAAGTACATGTACCTTACTGGACGGGTTGACATGAAACAAATTGAGAAGACCATACAGTATCTTATTGGTTCCGGAATGGTAAGCAGTTAAGCACTACCGATATCTGTCTTTCCCTTTCCTTCCATTTATAACTTTCATTGAATCATGATATCATCGGCAACAAATGTTGTATAGTAACATGTTGAAGAATTGGACAAATGGGGAAAAATAATGATGTGGAGTGAGCTATTTTGGATAACTTGTTGAACATAGCCATAAGTGTAATTTCTATTTTCATTTCTTATGCAGGATCCTGGAACTGAGAACAACCCATACTTGGGTTTCCTTTACACATCATTTCAAGAAAGAGCAACATTTGTATCGCATGGGAATACTGCAAGGCATGCCAAGGAGTATGGTGATCTCAAGCTGGCCCAGATATGTGGTACAATAGCAGCTGATGAAAAGCGCCATGAAACAGCCTACACCAAGATAGTCGAGAAACTCTTCGAGATTGATCCTGATTACACAGTGCTTGCATTTGCTGACATGATGAGGAAGAAGATCACAATGCCTGCTCATCTCATGTACGATGGCAAGGATGACAACCTGTTTGAGCACTTCAGTGCAGTGGCGCAGAGGCTGGGCGTCTACACTGCTAAAGATTATGCTGACATCCTTGAGTTCTTGGTCCAGAGGTGGAAAGTTGCAGATCTCACTGGGCTGTCTGGAGAAGGGAGAAGGGCGCAGGATTTCGTCTGTACCTTGGCACCGAGAATCAGGCGGTTGGATGAAAGAGCTCAAGCAAGGGCGAAGCAAGCACCAGTTATTCCTTTCAGTTGGATTTATGACCGCAAGGTGCAGCTTTAATCAAGAACACTAGGCAATGTGGGCACTTACCATATCATTTTCAGTCCTGGGGTTCTCTATAAGAAACAGTCTCTAGGTTATCTAGCAGGGTAGAATTCAACTACTTATGGATCTCACTCGCGCAAAGTATGCTATCTGTTATTGTGCAAGTTGCAAAGTTTGGATTGCTATGTGGGCCTGGTGGAGAAGACTTCTGTGGGGTGCCTGCTGCCAGTATGAATGGTGACTCCATCGCAACTGAGTGAACTTATGTTGTATTGAATATGTTACAGGACTTATAGTTTCAAAGTAATAATATGGAGTTTGTATATGGACAAGCTTGCTTTGATGCATGATGAGAATCTAAAGTTAGTATTTTTTGTGTTGGTTTCTGACAATGTGTGTGTTTCACTGTGCTTGCCCAAATTGACTCTGAAATGTCTTTAACCATGTTTGGTTGCCTGCGCAAGCTGAGCTATGCATGATTATCTGCCATCCGTGTTTGGCTGGTTGTACAAGTGCTGTTGTAGTCACCAAGTTCTAGGTGTAGGTGAAGTTGTTATCCTCTAGTTTTGATGTTCTCTTCCATTTTATATCCATTTTGTAAGTCAGGGGAACCCAGCGTTGTACAACCTAATATTATTCGATGAATAATACTGCCACTATGTTGGGCAAGGTCATTCAGCCCAAATTCACTGTGAGCATACCTTGTGGATTAGGTCTTAGTAATGGAACCTACATGCCAAGAATCAGAAGTTTATCTCATGACGGTTCCCACCATATTTGCAGATGAAGTGCATTGCAGCCTGACATGACATGCGGACCACGTATGAAGGTGCATGTGCATCTTGACCTACATTGCGGTGAGAACCGAAGTGTAAACACCAGTACATTTTTTGCAATGGAAATGATAATTTGTACTCATACGCAATGGAAATGAGAGTTTGTATTCTCGTATTACATACCGCCTTTTCATCCCCGGCTGAAACATTCATTACAATGTCTAATAAGTCTGCTTTGTCACACAAATACCGAACCGTGCTGTTGTTCTGCAGTGCCTGTCCAGCGCAGAATGATGGCGCGTTGTGAGGGACTGGATCGACGATTCGACGAGGATCCGATCCACTGCCAGCTGCCTGCTACGGAGCTCATTAGAAGTTGTTCATCTCTACGTACTAGCGAAACCTGGAATTGGGGTCCGTTTTCACTTCGCAAGCTTGTATAACGGGTTAATGGCGAGGCATGTGCAGGCAACCAAACAGAGCGGCTTGCATTATGTCTGTACAGTACCTTTTACATCCAACCAAACCCAATAGAGCAAACAAACAACCAATTCCTTGCACGTATACTTCGTCAATAATATTCAAGTTCCTAAACAATGCAAAAAACATGAAGGCAAGAGATGAAAAGGATGGCAAGTATATATGAACCATGCACGCACTGGTCAAATTTGCTATGGTTCAAACTTGGAGGAACATATGAACTGACCAACAAAAGCTTCGTAAGATTTTCTTTTCTGCCAATGTGCCTGACACTCAACAATCAGCCCTAGATGCGTAAAAATGACCAGTGAAAGAGTCGCTTCTGTACAAAGTGTGAAAGTGAAACATTGATCCACAAGCCAGCAGAGGCTGCCTATACTTTATCCCCAAAGCTGTTCCTGCCAACAGCTTGATCCTAACAAGACCGCAGCTCTCGAATGATAATCTCTTCAACAGCATCCACAAACTTTACAAGATGTTGGCGAATCTGCAGCTCCAATTCATTGGCCAGTTCCTAGCACCCATAAGGACCCAGCATTAGTAGTAGTTTTTTTCCCTTTTCTTTCAAAAAAGTGAAAAAATGCATTAATGCAGCATGTACGCCTCCATTGGTCGACCCACAGCAGTAAAGCATCCATGCCATTAGAGGATGGATGATATGATGCACCAGTGGCCGCGACTCCACAGCGGTGCCCAGTCCGCCGCCGTGCCATCACCCCCACAGCCCCCAGCCGCCCAGACGCCCGCATCAAAGTTGCCGCCCTGCCTGGGGTCCCATGCCGCCCCAATCCCAGCCGCTCACCGGCCCTGGCGCCCCAGCACGTCCGCGCCTGGAGGCCGTCCTCGTCGGCTCGCTCGAGCTCAGTTTCGAGGACGCCTCGGCCGCCCCGCCTCCTTCCTCAGCTTTGAGGAAGGTGCGCTTCTCCTTTACTCCTCCCCCAACCACCAGCGTCACTAATGCCGTCCTACCCACTCAGCCAAAGAAATCCTGCCTCAAATCCGCGAGCGTCCTTGACAAGGTGCGCGCTTCCACCAGCAGTAATGGTGTCGCGAGTTCCCGAGGCCGCGGCGACAAGACGGAGCATGACAGCGACACCCACTCTCAGGAGGCCGCAACGGCACGTGCAGAGGAAGGGCATTCAATCCGCCCCCCTCTTGTTGCTTCCCGAGATGAGCGCAAGCTGGACGCGTATTCAAGTGTCGCGGCTGTCGCGCCGCACGGAGCAGAGGAAGAAGAGTGGACGCCAGTGCGACCGAAGTACCGGTGGCTGAATGCTCTAGTTTGGTTTCGGTAAATTGATGAAACCCTAAGTGCTAATCTAGTTTATCAAAGTGATTATGAGATAGATAGTACTACTCTAAGTGGTGAAGCAATGGTGATCATGACATGATGATGGTGATGATCAAATGCTTGAACTTGAAAAAGGAGAAAGAAAAACAAAAAGCTCAAGGCAAAGGTAAAACTTGATAGGAGATTTTCGTTCTAGTGATCGAGACACTTAGTGAGTGTGATCACATTTAGGATCGATAGCCGTACTATTAAGAGGGGTGAAACTCGTATCGAAATACGGTTATCAAAGTGTCACTAAATGCTCTAACTCATTGCATATGCATTTAGGATCTAGTGGAGTGCTAACACCCTTAAAAATGTTTATGAAAATATACTAACATACATGCACAAAGGTGATACACATTGTGTTTAGCACTTGGGAGTAAGGGTAAGAAACTTCACCGGCGGAGTGTCCGTCCGTAGAGTGCGGACAGTCCAACGGTGCCACCGGCGCCCTGTACAGAAAAGACAGGGTTTCACAGAGTGCACCGGACGCTGGTCTCAACTAGACCGGAGCGTCCGGTCAGTGGAAGCAATGAAGACGCTGACGTCGGTCTTCGACCGGACACTGGGTCACTTCGTGACCGGACGCTGGCTGGCTGCGTCCGGTCCCGTTGACGTGGAGCACACAGAGAAGACCGTGAGTGACTAGACTTTGGGCGAGTCCGGTCAGGCGTGACCGGACGCGTCCGGTCGCGAATTTCCACCTCTGGAAGCTTACTGACCGGACGCTGGGGTCCTGCATCCGGTTGTGATCAATCGGACGCGTCCGGTCGCGAGTGAAACCTTACTGGAAACGACCGGACGCTGGAGTTGGTGCGTCCGATCACTTCGAGCAGCACGTCCGGTCACAACTTAAATGTACTGATGACCGTTGAGATCGGGCGATCAGCGTTTGAAGCAGGTGCCACGTGGAATGCATCGCGCGACCGGACGCTGGGGTCCAGCGTCCGGTCGATCTGACCGGCGCGTCCGGTCGCCCCGATTTTCAGTAGACTGGGGATCTAACGGCTCTATTTCGCGATGGCTTCTATTTAAGCCCCATGGCCAGTTCAAGCTCACTCTCTTGACCATTTGCATTGACATAGCAACCTTGTGAGCTTAGCTAAAGCCCTCCCACTCATCTCCATCATTAATTCAACATCTTTATGAGATTAGGAGAGAATCCAAGTACATTGCTTAAGTGTTTGCATCTAGAGGCACTTGGTATTCGTGTTTCGCTGCGGGATTCACTTGTTTCTCTTGGTGGTTGCCGCCACCTAGACAGCTTGGAGCAGCGAGGATTGTCGAGCAGAGGTTGGTGATTGTCTCCGGCTCCGATCGCAGTGATTGTGAGGAGTCTTGTGCCTTCCCCGGCGGAGCGCCGAAAGATAACTCCAGTGGATTGCTCGTGTCATTGAGTTACCTCACTTGTGGGTAGGTTCTTGCGGTGTCCAATTGTGTGGACGAGGTTCGTGCAACACCTCTTAGCCGCCGAACCACCAAGTGTTGGTCGACACAATGGGGACTAGCGTGCCGGCAAGCACGTGAACCTCGGAAGAAAAATTGGTTGTCTCTTGCCCTTTGGTATTCTCCCGGTGATTGATTTAGTATTCATCTTGTAATTGGTTCATTCCTCTACACGGCGGTATAATAACTCTACTCGCTCATTTATATTCTTGCAAACTAGTTATATCAAGCTTTTTAGTGTAAGTAGAATTAAGAACTTGCTTTATTGTTTTAAGTTCATCTAATGAAGCTCTTTAGTGTAGCAAGTCAGAGAGCTCTTAGTGAGTAGTAACATAACAAATTGTGTGTCTAGTGATCATAGCAACTAGAATTGTTGAATAGGTGGCTTGCAACCCTTATAGAGCTAGAGCAAGTTTGTATTTCGTTATTTGTTATACTAATCAAATTGCTCTAGTCGGTTTGTAGATTTTTAAATAGGCTATTCACCCCCCCTCTAACCATATTAGGACCTTTCAGTGGCGCAGCGCCGAATTCAAGCCACCTGCGCCTTCATGCCGCCCAACCACCAGGGTCACTTCACCCCACTACATCACCATTGAGAGCCTCCGCGAGCGCCTGCGAGGTAAGTGCTTCCGCTGCCTTGCCCAGGGACACTCTGCCTCCTCCTGTAGGGACCCGGTGAGATGTCTCCTCTGCAAAGCCTGGGGGCATAAAGCTCGTCACTGCAAGGAGCCTCAGAAGCCCAGCCTCCGTCCCCCTGCGCCCCAGCCTCCACCACTCGACATTCACAACTTCCCCCACCTCGCTCAGCCCAGGATGGCGCAGCCTGGGGACCCTGCTGAGCGCCCAGAGGATACCTCGGATGTGGCCTCCACCAACAGCGACATGGAGGACGAGCTAGTACACCTTTTGTCCAATGCGGCGGTCGCCTGGATTGGCCGAAACTGCCCTGAGGTCGAGCCCGAGGTGATCAAGAGGGCCATCTGCTCCAAACTAGGAGTGCTGCCGGAAGACGTCTCCGTCGTCAGGCACCACCCAGAAGACTTCTTCATCGTCTTCGCCCGTCACCACCACCGTGACGAGGCGGCGAGATTGGAGAGGCTGCCCCCATGGCAACCTGGACATCCACATCAGGCCATGGCAGCTGCTCACCCACGGCGACCTCTGCGGCCTCAAATACCACGTCAAGCTCTGCTTGGAGGGCATCGCCTTGCACGCCTGGAACAAGAGCATCGCCAAGAGAGCGGTCGCTCGAGCCTGCGACCTGGACTACGTCGAGAAGTCGTCGCTAGACAGAAAGGACAACAGGGCCCTCTCCCTCTGGGCCTGGACGTACAACCCTTCGGCGATCCCCAAGGTAACGTGGCTCACTTTGACTCGCAAGAGAGCAGAGTTCTTCAACGGGGCTGCACCACCGCTTGGTCGTGGGCGTCACGCCCTCACCTTCAGGGTACTTGTGCACCTGGACCGGGTGGAGGACACCCCGGGGAGTGATGGCCGCGTCACACCCCGCCGCTACACGTGGTACTACGACATCGTCGACGGCAAGAGAGTGCCACGGGACCGTCACGACCGGCTACCAGGGAACTGCTCCAACTCCCGCCACGACAACGACGACCGCCGTGGCCGCCGCGACGATGATGATGACCGCCATGGCTGTCGTGAGAGAAAGGATGACAGCTGGAGCTCGTGACTCGTCCGCAGCCTCTCACGGGCTCCTAGGGACAGGGAGTGCGAGCGGTCGGAGTCATGGCACGGACGCCGTCGTGACGGCACCTCTGCCTATGGGTCTCGACACCGGCACCACGGCAACAACGTGGCTGCCACGGGAGACATGCCGTGGCCACCACCTACCCGACACGTCCACATCCAAGCTGCAACGAGCCCGCACCCCAGCCACTCCGCGTCTGACTCCTTCGACACGCAAGTTGGCCAGGACCCTTTACTGAAGCTGGAGGCCCTGGCAGACACGTGCGGGCCCCGAGAACGTCCGCGAAGCAAGAGCCCGGCCCGAGCGCCTGGCCATCGTGGCAGAAGCAGAGAGCATACCCCGCGCCGTCGCGGGTCCAGGAGGGCGCGCTCAGAACCAAGGCAGAGATCACCGCGCCTGGTGTCGCCTACTCCGTGCGCACTGCAGATCATCCAGCCCCATGCACGGCAGTGGCAACAACCATCACCAGTCCCCGAATCCTCCTAAGGAAATTACCCACTCCACACCGAAGTCCCTGCAGGTCGTTGAAGGACGCGAAAGTCGTCGTTTCATCCCGGGGCGAGTCTACTTCAGGCGCCCCGTCATAACAGCGAGCCACCGGCACCACATACAGCGCAGCCATCAGCTGTTGGCACTGCACACCGCTTCAAGCCCGGCCTCATGTATACCAGACGCAGGGCCCGCGGACCAGGACACACCAGGGTGCGATGGGGCTGTGCGTCCCCTAGATCGGCGGCCACGACTTCGACACAGACGAACGCTGCAGCAGCGACCGTCACCGAGCAGGGTGGAACGTGAGACGCGGAGCATGCGGCATCTGCATTCATCGACACCATCTCGCGCGCTCTGCCCCCACACCTGCTCCAGCCGCCCCGACAAAGGAACGAGCTGCGGCAACGGCGCAAGAAGGGTCCAGCTCCCCCAATACGGAAGAGCGTCCGCATTGCGGCCAGGAGCTGGTCAAAAGGTGACACCCAGACTCGAGCCCGCCAAGTGCTCATGAAAAAGCTCGGCGTCATGGAGGAAGAGGGACTCACCCCTAATGATCTGTTCTTGCACTACATCGACCTCTTCAAGGGCCCGCTCAACGATCAGACGGTCATGGCCTTGACCGCTCTGTGCGGCCTCGACACTGCTATGCCGACGACTGCTACCCAACACTAGATGCTCTGCGTCCGCTCTTCAGGGATTTAGCTCCTGACCAAATGTTAGCCTACATGCATCTTACTTTCTGCAGTCTCGTGTTCGTCATGTATGGGCGCAGCTCATTTGTCTCCTGGATGGGTTTGGGATGACAACCAGGGACCTCAAGTCATCGCCCCAGCCATCCTGTGAACCTGAACGCCTACCTGTTCTTCACTAGTTCCTTTGCATCCCCGCATATGGTCACCATACTGGCAGCCTTTGGCCTTCAGTCTAGCCGGCAATGGACATCTGCACCAGCGTTGCAGCCTTCTGAATGTATGTCTACTGTGTTGTTGAGTGTTTTCAACCATGTTGTCTTCCTCTTTCAGGATGTTTGCTCCTCCAGGCTACAAGTGTTGATGTTTCATTGGGTTGTCAGATTGTTCTAAATGGCCCAGCACAATTGTCGTCTACTAAATTGGAACGTAAGGGGCCTCAATGAGGGCGCCAGACAGGACACTGTCAATGAATTGGTGAGAGACACAGGTGCCACAATTGTTTGTCTCCAGGAGACAAAGCTACAGATCATGGACCAGAGCGCGGTGAACTGAACAGCAGGTCCAAAATTTGCTAATTCCTTCGCCGTGCTGCCAGTGGCACAAACCAGAGGTGGAATCATGCTCGCTGTAAATGAGGATTTCTTCGATTTATCAGATATCCAATTGTCCACAAATGCTATCACCGCGACAATTACCATGAGGGCGGACAGGATCCAGTGGCAAGTTACTGTGGTCTACGGACCACAAAGGGACGATGACAAGATTCAGTTCCTCCAAGAACTAAAAAACATCCCCCCTCCCGCTCATGACAGATGGCTCATTTTAGGAGATTTCAATCTTATCTACCAAGCAGAGGACAAAAATAATTCAAACCTCAATCGCCGACTGATGAGCTCCTTCAAGGCAGTCTTAGATGATTTGCGGCTCAAAGAGGTCAAGTTAAATGGTCGCCGCTTCACGTGGAGCAACGAACAGGCAAACCCAACGCTAACTAAAATTGACACTCTTTTGCACCCCCGAATGGGACCTGTTATTCCCAGTCTGCTTCCTTCACTCCTTGCCGTCTCTCATGTCGGACCATACACCGCTTCTACTGCAAGGAGATCTCGACCATCGCCCCAACCCATCCTTCCGGTTTGAAAATTTCTGGACCACCATGCCCGGTTTCCAAGAGATGGTTCAGGCCACTTGGGGCCAGCCGGTTAGCTCCCAGCTTCCTCTCAAATGCCTCCACATCAAAATGGCAAGGGTGGCCAAAAGCATCAAAAGATGGTGCAAAGAGAAGATTGGAGATACCAAACTGCAACTAGCCATAATAAAAGAAGTTTTGCTACAATTGGAGATGGCGCAGGAATCCAGGACACTCCCGGACCAAGAGTTGGATCTACGACGACGTCTAAAAACTCGCAGCACCGGTCTTGCGGCCATTGAAAAATCAAGGATAAGGCAAAGATCTAGGCTCACTTCTATCCGTTGTCGAGACGCCAACACAAAAAAATTTCACATAAGAGCTAGCGCTAGACGGAGGAAAAATTATATCCACTGCCTGCACACAGACGAAGGGATGGCATTCAACCACGAGGAGAAAGAAAAAGTGACCGGAGAATATTTCAGGAATCACTTGGGAACGTCGTCCCAAAGAGCCAGGACCTTAGATTGGCAGTCTCTATGATACACCCCGCGGGATCTCTCAAAGCTGGAAGTGCCATTCACACAGGAGATCAAAGACACGATAAACTCGATGCCGTCGGACAAAGCCCCGGGCCCCGACGGCTCCACCGGCGCCTTCTTCAAAGCTTGCTGGGAGAGCATCAAAGACGACGTCACAACAGCCATAAATAATTTGTTCCAACTGAACTCCCAGGGCTTCGAACTCATGAATTCGGCAAACATTGTCCTACTCCCCAAAAAAGAAGACGCACTGCGGATCACAAATTATAGACCCATCAGTCTTATCCACAGCTTTGCAAAGATCTTCTCAAAGCTCCTAGCCAACAGGCTTGCCCCTCTACTCCACTCGCTGGTCTCCAATTGTCAGAGCGCGTTCATAAAAAAGAGAAGCATCCATGACAACTTATATGTCCAGACCACAGTACAAAAATTGCACAAACAAAAACCCCGTCCCTCTTCATGAAACTAGACATCCATAAAGCTTTTGACACAATCAACTGGAGCTACTTACTAGAGGCACTGCAGGCCCTGGGCTTTGGGCCTCGTTGGCGGGAATGGGTATCCATCCTTTTCCGTACGACCACTTCGACGGTGTTGCTAAATGGCCAACAAGGACCTAAGTTCAGCTACGGTAGAGGGGTTCACCAAGGCGACCCCCTATCGCCCATGCTCTTCAATCTCACCATGGATCCCCTGCAACGTCTGCTGGAGTTAGCCACACAACAAGGAATCCTCTCTCCCTTGCCTTCGGCTGCAGCAAGGTGGAGGATCTCCATGTATGCAGATGACGCTGCCATTTTCATCAACCCCATAAAGGATCATCTGGAAGCTATCAAAACGGTCCTCCAAGCATTTGAGAATTTCTCAGGCCTACACATAAATTTCCAGAAAAGCTCAATTCATCCGATTAGGTGTGACCAACTGGATTTGGAACACATCTTGTCTTCTTTTGCGGGAATCAGAGGTGACTTCCCTTGCCGGTATTTGGGGTTGCAGCTACACTTCCAAAAAACTTCGAAACATTCATGTGCAACCGCTTATTGAGCGCATTGGCCAGAGACTGCCTGGGTGGAAAGGGAGATGGCTGAATAGAGCAGGTCGCCTCACTCTAGTCTCCTCGGTCCTCTCATCCATGCCGACCTACCACCTGACAGTGTTCCCCCTTGCAACTTGGGCTAAGAAGAAAATCGACAAAATTAGGAGATCATTCTTATGGAAAGGTGAAGAAAATGCACATGGCGGCCACTGTCTCGTGAACTGGCCAACAGTGACAAGACCCAAAGACCTTGGCGGCTTGGGGATACCGGATTTAGAAAAATTTGGGAGAGCTCTTCGCTTACGATGGCTCTGGCAAGATTGGGTGGAGGAATCCAAACCTTGGGCGGGCACAGACCTACCTTGCAACGAGACCAACCGGCTGCTCTTCAACCTATCAACCAAGATCACGGTCAGTGATGGCGCAAAGGCACGCTTCTGGCACAACAGCTGGCTAGAGGGCGAGGCCCCTAAATATTTAGCACCACATTTGTTTGAGCTGATTAGAAGGAAAAACAAATCGGTCCAACAGGAACTTCGAAACAACAGTTGGATCCGATCGCTAAGAGGCAAAATCACCACCACCGTCTAAGTTGAAGAGTTTGTCTCCCTTTGGATAAGGCTCCAAAACATCCAGCTGACGCCAGGAGTTCGCGACTCCATAGTTTGGAGATGGACTGCTGATGCCTCTTACTCCACCCGTTCAGCGTATAGGATCCAGTTCAAAGGTTCCTATAGCGAATTCCGTAATGACCTCATATGGAAAGCGCATGCAGAGAACAAAGGTAAAGTGTTTGCTTGGGTCATGGTGCGAGAAAAAATCCTAACGGCGGATAATCTACAGAAGAGGGGCTGGCCTCATCATGATCAATGCGCCCTATGTAACGGACCTTTGGAAACATGCCTTCATCTATCACTCCTTTGCCCTTTCGCCAAGGTGGTATGGAGTCAGATTCTTTCATGGGAGCACTTTGATGTATAGTTGATCCACCCAACTCAAGACCCACATCACCTGAAGTCATGGTGGGACGGGGCAGCAGCCATGATAGCGAAAGAAAAAAGGCGCTTCAACGGAATGGTGATCTACACGTTGTGGAACATATGGAAGGAAAGGAATAGGAGAATTTTTAACAACACCCATGAGTCGGCTATGCAGGTGGCTTTAAGGGTAAAAGAGGATATCGAGCAAAGAAAGAGGGCTTTAGCTTGGGGAGGGGGCAATATCACGACACAAATTCTGTAATCTTTTTGGGGGTCATGCCCCTTTTTGCTCTGTACATAAACCTCTTTTCCCTCAGTTGAAGGGCAGAGCTCCTGCCATTATGTTCAAAAAAAAAAAGATATGATGCACCAGTCTGAGTGCTGCCAAAACATTCAAATTTTCTATTTAGTAACTATGATGAGCCGAGATGCTCTACTACCTCATTCCAGAAGGCTGTTTAATACCAATACATCTTCTATGTTCTATGTTCATGCTAACCCATACAAATACTTTAGCTTCAAATTTCATGCCAGACAGTCATTGGGAAAAATAGTTTCAGCAGTCAGCAGAAATTTTGGTGGTATGATCACCATAGAACTTTTACCCCCGAATTGCAACAGATTATGAGGTCTGTCCAACGGCTAACATATTTCCATCCTAACAGATGTTAATGTAGGTCTACTGCCAATTTCGAATAAATTGGTACTCCCTCTGTTCCAAATTATAAGTCGCTTTGACTTTTTTGGTTCATCCATTTTGCTATTTAAGAAAGAATTTCTACCACTTCAGAGGGATTTAAAACACATTCTTGCATGCAATGTGCAATGAGTATAGGCATTGGTCCCAGACCAGGAGCAACCACTTTTTACCTTGGTCTTGGAAAGCAGAGTTGAAGCAATATTTGTCGGACGGTCCCCTGAATTGCGGATTGAAATTAACTTCAGGCCATAGGAACAAAGAGGCCAATCTGAAGATATCTTGATGGAGACATCGATTCCATGATCTAGGTGAGCAACAATCATCTCCTCTTTGTTAAAGTACTCAAAAGAATGCCTGCGAAAAAGAATGAAGTTTCTCCAAAAAGTTAAGTTGAATACTAGGAGCCGGTTTAGGATCAATGCTCTCCACCTAGGATTAGGTCAAGCTTCACTAGACTAGTCTTGCATCAACATTGTCACGTGCAATTGTTATGTAAGTAAAGATTAAGTTTATGATTGTACAATAATGCTGAGATAACTGATTTTAAGATGTAAAGGGATAAAAGGACTGAAACAAATACATGGAAAATTTAGGTTATTTCACGAGTCAAAATGTTTTTTCGACATAGACTACTGTTTTTCAAATTATTAGTGTGATGCTACTGATTTGAACGCTATGAGCCCTAACACCGTCCATTCAAGCCATTGACTGTGACAAAATAACCTAAATATCCCTCACGTCTATACGCCTTCCCCTTCTCTCTAATTTACTGCCAGGAGCCCAGGACAGGACCCCAGCTCTTCTCTCCCTTATGGTACTTCTTCCTCCTTCAGACCTCTTTCGCTTCCCATTCTCTGTTCTCTCCTGAACTCTGCAGGCCGTTTTCCTCCCCACTTTTATGCTTGGCGGCTGTCAGCAGTGCCAGAGACTTCATGATCCCATGCAGCACTTCAGCATCGATTATGCACTGCAAGAAGGGGGCTCTGGCTGTGGCTGAGATACTGTCCTTGACCTCTGTGCTATGGTTCCGGGCAGGTGGAACCTTGGTGGGATAAATCACTCAGGCCTAGGGGTGCTTGACCACATTAGGGAGTAAAGTGGGGGTTATTTGGGCACTTTGAATGACCACATCAGCATTCAGCAGAGCAGTCACGGTGACAAACAGAACGAGACAGTGATGTAAAGAACAAAAGGCTGCTCCCATAATAATTACTAATAAACAACAGAAGGCAAGGTTACACAGTACAAAATTCAAGGAACAAGTTTAGAGAGCATGGTTCCCTTGCAGTTAACAGCTTAAACAACAGTTATATATTCACAACGTCCTAATAAAATATTGCAAATTTTTAAGAAAAGTTTGATATAAAGATATTCCTAACTAATTATACTACAATGTTAGCATATGGACAATCACATCACCTCGAACTATTAGCATCATTCACCAATGATCGTCTCAAAGCATTGATTATAGACTGGTGTTGACATTGCTGAATAAGCCATCGCAAGGTTGGATAAGAAACGGCCTCTCTACAAAAACAGGCAAACACTTTTTTTTTTAGTACGAACACATAATGGAAGAAAGAACACAGAGTAGTAGAAACGTAGAATAACACTGTACAATCATTTTTTCTGACTTACATCTAAAAGAAACATGAGGAAAAGGAAATAACATTGAATCTGTGCATAAAATAAGTTCTATGTCATCAACAGGAAAGCATGATATAAGAACTCCATACCTGGAGGACTCCATCCTCTCAATCAGTATATCTACAGAAATGTCATCAGGAATGATCTGAAAATCCCAAAAGATAAATAAGATCTATGCAACAAAATGCCTTATAATTTAAAGGTGAAAACAATGCCATAGTAATAATAAAGCCAAAACATTGAGAGAATCATCATGAAATAAAGTTTGCTATAAGAGCACCTGTACTTTCTTTGGTTCCATAATTCTTTTATCAATTTCTATCAGCAGCTCATGGTCTGAAATAAACGAATCAATAGGACAATTAAATTTCTGTCCATAAATTTCACAGTCTGAGGTCAATATTGACGCCTTCAAGAACATCCTGAGACAGTTGTCTTTAAAGTCTAAGACCTTCGCTCCAAATGGCAATAACATAGGTTCAAGTTGAAACATTTCATCATCCCTGGATATAGAGGTTTAGGGATGTCAGAAAGAAATTCATCGATCCATAGCATAGTAAACTCAAAACTGTTAACATAGGATACCTGTTGTGATTGCTCACAACAGTGCCGGAAGGAAAAAAAGACATTGATTTAATGGAAATAGATGTACACTTGCTGACTAATGGTAATAACAATAAGTAACTATGAAGAAGAGTAGAAGATGACAGCAATCTTTAATTTGCATGAGTTAAAAACAGATTAACCATGCAACGATATAGTTTGAAGGGCATTGGACATTGAACATTACAAACTGAATAATTGATCATGAGTTCATGACTATATATTGCACAACAGAAAACCAGCGATGAATTCACAAACTGATTCAGGCATGCACATATCAGCATATTGTTGGGACTAGAAGCCCTGCAAAAGATTTCAAATGCCGAAAGGATGGGTGTGAAGTCAAGATGAATAAAGACTCCAGAAAACAGTCCATTAACTGCTTAATCCCAATGCATTGATGATAGTGTTCCTAACTCAAGGACACGTGGGAAAAGAAGAAGAATACAGCAGAAAAATATTTTCTGAAACAGAGAATGGCAAAGTTTCGTATTCTCTAAAATATCAGAAAGAAATTTAAACACGGTTTGAACATCACAAATATTGGATAGAATCCAAAAAAAATAAAAATAAAAAACTGATTATAGAAATCACAATTTTCATGATAGTGAACAAATTCATGATAGGTGTATAAGAAATTCAAGATGCACTACCATTCATAGTTTAGTATGTGTTAAAATGCTTTACTTAGAATTGATACATATAGATTAAAGGTGGATGATACCTTTAGTTCCTTGTGTTCAGTATGAAAAAGAACATACACAATATCATTACCTTTGTAGATGTTGTAAAACTTCAAGTTCCATCGTACTTTTTTCTATTTGGTGATCAAGTTCCAACTACAAAATAAATCAAGTAAGTTCAATAATGCTAGGAAAACAGAAACATGTCATCGTAAACATACAAGTTACAAGCACACCTCATATATGTAGTCCTTGTCACCAATGCTTTGATTTCTGCATGAATCAGTTTGTAAGATAATCTGCTGCTCCCCTCCAGTCTTTTGCTGCAGCAGCAGGGTTGACAATCGGTCAGCTCTGCTGACTCCTGTTGAGGTATGGCAATAGGCCATTACCCCCTTGTACTAAGTGTAATAGTAGAAGTATGGCAATAGGCCAACTTGGTAGTGGCATACATCAGCCATATAGGGAGTAGTTGGGGCTGATATCAGCCATACTCATGTGTACCTTATAGCTGGTACAAGAGTTGTATATATACTCTAGTCATAGCAATGGAAAATTCAGTTCAGAGCAACACTCTTTCAGAGTTTCAGACTTGTGCTGTGCTGTGCTAGTGTGCTCTGTTCTCACCCCCTTCTTCTACCTCTAGGCGTGGTGTGTGTGTGAGTGTGCTGGTGAGCTAATTTCTCACCTGTGCAGGGAGTCCAGGGGCCAACACAGTTGAGTCTGACAGCCCAAGAACAGAACTTTCATCAAAATGGTTCAAAGCCTATATCATGAGGGATGAAAGACTTCAAATGTCTTCATCTAAACTAAACTAATACTTTGGAAAAGAAGAGAAACTTCTAATTTGATGAGCAAAATTAATTAATTTTCCTTTAGACTTCGGTTCAATAGAAATTCAATGCAGCTTATAAGCTGCAAATAAGACAGTATGAATGTTGAGGCCATACAGTACGTAAGGTTAAAATTGTACAACTCAGCAGCTGTTGAGCTGTATATTAGATTCTATCGTAAGGAACGCCAGAAGGATGCAAATCAACAAAATACAGTTTGAGGATTATAACAATCAAGGTCCATATTCAACTACTGTGAAAAATATACTTTAGACTACTTACTGTAAAGAAACAACAATTTAGCTACTTACCTTTGGACCAAGATTCGAAGACAAAGACTCCAGCATTTCAATACCAACATCCACTTGAATCATATCTGAATAACAACGACTATTGATTACTAACACAGCAAACTGTCGGAGCTCAACAAAGAAAAACATGGCAAATAAATAAACCAACCATTGAATGTTGTCTCTGCAGTGACACTAATCTCAGCAGATACCTTCTGATTCGCCTGCTCTGCCATGGCTACATCCTTTCTCAACATTTCCAGGTATGCATCTGAACACAATAATGGCGTTGTAAGTGATGCACTCGAAACAAATAACCATTTGAAAGCAAAGAACCATCTTCATAATTGCACTGAGCGAAGAACCACCACAGTAACAAGCAAATTTCAAAAGGAATGAATGAATGATTAATACATAATAAGAAGAATTTGTAAAGAAAATAAAGGAGACACCGCATTTACAAGCTACAAACTCGGAGCTTATATTTGATGTTTCCTCTCCCTACTTGTATTCTATTGAGTCCATTAAGCAAATCTGCATCATGATGCTTATCGCTGTTACAGCGTACTTTGCATCACACGGAACAAGCAAGTGTTGAAAACAAATCACACAGCCATGCTTACCAAGATCATCAATTGAAGCTGCGGCAGTGGTAGAGTGCCACTCATCCATGGCCTCCTGAGCCACCTAAAACAGGGATCCCCGAAGAAGGGAAACATGATTAGAAAACAAATCCAACAATTAGGCCACACTTAGGTAAACCAAAATGAAGCACACAGAATCCATAGCGACGACCTCACCTTGTACGGGGAGTCCAAACCTAGTGCCACCTCCGCATCCGCAACCTCTGCCTTCTCCTCCTCCTCCCCTTCCCCCCGACGCCGCCGTTCCAGAGAGAGCTGCTCCACCCGGCTGAAACGAACACGCAGACAAAACAAAAGGGGAACAATGCAGATTGAGGAACCAGATCCACGGGAAGGAGGAACCCACCGAGCGGAGATGGAAAAGGAGGATCGTTGGCCCACCTCCGGATGGCGGACGCATCGAGGGGCGCCTCGTCGGGACCCTGCGCCAGCACTAGGGCCTGCGCCTCCGCCATGGCCGCCTCTCTCTCTCTCTCCCGCCCAGTAGAGAGAGATTTGGTTTTCGAAACGGAGGGGAGAAAAGGAAAGCGAGCACGTGAGAAAGATGAACGGCTGCGATTCGTCCGGGCAAACCCGACCCATTAAGCTGGATCCGTTTGCGCTTAACGGGGCCCCGGTTGGTGGGGCCCCGATAAGCAGGAGCAGCCAGGCAGCCCTGCTGGCTGCTGCTCCGCGCCACACCTCTCCGCTTCATTCCTATCCGTCTCCCCTGCTGTATCGTCGTCCTCCTCCTTCATCGGGCCGGGGGGAGCGTCTCCGCGGCGGCGCAGTGTGCAGAGCACAGCAGGTTCGCCTCTTGGTTTCCTCATCCCTTCCCCTCCTCCTCTCCTGTTTCTCCATCCCGCGCGGCCTTCTTGTTTCACATTTTCGTTGTTCCAATTGCGCCTGCATTCAGGGCTACGTAACATCATTAGCCTAAAGGTTTCGTGCGTGGTCATCATGCTTGAAAGTCAGAGTTTGGTGACCCGGATCGATCTTGGCGCATAGTTTGGAGCTAGTGATTGCGAGGATATAAACGCACTGAATTCATCAGCAGACACTTGTCAGATGTCTCGTAGCAGATTGGTAGTGCAGTCTTATAAAACAAATAAACAAAAAGAGATGAGTCATGACCGCAATCCATACACCCAAACTGAGAATGTACCCTATTGTTTATCTAGAGAAAGCCTGAAACATTTTCTGCAGATATTTCTGCTCGAGTTGGTTTGAGTTCTGTACTGAACTTTCCCTCTTGAACCGCAGATTCAGAGACATGATGATGTCGCGACAGTGCACAACCCGCATCTTTCTAAGTGGAGGTTCCAGCTTCCTCCATGGCCTCCAATCTAGAGTTTCATCCAGTAGGAGTCGCGGCACCGTCAGACTCAATTGGTGCTGCGTGAGAGCTAATCTCTGGAGGACCGAGCGCCTTGGTGTCAAGGCTACTCCGTCTGAGGTAATACAAGATTGCTCATTCGTTGCTACCGAGACGATTCACCTCTTGTTATACCACTAAAAACAGCAGGGTTTCCTCTTTTCCAGCAGATGATTGCAGTACTGCAAGAGTCAGATATTTTCAGTAGCATCAGGAAATGGAGCAAGTTGCAATTGGTCGCCATGACAGGGGTGATGGCATGTGTAGTTCTGGTAGTCCCTTCTGCTGATGCAATCGATGCTCTCAAGACATGCACTTGCCTGCTAAAGGAATGCAGGTGACTCTTCATCATACTATCAGCATAGTTTTGACATTATTGCCTTTCCACAATTTTGGAATACAGACCCATATAAGGGCTGCTTGGTTCGGAACTAGCCTCGTCTGGCTAAGCAAGCCTTGCCTTGCCAATGCGGCCGAGTGCAATTCTCTCATAGAAACTAGTCAAAATCATGCCTGCACAGACAGACCACGAGATAAGCTCTCCTGGAATCCAAATGCTCATTCGCCTCCGATTGCTGGCTCTACAAGGCAGCACACGAGGTCAGAGTCGATGATGGTGATGCCGGGGTGGAGCCTGTGCTGCATTTTGCAATGATTTGTGCTGTCCAGGTTTCAAACTTTTCAGCAAATTTTCAATGAAATTTCATGGATTTTGATAATTTCTGGGGCGGCTGAAAGAAAAATCTGAAATTTTGTATGACAATAATCCATGTGCTATATAACTCTAGACTCAAATTTTTCATATTCTTCTACTCAACAGGTCTGTATTCTAATATTTTTGTTTAGATATAAACATTTTAGAAAAATCATGCTTCATGTTTTTTTAGATCAAAGGCATTCACCCAGGATTTATTAGAAAGCTTAACGAAGGCCTAAGATCCGATGCTGAGGATACCAGCTTACAGAGACATGCGTACCAACATCCAAACCATCGACAGGAAACATTTAACAAAGCTCAACTAAACAAAGATCTCAGCTACCAACTCTAAACTACGGACACACTAGTTCTCCACCAAACTAATTTGCACCAGCTGAAAGCAAGTTAAACATATCATCCTCCATGGGCCTCAGCTTGGGCTTCAGGAGGGGACACCAAGTCTTCACCAACATCAGCATCTTGTAGATAATCGCCGCCGGTGAAGTCTGCACTTTGTTGTTGAAAACAGCATCATTCCTGGTCTTCCAGACGGTCCACATTGCTTCTGCACATAAGAAAAGCGTCACATGTCTTTTTTTTTCCTCGGCAAGCATTCACCACCTCAACAAAAAAAACTCAATCTTGTCCAACCCAAAACATCTATCAAATAAGGCCACAGAAAAACTGCAATGGGGAACTGAAATAAAATGTGATCAGTTGTTTCAAGCTTATCACAAACTTTATAATTTTTAGGTCCAGACCATTGCCTCTTCATAAGATGAACACCAGACTGGATTCTATCGTCAGCAGCCCTCCACAGGAAAATTTTCACTTTGAGAGGATTGTTACATTTCCACACGGACATCATTTGTATATCCACAATTCCACCTGAAGTCATCAATTTGTATAGAGATCTTGTTGAATACTTTCTAGAACGCTCAAGTGCCCAGTATACATTGTCAGTGCCCTCAGGAAGCTGCACCTCTGCAGTTCATCCCACTCATCTCTCCTTGTCTCATCTAACTCTCTTCTAAACTGAATTAACCACTTCCCATTCACTCTTGCCTTTGCTACCTCCAAATCTGGCTCTGAGGTGATCTGAAACAGCCTGTAGAATTTGATTTTTAAAGGACAATCTCCCAGCCAATTATCATGCCAGAATCTTGTCTGTTGTCCTCCTACCTCAACAGCTCTACCTCTCTGGTACCACTCTCGAATATCCAACAAAGATCTCCAAAACTATGAACCTTTCCTAGTCTTACAACAACAACAACAAAACCTTTAAGTCCCAAACAAGTTGGGGTAGGCTATTAAATGGATTGATAGATTGGAGACGGGAGATAATAGCCTTTTCTGTTCACTGTTGAGGAGAAAATATCTGGGACAGAAAAATATTTTTCAAATCAAGACTAGGAAAGGTTCATAGTTCTAACAAACATTCATAGCTCTAACAAACATTCAACAATATACTGCATGTTTAAGTCTCTAAAAAATTCTGGCCAATTTTCGAATTTTGGTAATTCTAGGGGTGGTTGAAAAAATTCTAATACCAAACTTGAAAATCCTGGTGCTGTCCAGCCTTAGGCTAAGTGCTTGCACCGAAGAGGCAAGGGGCATCTACACCATGGCCGATGCGTCACGTCATGGACTCATGGTGGAACCATGGGTGACGTGTAACAAGGTCTTCGTGGATGCCTCCTGATCGATATGGATGCGACGTGTGTGATACACGGAGAAAAAGGCATAGAGGTGACGCATGTGAGCGTCCCATGGAGCTTTGCCATGTCATGCCTCACAGTCAGAGACGAAGAAGTGGCTAGTGTAGTCAAGGCTAAAGGCGAAGTAGAAGTGCGTGAAGAGGACCAGCAGCAAGCAATGGAAACCGATCGAAAAACCAAAAGAAATGTCAATCAACCACCAGCAAGAGGGAAAACCATGATCAACGAATTAGGAAAAGACTCTAGTATCCAATCAACGCAACTAGTCGCACTGCTCTCAGCAAATATCTTTATGGATGATCTTCAAATGGGCACGCTAGGAGGCAACGTGAGGGCGTGTGTCCAGCACGCCATGGAGGACAAACAACTAAGAATTAGTTCAGTTGCCGACGTATTGCTTCATCCTCATTATTGAATTGTATGGACTGATCAGTTTAACCAAAAAACTTAATAAGGTAATAGAAAAAGGTGGACAATTCACGTATACTTTAACCCCTCACGTGTAGACTTTCATATCGGATCTCCAGAGATATAACAATATACTCTAACACCCATAGATGCTTAATCGTCCATTGTAGAATGCATCTTCTGTATTGCACTGCAGTTTTTTAATTCTGCCAGCATTTTGTCTGCAGATTTCTCTGCTTCATGAACTGCAGTGACTGCACAGATGTCTCATTGTTTCATCCAGTGGTTTGTCTGAATTTATATTCAGTATATAGCCAATATAGGTCAATAAGAAGTTAGTAACTACTTGAAACTAAGAGCTCCTTGTTCGCAAGCTTGTCATCTTTTGGAGAGTAAACTTAGATTGTTTTATACATTTGTTAGCTGTTACTCTTTTTTTTTTTTTTTTTTTTTTTGAGGAAATAGATGTTACTCAATTGATTTTTCCTTTCTCAGAATAGAGCTGGCCAAATGCATAGCGAACCCATCCTGTGCAGCAAACGTAGCATGCTTGAACACATGCAATAATCGACCTGATGAAACTGAATGCCAGGTTAATCCCATAAACCTTGAGCTAACTGAAATCTGCCAGAAAAATAAGCTTTTTATGCTCTGCTTTTATCATCCATCAGATCAAATGTGGAGACCTGTTTGAGAACAGTGTAGTCGATGAATTCAATGATTGTGCTGTTTCACGCAAGAAATGTGTTCCAAGAAAATCCGATGTCGGCGAGTTCCCAGTCCCTGATCCATCAGCCCTGGTTAAGAACTTCAATATGGCAGATTTTAATGGCAAATGGTACATTTCAAGTGGCTTAAACCCGACATTTGACACATTCGATTGCCAGCTTCACGAGTTTCATGTCGAGGGAGACAAATTAATTGCAAACATAACATGGAGAATCCGCACCCCAGACTCTGGTTTCTTTACCAGGTCAACCGTGCAGCGTTTTGTGCAGGACCCCTCACAGCCTGGCATACTCTACAACCATGACAATGAGTTCCTGCACTATCAAGATGACTGGTAAACCCTCTTAGAAATTCTTTTCCACCATTGCCAATGTGTCATGCCTAAGGTTTATCAACTTGATATTTGCTGACCTGTAGGTACATTATCTCATCAAAGGTTGAGAACAAGGATGATGACTACATATTTGTATACTACCGTGGCCGAAATGACGCATGGGATGGTTATGGTGGTTCTGTTTTGTACACAAGAAGTAGAACTGTACCTGAAACAATAATACCTGAGCTAGAAAGAGCTGCAAAAAGCATAGGTCGGGACTTCTCGACGTTCATCAGGACTGATAACACCTGTGGTCCTGAGCCGCCTCTTGTGGAGAGAATCGAGAAGACTGTGGAGGAAGGAGAGAAGACCATCGTCAGGGAGGTGAAGGAGATTGAGGGAGAGGTTGAGGAGCTGGAGAAGGAGGAGGCATCATTGTTTCAGAAGCTGGCAGAAGGTCTCATGGAGGTGAAACAGGATTTGATGAACTTCTTGCAGGGGCTGAGCAAGGAGGAGATGGAGCTGTTGGATCAGCTGAACATGGAAGCGACTGAAGTTGAGCAAGTCTTCAGCCGTGCACTGCCATTGAGGAAGCTAAGGTAGCTCCAGCAGCAAAGGACTTGGAGAAAACAAGCCATCAAGTACTCAACGAAATAGATTCTATTTGCCACAGCAGAACCTACAGTGACAGATTGTTGAACAGACAGCAAACATTTGGAATTCTCTTTTTTTTCCCCCTTTTCTGTGGTCACAACATATTCCCAGGTTAGCCCTATTTGGAAAGCATCAAGAGACAATGTAACTTTTCTTTCCAGACCAAAAAAGAACAAGTATATATTATGCTACTTTTTCTAATAATACTTGGTACTACACTATACCATCAAGGTGCTAACTAGCATATAGTGGGTTGCTTTGTGCTATCGCGGACGCTAAATTCTAATAGCGGTATCTGATAATCACACACACTACTATGTAATAGATTTTCGGAGACGGTCATTTCTTATTTTTTTGTCCGCCTCTAATCAATAGTCACTATTAATCATACTTTACAGAGGCGGTCAAAATAGATCACCTTTGAAAATTGATTAATGGAGGTGGGCACCTAAAGATGTCCGCCTCTAAAAATTGATTAACGGAGGCGAGCGTCTTAAGGTGCTCGCCTCTGTTAATAGTTCTAGAAAACCCCCAAAAAAAGTCCTTCCCAGGTATCGAAAAGTTATTTTTCAAGCCGGGTATCGAAAACTTTGGTACATTGTATTGAGAACTACAATTTTGGTATAGACCATGTCAACATCCAAGGTTGTTTGAAAATTTCAAATTTCAAAATCCATGAACTTAAAAACAATATTTTAGGACTCTAAACTATTTCAAATAAAAAACATTTTAACTAAAAAGTTGTAGATCACGTCGAGAGCTACGATTTTGATATAAAGTTTGTTTTCATTCGATTTCATATGAAAAAATATTATTAATTCTTTCTAGATTCAACTATTTATATCTCTGAAAATTGATTTTTAGAGACGGATGCTTAGGATGCCCTAAGGTGACCGTCTCTATTAATTGATGATTTCTAGAGGCAGGCATGTAAATGATATTCGGAGATAGACATTTTCGTGAGGCCGCCCAACTATTTACGGAGGCGGCCCCTAAATATGTCCACCTCCGTTTATCAAAGAGACTGTGTCCTAAAATCGTTTTTGTGGTAGTGACACAAATTTATGTATATATCATAAATAATTACTAAACATAGACATTTAATTGCACTCATAGGTATGATGTCTGACATACTTTAAATTAAGAAAACAAACATGGTGTCCACACATTACATATAAAATCATCTCATATCAGAGTTTTTAAAAAATAGATTATAAGAGACATAAAATAGTTTATAAAACCATCATTTGTTGTTATTGTAAGAAGTAGCAACCTCATCACTCACATAATCTCTCGAATCATTTGTTCCATTACAAAGAATTGCGGACTGCTATAGCTATCTGTTACCTCAAATAGTGACCGTTAAGTTCCATCCTGCTAAATCTAGCCCACTACGGCGTAGCGGTAAGAGATCGCTACTGCTATTGTGGACGCTATAGCGACCACTATTTAGTTCCATGTATATCATCTCTTGTATGATAATTGTTTGATGTTAAAGCTTAATTTGCTATTTTATCTAAATTTAAGTCATTTCCCTATGTAAAATGCAAATATCAAAAGGAACTCTTATATCTGCATATGTCCTAATGTAGTAGGGGACCTCCACCCCCTGTTTCAGTTGAAAAAAAGTATAGTTACATATCTCCTAATTTCAAGGATTTTTTTAAAGGAGGCTCTCTGGAAAAGTTGATTATACTAAAAAATGCTCTTCAGGAAGATCCCAACTAGAAAAATGGTAGTAAAAGGACAAATGATTAATTTGTATGGATTTTTCTGTTTATAATCTTATCATAGCTATTGAGAATAACAAGGGAGCACACTGCAGTTTGTTTTAAAATAAAATAAAAAATTGAAAGCACATTGTTGGTGTCTGACTGATATCCACATTAACTAACTATAGAACTCCAGAGCCCATTCAATAAACCTTTTATTATCACAAGGAAATTGCTCACTCCATACTTTACAAATCTAAATGGTATCATATATATGTTCCATGTAAGTGAAGAGCTTAAATGGAACAATCCAATTACAGATACATAATCACACCAACAATAACAAACATGACATTCCTCAAAAAAAAAATTAACAAACATGACAACTAGCACAGGAAGAGTTACAAGATAGGGAATCTCATCACAGAAGTAGTATAGGAAGTTGTCCAGAACTCTTTGAGATCATGTCCTCGTTTTCTCAAAGTATGCAGCAAGAACATTTCTGGAGATAAAAGAGACAAGGATCAGTCGATAAGATATCCCTGTATCACATGTGGAGTTTTAGGGAACTTCTGTGTGTTTTAATTTTTCATGTTTATTTATCTGGAAGGGAAATTCACTCATTTGAAGAATCTAAAGGTATAACAGTTTGACATTGTATACCAAAACAATACCACGGTTAATGGTTTACTACTATTGACAGAGCAGTAAGGAAAATGTCTCAGTGTTTGCGCTGGCCATGAATCAAAACAAACAAATGAAGATAATTAACACATCATGCAGCTTATGTATTTATGTTATTATCTAACATATCTTAATACAATCTATCATATAAGAAATTTACAATGAAGCTGCCAGTTTTTTTCAAAAGAAAAAAAGCGAAGTTGCCACTTGCCAGTATTTATTACTTGCAGAATACAGATAATGATGTGTGGGTTCGCAAAAAAATAACCTGTTCTCAATGCTACCGACCGACCAGCTGTATGGCATACAAATATTGTCATCGATACTTCAATGAATTTAAGGTCACAAAATTAAAATTTTAAGGAACATGTGAATGAACTATATAGAAAACATTTATTGTTTAGTCGTCAGATCAAGGTTCAAGATCATAGCTGGACAGATTGAACTGTTAATGCCAGACAATTAGTCACAGTTGATTACAAGACAATTAAATTTTATTTGGTAGCTTGTTGGTCACTTGCTGTTGAAAAAGGCAATTTGTTTGTAGTACCCTTCTGGCTGTAGTGTGGCTGTGTGTTAGTGTGAGTTTTGAGTGTTTTCGGGGGACTTTGTCCTTGTGTACTCTCTTCTTTCTTAATAAAATAATACACAGCTCCCTTGTGTGTTCGAGAAAAAAAATACATGAGCCGTGGACATCTAATGCTACAATGCTAGTGCACTAATGTAGTCAGGTTATGTTCTACTGGAGAACATAGGGAAGATTAAATGCCAGAGAGTTCTAAAAGCAAATAGCATATATATCTTTAGTTTGTTATATATGATCTATCAGATACAATACATAATATTAAGTTAGCATCAACATCATGGAGATGATGATACTATTTCTGCATAACTGCATTTACATATATGGTGTGCAATCATATGTACCAAATGAATGAAGAATTGAACATATAAACTGAATTTTCAATTTTACTTGCTTTTGCATACCTGTTGCACCTTATTCTCCTCGCTACGGGTGGTAGATGGTTGCCTAGCAGAAGAGGTAGGTGACAACCTATCGTCCCTTACTCGGTTGAAGATACCAGTGTACTTTTCACCTGATGCTGCATTTGCATCATCCCATTCACCAAAGGGTGGTACAGCCACTTCTTCTTCAGGCTGGATTGACAAATGCAAAGCAAGAGTAATTACTCTAAAGGCATTTCTAGCCCATATTCATTGAAATATTATATTATTGAAAAACCGAAAGATAGTAAGGTATTATTACCTCACAGCCACCCGGCTTCATCCTGCTCCTTCCAGGCGTATGCTGGCCATGCCCCTCTGAAGATGGCCTCCTCTCTGGAGTCTGCATTCCAGTCAACTTGTGCTTCGGCTTTGATTGGTTGTTTGGCTGCATTGGTGAAGCAGACCCAACAGCTGTTCTGTAGGGGCTTCTTGGTGCCCCAGCATTACTCCCTTGTTCTCTCTGAGGATTTGCATGTCTTCGTGGTGCAGGCTCACGGTGAGTAGGCCGGTCGGAGTGTCGTTGGTCGTCAGTTTCAGGTCTCGGTCGATGTGGTGGGTTCCTTGGACCCTGGTCTTGAGGATTGGTTTTGTAGGCCGTTGGATGCAAAGGCGACTTGCGAGGATGTTCCGGGTTCCTCCTTGGATCATTTGGCTGTGTAGGAATTCCTGTTTTCTTGTTCTTCCTTGCATCCTCGAACTTTTGTGTGTAAGGGGTGTTTCCTGTAGTTTCCCAATCCCCAAATGCAGGAATTTCAGGGTGCTGTACAGAGCAGATCAATCAGTAGCTTTAGTCAACTTTCTGGAGGACTATGATTTATGATATATAAACATGTAAAAGCATCCATCTGTTGCTAGGATCATTTTTGTAGGAGAAGAATTAGCAAGGACAAAAAGGTTCTCAAGCATCCCAAACTATGCTGAATACTCTACAGCAGGATTCACATTAACATTTCTGAAAAACTAGGACTGAAACCCCCTAAATATTTGGGATGTCCATGATACATGCTGACATGCAAAAGAAGAGTATAATCCATATATCAATCTGGGTCAGGTGCACTCAGATCTAGAATTGTGACATTTGCAGTTCACTGGTTTCAACAAGGATTTATCTGGGAAAGCATCAGCCATATATCAACCTTAGAAAAAAAAAATCACTCACAGCATAAATAGGGCTACCATACACAGCACACCAATCACCACAAGAATAAACTAAGGTGGGTTTATAATTACCAAACCAGCTAAGCACACTGCTCATTCATCAGTAGTTATAGGTCCCATTATGTCTCCCTGTGTCTTCCAGACAGGACGTCTAAAATTAACTACAGCAAAAACACGTCCAGATGTACAAAATGTCAAAAATTTCTCCAGCCTAAGCAAGACAAGGCAGAACCAAAATATCATTCTACACTAGTTCTTCTCTAACCAGTCAATTAGCCATCACATGACAGACCAATTCCAGATTTCCTACAGTTGAATCAAAATGTAATACACGGTACCAAGACATCAAGAGGTCAAAGACATGATAAGTACGCAAAATCAGAAACGATTTACTCACCGCCATCGGCCAATTCAGATCTGCAAGGCAGAATTGAGCTTCTCCCGTGCAAAGAAAATTCTGAACTACCACCCTTTTTACACAAATTCTTGGAGGAACAGAGCACAGTCCTCCAAAGGAAAGCACAGAAGTGTCAGTTTTTCCTCAGAGTAGTACTGACTGTACTATTCTTTCCTCGAAGAGTTAGCATAGTACTCCTTTCATCTCAACCAACTCACCAGGAACCAACAGAATCAAGATCAAATCCTCCCAAGAAAGGAATATCACAGGAACTCCCAAGTTTATAGCCTTTTTGCAGCAAGGATAAAGTTAAGGTACCCCCAACCACCCAAATCCATAAAAACGAGGAGGGAGGATTGAAGGAAGCTCTGCCCTGCCACCGAAATTCACCAAATCCTCTCAGGAAAACGAGAAGTAAGAGCTGCAGATGACTAATTTGACCCTCAATTATTCAGAGAAGCTCCAAAATCACCAGGATTGATGGTGTCTTCTGCTGGCTACCCTTTCCAACTACTCAACCTGAACAAGCATCCAACCCAATTAAATAAAAATCAAATTGTCTCCTCGACAACACAAAGCAGAAGGAGCCACCAAGGAGAAGTCAAAGTTGGATTCTTTGACGCTATATAGGACTGCAATTAGACTACCCAAGAAAATGGATCGAAGGCGACATCCTTCGCACGAATCTCTCAAGAGAAAACACAAAAAAACACTCTGGAAGAAACTCAATTTTCTCAAGGAAAACGCTCAAATCCCCCGCGGCGGAAGGACCGAGTCACCGAAAATCGAACTCAAAGGTGGATCCTCTCTTCTAACCTTGCGGCTTCAGAAGTAGTACACGCGCACGAGAGAGAGGAAGTGGGAAGGAACAACCGAACAAGGAATTCAGAGGGGGGGGAGGAAGAAAAAGAGAAGGAAGCGAGGAAGAAGACAAAGACGTTGACGAGGGAGTGAGAGCCGTTTTGCTTGTCAGTGAAAGCCTTCAAAGCTCCTTTTTTTTTCGTTTTCGAATAAAATTTGGTACGGACACTTTAAGGTACGGAGAGTTTCTTCGTCCCTGTTTTTGCCCGTTCCATGTTTTTTTTAGCAAACATCGTTTAGGTCCCTGAACTACACCGATGTTGTCCAGTTGCCCGAACTTTTAAAGTGATATCTATGAGTTCTTAAATTTGACAGACGGTGTCATTTAGGTCTTTAAACTTTTAGAGTGATCACCGTAGGTCCCTAAATTTGACCGACAATATCATCCCAGTCCATAAACTTTCAAGGTGATCACCCCAATCCAAATGTGGTGCAACATACTCTATAAGCTAACGTGGCACGCTGACTGTACCTTAGACATGGATCCAACATGTGTCAATGAATCAATCATTATTTATATAATATTTATCATGAAAATTATTTATATAATATTTATCATGAAAATATAAATTATATCAAAATAATTGACATCAACCAAAAATAAATTAAAGTATTAAAATAAGAATTAAGTCCACTTTTGGTCCCTCAGCTACTGTGTCGGTCTAATTTTAACCCTCAACTATAAAACCGTCTAGTACAGGTACCCCAACTATCAAAACTGTTCACTTTTAGCACCTGAGCGGGGCAAGGCTGTTTTGACCGACGTTGAGCGGTCTTGACACGTAACCTCCATCTCAGTGACATGTGGGGCCCACGTCATTGACTCAATCCCTCCCTCTCTATCCTCACGGCCACGGCCTCGCGCTCCTGGACGTCGACGAGGAAGGCGGTCGCGGCGCCGACCACGGCAGCACACGCACGGTCCGCAAGCGAGCCGTGACACCTGACGCATTCGCGCCTCCACGGCACCATCCGCGCGCTCAGGGCGTGGTGCGGCGCCGGCGGAGCCTCCACCACCTCCGGCCATGGCCTCGCGCTCCTGGACGCCGACGAGGAAGGCGGCCGCGGTGCCGACCGTGGCATCACACGCGCGGTCCGAGAGCAAGCCGTGCCACCCGGCGCTCGCACGCCTCCACGGCACCGTCCGCGCACTCAGGGCGTGGTGCGGCCCCGGCGGAGCCTCCTCCTCCTTCGGCCACGGCGTCGCGCTCCTGAACGTCGACGAGGAAGGCGGCTACGGCGCCAACCGAGCCAGCACACGCGCGGTCCGCGAGCGAGCCGTGCCACCCGGCGCTCGCTCGCCTCCACGACACCGTCCGCACACTCAAGGCATGGTGCTGCGCCAGCAGAGCCTCCTCCTCTTCTGGCCACGGCCTCGTGCTCCTGGACGTTGACGAGGAAGGCAACCGCGGCGCCGACCGCGGTAGCACACGCGCGGTCCGTGAGTGAGCTGTGCCACCCAGCGCTCGCGTGCCTCCACGGCACCATCCGCGCGCTCAGGGGCGTGGTGCGACGCCGCTGGAGCCTCGTCCTCCGGCCACGGCCTCGTGCTCCTGGATGCCAACGAGGAAGGCGGCTGTGCAGCGCTGACCGCGACAGCACACGCGCGGTCCGCGAGCGAGCCGTGCCACCCGGCCCTCGCGCGCCTCCATGGCACCGTCCGCGCGCTCCGGGCATGGTGCATCGCCGGCGGAGCCTCATCCTCCTCCGACCACGGCCTCGCATTCCTGGACGCCGTCCTGGCCACGCTCGGTGACCTGCTGGCCACGCCGCGGGCCGCGGCGGCCCTCCATGACGCAGACGCTGATGACGACCAGGTCCTTGACGGCCTCCTCGTGCTCGCGGACACGCATGACATGTTTGAGTCGGTGCTGCTCGCGGCGAAGCAGAGCGTGGTGGACGCGCAGGCCGGCGCCCAACGCGGGGATGGCACGGTGGTCGCCGCGTCGCTGCACGCGCACAGGGTGGACCAAAAAGGAGCTGCACTGCCTCGCCGCCGTGATGCGGCACACCTCGACCTCGAGGCACGCGGCGCTGGAGCCCAGCTCAGCGGACGCCGCGGACACTGAAGTGGTCGGCGTGGTGGCGGAGGCGGCCGTGGCTACGGCGGAGGCCTCGGCGGTCGTCTTCACCTCGTGCGTGGCCTTGTCGCCAAACGTGTCGGCCTTGGTACAAACGGCGTCTTCGGCTTTGCACTGGCATGGCCAGTTGCCGGTGAGCCATGGCCGTGAGGATGGAGAGGGAGGGATTAAGTCGATGACGCGTGGGCCCCACATGTCACTGAGATGGAGGTTGCGTGTCAAAGCCGCTTAACGTCGGTCAAAAACAACCTTGCCCCCACCCAGGTGCTAAAAGTGAACGGTTTTAACAGTTGGGGTACCGGTAGTAAATGGTTTTGTAGTTGAGGGTTAAAATTAGACCGACACAATAGTTGAGGGGCCAAAAGTGGACTTAATCCTTAAAATAATTTACATCAACAAACATATTAGGTTCAAACTAAAATAGAAAAATACTAAAATTAATTTAGTATTTATGTATCATTAATTGTATTAGAATAGTATTCAAATTCATAACGTATTAAAAGTATTCTCTATTAAAAGTTACTTCTAATTTTAGTATTATTTTAAAAGTTTTAACAATAATATTATGAAGTAACTTTTCTCTATTATTAATACTATAATACAATTACTTTTAATAGTAGCATTATAGTATTAGAACTTTTAATTATAGTATTATAGTACTAAAAGTATAACAATGATATAGCATTAATAACATAGAAAAGTTACTTCATAATACTGCTGTTAAATTTTTTAAAATAATACTAAAAATTAGAAATAACTTTTAATAGAGAAAACTTTTAATACTATAGGTAATTTTTAATATTATTACATTTGGGCAGGGATGACACCGTTTGCTAAGTTTAGGGACCTGCGGTGATCACTTTGAAAGTTCAGGGACTGGGATGACACCGCCAGCCAAGTTTAGGAACCTACAGTAATCACCTTGAAAATTTAGGGACCTAGATGACACCGTCTGCCAAGTTTAGGAACCCACAAATATCACTTTAGAAGTTCAGGGACCTGAATGACACCACCGGTCAAGTTCAGGGACCGACGATGAATTTTGCTATTTTTGATCCTTTTTCACTTTTTCGGTTTCAATTTTTTTTCTGTTCCATGTTTCCTTTGTAAACACTCGTGATTAGTTGGGCCGATAAGTTACTCATCTAGAGCAACTTTTCAGACCACTTCTGGTGCCAATAGCCCCTCTACTCCATCCTAAATTATGAAGGCATGTTTAGATGACAGCTCGATTATTATAATTTAGATTATGCATAGGTATTATTATAATCAGGACTATGAATTACAATAATCAGAGTATTTGGATCAATGGATTACGGTAATTGATTATGGTTAATTAAAGTGATAAATTCATATCTTATTATTTATAGCGGAGGGCCGCCTTCGATGGCGGTCTCGTAGGTTTCCTCCTCTGCTATTGGGAAAGTCCGATTCTTTGCAAAGAACCCCTAGCAGGTCAGGACAACAAGGGCAAACGGCCGGTTCATCTGGCAAAAATTCCCAGAAACCGCAGCCACCAAATAAACCAACAACACATTTGCTAGTCTCCTCCAAACCCCAGCTAGATCAAGATCAACATTGACGGAGCTTTTGTAGACCAGTTGGGTGAGGCGGGGAGTAGGGGTTGTTGCACGAAATAGTGATGGTCACATAGCCTTCTCGGCTTGTAAGTACTATGGAAGGTGTGGTAGTGCACCCGAAGAAGCAGCCTTGGCCTGCACCGAAGGATTACGGTGGGCTGTCCAGCGGCAACTGCCTCGGATCATCATCGACAACGGACTATGCACGAATAGTTGAGGCCATGAGAAGCACGCAGAAGGACAGGTCGGGGATCAGCTTCGTTATAGAGGAGGCAAAGGGGTTCACTCGTTTGTTGAATGGGCGACGCATTTCCCATGTAAAGAGAGAAGGAAACAACGTTGCAAATGCTATTGCTAGTTTAGCTAGGCGTAGTAAAATGTCAGAGGCTTGGTGGGATAAAACACCGTCGGGTGTTGAAGCCCTGATCAATGCTGGTTGTATAAACTTCATGCCTAGTTAATAAAGCTCTCTTTACTCGCAAAAAAAAGTTGGGCCGATAAGTTACTCATGTAGGGCAACATGTGCCCATGTCCGCTACTCTTTCCGACCACTTCTTGTGCCAATAGCCCTCCACTCCATCCTAAATTATAAAGGCATGTTTGATGACAGCTCAATTATTATAATTTGGATTATGTTAGGGATTGTTAAGATCAAAATTATGAATTATAATAATCAGAGTATATGGATCGATGTATTATGGTTGATTAAAGTGAGAAATTCATTCTTATTATTTATAGTTTGGCAAGTTGGACAATCAGTTGGGACAAGTTGGACTTTCAAAACCCATAATCTCTTATAACCTGGTCTCACCTGTCTTATGGGATTATGGTAATCAAGAATTTTGATTATACTAATCCATTATATAATTAATTTTGTTTGAATCAAAATTTGACTATATAATCTGATTATTATAATTGGTAAAGTATCCAAACAAGTCCTAAGACGTTTTGGCGATTTTCTAGATACATAGCTTTGGGTACGCACTTAGATATACACTATGTTTAAATACATAATAAAAGTAATGCATATAGAAAAATCAAAATGTCTTATAATTTGCAATGACGAAGCAGTTTAGTAATTACGAAAGTTAAGCGTGACGAGGATTACATGACGATCTGCCTTGGATTTTCATTTTATATTGCAAGACATTAGATGTGGTCAGACCGAAGAATTACTTCAAGAGATAATAGAAAATCTCAAACGTCTCACGAGCTGTTGGAAAACTTAGCGTGTACAGTACCTTTCCCAGTAGCCGGCATCAATCAATGGGATACAAGTCAAAACCACGCATGTTCAGCATGGAAACTACAGGAATTATTGGCCATCAGTAGTTGACCTTGATATAGCTCATTCTTGCAAGGATCAGACACAATTATTCCTGTGTATATTGTATGGGCGTGTGTTAAATTAGGCTGCTAAGGCCTCCGTTTTTTTTTTCTTATTTGCTATGTTTTCATATAAAAAATGAACTGATTTTTTTCTTATTTATTGTGTTTTTCATATAAAAATGAACAGATTTTTACGAAGTTCCGTAAAAATTCTAGGCCTAACTAGCGCGAGAGGCAAGTTTCATGCATAAAAAAAGTTGCATAAAGAAACTAGAAATATTGTTATGTGATTTGTGGCATTGTAAGCATTGTTGGAGAGGCACCGCCGATGATGATTTCAACTTGACGGTACCAAAAAATATGAGACATCTGTGTAACATTCCAGGCGCCAAAAAAGCCAAGGATGCCACTAAACGTCCCTTATCTCATGCTGGAGTACAAGACTCAGCAGCAAACACGATAAGCAAAGTAAAACACAGGAGCAACAACAACAATAAAATCATGATTAAGAAAGGTTCCACCTCAATTAATATTATTAAACTACGAAGGGACATCATGACTAATAAACTAAGTTAATCACAGCAAGCCAAACGTGTATTATTATATCACTAAAGTGTGGGCAAAGTAGTGATGAAGTGCAGCTAATTTTATCCCTTCAAGCAAAGCATCAAGTACCTGGATTGAGTAATGCAAGTGTGAGATAAAACATCTCAGCAAACAAATTTGTTTTGGCAAGCTATTTAACCACAAGTTGATTTAAACAATGGTTTAACATGGAGTTTCACTTATAGAATAAACATAATATCATATCAATGTAAATGAGTGGCTTCCAATGTAGAATATAGCCATATGATAGAGCTTCATAATAACAAGGCCATATCACTTCAATATACTCCGTTAATGCATATGAATGCAATGCAAAATGACTCATGCCTGCACACTCAGCAAGGTGTGGAGTTGCATCCCATGATGTGCTTTTAGAGTAGTACAAATCCAAAAGCATCTCTACTCCTGCTTTCACTGGCTTTTAGGGAAAGAAATTACTGGTTATGAAACGAATCGTTTTTCTTGTTCTGTTTCTATTTGCACCTCTCGCCTTGAGCCACCTCTGTCCTCACCGCGAGCAGCACTTGCCTCGGCGGCGTGGCACCTACGGTCCGACATAGCCAGCGACAGAGGCAGTGGTGGGGCTGGGGGGGCTCTAGCCCTCCCCCCATACCGATTCTGGGCACGTGGAGCCCCCCTAAGCCCTCCCTTAAAATTTTATGCATATATGTATTAGGTAGGAGGGGCTAAGGTTAAGAGAAGATAAAAAGCCTCTATTCTTTTGTTCAGCCTCTTCTAAATTTTTTTTTGGCTTCGTCCCTGGACATAGCATCACCTGCGGCCCAACGGCGTGGCCCTTCGGTCCGGCGATGCAGCCATGCGGCTTCGATGGCGAGATCCTGATGGTGCCGCCCCTTCCTGAGCTCCGGTCCGGCCGCCCTCTCATCCCATCCCCAGCGACCCCCTGCCCTATCTCTGGCGAGGACCCATGGTGGCAGGCAAGGTACCCGGCGGCGACGCATCTCCCAATTACCCCCTAGCCTTGGTGGTGGAGCTTCGTCGAGGAGCGGCGGACCCGTTGTCCTGGTGCCTCCCGCCCGTCCTTGCACCGGTGCGGCTGCTCGCCGACCCCGCCCAGCCCCGGCGTGGCTGCTCTACTTGGGATGGGCGGGCGCGCGTGGGCCTCTACCCCTGGCCCAGCGTGGCTGCTCGCCAGCCCAACCCCGCCCATCCCCGGCATGGCTGCTCTGCTCGTCACTGAGAGAGGAGGAAGAAGATGACGAGCGGGGTCCGCTCGTTAGTGAGAGAGGGAGAGAGTTGAGTGAGGTGGACTGCGAATGACATGTGGGGTCCACTCGTAGGTGTTTTCTAAAAGCCACAGCTGTTGCACCAAACAACGTTATACTTTCTCCACGGCTAGTTTTTCGCAACAGCTTTTCCGAAAACTATAGCTTACATCAGCTTTTCCAAAAGCCACAGCTCAACCAAACAGCTGTATACCACTTTACAAACAAAAACAGTAATATTTGGTACGTTCTGAAGGACTGACAAAAGGCTCTAGGCTATCTGGATGCTCTCCAATGTTGAGTATTACAATCTGGCACCAAACAGAAGTAATATTTGGTAACTTTTGAAGGACCCGCTCTAGGCTATCTGGATGCTCTCAGATGTTGATTAACTTGATTGCATTGTTAAAGGTGGTGTGTTGATATAAATAAAGGCTCTTTTTGCTATTTGAGGAAAGCTATTGTTATAGGTGGTGCGCTCATATAAAATCAACTCGCGTGGGGGGAGGCATATGATAAGATGTGTTTATAATTGGTTAATTAAGAGAGAGATGGATCTCTTCCAAGAAGATATATAAAGGTCCTCTAGTTCATTGCTCTAACATTTACTGTTAAAATATATGGAAAATGCAATCAAATCAATACTTGCTACTATATTGGTTGCTAGGAATTTCAAAGCCATTACATAGTCTTTCTTCCCTTTTTCCCAAGAGTTACCATCTTCTAGACTCCAGTCATCATTTAACTGCTTGCTCCTGATTTTGACCATCAACTGAAGTTTGAAGGCTTCGAACCATTATGTCCTTTTCAATTCAACTTGTCAGTTGTCCTACCTTGACACAACAATCTGCGAATAAATGACTCTATCCTACCTACTTGAAGCTGACCGATAGGCCTCGTGGTTAGGCTTGTGGAGTGTACACACGAAAACCTTCTTTACGAAAGTTTTTATGATTGAAGAGAAGTAAAACAAACAAATTTCTAGCTAAAAATGAATCAGAAGCTTAACTCAAAGGCCTTTTGAACGTACTATCAAAAAGCAAAATTCAAGAGAATGCAAGTATTCCCTCCGTCTTAAAAGAGTGACATTTTGAGTATACGTAAAAACTGCGACCATACTAACTATTTTTGTGTTCATTGAGATGAGTATATTTGTGTCAAGAGATATAATTTTAGTATAGTTGTTGTTAACGTCGATTCAGGTCACATACCGATAGGGGCTAGATTGCTCGAGGCTGTACACAGCCCAAATATGCAATGGAGGGAGGTCCTAACAGCAAGTCCGGCCGGTAGGTCGACGAGACCGACTAGATGCTTAATCTTTGCTCGAAAAAAACACGAACGCCTCTGAGAAGACCGTCGGGGAGATGCAGAGCGGGGTTGTCCTAGGATCATCAAATCCATCTAAAATGCCAGCAAATCTCATCGAGAGACGTGAACAATAAGGGGTTGGAAAAGCTAGGGTTTAGAGATAAAAAGTAAGGTAGACATGTGTTTTTGACGATTGTATATATGGATCTCTCAACCGGTCATGATCCTCATATAAATAGAGGATAGTTATCTTGTGCCAATAGAAAACTTATTCTACATGTAATTGCAAGTTTTTCACGAGATTGGAGGACCAACAAGAAAATCACGAACTAGCCTCGGACTACAAAAACCAGCTTAGCTGGTTTGTGCGAGTTGCAGTGAAAATCTTCCTAGGAACATAATTTCTTCATCCGAACTCCAAATTAGATGGTCTTTATATATTTTTCAATCATCTCGATGAGAGGAATGCAATGGTGAAATCCATTCTAGCTGGTTTCTATTGGGTTATTTTCCTGAAGTCACCTTTTCTTCACTCGAACTCTAAATTTGACAATCCATATATGTTTTTCAGTCGTCTCTGAAAGCATCTAGGCCCCTAGTTGGATTTCGGTGATTAATGTCAATACAAGATTACTATGACTAACGTGTGTTTCGCAGAGGCATATAAAGTTAGGTCATGGTAATAGAGATCGATTGGGCAATCGAGGTTGTCATGCCCCTACGATGGAAATCGTTTCGGTTTTCAAAGGATTAATGACAAGGTTAAGGATGACTAGTTCTAAGTGTCGATTGGAGTTGGAGAGATATTTAGAATAGTTTAGGACTTTGTTTTTTCCTTTGGCCGTACTATTAAGGGGGGTATGAACGGGTAGCTTGACCTAGTTGAGTCTAGTGAGTTAGGTGTGGTGCACACTTGTTAAAACTAGCTCTAGGTAGCTCCTATGAATGCCTAAGATCCTTTGGAGCAAACTTCATTCTCATATGATCGAGAGTTGGAAGTGAATGGAGGGTCAAATCGACCGGACGACGCTCCTCCGTGCACCGGACGATGGCCGTAGGGTCCGGTCGATTCATTTGATCGAGGAGAACAAGTCTGGTGTGACCGACGCCGGAAGAAAATCAATGTGACCGGACGCCGAGGGCCAACGTCCGGTCAACTCCAAAGAAGGGTCCCGACTTGAGAAAGTGTGGCCGACGCGTCCGGTCGGTGGTGACCGGACCACAGTATCCAGCGTCCGGCCGATTCTGATAAGCATCCAAGAGCGACCGGACGCTGCCGGTCGATCTTGACGGACCGGACACAGCCGTCCGGTCATCACTTGAAATCTGTTGCAGATTGAACTGGCCGGAGCGTCCGGTCAATACGATCGGAGCGTCCGGTCATCCCGCAAGCAGAAGCTCATAACGGTTCGTTTTTCAGTCGCCTTATAAATAGAAGCTCTACTCGTGTGTGGAGTTACTTTTGCTCATTCCAACAGCTGAGAAACACGTTTGTGAGTGCCAAGAAGAGCAAGGTCCTAGTGAGGTGTTTGTGATTTGAGAATCCAAGGGTGAAACCTCATTAGTGAATCAAGAGTAGACAAGTGTGCATCCATCTTCTCATTAGGCTTCGCGTGGTCAAGTGAGAGTTCATGCTTGTTACTCTTGGTGATCGCCATCACCTAGACGGCTTGGTGGTGATTGGGAGCTTGGTGATCACCCGGCGGAGCTTGTGGGTGACCCAACTCAAGTTGTGAGCGGTTTTGGGTGATTCGCCGCGACGGAGTGTCGAAGAATCAACCCGTAGAGAGCACTTGATCCTTGCGTGGATCAAGGGGGAGCTACACCCTTGCGCAGGTGCTCCAACGAGGACTAGTGGAGAGTGGCGACTCTCCGATACCTCGGCAAAACATCGCCGCGTTACTCTCTCCATTTACTTTGAGCATTTACTTTAAGTATTTACTTTGAGCAATTCAATACTCGTCTTTACATTCATAGAATTGCTATGCTAGAGTAAGTTTGAAACATAGGTTGCAAGTCTTTTGTGCGTTGTTTTGATAGAAACACTTTTTCTAGGCACAAGGGGTTAATTGGGCTATTCGTAGGATTTGATTATTGCAAGAAAATTTAGAATTAGCCCAATTCACCCCCCTCTTGGGCATCTTGATCCTTTCAATTGGTATCAGAGCCTCATGCTCACGTTTTAAGCCTAACCGCTTAGAGCAAGATGTCTCACGGGGATGGACCTCCTCCTATCTTCGAGGGGGATGATTTTCCATATTGGAAAATTCGCATGGAGGCTTACCTAGAAGCTCTAGATGTTGGAATTCTTAGAGCCGCCTCTCAAGGGTTCCCAACACCTAAGAATGCCGCACAACTTCAAGGCGATGAAGTAAACTATGAAAAATGGAATGCAAAGGCTCGCAACACCATCTTTAGAGGCCTTTGCAAAGATGTGTTCAATCGTGTAAGGAACCACAAAGACACCCATGCATTAAGGTCGGACGTTTGTGCGCTCCATGAGGGAACCAAGAGTGAGCGTGAGGAACGCTATCATCTTGTGATTAAAAAAAGCTAAATTCTTTTGAGATGCTTCCCAAAGAAAGTGCTAATGAAATGTATTCTCGTTTAAATGTTCTTGTAGAGGAAGTCAATGGGCTTGGACTTACTCAAATGTCACCATCCGACGTTGTGAGAAAAATCTTAAGTGTTCTCCCCATTGACAAATATGGGCATATTGTGACCGTGCTACATCAAGGTGATCTTTCCGCCGCTACACCGACACAAATCTTGGGAAAGATCAATGCTCATGAGATGTACATGCACATCACGCCACAAGATGGCTCATCCTCTACAAAGAAGAAAGAGAAGGACTTAGCATTCAAAGCTAGCCAAGATAAGGGCAAGGCAAGACTTGAGTATGAGAGCTCAAGTGATGAAGATGATGAAGAAAGTCTTGCTCTCATGGTGAAGAAGACCGCCAAGATGCTAAAGAAGCTAAACAAGAGTGGCATCAAGTTTGACGGCAAGAAGAAGAAGTTCTTCACTAGCTCAAGAAGAAAGCCAATCTCCGAGATGGATTGCTACAATTGTGGCGAACTTGGCCACCTAGCTCATCAATGCACAAAGCCCAAGAAAGACAAGTTCAAGAACAAGGGCAAGAAAGATGATTCAAGTGATGAAGATGAAAAGAAAAAGAACAAGCCATACAAGAAGAGAGATGGCAAAAAGAGAGACCTCTACAAGAAGAAGAAGAGTGGCAAGGCCTATATTGTCGGTGATTGGCTCACGGATATTGATTCATCAAGTGGATCATCCGATGATGAGAGTGACAATGAGAAGGTGGCCGCCATTGCTATTGATCTTGCATCCTCACCGCCACCATCGCCATCATCCTCTACACACCTATGCCTTATGGCCAAGGGTGAACGCAAGGTAACTAAGAGTGATGATAGTAGTAATGATGAGCAAGCTAGTGATGATGATAGTGATAGCGATGATGATTCACCCACATATGATGATCTTGTCAAAATATTAAGAAAATACACTAAGATCATTAGAAAGAGTAGAGCTACAAATGAAAAACTTGATGCTAAAAATGATTCACTCTTAGCTAAGTGTGATACGTTGGAAAAGGCTAATGATGAGCTCAAAGAAACAAATGACTCTATATCATCCAAACTCAAGGAGCTCAAATCTTCTAAGAAAGAGCTTAAAGATAAACATGATAAACTTGAGTGGGTGCACAATGAGCTTATCATTAGTCACAACAAGCTAAAAGATGAATATACAACTCTAAAGATCAATTATGATACCCTTGTTATTGCACAAGAATTCTTACCAAATGAGCCACATGTTGCTACTAACCATGTTGTTAAGATTGATATAGCTACCTCATGTGATGATTTAATTGATGAGAGCATTGAGCATGGATCTAGTAGCAAAGGCAAGCAAGTGGTTGAGTGCAATGACTATGATGAGTATGTCAAGCTCAAGAGTGACCATGAGAAGCTCATGGAAGATCTTGAAGAGATGAAAAGTCACAACACCATTGTGCTAGAAACTCTTGATCATGACAAAGAGTTGATCCTTGAGAATGAGAAGCTCAAAGAAGAAAACAAGAAACTCAAGGAAGAGAAGAACAATGATAGTCTCAAGGAAGAGAACAAGAAGCTCAAGATGGAAAAAGAGCATCTCAAGGTGGGATTGAGCAAGTTTGCTAGAGGCAAGCATCTCCAAAGTGAGCTACTCATGAATACCGTCATGAAGATGGATAGAAGTGGCATTAGATATATGGCAAGTGTAGAGAAGAAGAAGGCTCAAGCTCAACACCAACAATCAAAGCCAAAGCTAAAGCCAAAGAGATGTTTTGAGTGTGGACAAGAAGGCCACTTTGCTCATGAGTGTCAAACTCCACCACCACAACCCTTGCCCAAGCATGCTAGACCCTTTGCTTTCAATGCTCACTACATGCTTAGAAAAGATTCTAGTGAAAAGATGAAAGTCATGTTCTTAGGACCCCCAACAAGAGTAGGCCTAAGAAGATTTGGGTGGCTAAGTCACTTGTTGAGAAGGTGAAGGGCCCTCAACAAGTTTGGATCCCTAAAGCTTGAATCTCGTGTGTGTAGGTGAACTACAAGACAGGTGGAAGTCATTGGGTTATTGATAGTGGTTGCACTCAACATATGACCGGTGATCCTCGTATGTTCACCTCACTAGATGAAGAGGTAGATGGACAAGAGAAAATAACATTTGGAGATAATTCAAAGGGCAAGGTTAAAGGAATGGGCAAAGTGGCAATATCAAATGATCATTCTATCTCCAATGTGCTCTATGTTGCCTCATTGAGTTTCAACTTGCTATCCGTTGGGCAATTGTGTGATCTTGGTTTCCAATGCTTATTCACCAAGAGAAGGAGGTTGTTGTATCCAAAGTAGATGACAAGCGAGTGATATTCAATGGATTTAGATACAACAACTTATATCTAGTTGACTTCACCTCTGAAGATGCAAACTTGAAGACTTGCCTATTCACCAAAACAACACTTGGGTGGCTATGGCATAGAAGACTTGCTCATGTTGGGATGAGCTCACTCAAGAAGCTTATGAAGAATGATTTGGTGAGAGGGTTGAAGGATGTGAAGTTTGAGAAGGACAAGCTTTGTAGTGCATGTCAAGCCGGCAAGCAAGTTGCAAACACTCATCCAACCAAAGCTTTCATGTCAACCACAAGAGTGCTAGAACTCCTACACATGGATTTATTTGGACCAACAACATATAAGAGTTTGGGAGGAAATCTCTATTGTCTTGTGATTGTGGATGACTATTCAAGGTATACATGGGTGTTCTTCCTTCATGACAAATCCGAAGTTGCATCTTGTTTCAAGAAGTTTGCCAAGAGAGCTCAAAATGAATTTGAAGTGAAGCTCAAGAAGATAAGAAGTGACAATGGCAAAGAGTTTGACAACACAAATATTGAATCCTATTGTGATGAAGTTGGAATCAAACATGAAGTCTCCGCAACCTATACTCCTCAACAAAATGGTGTAGTTGAGAGGAAGAATCGGACTTTGATCACCCTTGCAAGGACAATGCTAGATGAGTACAACACCCCCGAAGCTCTATGGGCGGAAGCAATCAACACCGCATATTATGCATCCAACCGCCTATTTCTTCAAAAGTTCCTTGTCAAGACACCGTATGAGTTGCTCAATGGGAAGAAGCCGGACGTCTCCTTCTTTAGGGTGTTTGGTTGCAAGTGCTACATCTATAAGAAGCGGCAACACCTAGGGAAGTTTCAAAGACGTTGTGATATAGGTTTTCTTGTTGGTTACTCATTGAAGTCCAAAGCATATAGAGTATTTAATCATGCCACCGGCTTGGTTGAAGAAACATATGATGTGGAATTTGATGAATCTAACGGCTCCCAAGGAGCACATGAGAATCTTGATGATGTAGGTGATGAACCATTGAGGGAGGCTATGAAGAATATTCCGGCGGGAGACATCAAGCCAAAAGATGATGAAGATGATGTACAAGTCATTAACCAACCTTCTTCATCAAATGTACCACAAGATGGGGAAAAAGATGGGAGAGTAGAAAATGAAGATACTCATATCTCTCATGAGCAAATGGTGGTACAAGCACAAGATGTTGATGCTCCACAACCTCCTCCTCAAGTGGTCAATAAAAGAAACACACCTCTCCTACAAGATCATCCACAAGAACTCATCATAGGGAGTCCATCAAAGGGTGTGATGACTCGATCTCAAAAACTTACTTCATTTATTGCTCATCACTCTTTTGTCTCTTGCTATGAGCCTACCAAGGTAGAAGAAGCTCTTAAAGATCCGAATTGGGTCAATGCCATGCATGAAGAGTTGAACAACTTCACTCGAAATGAAGTTTGGACTCTTGAAGAGCGACCAAAAGGTGCAAGAGTCATTGGAACAAAGTGGGTGTTCCGCAACAAGCAAGATGATCAAGGTGTTGTTGTGAGGAACAAGGCAAGACTAGTTGCAAAGGGGTTCTCTCAAGTTGAAGGTTTGGATTTTGGAGAGACCTTTGCACCGGTTGCAAGATTAGAAGCCATCCGTATCCTTCTTGCATATGCATCACATCATGAAATGAAACTATATCAAATGGATGTGAAAAGTGCTTTTTTAAATGGCTTTATAAATGAACTAGTCTATGTTGATCAACCTCCCGGGTTTGAAGACCCTAGATATCCTAATCATGTTTATAGGTTGTCCAAGGCACTATATGGGCTTAAGCAAGCCCCAAGAGCTTGGTATAAGCGCCTTCGGGACTTCCTCATTGAGAAGGGCTTCACCATTGGGAAGGTCAACACCACACTATTCACCAAGAAGCTTGATGGGCATATCTTCATTTGTCAAGTATATGTTGATGATATCATCTTTGGATCATCAAATGAAGACTCATGCAAAGAATTTGGTGAATTGATGTCGAATGAGTTCGAGATGTCAATGATTGGTGAGCTTACATTCTTTCTTGGTTTTCAAGTCAAGCAAATGAAAGAAGGCATTTTCATCTCTCAAGAGAAATACACAAAAGATCTTCTCAAGAGATTCAAGATGGATGAATGTAAGTCAATCAAGACACCAATGCCTACAAATGGATATCTCGACCTAGATGAGGGAGGTAACCCGGTTGATCAAACTCTCTACCGTTCTATGATTGGTAGCTTGTTATATTTAACCGCATCTAGGCCCGACATCATGTTTAGTGTGTGTATGTGTGCTAGATTTCAAGCTAGTCCTAAGGAAACACATTTAATTGCCGTAAAAAGAATCCTTAGGTATCTTAAGCACACACCAAGCATTGGTCTTTGGTATCCCAAAGGAGCTTTATTTGAATTAATTGGCTACTCCGATTCGGATTACGTCGGATGCAAAGTTGATAGAAAGAGCACATCCGGAGGGTGCCATTTGCTTGGTAGATCACTTGTGTCTTGGTCCTCTAAGAAACAAAATAGTGTGGCTTTGTCCACCGCCGAAGCGGAATACATTGCCGCGGGTGCTTGTTGTGCACAAATATTATACATAAAACAAACTTTGCTAGACTATGGAGTAGTTCTAGAGAAAGTACCTCTTTTGTGCGACAATGAAAGTGCGGTAAAACTTGTAAATAATCCGGTTCAACACTCTCGCACCAAGCATATAGATATCCGCCATCACTTTCTAAGAGATCATGTGGCTAAAAATGATATATCACTAGAAGGTGTAAGATCCGAAGATCAATTAGCGGATATCTTCACTAAACCGCTAGATGAGGCTATATTTTGTAGATTGCGGAATGAGCTCAATGTACTTGATTTTAGTAACTTCACTAAAAATTGAGCGTGTGTTGTCCCTTGCATTCATTGTAATATACAACATGTTAAATTTGTGGCAATGCATATAGGGCTTGTCTAACATGGTTAAGATAACCGCCCAAAAGCGTGTGAAGAAGCTTAACCTTGGATCAAACTTGAGAAGCAATTAGATTTACTTACAAGTAGTGCATATGCTTGAATGTTGTTTTGTCGTTTAGTTCCATTTGCCCTCTTGTTGCCTATTTTCTTAAAAAGAACTATAGCCTAAGGCAAAATAGTTTGAAAAATATGAGGGTTTGAGAGAGGTCACTCACATCAGTCCCAATTGGTGTTTATTTGGATCTTATTCAAGTTGGGACTTGATTGGGAACAGGCAGCGTGGAGGAAGTTTGAAGATTTGCTGGAAAAGGGTGCACCGGACGCTGCACCGGACGCTGCTATTCAGCGTCCAGTCAGTTCACAGGAGGTGAACTGCTGGTGAAGGAGTGACCGGACGCTGCGTCTGTGCGTCCCGTCAGGAAGGGTTCCGCGTCCGGTCGATCGAAGGAAGGACAAGTTGTACTGACCGGACCCTGCCTGCGTCCGATCATGGTCCACCGGACGTGTCCGGTCCCGATTCCAGAGGATTTGGACCTCTCTGGAATCGACCGGACACTGGGTGGTAGCGTCCAGTCGCTACCACCGGAGCGTCCGGTCAGTGGATCTCGCCCGGCTTCAGGACTCCTTTCTCCGTTTCCTTTTCTGTCGTGTTTGGGGGGATTTTTTTAACCATTCCACCGCATCCTCTTTCGTTATCCCGCCGTGACCTATCCTCCGAGCCCTAGCCTGCGCCGCCGCCAGCTCACCGCCGTAGCCTAGCCCGCAGCACCGTGCCCTCCGCACCGCGACCCTGCGCCGGACACCTCGCGCCCACGTCGCTGTGCTCCAGCCTCGCCGCGCCACTGCGCCCGAGCCTTCCCACGCGCCACCGCGCCTGCACAGCCTGCTCCGCCACAGCTCGTGCATCACCGCGCTCGCTCGGCCCTCTCACCACCTCGCCGCCCAAGTCTAGCCCGCTGAGTTCTTGGACGCTGTTGCCAAGGCTGCTGGTCATCACGCCGTGTGCCCTAGCCCTACTCCTTGATGGGTAAAGCAAGATTTATTTTTCAATCTTGATCTCTACAATTGTGACCTAGATCAAATTTTCAATGCATTGATTCCCCATTGCATTCAGGGCTTTTGACCTAACCCTAGCTGGTTCCGAGATTCCCCGCGCGACATCTTATCTTTTCTCGGATCGCTGATCGTCAGGTAGAAAGTCATTCGATTCAAATTCGCATCTACATTGCTTTCTCTATTAGGGTTTCGCATCTATTAGACATATGGTATTTATTTGTATATCCATCTACTCTATCGTACAGCGAGTCGGTTCCGTTGTGGTTCTTCTAGCAGTTGGCAGTCAACTCGGAGCCAAGCTCGCGAGTAAGGATCGAGGCCAAGCCTCAAAAGCGGTAGTTTGACAGTTGATCTTCATCAGCGGCAGTTCACCATCTTGTCAGTTCAGATGGCTCGCACCAAGAACATTGGTGGTGGCCCTGGTGATGATGATCGGAGGCCCCCGCCTCGCCAGCCAGCCGGATCTAAGGGCAAGTCAACCAAGCATGTGACATCCAAGAAGCGGAAGTACCCCGATGCAGAGACAGCAAGAGCAGCAGCTGTTGCAGAGGCCGCAGATCGTGCCGAGAGAGGTGGTGCCCACAGCAGAGTTGTCATTGCAGATCAGCCAGTTTCACCAGCACTCAGAGCTGCGATTGAGGAGGTTGAACGTCGTCACGGTAGTCCAGCTGGGACTGCCACATTTGTAGGACGACGGGTTGCCATTGAGGAGGGTCCGTCAGCACAGCAGCAGCCCCCACAAGCAGAGCCTCAGTAGACCCAGGAGGCCGAGGAGACAGAGCTGGCACCCCAGCTTCGCCGCTCTGGACGGACCCGTGTACTAGTCTCGCCGAGGCCGCCGACACAGCGGAGGGGATCACGTCCTCCACCTAGACCACAGGGTCCACCTCCAGTGGTACACCTCGACTTGAGGGCCGCTACCGCCAGGCAGGTTCAGCAGCTGCATTTTGTTGAGTTTGAGGTTTGGTTTCCTCCAAGGAGGGATGAGAGAGCAGCTGAGGGTTTCTACACGCCACTGCAGGAGGATTTCTACAATGCTTATCTCAACAGTGGGGCAGTGTTCAGATCTCAGAGAGTTTGTCAGATAGAGTCTATTGTGGCAGCAGCCGGAGAGAGCATTTGGCCATACTTGTCATATTTGCCAGGACTGACAGATTTGATTGGACGGAAGGGGATATATGTACCATCTTGGGTTCGTTAGTTTTATGCTTCATTCTTCATCGATCCACATCATAGCTTTATCCATTTTGCTTTCAGAGGCAAAGACTACAGAGTGACGAGTGGCAGGGTCAGAGAGATACTGAGGCTACAGGAGCAGCCTGTCAAGATACATGAGGTCTGTTATGGACAGCAGGAGCCTCCCAGGCGTCCACATGGAGGGTAGGTGCCTCCTACAGATTTAGTGCAACATTGCTTCAAGGAGCCTTTTGGAGAGGGGGGCGGCAGAACCCCAAAGTGACTTGACTCCTACAGCGAGAGTGCTAGAGGCCATTATCAGGAGGACACTGCTTCCCAGGTTGGGATATAGAGAGGGTCTGACTCGCTTACAGCTCTGGCTTCTTAATGCTCTGATGCAGCAGACAGTATTTGATATCTGGGACCTCCTTCTTTCAGAGATGGAGGATACTATAGCTGAGGGATTTAAGGGTCGCAGGCAGCTTCCCTATGCTCACTGGATCACGTTTCTTATCCATAGAATAGTGCTTGATAAGCCCCCTGGTATGATGGATGAGTATATAGGTGCCACCACAGAGTTCCCAGCTTACAACCTGTCACAGAGGATCAGACATACCACGCCTCAGGCACCTAGACAGCCTAGCCGTCGTCCCGACGTGCCAGAGTCCACAGCTCAGCAGGATGAGATCATCAGAGGGATTGTAGCCACTGAGGAGGAGGAGCTAGAGGCATAGCAGGAGGTGAGCGAGATGCATGGATGGACTCGACGATGACTATCTTCCTATTCCTCAGATGCCTCCACGCAAACACGATCACGAGAGGCGGTAGCTCCAGCTCTGCTCCACCTGCCCACCATGCATGCACCCGCTCTCATTGCTATTCTTGAGCGGATGCAGCAGACACAGGATAGACAGGCACAGGAGACATCTGCTACTTTTGCCCAGTTTTAGACTCGACAGATTTAGTTCTAGAGGCAAGAAGAAATTAGCCATGCGGAAAGCGGCAGCAGAGATGCATCAACAAAGAGATACTCTTGCAGCAGCAGCTTATGGGTTTCATGTAGCACGTAGTGACAGCTCTTGGGGCCCCATAGCCACAGACTTCGCCCCAGCTTGCTCAGCCTGCTTCCACCACGACGACTCCAGCTATACAGCCCAGCGGGCTTCAGGGTCAGGGACAGCCTCCAGCTCAATTTGCTTCACCTCTTGTATAGGTGTCCCAGTGGTTGGCCTCACCCGTGGTAGCCCCAGATTCACTCCACTCCACTTGACGGGCTTCACACCGGAGCAGCGCCTCCTCGCTATTCGTGCCTGGCACGTCAGTCTCTAGGAGTCTTGGAGCATCCTTCAGCGAGTTGATCGGCATGCCTACTCCGCCTCATATGCATTCTGCCGGTCCGTCTATAGTAGCCCTAGTCGCTGTGACTACTCAGAGGCTCCCCTCGTCTGTCGCCTCGTCGATCCTCGACGACAGACATACTAGCAGACTTCACAGCAAAGACCAGCCCAGCTCAGACCAGACCTGCACCGCCAAATGACACTTCCTACCACAGAGGGTCACCAGTTCGAGCTCGAGGTCGAGATGATGATGGTGCCCGTTCCAGCTTGCCCCACGTTCTTGGCGACTTGACTCCATTTCTTTCCCCTGCCGACCGACCCCTAGGTTTTGGTGTTTGACGCCAAAGGGGGAGAGGGTGTTCGAGTATGTAGTCTCAGGGGAGCTACATTTAGGGGGAGCTAGTTATCTAGTATTAGCCTTTTATATACATTTGTAGTTCTATTTGTGTGATATACTATTACTTATGCATTCGTGTGTTTACTTTCATGCATACTATTATATATATGTGGTAGTGCTATCTACGTGATTGTGAAATATGACATGTGTGCTTTCTTCTTTGCATTATTTAAATGTCATATCACCTGTGTTATGCTCATTTGCTTTTGCTTCCGTGTTTAAACTTCGAAGCAAATGAGCTTTGTTATTTGTACTCATGCTTAATTAATATCCTTTGAGTACATTGTGTTGGCTTGGGTCATATAAGCTTGACTAACACTTTTGTTCTTATCGACAAAAGCTTATATGAACCAAGTCCGTCAAAAAAACCTCACTCTTTCACATACTCGAGGTGGTATTGTCATCAATCACCAAAAAGGGGGAGATTGAAAGCATCTAGGCCCCTAATTGAATTTCGGTGATTAATGTCAATACAAGATTACTATGACTAACGTGTGTTTTGTAGAGGCATATAAAGTTAGGTCATGGTAATGGAGATCGATTGGGCAATCGAGGTTGTCATGCCCCTACGATGGAAATCGTTTCGGTTTTCAAAGGATTAACGACAAGGTTAAGGATGACTAGTTCTAAGTGTCGATTGGAGTTGGAGAGATATTTAGAATAGTTTAGGACTTTGTTTTTTCCTTTGGCCGTACTATTAAGGAGGGTATGAACGGGTAGCTTGACCTAGTTGAGTCTAGTGAGTTAGGTGTGGTGCACACTTGTTAAAACTAGCTCTAGGTAGCTCCTATGAATGCCTAAGATCCTTTGGAGCAAACTTCATTCTCATATGATCGAGAGTTGGAAGTGAATGGAGGATCAAATACTGACCGGACGCTGGCTCCGGTGCGACCGGACGCTGGCCGCAGGTCCGGTCCACCATTTGACCGAGGAGAACAAGTCCGTGTGTGACCGGACGCTGGAAGAAACAATGTGACCGGACGCCGAGGGCCAGCGTCCGGTCAACTCTAGTAAGGGTCCCGACTTGAGAAAGTGTGGCCGGACGCGTCCGGTTCGGTGGTGACCGGACCACGAGTATCCAAATCCCGGCCGATTCATGAAGCATCCAAGAGCGACCGGACACGTTGATTAAGGTCTTGATCGGACCACGACAACGTCCGATCATCACTTGAAACTGTTATGCTAGATTGAACTGACCGGGAGCGTCCGGTCAATACGATCGGAGCGTCCGGTCATCCCAAGAAGCTCATAACGGTTCGTTTTTCAGTCGCCTTATAAATAGAAGCTCCACTCGTGTGTGGAGTTACTTTTGCTCATTCCAACAAATTGGGAAACACGCTTTGTGAGTGCCAAGAAGAGCAAGGTCCTAGTGAGGTGTTTGTGATTTGAGAATCTAAGAGTGAAACCTCATTAGTGAATCAAGAGTAGACAAGTGTGCATCCATCTTCTCATTAGGCTTCGCGTGGTCAAGTGAGAGTTCGTGCTTGTTACTCTTGGTGATCGCAATCACCTAGACGGCTTGGTGGTGATTGGGAGCTTGGTGATCACCCGGCGGAGCTTGTGGGTGACCCAACTCAAGTTGTGAGCGGTTTTGGGTGATTCGCCGCGACGGAGTGTCGAAGAATCAACCCGTAGAGAGCACTTGATCCTTGCGCGGATCAAGGGAGAGCTACACCCTTGCGCGGGTGCTCCAACGAGGACTAGTGGAGAGTGGCGACTCTCTGATACCTCGGCAAAACATCGCCGCGTTCCTCTCTCCATTTACTTTGAGCATTTACTTTAATTATTTACTTTGAGCAATTCAATACTCGTCTTTACATTTATAGAATTGCTATGCTATAGTAAGTTTGGAACATAGGTTGCAAGTCTTTTGTGCGTTGTTTTGATAGAAGCACTTTTTCTAGGCACAAGGGGTTAATTGGGCTATCCGTAGGATTTGATTATTGCAAGAAAATTTAGAATTAGTCCAATTCACCCCCCTCTTGGGCATCTTGATCTTTTCAGTCTCCACGAGAAGAACCAATGGTGGAGTCCGTTACACATTTTGACAAAGTACAAAAAAAACGGCTTAGCGGTTTTGGGATACCGGCTAAGCCTGTTTCTCCTAATTTTTTTGGGATCAAGCCATTTTCATCTTTGCACGTGATGTTCTAGTTCCATCTTTTACCCCCCCCCCACCCACCCAATCACTTTTTGGCTATTGTTTTGTTATTCTATTATAGCAATATTATTAGTTAAAGTTTTGCCTTAGAGATCGTTTTTGAAATCTAAATTTGGCTCTTTTTGTGTCTGGAGGGATTGAATACGGAGGATCCTAAAACATTAAAATAATAAAAAGAACTTGAAAACATATAGAATTCACGAGAACGGACGCTAAAATGCGACTAGAGGCAGTATAAAGCAGAGGATTCTGGTGTATACTAGGATTTTTCTTCTTCTTTCGACTCCCATAACCATCCAATAAGCTGTTTTATTTAGCTTGTCTCCATTTTGCCCCCATGTGGCAACAGACTTAAACTAGTCGAATAAGGAGTTGTTGCTGCTTTTTTTTACTGCAATCGAGTGTTATTTGTTGATTAACTAATGTTTATGGTTAGATATTTATTAAACTAAAAAAACAATGTTGTATAATAGTTTTTGGTCGACCCTACCCAATGGGCTAGTGAGGCCACATTCATTTGTAGAATTGGGCTGACCCGTGGCCTAACAAATTGGCCTTGAGGCCATGGGGCCGGGCTAGGGCCAGGTCCGGGCCGACCCATTCCCATCCTGTCAATCATATAAAGGAGAATCTACAGTTGTTCCTAGTATCTATTTGCACTTTATTTTTGTTGAAACTGTTATTATATGCAGAATTTCAGCCCGTTGTGATTGGTTGGACTGATAAATTTACCTTTGCCAGCGGTAAGTTAATTAATCATCTTTTACTGGGGTGACAGAGGGCTGACGAAAATTGGATGACGATGTGCCAAGATCGCCTGCCACATCATCCAAGCCCTGCATGCCGTCTTCTTCTCGGGGTTAATTTTCCTTGTCTTTTGGGAAGACTTCAGCTGTGGCCAGATCAAAGAAGCTGCCATCAGCCACACGCCAAAATTCCGATCCACACCTTGGAAAACATAACATGGGTGTCCAATAAGAAAATATATATCAGGATCGACGACTGTGTTGTGTATATATCATATATGTATGCCCATGAACAGTTGCTTTTCACACTTTCACAGTAGTATCCGGCATCAACGGGTTACAAGTACAGCGTACAAGTCAAAACAACGCATGCTGAGGAAGAAAACTGCAGGAAGAATCGGTGGCCACCAGAAGATAGATGACCATATAGATATAATATAAGTATATCGAGCTCGATCTTGCAAGGACCATATATAAACTATCTTCCTTTCTAGCGGTCAACGATCCAAAACATGAATACGGAACAAGCAAGTTAGCTAGACATGTTTGCCAAGGCGTGTTTAGCTAGCGTGAGTGCGTGACAACCAAGTTGGAAGCAGCATGTATATATTATAATAGAAAGAAAAGGTTTAGCTGAAATTAACATTGTTGCTAATGAATTTTGTTCTTTCGGAAATAGGAAAAAATGTTTTGGCTGACCAGGATTTGTCTTTTAGGTTATTTTGGACACTTTCAGACGTAGTAGGGTTGTTGATGAAGCGCGCCAACATATTATTGGTGATGATGGAACATTTATATAGTCATCATATATGCATGCACTTGCTTCCATCGTCATAACTGAAATAATTTATTAATTTATTTAGGGTAATGACTTGTTTCCGGCCGGCCGTGCCATTGTCTCGTCGCACGCGCGCTCCAATCTCACCGTCCCCACGCCATCCCACGCGCAGCGTTCGGCGAGCCTAGGGCCACTTCCTACGCCCGTGCGTAGCCCGTCTTCCACTCCCCCCACACCTACCTCCGCCTCTGCGCCCGCCGCAGCCGCGCCCCTCCTCCCGTGCATCCGCTCACGCGCCATTCCAGTTCCCCGTCTCCAGTTCTCAGCTTGCTCTCTCTAGGGTTTCACTCTCTTCCTCCCCTCGTCGATTTCTCCACAGCGTGTTTGATCTAGGCGATTTTACTCGGAGGGGAGTTCAGATTGTGCTCGTAGGGGGATGATTGGTAGAGGATTTTGCCTGAAATCCGGTGCTCCAGCTCGTCCCAGCGGTGGGACGCAATCGCGGGCGGGTTCGGTTCGTGCCCACCTCCAACAACCTGCTCATCTCCTCATGAGATTCGGTGAGGGCACTCTCCCCGCCTTGCTGTTCCTTGCGGCTTTTAGGCATCCTCTCCTTGCCCTTCTGGTTGGGTCGAGATCGAGGAGATGCGAACAGTTCTAAATTTGTTTGGGGTTGGAGGATTCTATTTTCAGTAAATCGTCCGGGGGTCTAGCTCATTTCGGATTCCAATTTGGGCACGCTCAGGTCGATTTGAAATTTGGGGGAGATCGTTAGCAGTGTCTGATAGGGTTTTCCTCTGATTCGTCGAAGGGGCTACGGCTGTACGATGCCAACGAGGGCATGCTCCGGGTCAGTGCAGAGTCGGAGGCGGCACTCCTCGAATGGTGCTTCCAGGATGAGTCCGCAGCGTTTGCTTGCGGCTCCGATGGATCTGTGAGAAGGTAAATTTAAAAACGGTCGCAATTCGTTTCTGGATTGTATCTTGAAGTCACATGCCCTTATAGCATTTCCATTTACTGTCTCTGGCTGCATGATAGAATGAGTGAGAGTGTGCTGCTTGTACTGATAGTCAAGTTCCACATTGTAATTCTGTGCATGATTGATGACATTTATGTATGTCTTTTGATTGAAGTGGTTACAATTAAACAAAGTTCTACCAGTTGCAATCTGTTTGACCTTTCGTTGCTTTCTTTGAGATGACATTTTGGTGCTAATGCATGACAGTGCAAATAATGTATGGTAGTTCCATTTTATCCTTGTTTTGTTTTTGCATATTTGCATTCATGGCATTTTTCAGTGTGACAATTATAGGATAAACAATAATAGTACTTTTATATGTGGCAACTGCTGATTTACACCACTAGCACTACTATATGTGCAACTGCAACTACATTGAATTAGAGAAGATTGTTGTGTGCCTGCTGCTGCTGCTGATTTACTCTATCAAGTACAGTCACATTCTCCATGCTAACTTAATTTCACTTCCTTTAAAAAAAAATCTTGCACATCATCATGAGTGAGTCATCTGATGCTATTTTCCTTTTTTTTTCTACTGTTATGCTGATCATTTCTGTTCAGTCATTAAACTAGTCTGCCTTTTGTACAAAACTAGTTTTTTGACATCATTACCTTGCCTCTATGATCTGTATTTTTGCCTGTTAAACAAATTGGTGCGATGCATAAAAAATGAAAACAGAGCTGTGTATTTTTTGCAAATAAACCGGGGGTGGGGGTGGGGCTGTGGGTTGCAAATGAACACTAACACTATACTTGATTTTTTCAGAATACATAAATTGCCTATTTAGGAAGACATTGTTGCCTAATGAATGATACATAAATTGCCTAAGAAAATGCTATCCGCTACAGTATTACCGGCAGCAACCGACTCATCCCCAATAGAGGCTGACACAAGCGACGACGAGGACGTGTGTGTTTAGATGATAGATTCTTAGTTAGACTCCCACGTATGATAATGACTTCATTTATCCCGGCGGTAATTTTGTCTTTGCACGCACACACATCAATCCGTCGCTAACATATGATCCAATGCACCTGCGCTGATGGAAGCCTCTGGAAGTTGGCCTTATCACAAGCCCCCCTGTATTAATTGTCTCTCACTTATCTCCCCCCTTTTCTCTCCCCTACCATGCGCTCGCTAGACACCCCCTCCACCTCCGTCTCCGCCGTGGTAGATAGCGAGGACGTTAGCGTTGTGTGTGTCTATGGCTTCGACGGCTGCCCCATGGAGTGGTGCATCCACATCTCCCTCTTCTAGAAGGCTGCGACGCCCTTCCACTTCATGCCCCCCGATGCGGCCCCACTTAGTCACCTCGTGCTCCGCCTCTCCATTCTCAGCGCGGAGGTCTAAGGCACTACTGACAAGCTGTTGGGCCAGGTGGACGCACGGTTCGAGTGCCAGCCTCACGTCGCACTGCAGGAGTAGACTTGCATGGCGTCATTGTGTGCTCTGGGCTGCCCCATGACCTTGGATCCGGCTGGTGTGGTGCTCCTCACCGTGTCACAATCCCAGGTCCTCCTCCGAGCGACCGAGCGGGGCCACATATGCACTTGCCGATCTCGTCTTTACAGCTTTCCTTGCTCGCCTAAATTTTAGAACTACGTGCACCCATTTCTCCTCATGCTTGAGCTATCGGCCTTCATTTCTGGTTGTCTCACTATTATTGCTTTATCAGCCACATAGTTTTGCCAAATTTATAACAATATTATTGCTTAATTCCTAACACTATTTTGCCTAACACAATGCACATTTGTTGTGAAACATTCAGTACTGAAACTGGCAGAATATTTCAGGGCTTCCAAAAGTAACTGAAACATTGAAACAAAATGCATGGTAAAAATTACCATGTATTCGCTTTCTTTGCATGTCAGCTGGGTGCCTAGACTCTAATAAAAGTGACAGGCACTGAGCTTCTGAAAGTAGTTTTCTAGATTATAGGCCTAAGCCTCAGCCCTCAGGTGATTCTTGTACATTGTTAATGTTGATGTCCACGTAGAAATGTAACTGGATGGTTGCATCTGGTGATACCGTGATAGTTATATTTTACATAATATATTGTATCATAATTCAAAGAAACAAGACTGAAGGAGTCTGATTTTACCGTTGATTGATTACTTGTGCACATTTGGACTAAAGGAGTCTCATTTTACTGACATGGCCTCTGCTTTCAAATCAGTCAGGCTTCAATAGAAGAAAGGTTGGATTTCCTTCTATGTGCTGGGTTTAAAAGCAAGGATATGAAGATGACCTGATCAGGCAGCCATAGATTCTGGAATACACCCTCAGCAACCTGAAATCTCATGTCGATTTTCTCACAGGTCAGCGAGCTCTTCTCTTGAGGTCAGGTCAGGTCGCTACAAGCGCTTTGCATGATTGCCTCCCTTTACGATCCATCTTCTTTCTGATGGATACGGGGAATCAACCAGCTTCTTCGTGTCCTCTTTTTTGCAGGAATCGAGTGCTGCGTGCAGCAAATTGAAGGTAAGATGACGATGATGAAACGTGCCCATCACTAGTTCGCGATAGATGCCATGAACACCATATATTCGTGCATTCTGCTTGGGGCTTCACTCCAGGCTGTTCTCCATTTCTTTCAGGTTTCCATCAGAGTTTTCATTCAGATGACGACTTGCACAGCAAATGCAGCTTTCTTTCTCCTGCAGCTGTGTGCTTTTGCGGTGTTTCCACTGGCCTTGCCTGTGACCCTAGTACGTGATTCCACTGGCCTTGCCTGCCTGTTCGTTTAGTTGCCTTCGATCACCTGCGTCAGAGTCGAGACGACTACTCTTGTTTGCTCCATTAATTTCTCTGTTATCTCATTCAGACGGCGGTGGCGCCAAGAACATCAGCTGTCCAACAACAGTTTAGGACTTTCAAGTAACGTTTCTCTCTGCAATTTTTAGTTTACCAGCCGCAGTTCAGTGGACCAAAATTGATGTGCTTACGTGATCATTCCTTACTCTCAGCTAAGATTTAATCATTTTTGTTCACTAGCTAGCTGCTGTAACTCGGCCTGCAATTTTTTTAGTTTCAGTCAGTGTTCTGAATTTCAAGATACAGTTATTTACCTGTAAGAAATCATGACTTGCATGTACTATCACTGCTATAGATTGATATATCATTGTCGTCACTTTCACTGCCGTAGCGATAGAAGCGATGGTGTGACTACTGTCGGTTGGAACGATAGCGATGCCTCCTAGGACTGAAACCGGCAGTTCAGACTTCTATCACCGATGGGTTAACGTTAGATGTGGCAGTGATATTGGGGTTGCATTTATTCCATCGCATGAAAAGTCGGGGGACTGTGATATGCATTTTGTCCGCCGGCTGTAAAGTAGCGTTCGGTTAACCAGTGGTAAATTCAGCGCGAGTGTTGAATTGCCTCAACTTCCAAGGCCGTCAAATCACCATTACTTTCGCTGCCTGAAGCCTAAGAGTCGTGTACCCACAGATATATATATACTTCAAGCCCGCTGCCCTCTGAAATGACCCTTCATCCATCATCTCCTCTCTTCCAATCTACAAAGAAAATGTCGGACATCTCCATCAAGTTTCCAAGCAGCCCGTCGTCCAGCGAGGATGAATTGCCTTCCCACCACTCCTTCCCACCACTCCTTCGAGGAGAACGTCTCCTTCGATGACCGGATGTCTGATTATAGTCCTTCGTGGAGCTTCGAGAAGGAGGACCCCGAGGACGTCGCCGCCGACGACTTTGACTCCGACGTCGACTCGCCTCCTACCAAGCGAGTGAGGCTTAAGTAGTTTAAAGTCAGTATAAGTAGTTTTAATAGTTTAGGTTAGTTATTATGCTTCCGGACGAGTACAATCATATACTCGTTCAAATTATATCTATATGTTAGATATATATAATGAATCAATGAAAACAATTCTATTCGCGCAGATTTGATCTCCTCAATGTCACCTTTTTTATATGAAATGCAAAGCAAGTTCTTTTCAATACTACTTCCAAAATGCTAGTGCATGGATTTTATCTCTCGACGAATGCTTTTTTTGTTTTTCTGTATATATATGAATGAATGAAAAGGAAAAATTGTCATGTATGGTTACGGTTGTTTCCAGGAGAATCTAAAAGCAGTTTAACCGCCGACAATCGTCGTATTATAGCGTTGGATTAGCGTGGCAATGGTCGGCTTAATACGGACACTGTTTAACTTATCCCGTGCCGTCCATTCTCGCTGCCGATCAATCTGGACCGTTCGTTTGGCAACAAACCTAGAAGCGCCCGACCCGTTCCCAACTCCCCTCGTGCCCTGTTGGTGCCTTGACAGCAGTTCGACCAACTAAAAACCCCCAATACGAATCCATTAGTTCTCTCCACCTGTTGTTGCTTCATCTTTATTCTCCCCACTTGTTGCTTCATCTTCATTTGGACCCGTCGCCTGTACTTGCCCTGCCTCGAGCACCTTGCATTGTCGTCGTGGACAACGCCCCGTAAAGGTTAGATGGATTCGGTCACCCCCTGTTTGCATTTTGTTCCAATTGGTTTTGGGTTCAGTATTAGTTTTATTTATTTTAGGAATTTCTTCATTGCAACAGATGTCTTACTTTGGAAGAACCCATTTCAATGCGAGCAACCTTGCGTTTTGGCTGCTTGAGGTGGCACCAGGACCCCAGATGATGTTGTTTGCTACTTGGGGATGGAGCATTCACCCGGACCGACTGTTGATTGTTGAAGCAACTGTTCGTCACCTTCTTGGACCACAAAATTTGATAAGAATCGTTTAAGACCCTCTTTGTGGAGAGATTTTTATGCTTTGTAGGACTGGACATTAAGTAGACATACTTTATAGATATAATGTGTCGGTAGACGGAGATGCTGTCATCTTCGCTATGGTTCACTACCTCTAGCTTTTGGGACTGTATCAACCAATTGAGTACCTTAGCAACTGCCTACCCATCTGACATTAAGTCTTAGAATTTATGAAAATTTTATGTTAATGAAGTTTATATGTACTAATGAAGCATCTGGATTAGTATTTATGAGTATTGCATAATCATTGAACTATTACTTTGGTTGAAATTTTAATTGAATCAATTGTTTTGATTGTGATCCACGTGTACACCTCTATGTAAGCACAGAGAATCCAAAACATGCCTTTTTCTATAGGTGGATAGTACCCTGAACGGCCGGTGACACAACATTTCATCTTGGTGGGAGTGCGAGGGTTTTCAAGGACGTTTTGGCGCCTTGGCGGGAGGCAAAAGCATAGACAAAAGACCCGGGCCGAGATCTTCACTCAGAGTGTGCAACACTTTGAACCCTGACTGCTCCATGGTTGCTTCTAGCTCCAACTCCTCCCAGTGGTCAGCACCATCCTAGGGCGCCGTCGTGAGAAGAACACTGGCTTCTAGCGGAGGAGGCTACAACGGGAGGGGATCACCCATCCCGTGCCGTGTCGAGAACCACCTCTACGCATACCAGCCACCACTTTTGTGTCGCTACGGCTTGAAGACGCCTCGGTGGATTTCGTGGAGTGTTGGAAACCCAAGATGTCGGTACCACAGATGCTGCAGGGCAAATAATGTAACTTGATTTCTTTTTTGTTCATTCTATTTTCACAATGCAAATGCTGAAATCTCGTTGTACTTATAGTAATTTGGTTTTTTCGTAGTTCGACTTAGATTGCGGGTTTTATGAGTGATATGATCCTCCATATGGAAAATATCTGAAGACTTTGATTTTGGATTTACTTAACAAGATTTGGAACCTAAAGGCGGAGGCCAATGTTACAATAAATGAAGAACAGCTGCAGGAGGTGGAAGAGATTATGCCACAGATTGAAGAAATGGCCAGGGTTCTAACGAATATGATAGAAGATTTCGTACCTTTGAGAAAGAAATGTGCTTCCCGTTCTTCTTTCACCTATTTTGTACTTACCTTATTTCTTGACATGTTCATTGGCGACTTGCTTAGTTCATCGCTGTAGTAGATTCAAGTATCAATTTATGTATCGGACTAAAATTTGTCACTTTTGTACAACTATTGTTGAACTAAAATCAAGGTGATTAACTAGGTGTTCGATTTATTGATCTGTAAATGCTAGTACATCTAAGTATCAATTGATGTGTTGGAGGCATCCTACTTCCTTGGACGTTGGGCTCTGGTACAGGGGCAACTAATTTATTGAACTGTATATACACTCTCCTATGGTCCTACCACACCTTCCTCCCATCCATTTCCCACTCTACTCCCTTGCTCTACTTCACCCTGCTAGCGTCGGACGAAAGGCAACCTCTCGTGCTCACTGCTCCTTCACCTCCAACCTCACTGGCACACAAATCTTCAGCGCGTCGTCCTTGCTTCTCTGCTCCATCCGGATCTAAGGTATCTGTATTGGATCTGCTCCTTCACTGGATTCTATATTCCTTTGTATTGCTCTTTCGTGCTTTCTGCTCCTTCGCCTCTAACCTAGCTACAGTAATTTTCTTAGATCTATAGATGAAAATGCATCTTCTCGTTCTGGAGTTTGTGGCCTTCTATCTCCGTGGAGTGCAGCTTGTGAGCTTTAATGTCATAAGTATTGGTTTACCGAATCAGTGCTTTGTGAACAAAGTCGATGAGCTAAATGAAAGTGTTTGGATGTGGATAGGGTTGTAGTGGTCAAGGCTCAAGATGACATGAAGATTGACAACGATCCCGTGGGGGTCGACAACGATCTGCAGGATCTTATGGAGATTCATAACGATCCCATGGAGGTTGACTATGATCTGCATGGAGAATGATTAATTATGCAACTAATGATATACATATGAAGGCCTTTGAACTTTTGTATAGTGTTGGCCTAATTAGTATCTGCCTTTTAGCTTTCGGCATGCTTGTTAGCTTGGTAGTGTCGACCTACTTATTTGGTATGAATGTATGGAACTCAAGTTGGATTCTTTTTAATTCGAGAGTACTGGCATTGTGCTTTCCTTATTATTCACCATCGAACTCAAGTTGACTTCTTTTCAATCTGAGTATTAGAATTGTGCTTTTCTTAGTTTAATAAGTGTGTAGTTTCGCTTTGTTTCAGTGCCAAACGTTAAAATTGTGTGCCTTACTGTTCATCACCGTATCATATGGAGGTCTCCGGGTGGTACTAGGAACCAGTCGCCGGTGATGGCACTGTGCATTCATCGCCGCTTAGTTGCAAAATTTCTAATCCCGCATTTAAACCCTCCTGCGCGGAACTAATGAAAGTTTGATTTCCGCGTATCGTAAAAGTTACGTAGAGAGCAAGCAACCCCTACCCCAACATCTCCCCCACCCCGCCGCCCCTCCCCCCCACACACATAGCTTTTCTTGTCCTCATTGTTGCTGTTCGTCATCGCCGCTCCTGCTCATCACCACTGCTCAGCTCTTGCTCTACGCCGGTGCACATCACCGGCTTGCCCGCACAGATCCACTGATGAATGAGTTGCTGCTATCACTGGTGTTGCCACTCATGCTCACCGCCGCCAGATCTAGAGGCAAGTGTAATAAGGCCTTACTTGCATTGCCGTCCTTCTCCTCGAAACTCATCTCCTTACTAATGTTTATTGATGCAATTCCACGGTAAGGCGGCCTCATCTCTTCAGCTGGTGGTGTCCTTCCAGATGAAGGAGGCCCCCGACATGAGGAACACAGTGGACAACCTCTTTAGACGATGTGCTTGCCGACATCTTCTGCTACCTCCTCGTCCGGTCCTTGTGCTGCTGCAAGTGTGTCTGTCGCTCCTGAAAGCATGTCATCTCTGACTCCTATCACCGAAAGAAGCTTTCATAGACTGTCATCAGCTTCTTCTATGGCAGCTGGTGGAAGGGCAATCGCCACTTCACCAGCATCACCGATGAACGGCCCTCCTTGTCCTTCTTGCCTTTCCCCCTTCAAAAGAGCTAGTCTTAGATTGTTGCAGCGGCCTCGTCCTTTGCTGGTGTGCTAGGCCTGATAGATTACGACACTATGTTGTCTACAATCCGGCGACCCACAAATGACATTTACTACCGTGTAGCATCCGTTCTGTTGGTCATGCTCGCTTAGGTTTCGACCCAACGTCCTCACACATTCATGTGATTGAATTTGTTGAGGTGGAGGGTGCGTACATAGGTGTGGAGATCTACTCATTTAAAATTGCAGCATGAATCTTTAAGAAATCTAAATGGGGCGAGGGTATTGTTCTACGTTCAAAATTGAGATGTGTTTTTCTTAATGGTTTTATGCTCATGCTTGAGTACTCTGCGATAGTTGCTGTGGATATGGAGGAAAAGACATGGAGGACAATTCGTAAACCACGTGGTGCTGAAATGTCCATCCATCAAGCTCAGGGTCACCTGTGTGTGTTGTGCTGATTTTCACAATATGTCTTGGCTTTTAGTGTGGATACTTGAAGGCTATGGTACTGATAACTGGAGATTCAAGCATGTTGTGGACACGAAGGAACTGTTTGGACACATAAATATTAAAGTTGGTTCTGAGCTTTGTGACGAGGAGTACAGAGTGATTATAATTCACCTAGAGTGGAATTTCATTTTCCTTGTTGGGAAGGATAGAACACTGATTGCATATGATATGGATCACAGAAAGGTTCATGTCATCCATGCCCATGTCATCCGCTTTTGTAGATCAAAAGGGCGTTTCCATATGAACATGCCTTACTATATTCCTTATGTTCCCTTATTCATGGAGTTATTAGTAGAGCAGTAATGGCGCATTTGCTGTATTTCGTCATCACGATAGTCTTTGTTTAGGTAGGGAGTTGTTTTCATTCTATGTATGTATAGGTCAATTTTGGCTTGTTGACTAAAGGAATGGTATGTTCAATATTATTAATTCTGCTGCTTTGTTCAGGCTATAGATCAGAGATGAAGAAAAGGGGTTCCATGGTGCATTGGCTACCAATCCGAAGGATGCACTAATTATATTCATTTTGCCTTGCAAGCAGGAGTGTCACATAGAAGGAGCACAGCTATGTCATTTCGCTATGTAAGTCTATATAGATCAGTACCTTTAGTATGCTCTATGTACCGCTTGTGTTAGGACATTAATTGAGAAATATGTTATGGTAGTGTCCATTGTTATTGTAAAAAGTAATATTGTTTGTGAACATGATTTCTGGATGCAATGGTTATATATCTGTATCTTTGTGTTCATGAAGTTATTAAGGGCCTAGCTGAATTAGTAACTATTGTAAAATCAGATGAAATTCTGCCACCGTCGGATGTAAGCGCCATTCATTATTTTCTTATCACCACTTTCGGTGGTGGTGCAAACGTCCAACACCGTCGCTATATGTATGATGCGGCAGGGATCAAAAGTATATCACTACCGAATCGTTTAGTAACCCGAGACCAACTAAACGATCATCAAAGGCGAATCGTAGTGCAAGGCGACGGTGACCATGACCTTTGTACTGGTGGTTCATACACTGAAGCGACGGTGGTGTTAACCTCTACACAGACGTCTCGGCCGTCGAAGGGACAGCGAACCAGTACCACAGACAGTCAGGTCGAAGTACAAGGCGACGGTGCTGGTGACCACTACATAGGCGGATAATTTGCTAATGCGGTGGTGTTAGTGTATACCCATAGCCGAGTCGTTCTCCAAAGCGACGGAAGTAAGGACCTTATCACAGACAGATTATAAGCCATTACGGCGGTGTAGTGTACACCACAATCGGTCTCAGATGACGACGGTGATGGCTATGACTATCACTGACAACAGCTTACTGCCGAGGCCAAAATTGAACTGCGATAGGGGTTACGACACTGCTGTGAAAGCTCTGAGTGTAGTAATGTATGCGTCTATAATAGCAATGATACAATGGAAATTTGAAATAGTAAGAGTTGGTAAGTGACTACTATATAAATAGTAGCTCAAAGTATAAATTTGTTTCTTTTAGTGATCGACAAATTTGTTTCTAGCGAATAGGCTAAATTGCCTAGTAAGAATAGGCTAAATTACAGTGATGTACCTTTAAGCAAAAGAATTGGTCAATGATCAACAAATGTTGTTTCTTTTTGACTAGTTAGAATAGGCTAAATTGCCTATTTAGAAAGACGTGGTTGCCTAACGAATGACACTTAAATTGCCTAAGAAAATACATCTACTTCAAGTCTTCAACATTACCGGCAGCAATCTGGGCTCCAGGAACAATAATGTCTTCTCAAATAGGAAACATATCCAGAAGCAAGATCTGAAAAACTGCAGATGCAAAATGTGTTCTTTTCTAAAATGTGTTCTTTTTCTAAATACATTGCCCTTTTTTTTGAACGTATACATGCAGTGCACAAAAGCATGTCTAGACCTGATTTGCCTTTTTCTCATAAACCGTGGTCGGTATTTGCATCTGGGCCACACAAGCCGCAAGTAGTCTTGGTTACATACGGTACGGCGGGAATTTTTTTCTTCCACCCGCGCACCTACAAACCAGCGTGATGAGCGTGATTAATAACCTTGCCGAAAAAGAAATATAATAATTGCACTTTACTATAAACGACAAGGCCGTGCGGATGGTCTATATTACGGCCGGCTGTGCGTTAGCTGCCAAGTAACTTGATCGGTCGCCATGTTAATTCAGAATTTTAATGTCTCTGATGCATCACGCTTCTCCTCTAGACCTCTTCGACTTGCTGTTTGAGAAGTGCATACCGTATGGAGGCATGGTCAAAGTGGAGAAAGGACCTTTGGATTTAGGCTTTAGTCTCGGCTATAAGTTAGGCCGAGAAAATACGATATTAGATCGTACGTTGTGGCGTTTATCTTCCAAAAAAAAATCAAACCAGACCGTGAGTCAAGTTCCATACCTTGTATAGATAGTTCTAATGATTATATTATCACTCAGTAGTCAAAACCAAAATTATGGCACATGAGACATGTTCGCTATGATGGATCGTATACATCGAAGTGGCATGAACCGCATTTCTAAGTGGTTTTTGTTTGATCCGTTCTTTGTTAAGACTATTCCTGTCATCAAGTCATATGACCAAATGTCTGGTGTTCATATGCTGCATTGGAGAGAAAGTTATGCTGACCATGCCATGGCATTTGGGTTTGTTTAATCTCCTGCGATATTATTGCATACATCAGAGATGTAGGTCTGTAACCATTCTCTAATTTGTTGTTCCATTCACAGGGGACTAACAAGCAACAAACAAATGTTTTTGGTGCACAGATCCATCCTCTTGTCTTCTTACTTCAATCAAATCTTCAAAGAGGCAACTAATGGATTATGAGAGGCGCATTTTTAAATGCTGGTACCAATTTCTTTAGGATAGAAGTTTTGGATTATGTACCTGCACAATATCGAGCAGCCATCTTCCGTATCCGTGAAAAAAATATTCATCTGGTTAGCCTAGAGAATATGAATATGATTCATTGGATCATCGATGTGAAATGCTTGGATATTCTTTTCCCCAGCCAACGTCCGAATGCCAGTTCATTACGAAGACATGATGAAGGTGATTAATCAAAGTAGACAGGCTTAGCCTGAACTCTCAGCTTCCTAAGATTTATTGGCCCAAAATAGATCTCAGATTCAGATTTGGAAAACCACCAGAGGGCAGCTTAGCCCTTGGCCGCTTGGATTGAAAGAAAAATGCAATAGCTTAGTTTTTACAATAACACTCCCTTGCCTTTTATAGACAGGGGGGACTCCCACTTGCTACAGCATATTCTAACCACTAAAGTGGATGCTGAGCATATTCTTAACACTAGGTTTGGAAGCCAAGGAAAGCAAAAGTGCAGAAAAAAATAAGATACAAGTGCTTTAGCACTAGGCTTATCTATCAAATCTCCCCATAAGCCTTGTGCCAAGCACTGGAGGTGATCTGCTGTTGCCCAATCCGCTTCCTCATCTCCTAGAATTTAAACTTCCCCAACGACTTGGTGAGAATGTCAGCCAGTGATCAGTGGTGGCAATGTGGCTGGCCTTGATGGTCCCATCCTCCAAGCAATCTCTGATGAAGTGGTACTCGATGCGGATGTGCTTGCTTCTTTCGTGGAAGACACAGAGCTAGAGCAAACTTGCTATCCACCTTCAGCTCAACCACACCCACCTTCCTGACAAGGAGCTCTACCAGCATCCTTGATAGCCATAGCGCCTGAGTTGCTGCAGTGGTGGTGGCGATGTACTCCGCTTCACAGCTTGAGAGGGCCACCACCTTTTGTTTGAGGGACTGCTAGCTGACCAAGCAATCACCGAGGAAGAACATCGTCCCGATTGTGCTCTTGCTGGTGTCTCGTCGACGAGGTCGCTGTCGTAGTAGCCGACGAATCGTGTCGTGTCGGGGGTACTTCCGTAGTGAAGACCGTAGTCGGGGGTGCCCGCCACGTAGCACAGGATACGCTTGACGGCCTGCAGATGCTCCATCATCGGTTGCTCCATGAACCAGCTCATGTACTCGATGATAAATGCGATGTCCGGCCGAGTGTGGACCAGGTAGCGCAAGCTCCTGATCAGCCACCGGTAATGGGTTGGATCGACCTCCTCCGCCGTGCTATCAGAACTTAGCTTGAGCTTCTCCAAGATCAGAGTGTGGGCCGGATTACAGCTTGTCATGCCACCGAGCTCGAGGATGCGCTTGGCATAGTGGGTTTGGCGGTGGGCGATCCTGCTGGCGTCCTGGTGCACTTCGACACCGAGGTAGAAGCAGAGGAGGCTGAGGTCGCTCATGTCGAACGCCTTCTTCATCTGCGCCTTGAACACCTCCACCTTCGGCTCTTCAGCGCTGGTGATGATGAGGTCGTCGACATAGACACCAACCAGTAGGACGTTGCGTCCGCTGCCCCACCGATACACCGCCACCTCATGCATGCTCTGCTTGAAGCCCATCTTCTTGAGTGTGGCGTCTAGCTTCGTGTTCTAGGCGCACGGTGCCTAGTGCAGGCCGTAGAGTGCCTTGCGCAGGCGATACACCTTCCCCTCTTCTCTGGCGACAGCGTAGCCAGGTGGCTGGCACACATAGACCTCCTCCTTGAGGTCACCATTGAGGAAGGCAGACTTCATGTCCATGTGGTGGACTTGCCACCCCTCTTGAGCCGCCAGTGCGAGGAGGACACGGACTGACTCCATGCGCACTACGGGGGCAAAAGCGTTGTCGTAGTCGATCCCCTCCTGCTAGACGAAGCCGCGCGCCCAGCTCGTCCTTCTTGAGCTTGAACACCCACTTCAGGGTGATAGGGCGGTGGCCGTTAGGCAGTGGCACCTGCTCCCAGGTGCGGTTCTGCTCGATGGACTTGAGCTCCTGCTCCATCGCCGCCAGCCACGCCGGATCACTCTGCGCATCAGCATAAGTGGTTGGCTCATCGGCGTGCGTCAGATGTAGCTAGGTGAAGAGCTGCTCAGGCTGGTCCGGTGGAGACTGCTCTCTAAATATGTTCACCACCGTGCGGTACTAGAGGGGCCCATCATTGTAGTAGGCGTCCAGGCGGTCTTCATCATCCTCCCATGGCATCACGTACTCGACCTCCGGCCATCCTGCGTGCACTGGTGTTGCAGCGGGCAAGGTAGAAGATGTCGAGAAGGTCGGCTGGTGCACCGGAGAGGTCGACTAGTGCACCAGAGAGGTTTGCTCTAGGTTTAGGCCTAGTGTTTAGTGAGGTTTGCATACCTCTTATCACTCGATGCTTGCGCGCACCATTGTTGTACATCGGAGGGGCTTGTAGTCTTGCGAGATCACACCAACCGCATTTGTGGTGTGGCCGCTACCATATACTGAAGGGAACAAGGCCCGCGGCGTTTCGGCCAGAAGCTTGATAGTGAAGACGGTGGGGAGCATCCGGGAGAGGTTTGCTAGAAGGCACATCGGAGAACCACTTGCGCGTGGGGAAGGCCTGGGGCTATCCACGGAGTTACCCGACCAGGAGCTTGGCCCTTGCGAGGGATTCCTTGCGAGGGGCTCCAACGAGGACTAGGGGGAAGCTTGCGCGTTTCTCGATACCTCGATAAAAATACCAGAGTTATCGACGGGAGTTTGCATATCTCTACCTTACTCTTTAGCTTCCGCATTTACATTGTTTGCACAACTCCTTTTGCGGTAGAGATAGCAACGCACTAGTAAAACCGTAGTTGCACATTTAGATAGTTTATCTTTTTGCATAGGTTTTGCTAAGGTGAGAAAAAGAGGCCATAGTTTAGAAGTAGAATTTTAAGTTGCCTAATTCACCCCCTCCTCTTAGGCATCACAGTCCCTTTCAATTGGTATCAGAGCAGGTTGGCTCAATTTGGACTTTTGGCTTCACCGCCGTTGAGCCAACGCTATTTAGAGTGGTTGGGATGGATACATCTAGGCCTCCGCACTTGACAGCACTAACTTTCCCTACTATAAAGCTAGAATGGCTTGCCACCTTGAGGCAGTATATTTGGGTGTTTGGAGATCACTCGTGATGGGATGAAACCCATTAAGAGTCCTGATAAACCCACAAGGAGTGAAGAAAAAGAAATTCATTTCAATGCTAGAGCTAAAAATTGCTTGTTTGAATCTTTTAGCATGGATGTGTTTAACCAAGTGTTCACTTTAAATATGGCACATGAAATTTGGTTAAAACTCCAAGAGCTCTATGACGGCACAACTAATGTCCGTGAACAAAAACATTGTCTAGCTAAACAAAATTATGATTCCTTTAAATGAATGATGATGAGCTTGTTCGTGATATGTATTCTCGTTTGAATCTAATTATTAATGAGCTCCATTCAATAGGATTAACAAAGCTAGATGATGCGGACATCGTGAGGAAGATCATCTCCGTGCTACCACAAAAGAAATATGCAAGCATCATCACCATCCTTCACAACATGGAGGACTTGAGCACCATGATCCTGGCCATAGTCATTGGTAAGATAGTGGCATTTGAAATGTCATGCAAGATGGGTCAAGAAGAAGCCTCTTCATCAAGCAAAGGCAAAGCTCTCTCACATGTAGTGAGAAAAAAAAGATGAAGGGCAAGCAAGTTGAGACAAGCTCAAGCTGAAGCTCCTCAAGTGAAGATGAAGAAGAAGATGAGGATGATGATGACGAAGAATCAAGTGATGATGACCAATCTTCCTCATCCACCTCCGACTGTGATGAAGAAACTATCAAGCTTATCAACAAGGTGGAGAAGATGATCCAAAGGCTCAATGCCAAGGGTGTGCCCATCCAAATTCAAGATTTCATCTTCACCAATCAAAGAAATGAGCAAAGAAAGAAATGATGCTATGGATGCGGCGAGTTGGGGCACTTTGTGGAAGTTTGTCCAAACAAGACCACACCCAAGATAAAAAAGAAGGCATGCAAGGACAAAGCCCTCACATCAATAAGGTCATAGGACGATTCTTCAAGTGAAGAAGAAGACCACCACAAGAGGCGCGGGCACAAGCGCTCATCATCAAGCACCTCACGTGTGTGCCTTATGGCATGAGGTAACAAAAAGCCTGTCCCTAGTGATAGTGACAATGATAGTGATAGTGATGATGAGCTACCTTCTTATGATGAAATTGTGCAACAAAATCTTAACTTTACTAAAGTTTGCACTAGTCAATAAAAAAAGCTTGAAAAATTAAAAGAAAAATTAGATAGCTCACAACAAGCTTATGCTACTTTGCTTGAACAATATGAAACTTTTGCCAATCTTAATATGGAGCTATCTACTAAAATTGAGCAACTTGAGACTAGTGCAAACACAAATAATTGCACAATCAATGATGAGCAACTTGTAAAGAAAAATGAAAAATTAAAGGAAAAGTTACCTAACTCACAAGATGATTATAAAAGTTTGCTCGCTAAAATGGAAACCATGTGCAAACATTGTGATGAGCTAACTAATAAAGTTGCTAATCTTGATGCCATCGGTACAATCCCCACCGAGGCACCTAAAAAGAAAGGTTAAATTTTTGACATGCCTAAAAAGGATGCCTCTACTTCTTGTAATGATTTATGTTTAGACTCACCCTTGTGCAACCAAGTTTGTGTTGAGAAAGTTGTTGTAGAAACATACACACAAGAGATCGCAATGGAGAATAGCAACTCAAGCAAGAAGTGGCTCGCCTCTCCAAGGACTTGACTCAAGTGAAAGGCAAGACAGAGCAAGCCCAACTTCATCAAGATAACACCGTCAAGGGAGTGAAGAAGCTTGATGAAGGACAAATCATGGTTTGTTACGTGTGCCACAAGGAAGGCCACAAGTCCATGAGCGCAAGGTGAAAAATGGGGGAGGAGCTAAGAAGAAAGAGAAAAACAAAAAGGAAACAAGCAAGCTCTCCAACACCTACACCAACAAGTTGGACAAAAAGACCTCCACACCTTATCTCTTGAAGAAGAATAAAAATGACAAGGTGGTGGCCATCAAGGTGAACAAGCAAGCCAACAATGGGGCCAAATGCATTTGGGTGCCAAAAGAGATCATTTCCAACATGAAGAGCACCAAGAAGGTTTGAATCCCAAAAGGGAAGTGAGAAGTCCGATGGACTTCAGGGAATTTGGAGACTTGGCAAAGTATGGGTGCATTTCATGGGGTGCATCATTATGGACAAGGTAATTGCCAAGTGGGTTAGTGAATACAATGGACCCAAATTCCCCTTCCCATGTTAGGTAACTAGATTTAAATTCTTGCAATTCCAATTAGCATCTAGTTCCTTTTCATGCCTAGGTTTGCATTTGCATGCTTAAATCCTTTGTCATGCATACACTAGGTATATCTTATGGTAGGCTTGCTCGGTCTCACTCTTAACCCTTGGAGCAAACCTACAAGGTTTAAATTGTTTAGGAGCACGGCACATAGCTTGTTTTACAATTGTTCATTTAATATGTGCCAAAGTCCAAATTGTAGATAATTTCTCCCGAATATCACTTTCGAAAATGATTCTCACATTCATGTGATATCATCTTTCAAGTGGTATTTTTAATTCTAAAATCAATGTGCATGTCTCCTATAAGTATTCCATACTTGTGTGCATAAATTTAGGGGGAGATTACTCTACAAGTTGGATGCTTTGAGACTAACACCTTTTCAAGCTTATCATGTGTGTAGTAGTCTCATTGCAAGGAAAATGGAGTCCCCAGAGTTAAGTATAATAATTCAAATATCCACCACCTATTGCAAGTGGTATAAATCAAATTGGTTTCCACATGTGGTATTTCTAAACTGATATCATCATGTTGATTTCACTTTGGTATTTATATGCTTTCTCCATGCATTATATAGATTAAACTCCCTTGAGCATTAATTTGTCAATTATGCATAAACTACATTCTCCATCATATATATGCATATATTTAGGGGGAGGTTAGTCTATGTAATGTGAGAGTCAAATTTTGTGACCTATTCCACTCCAAATACAAAGGATCACAAAGTTTGACCCTCCCTTGTGCTACTAATATCTTCCTTTTCGATGTTAGTAGTACCAAAAGCAAGCCCGATCATAATAATTTACAAGTGGTAATGGTCCTAGCAAGTAAATAGTTTTAAAATTCCAAAATTTTTATTATTTGCTTGTTTTGGTCATGTTGTCATCAATCACCAAAAGGGGGAGATTGTAAGGAAAATGGACCCTAGGCCCATTTACTTTGGATTTTGGTGTTTGATGACCAACACAACCGAATTGGACTAATAAATTTACAAGTAATTATTTTGTAGTTCAATAGGGTGCAAGACGTGACTTGGACGAAGACGACATGATGATCCCACGATCAACACCATAAGCAAAACCCTAGAAACACAAGAGAAGATCCAAGATATCAAGCATAGTCCAAGCACGAAGATGGGAACCAAGCCGAATGCAAGATCGCGAAGAAATGAGCTCGACAGAGGTAACCGGACGTGGCCCTTATAGGGACCGGACGTGTCCGATCAGTTGCTCGGCAACAGCAGGTGTCAGTAGCACACCGATGACACTGTTCTTCGTCATGGCAATGTTTTCAGCGTGACCGGACGTAGCGACGCTGGACGACCAGACGCACAAAGTACAGCGTCCGATCGAGTCCAGAGAGATTCCGGAGCGGCGCCAGCGTGATCGGACGTGTCCGATCGAGTGAGACCGGACTCGGCCTAGAGTCCGATCAACGTGCGTGCTTTAACAGTCGGGACGACCGGACACGTCCGGTCAGGACAACAACAGCGTCTGGTCAGTAGCAGAAAGCTAGGTTTCGCCCCCAATGGCTACTTTCTCGGTGGGGCTTATAAATAGAGCCCCCAATAGGCCATTTGAGATGGGGAGAGTTGAGGAAACATACCAAGGGTGTTGATACATCATTTTAGTGATCTCCACTTGCATAGTGCTTAGTGATTCATTAGGTGATTAGTGTAGGTGCTTTTGTGAAGTGCTTAGGTTGATTAGACCACCGCTTATACGCTTGCTCTAGGTTTAGGCCTAGTGTTTAATGAGGTTTGCATACCTCTTATCACTTGGTGCTTGCGCGCACCATTGTTGTACATCGGAGGGGCTTGAAGTCTTGTGAGATCGTACCAACCATGTTTGTGGTGTGGCCGCCACCGTGCACCGAAGGGAACAAGGCCCGCAACGTTTCGGCCGAAAACTTGATAGTGAAGACGGTGGGGAGCATCCGGGAGAGGCTTGCTGGAAGGCACGTCGGAGACCCACTTGCATGTGGGGAAGGCCCGAGGCTATCCACAGAGTTACCCGACTGGGAGCTTGGCCCTTGCGAGGGATTCCTTGCGAGGGGCTCCAATGAGGACTAGGGGGAAACTTGCGCGCTTCTCGATACCTCGATAAAAATACTAGAGTCGTCGATGGGAGTTTGCATATCTCTACCTTACTCTTTAGCTTCCGCATTTACATTGTTTCCATATCTCCTTTTGCGGTAGAGATAGCAACACACTAGCAAAACCATAGTTGCACATTTAGATAGTTTATCTTTTTGCATAGGTTTTGCTAAGGTGAGAAAAAGAGGCCATAGTTTAGAAGTAGGCTCCATCATATTCTAGGGCATAGCGAGTTAGGCTAGGTCTGGAGGGAGGCTAGCAGGCTTCACTTGGATTCCCGATCGTGTCAAGAGCGTGGTTTGGTATAATCTTTATACCCCCTCTCTTTTGTATCTCCATTACTTTTTATGCTAGCTACAATTGTTATGACAATATTAGTATTCATCTTATTCATGTTCTTTGTTATAATGTTCATGGTATACTTTGATTATATGCTTAGTATAGCTGGATTATCATCATGTTCATGCATAGGTTCATATAGCGCTCACTCTAAGGATCCATGGGTGGGTGGTCGATATTGTGTAAGTGTGGTGCTTATACATTGTTTACCTACGGATACACCCTATATTCCAGGTTATATAGTAGTTCGTGGATGTGACACTCCCGTTGAGTCCTTTGTAGTCCACTCCCCGAATATAGGTGCACGTAGGATCCGGTTACGAAGGAAGAACAAGCTCTGTTCTTAATCTTCCTTAGTAATATCCCTTATGTGTAGATATGGCAATGATCTTAACAATGATTACTAGGTATAATTGCACTAATCAATGTATGCTTTGACTTGTAATAAAGAATGACTTAGGAATTATTCCTCTAATGTTCTACCTGACCATGCTGGTGCCATAGAAAGGAGTACTCTGAGTGATCTATCATTATTATTAATCAATACTTATCATATATCTTATCCTATGACTTACCCCTGTTATGAGTGGAACAATGGTTATGGTTTCTTTCTCCATCAATAGTATAAGTTATCAATACATGTCCGTGCCAGACCTTCCCTGTGGTAAAAATATAAATAACAATAACTGGAATACACTCGGGTGAAGTGCTACAATGGTATATTATCTATGTGTTTGTAGATTCCTTTCATATATATATATATTCATATCTATTCTTCCTAGTTATATAAATTAATAAAGAACTGCTTAGTATTGTTCTAGTCGTAATGCTATTAAGTACCAACAAGCATCTCTGGCATCATCACTAGGGATGACAAACTAGTAAAGTAATGTTAGGAGATATATGTTTATAATAGGTGGCTATTAAAACAAGTGACAAGTTAATAAATACCAACAAGCATTTGTAGCGCCGTTATCGGGGAAGGTAGCTAGGCAAAGGAAGTATTGATAAACTTATACTTATTGATGTGATCGAGGAAAACCATTGACCTCTGCTCAAACAGGCTTACCCTTGTTTTATCTACTTGTGTATCTTATGCAGGGTAATGTATGACCGGTTTTGACCTTTCGACGAACTACGTTGAAGATCCTGAAGCATTACTTAAAAGGACTAAGGCTAAACTTAAGAAAGTTTTAGCTTTAGAGTTGGAAGACAACCAGATAAGGCAAAGCTTAACACCTAAATTTTCAGCTATGGCTAATAGGACTCTGTGAATTCTCTGCTGCAACTACGACCAACATCTGTATTGGACCGACAGTCAATGTCGGAGATAATGGATTCGAGCTCAAGCCAACTCTCATTAACATGGTGCAAGCAAGCTAGTTTTGTGAAAAGGCACATGAAGATATGAGTGCACATCTCCAACACTTTCTAGAGATCTATAACACTTTCACCATCAAAGGAGTAACCCAAGATGCCATATTACTTCGCCTCTTCCCATTCTCACTCTTTGGGAAGACAAAGCAATGGTTCTATGCCAACAAAGATAGAAATACTACATGGGATAACTGCTCCACTGCCTTTCTAGCAAAGTTCTTTCCCACAGGCAAGACCAATGCTCTGCGTGGGAGAATCTCAAGCTTTCAGCAACAACATGATGAATCTGTCCCTGAGGCATGGGAACGCTTTCAAGATTACATTGTGGAATGTCCTCATCATGGGATGGAGAATTGGCTACTCATGCAGACTTTCTACCATGGGTTGACCAACAGTACTCGTGAGACTATGTATGCTGCTGCTGGAGGTGCATTCCTATCACTCACCATACCAGCTGCAACAACTCTTATGGAGAAGATGGCCTCCAATCAAGGCTGGAATGAAGAACGTGTTCAAACCCGCAAGAGAGGTGGAGGTATGCATGAACTCAAGGAGGTAGACATGCTATCTACCATGATGGACCTGCTGATAAAGAAGCTTGAAGATCAAGCCAATGAGAAGCAAGAAGTCATGCACATTCATACTTCTCACATGACATGTGAAGTGTGTGGAAACACTTGGTGTTTAGGGAGCAACTGTCCTGAAACCTATGAGGATGTGAACCTTGTCAACAACAACTACTTTCGTACTCTATAGAATCAGGGATGGAATAAGCAACAGAGACCGAACTACCAAGGTAATTACCAAGGTAACTATCAAGGTAATAATTTTAATAATTTCAATCAACCACCCTTGAAAGAATTAATTGCTGTCCAATCCAAACTTATGGAGGGATTATCTAGAAAGGTAGCTACCAATGATAAAATTCTAGAGAACATAAATAATAGAATGGATAGCTTTGCTTCTGCCATTAAGAATCACCATAGCTTTAATAAAATGATAGAATCACAAATATCTCAGCTAGCTGCTGCTGTTCCTTCGTTCGACAAAGGTAAGATTCTAGGGCAACCAGAAGATCTAGAAACAGCAAATCTTACCGATATTCACAATACAACATATTACTGTATACAACCATCGACGGGAAGTTGGATAGATTATACCTTGCTGGAAAAGAAGGGCGATCCAGGAAGACCTGCCATCCCCATCGCCATTGGACCTCATATTTTTTAAGAAGTTGTCTGTGACTTTGGAGCAAGTGTCAACATCATGCTTAAGGTAATTTATGACCAAATTAATAGATATACTTTGTTGTACACAAATTTGCGTTTGCAGCTTGTAGATTAGTCACTCTGCTATCCCAAGGGAGTTCTTGGAGATGCCATTGTTCGAGTGGGACAAACATATATTCCCGTAGACTTTGTGGTTTTGGAAACAGGTGGAGTTGTAGGTGCATCCATTATTTTGGGCCAACCTTTCCTAAGCACCACAAAAGCCATCATCTACATGGACAGTGCCAAGATTTGCTTCACAATCAAGGATAGAAAGGAGAAGTTTTCTTTCAAGAACCGCATCCTGTAATCCCTCGGACATCTGTAGACGCCATACCTGCCTGAAGAGACAACAATGACCAAGAAGAAGAACAACATGAGAAGGAGGAAGAACAAAGCCAGGTAGTCACAAGAAGAATCAGTCAACATGATCAACACACTCAGATCAGAGTACGACCACCTCCTCGCTTCACCATTCCTTGCTAAGAAGGATGATCTAGGCATACCAATGATCGAGTGTACCATTGGACAAAGAATATTCCACAAGACCTTCTGTGACATTGGATTGGGTGTTAACATAATGTACAAGGTAACAAATGAATACTTATTTGGTGACAAACCTTTGTTTCCTACATATATGCAATTGCAGATGGTGGACCAATCAATCAGATTCCTGAAGGGAATAGCGAAAGATGTTATGGTAAGAATACTTGATCAATTTGCCCCTGCCGATTTTATGGTTCTAGACATGGGTGAAGAAGATAATATGCCCATCATCCTTGGAAGACCGTTCCTCAATAATACCAACGCGATCATCTACGTTGGATCTAGACAAGTCCACTTCCAATTCCCTAGAGAGAAGGTACGCTGTTATTTCAATAGTTATACCACTTATGAGCAGCCAAAGAAGTCCTACTCTAGGAGGAGACGTCGATCATCCCGAAACCAAAAGAATCAATCCCCAAAGAAAAGTTGGGAGGAAGATAAGGAACCTGAAGAACCTATGAAAGATGAACCTACTTTGCCTAAGTCAAGTCCACATACCAAGCAGGTATGGAAAGAGAAGGTGACATCACCATCAAAGACACCATCACAAGATGTGCAACCATCTAGGTCTCCATCACTGAGACCAGATGATGCACTCAAAGAGTAAAGGATTTTCTCCAGCCAAGTCCTATCTGGAGGACTCAAAAATCCGAACCCTGGCCGTGAGGTAACATCGGTAGTTATTCATATTTACTTTCTAGCATTGCTTGAATTATTTTCACTTTAGCATATTTACTTGTCTGCATTAGCATTGCATTTAGAAAAGGAAGATAAAAAGTTTTATTATTGTATATCATCACATTATAAAAATCCTAAGCCCCACGCAAGTAATTTTACGGTGTGTATACACCCATGGGAATATTCACTGTGATGGCATATATATATATATCATGCATGCATATTTTCTATCTGCATTATATAAATAAGAAAATCCAAAAATATTAAATAGACATCCTGCTTGAACTTTGCTAATTAGGAAATATGTCTAAACCCCAAGGACAATAAATCTCTGAATGGCTGACTGCTAACCCCTTATCCTAATCCGTGCCACGAGTTTTGATGTTGTTGTTGGAATATTTTGCAGGATGATCAAGAGTAAAGCCATCCATCCAAAGTATATTTTTCTAAGCCGCTGTCACACCCGCTGCACAAGGAATCCTACTTCTAGACGGATGAGAAATACTTCTGTTGGTAGACTCAATCTAAGAAAGACCACGACAACATCTAGCTTGGGGGAGGAGAATCCCCCATGTATCTAGCTTAATATTTCTTTTCATTTGCTATTTTTTAGTTTGCTATATCATTGCTAAAAATAATAATAAAATAAAAAGATGCATAACAAACTAAAAGCAAAATAAAAAATTTATATTTTTATTAGCCATATATATATAATAGTAAGGTGTGATCTTAAAAATGAAAACAAAATAAAAAGTGTGTCTAGTTTTCTATTTTTAAGAAGCTAAATAAATAGACTCTGAGGATAATCTCTTGCAATGGAAATGATGAATAGTTGCTCTGTCGTACTTCCTTTCAAGCACTAGTTTTCAGCCTTGAATTCTCCCGAGTTTTGGATACGACTATTTTGATATAAGAATTTACTCTAAACTTGAAACTTATGGTAGCATATGCTTGATCTAAGTCTAGGTAATTAACGGATATAATATGAGAAGGTCTGAGCTGCTGTTTATCTTGTTCCAAGTGACACTAAAGTTCTGAAGATTTATCTTTTGAAAAAAATATGAAAATCCTACATGATGAGCTCCTATGACAAAGCTTAGAATTCCTACCAGAGCCCATATGATATTTAGATTAGGAAAATTTCCACATATATGCTGCTTGTATTGCATTAAGTTTTGTCAAGCTCTGTTGACCCTTATGAGAGGTTTGTCATGCTCTTATAATCAAGATCACATACACATCACCCAAATATGCACCACTCCTACACTAGGGGTAGGCGCAACAACATGCCATTGTATCTAGATCCACACAAAAAGGTTTTACTCCTACACTAGGAGTAAACACCAAAAATATTCTTGATAGGAATTTTCACCAAATAAATGCTCCAAGTCCTTGTTGCTATCTCTCAAAAATTTTGTTGCATAAAAGAGGTATGGGGCTATGCAAAAGTTATTCATAAAAAAAAGAATTGAAAAAAATGGACACAAAAGTGTCTGAGATATTGAAAATAATGGGTACTTAGATGCCCGTCTGAAAAAGAGAGGAGATGAATAAGATAGCCCATATTTTCTTGCAAAGTTGTTTCCAATTTTAAAAGAGAGATATGTTTTTAAGGAGCTTAGTAGAATTAGGTTAGCCACCATATATATCCACCACATTCATCCGCACACATGCACATCTTGATTTGATTGTATGACTCAACTCTCTTTGGATCCGAGGTTTGACTTTACAATATATGTATTGCAAGTATGCTCTTTTATGCTTTCTCCCTACCTATGAACTCCACATAAGCTTTAGTTGTAGGAAGTAAAAAAGACATAACATCTTTACTGCCTTTGGTGAGGATCCACAAATACCACATATATTAAGAGACTTAAGAGTGTCATACAAAGGAAGCTCTAAGTTTTATTTTGAAAATCTATGAAAACTCCGGAACAATGGTTGAGCAAAGAACTTGAGACATAGTGCTTGACTTGATTGTTCTGTCTTTTAATTACTCAAGACCCAAGTGAAGGCTAAGAAACCCCATGGTTAAAGGTAATATGGGTGAGTTTGAAAGTCAGATTGGTTTATTCTAATCCGTAGGAGAATTCTTATTTGAACGCATGTGTACTTTTGAGGAGTGAAAGCATCGACGTAACTCCTAATCCTTTTTACTAAGTTTAGCTTTGCTAAGGGACTAGCAAAGGTTAAGCTTGGGGGAGTTTGTTGACGATAGTTAATAACCATTATAAACCGTCAATATAACATGCATAAGGGCATAAATATAAGCACCAATGAAGGTCTTGGGGTTTAAACTAACAAATTCCACGAGTTTTGCTGAATCTGTATTTTCTACAGGGTTTATTCAGAAAACCGTCAAGGTGGACCTACATGTCAGATTTAATCACGCTTATCCACAGCGAAACCAACACCAGAAGACTCTAGAAGACTCGAGAGGACTCCACGCCGAGGCAAGAGGTAGAGGCCAGCCCCACCTACAGGTCGGCCGACCCCTGGGGCCCACTGTCAGCCTTTGCGTTGCAATGTCGGTTCTCCACCGCCTCCTAGGTTGCATCTACGCCATCATTTAAGTCGGTTTGATCCAAGGGCTCATGTTGGACACTCGGGCCTATATATACCAGCCCCTAGCACCCCTTAGGCATAACCCCGGACATCAAGTCATTTGAGAAGACAACCCTAATCACCCTTAGAGCTCCATCATATTCTAGGGCATAGCTAGTTACGCTAGGTCTAGAGGGAGGCAAGTAGGTTTCACTTGGATTCCTGATCATATCAAGAGTGGTTTTATATAATCTTTGTATCCCCTCTCTTTTGTATCTCCATTACTTTTATATGCTAGCTACAATTGTTATGACAATATTAGTATTCATCTTATTCATGTTCTTCATTATAATGTTCATGGTCTACTTTGATTATATGCTTAGTATAGTTGGATTATCATCATGTTCATGCATAAGTTCATATAGCGCTCACTCTAAGGATCCATGGGTGGGTGGTCGACATTGTGTAAGCGTGGTCTTATAAGTTATTTACCTACGGATACACCCTATATTCCGGGTCATGTGGTAGTTCACGGCTGTGACACTCCCGTTGAGTCCTTTGTAGTCCACTTCCCGAATATAGGTGCACGTGGGGTCCGGTGACAAAGGAAGAACAAGTTCTGTTCTTAATCTTCCTTAGTAATATCCCTTATGTGTAGATATGACAATGATCTTAACAATGATTATTAGGTATAATTGCACTAATCAATGTATGCTTTGACTTGTAATTAAGAATGACTTTGGAATTATTCCTCTAATATTCTACCTGACCATGCTAATGGCATAGAAAGGAGTACTCTAAGTGATTTATCATTATTATTAATCAATACTTATCATATATCTTATCCTATGACTTACCCCTATTATGAGTAGAACAATGATTATGGTTTATTTCTCCATCAATAGTATAAGTTATCAATACATGTCTGTGCCGGACCTTCCCTGTGGTAAAAATATAAATAACGATACCTAGAATACTCTCGGGTGAAGTGCTACAATGGTATATTATCTGTGCGCTTGCAGATTCCACTCTTATATATATATATATATATATATTCATATCTATTCTTCCTAGTCACATAAATTAATAAAGAACTGCTTAGTATTATTCTAGTAGTAATGCTATGAAGTACCAACAAGCATCTCTGGCATCATCACTAGGGATGACAATCTAGTAAAGTAATGTTAGGAGATATAGGTTTATAATAGGTGGCTATTAAAACAAGTGACATGTTAATAAAAACCAACAACTGGTCAGTGAGCGGTTCAGCAGGTGTACGGCGGTCATCACAGCCTCCCTCGAGTACACCACCAGCATACCGCGCTGCTTGAGGAGGGCACGTGCTGCTTTAGGCCCCTAATTTAGGGTCCTCTATGCATCATGTATCAGTCCCTAGATCAGTAACTGATACACATAATTCGAACAAGATTGATATCAAGAACCATACTTTTATTGTTAATGGGAAAACATATTACACGGTTCGGGTTTACATAGCTTGGGCCACTGGCCTTATATCGTATATTAGAGTTCTAAGACAGTGGTCCTAAGTCATCGTGGCTCCATTCCTTCAAGCATCTTGGATTGTGGACGTAACCCTAGATTTATTCCTTAAGCGTACTCCTATATCCCATTCATCGTAGTCCTAGTGTAGCTCCTTCGTGTAGTCATATGGCTCTGTCTTCGTATATACTCCGAGTGTCCTATCCTTGCATAGTCCTCGATAGCTCCATACTTGTACGTTCTCCTATTGTCCTATCCTTGCGTATCTCTGATAGTTCCATCCTAGTGTGTGCTCCTGTAGCTTTACTCCTAAAAACATAGAATGGAGGGTGTTGAGTACATAAAGAACTCAGCAAGCCCTAAACTTTGGGTGGAGGAGAGGTGGAAGGGGAAGGCTATATGGAGGGGGGTTATGGTAGTTGAGGTGAAAGTGGTAGGTTGAAGCAATTATAATTATAGGTTAGTCCTAGCATAGTATTACCATTCTCACCAATTTCTGGGTTAATTATAGTTTACCAAATTAGTAAAATACATCTTACCAGATTATCACAGTTATAGAAGTCTAATCATAGTATCTCATCCTAGCATCTGTCTATTCCAAGGACATGGCTATTCGAATAGATTCAATAAACTCTGTAGTGGTGTACAAATTTTCCCACAAGATAAACACAGTCCGACACCATCATCATGGCTTAGATAGGTCTAACGAGATCCCGTACCCAAATTTTTGTGACCTTCGATGTCCATATAACTCTACCACGGTTTCTTAGGGGTTGGAAAACACACTAAACTCAGGAGGATATACCAAATCGTCCCATCTCATAATCTCGGATGATACCACAACATCCCATCATATAAGCTCAGACGATACCAAATCATCCCAACATAATAGTGACGATGATACCAAATCATCAATAATATGGGCTCGAACACAGCCAAACATACAATAACATGGGCTCGAACGCGGCCAAAAATCAAAGGGCTTAATGTGGAGGATCACATAGCAACCACACCAACCGGGCCATAGAAGATCACATAGCATCTGTGCCTGCTCCTGATATTCCGCTGCCAACACTGGCCTCATAGTAGAAATTATACTTCTATCTAACGGGGTGTGAGATCAAGTCTACCCATATATACATGTAACTGTACGTAATATCTCACTAGGCGAGAGGTTGTGAGATCAAGTCTACCCTTATGTGACCGAGGCGAGTATCTCCCATAGGAATCCCTCACCAGGCGATCATGCCAAGGTAATTTACCTCCATAAATTACCTCCACTCGCCCCCTATCGGGGTTTAGTCTAGTTTTACCAGTTTTAAGTTCCATAGTTATTAACCTTAGGTTCATAGAGCTCATCTCATATCAAGGTAACCATTACCTCATCACTATATCATAGTCAAACTTATATCATATCAAGATAGTTATCATCAATGTTCACATTATCATAACCGAGCTCATGATCCCTTATAATTCCATTAATTCATAAAAGAAAAATTTAAGTATTATAAGTTAAGTTGATTAATTAGTGGGGATGGAAAGCTAGAGGGTTTGTTGTAGAGGCTAGCATGATGTAGTGGTAGTGGAATGAGGGTGGTTAAGGGATGGCATGTAATGTAGAGGGAAGGAGTAGGTGGGGATTAGGACTTGCCTCCATTCGCTAATGATTATATCTTTCTCCAATCCCTGTGTCTCCTGTTTCTGTCTTCTGGACTCCATCGGGTTCTCTCCATGTCTTCTATCCTACGTGGTCTAGCGTTGACGGGCAAGAAAACACAAACAAGGAAAATAACAAGCAAGGCATGTAAAACAAGCATAAGCAATCAAAGAAAGGAAATGATCCTAGACGAGTTGGTCCTATTAGGTGATGGGTTGTTATCTAGGCTATTATTATTATGTTAATTTGAAGTAAGGTTTGGATGAAGGGATTTCATCCAAAGGATATGTGTCGGCACGGGAATTTTTGTCCCATGCCGAGGACACACGAGCAAGCCTGAAGGGTCCGCTCGATGGAGCTGGAGATCCGCCTAGCTTCAGCGTAGGGATGGTCAATCCTGCGTACTCCTCCCGAGACGTGCCAGTCAATTTGACCCTACAATTGATAAGGAGAGAAAGTTTATCAGTAATTTAGGGCGGAACATGCCGGTGTTGCTAGACAGTCCCGAATGTGCGGCTTTGAGAGCCGATTTGAAAGGAGATCGACTAAAGAGTCGATTCCAGCATATTTATAAGAATAAATCAATTAAAGCTTATGGAAGGTAAATCGGTTATTGTTCAGGATAAATATAATTATTTAGACAAATATTAGTCAATGGCAATAAGATGTTAACAATAATTAGTTTATGCTAAGCCCATGACTGCAAGTAACCAAACCCCTTTTGTATAAATGAAACAGTTCATCATCATCCAACCATTTAATAAAGATAAATCTAATGAACATATTAGATCTCATCTATCGCTATGACCAGTGGGGCATGAGGCAGAATCATGCAGGCCATAGAAACAACAATAGACTCGATGACCTTAACTTATTACTAATATTAGTGGGGCATGAGGCAGAATCATGCAGGCCATAATACAATAATAAGATCATGGGGCTAACACATCTTTCAACCTATCCCTTCTTCAACGATCTCATAATGTGAACTGTTCGTGAAAGCGCTCGATATCTGCTAAAACAGCCGATTCAGGCATAACGCATAGTTAAGGTCATGCCTTCTTAGGAATAGATCTACCAAATAATAATCCCCACTCCACGGTGCTAACAGTGGGGTGTGAGGCAGAATCACATAGGCCGTGATAACGGGCCATGGAACAGTTTTCGCTAGCCAATAGATCTACTCAAGATCAGACATGCCTTAACCGCATGATATAAAACAGCTGATAAAACATAACTCATTATTTAAAGTGTAGATTAGATCAGTTTAGATTAACAAACGATGGGTTAAACAAGATATAAGGCCGATCTAAATCAATCCCAATCGGACGAAGTGATATTGCTGTAATTAAATAAACAATGGAAGCAATAAGCAATATCGGTAACTTAATGAATCTATCCGAAGGAATGCCGCCCTTAGATAGAGCCGATAACTTGACCTTAATCTAGTTCGAGCAGTGGAGGCCGACCGATCGATGCAGCCGTACTTGAACTAGGCAAGAGTCGATAACTAGCTTATACCAGAGTCGCAGTGGAGGTCGATCAGATCGATGCAGCCGTACGAACAGAAGTATAAGCCATGACGGAACTTATAGACAAGCAGTGGAGGTCGACCGGATCGATGCAGCCATACTTGCTGAAGAACTCGCCGAGATCTACTCTACTTCTACTCCTAAGGGGTGTCCGAAGCCGAAAAAGGAAGTAACGTGTATTTGATTGATTGTATGTCTTTTACAATAGCCGGGGTTTGATATTTATACCCGGAGCCTAAAAACAAATCCTATTCGAGTATGACTCGGTACAATCTTTGGTACGAAGAAAACATTCCTATTTTAAGATAACTTGGACCCTAATCTTTCCCCTTTTGTAGAGTCCGACATGTATCTTCCCGACGCCAATCATATCTCATCATCGTTATTTGCTGACGTCATTCAGAGAGAACCGATCCAGTGTTGCATCCGAACCGGTTGATATCAACCCTTATGCAATCGACTCCTTGATTGGCACAATCTTGGAAGCCTGCGAGTTCCTACGCTCTTCTCCTAAATTTTGGTGTAAACACATGCCCCCCAATTTTGGGATAAAATGATTTTATTCCAAAATTCTGGTTCATTGGCTTACCACGCCGCAACTGTTTTATCTTGAGATATACGCATGACTCCTGACTTCCCGGCCCAAGTTTTATATAACACCCCAACAGTATTTTTTCCAACTCACTCGGCCTGTTTACCTTCTCCTTCTTTCTCGAGCCAACTTTAACAGCTGATGCCGTCATCGCCAAGGCCTCAAACCCTAGCAAATCACTTGTTCTAACAAGCCAACATCCAAGCGATCCTCGCCAGATTCAAACCTATTTTGGCTGCAATGGCGACCATCGACCACGTCCCTGAGGTATGTCTCCAAGTTTCTACTTCCCAATCATCGGCCGCTACCTTGTATTTCTTTTTTCCCCAAACTTATTTCGTCCGATTTCTTAGGAAATGAGGAATGAAATCCTGATTCCATTAGCTATTGCCTCCAATATCTATTTTCTTGGGCTAATGGGTGATCCTGATCCATCTGATTTCATCCGTCATGAAATCAACCAAATCCCCTTTAAACAATCTATAGTGGATTTGTCCTCTTGGAATACCAAAACTCTCTTCAGGAATTGGCCAAAGATGCCTAAGGGATGGAAAAAATTGGTTTCGTTGGGTGTCTGAGAAAAAGGGTGGAGATTGGGAGCTTTGTGATCTGAATCAATGTTTGACCCTCTCGTTGTTCGGGATGGAGAGGAATGATTCACTCCTGATTTCTGCATCTTATTTCTGGTCCAATGCCCTGAATGCCTTTGTATTTGGTCATGGCCCAATGACCATCACTTTGGGCGATGTTTACATGTTGACCGGCCTTAGAATTATTGGATCAATGCAACCTTATGAGTACTTGAGTGCTGGCTCCAAGAAACTAGCCAAAATAGCAGACTGTACAGGATGGGCCAGTTACATTCTGAATCATGTTGGAGATGGATCAGCCATCAGCGAAAGGGAATACGTGGCCTTTCTAAACATGTGGTTGGAAAGATTCATTTTCCGTGGGTCATCTTGTGGTCCAACCTACAATCACAAACTCATGGCGGAGCACCTAGCATTAGGCAAAGATATCCCGCTTGGAAAGTATCTGCTAGGAGTTGCTTATCATCTGATGTACCAGGTGGCTGCCCAATTACTAAAGAATGAACTAGTGCATACTGTTAGTGGCCCTTGGTGGTTAATACAACTATGACTTAACCTGTATATGCATAAGTTTGTGAGGTCTGATCTCAAAAGCCTGAGCTTCCCTTCTTCCAACTTTGATGAGGAATATAGAGGTGAAGAAGGAAGAACCCGACAGTTAATGAGCCATGGTGAGGCTGCATCGGCCATAACAATTGATTTTGACATTGACCATCTCTTCAAGAAGTTCTATAGAGGGTTTGATGTAGACATCCTGACTTGGCTACCATATGATGATGAGAATGATGAGCTGATCTTCCCATTCAAGTTTTGATTTGAGTCAGGCTGTTCGGACGATGAGGCGGCCGCAATCTTCAATTCTTTTGTCAAGCCCTGTGTTCTCCTAGCCGAGTTTCATTATGGTCGTGGCAAAATGGTTACAGGCTCTTTCATTCCAAGCAACCTTCCAACTTATGAGTTTTACAACCCATCCTTCGTAGCTCGTTAGTTTGGTTTCGGTCAATTGCCTCCTCAGCTATTCTTCAAGAACATACTGAAGCCACGAGAAGATATCAATGAAGTATTGGAAGCCTCTAGAGTTTTTCAATTGGGATCAGATCTTCCCTCCTTCTGTTTGCATGACTGGGTTAGAGTCAACCTCTCTTCCACTCTCTTCGACTCCTGGTGGCAAGAATGGCGCTCCCATCTTTTCTGTGGATCGGTCCATCCTTTGTGTATAGCCCTGGATGGAGAATTTGCTTCTGACAGAGAGGTAATTTGCTATTTCTTTTCAATAAAACCGCTCGACAAATTCTTCTGCCAACCGTTCTAATCGACCTTTTCAGGATGCTGAATTTGATCCTCCGAGCTTGGATAGGAAGGGGCATCCTATAGATTACTAGCCACCGTGCCCGATTTCAAGAATGGGATCGGCTGTGCCTTCACTAAAAAAATTAATGAAAACTCATGCTGCCTCTACTATCGTGACGTATCAATCTTCAAAGCACAAGGCAGCTCAAGGGATAACCTAGAAAACTACCACTGGGAAGAGACTCCACAGAACAAGGCCATTAGCTGCTCAGGTAAACAATTCATCTTCTTCTCGAACCAATGTTCACCTTTCTGATCCCATTCCTTTGTAGTTATCAAGTATTGCGTCCCAATCTGCGGAACTGCTATCCTAGGCGTTTGATTCAACATCAACTGAGCCCCCATCGGCTAATCCTCAAAAGGAGCGGTTGAAATGACCAATGCTTCCACAATAGCAGAAAATGTGAGTTCCCTCCTTGCTGCTTGTCGGAGTATTTTTTCTAACTCTCGATTTATTCATTTTTTTCATCCTCCGTCTGACTTCTTATTATGCCAGATATTTCCTAAGGAAACACCTATGCAAGGGCAGGAGCCTGACAGTCCACTCAGTGATCCTATCGGCGTTGAAGGTGATCTGGTTGTTGTCGACACTCAGACTGTCAATTCCCTAGTTCGGCATACATCTGATGGTAAGAAAATCATACATCCCTTTTACCCTTCTGCAATGATTATGAACTAAAAATTTTCCTTGATACTTGCAGATACCAATGTTGAAAGTTTAGAGCCGATTCAACCAGTCATCACTGGTGCATCATCAGCCGTCCATCCTCTCCAAATGGAGGCTATCATAGAAAAGGTGTTGTATCCACTTCGCCATGCATTTTGTCATGAACTGATCCAAACCTTCTAATCAAGATTTATATATATAGGCACTCGATCTCCCAGCTTTGAGTTATTCATTCAATCTCGGGGAATATTTAGATGAAGATGAAGTCAGTTCGTCAGCCACCTCTTCTAAGGAAGTTCTGTCAGAAGAGACTAGAAATTGGCTACGAGACGTATTGCCAATGTTTGAGAAGAATATAGCTGATCTAGTCCAAGACACCAATTCAATGCAGAGAGTCCTCTTGGCCATCAAGAGCAATCCATCCCCAGTTCTCTCCAAAGTCTAATCATCTTTATCCATCTTTGAAGTTCAGGCCCTGAAGGTGAAAAAGGCTCAAAGGAATCTATCCGATCGTGAAACTTTACTGGCCAAGAGTAACTTCAACAAGCAAGAGGCTGAAGAGCTGACGCAGTTGATTGATGATTTGAAGAACTCCTCCCTTAGGACCGATCTAGAATTGTCCCAACTGGAAATCAAGCGTGCAGAACTTGAGAGGGAGCTGGAAGACGTGAAGGCTGCCATTGATCATCGCAAGTCCACTTTAGCCCAAATACCTGATGCCATCAAATAGAAGAAGCAAGAACTGCTAGCCAAAGTTAGAGAAGGCAGGGTCATCCACAGTAGCCTTGAGGACATTCCTGGATCAGCCGAAGAAGATAAGCAACGAATTGTAGAAGCTGATGCTATTCGGCTAGAAGTACTGAACACAATCCAGGATGTTCTAGCCTTGTAATCTGTATGTTAACGCGTGCCTTGTGTAGAATCGATCCTACTCTCCATCGCCTAATTGTACTTCTTGTTTCGGCTAAAGAGCCGATTTGAAACAGCCGATTCCAAACTTCTAATATGAATCCAATTAAGTCTGAAAACACAGCCTTCATTAAGCGAACCCCTCAATTTTTTCGTCCTTAATCACCCAGCGCCATATTTTCTTTGGCCTTGGCGGCATGGCGCTTCACCTTCTATTAATTGCGGTTACCTTTTGTGCGTCCCGAGGCGTCCATCTCTTCGCTTCGTGTCTTCAAATACTGGCCGAGGGTTCCAGCCTCGAGCACATCCGCATTTACAACCGTTCCTATTTCTCTGCATTTCTCCACCCTCACAGAACACTATAGCGGCCTTCCTCCCTTCCCGTAGATCCGGTCAACTCCATGACCGGCAAGGAGAACCACGGCAAGCGTGTGGCAGAGGAGGTTTCGGAAGAGAACATGTTGATGAATCAGCGCCTTCGACGTATGAGGTGAGATCGACATCCTCTGCTTGTAACAACAAACTGTTCTGATTTGTCTGTAGATTTGTTTTGAATGATAGTCTCCGTCTTCTTCCTAGGGTCGGTGAGCCCTCTGACGCTGTATCTCCTGCGCCGGCCTCATCGTCGGACTCCTCCGACTCGTACAATGAAGACGACGCCCGGTGTTTTCTCTGAGAGTGGAGGGCGGCTCAGAACCGCTGTTTCGAGGCGACTCAGGAGAATGGCCCACTCGAGATCCTCCTCAGGGTTTCTTAGGCCGCTCTTTATGCGGCCGAGGAAGAGGCCAGCGCCGTTCGAGTGCGGCTGGCCGAGTCTGATGCCATGGTGGCGGGTAAGATGAATTCCAGGAACACTTTACTCCAATTTCCATTGTCTTTTATGTTGACAACTCTCCTGTTTCTACAATCGGCAGCCCTGACAGTGCAGTTGGAGTCTCTTCAACTGCCGGCAAACGCGGCTGTGGATGCTGCCAATGCCCGGTGTTCCCTCATCAATGCTCGCCTCAATGATGTTCCAGCCCGCATTTAGGAGATCGCCCTCCACGACGTTCGTCATGGTGCAGCGATGGCGCTGACCGTGGCGGAAGTCCAGACTAGGTACGAGCTCCATGCCATGGAGACTGGTTTCCCAATGGGCGACGGCCCCGAGGAGCATGAGGATTTGCTTGAGGAGTTTGTCATCGCGGCAGAGGCCATTGTGGACATCACATCTGCTCAAGATGTGGTGAACAAGGTCTTTAATTAGCTTGTACTTAGGGTAAACTGATGAACAAAGACTCCTGCTCTTCCATGAACACATCTCAGTGTAATGCCCCTATATGTGTCATGAATGTTTTTGTACTTTTTGTTTTTGCTTTGGAGGCGATACATATCGTATCGGCTTTTATGTCTTTGAAGATTTTCATTTTTTGAACTAGAGGCGATACCTTTCTGGTACCGGCTATTAGAGCCGACGACCAAACGAATCAGCTATCAAGTGTTGATCAAATGTTAGGATAACATCCCTTTAAATATTTTGCCGCAGAACTTTTCATTCCAAAGGTTAAACAATTGATCAACCCAGGTCAAGCATCCCATTAAGTAAAACAAAATTCCTTTAAGAAACCTATCAACTCTGAATCGCACTTACGATTCGACTTAGCATTCACATACGTCGGCCTAAACCCATCTCCAGGACTAATGCTTATTTTTCCTTAATCCAATGGCCGACGTGAAGCCATGACTTTTTACTAAAACAAACTCTCAGAGCCGATCGCTTGCAATAGCTATTGGCTTTCATTGCTAATTTTAATGAAGCCTCCTTCCCATAACTTGCCAGAAAAGCATTCAAAGTCTCCTAGTTCCCAGAAGACTAGATCAGCTGTTGCGATGCTCATAGACTCATCAGCGCGAACCAGTTCAACATCATCTCCATGCCATTGAATCAAACACTGATGCATGGTTGATGGTACACAACATTTTGCATGGATCCAATCACGACCAAGGAGCAGGTTGTACGATCCTTTTCCATCTATGACGAAGAATGTGGTGAGCAGAGTCTTACTCCTGATTGTTAGTTCGACATTCATTGCCCGGCGGTTGTTTTACCTCCGAAGTCCTTAAGCATCATGTCAGTCTCCATCAGATCTCCTGGTCCTTTGCCAAGTTTATGAAAAGTGGTGTAAGGCATAAGATTGACAGAAGCACCTCCATCCACCAACATCTTGTTCATCAGCTTCCCATCAACAAAACCTTTCATATATAAAGCCTTTAAGTGCCGATGCTTGACTGGTTTATCAAATATGGCTTGTTGGACAACCGTCAACTTGGCAACTATCTCCTCATACTCCGATTCATCGAAATCTGAATAAACTTCTTGATCCACCGGAGCTCTGAATTCTGATGGCAACAGAAAAGCCATTTGGATATTAGCCGATGGTTGCTTTCTATCGTCTGTTTGCTTAGTACGCCACACTTGAGGTATACCGGATGCCTGAGCATGTTCCAACTCTTTATTCCTTAGGCGTTGCACCCCTCTCTTCTGGCTTCTTGTCAAACCTCCTGAACACCACTGGCCTTCCTGCCAAACATGTTTTCTTTCGTTGCCTTCTTCTTCATAATCAACCCAGTCTTGGTCAACAACTCTTTTTCCCAGCCGATTATGAACACTTCCATTTTTTGAGCGCCGATCCATGTTATTATGATGATATGCATCTTGAGCATGGATAGACCGACGGTTGGTTTGAGATTGCCTAAACCCCCAATATTGATTGCTGCATTCTAGATAGTCAAGTCTGGTAGGCAACTTCAAACCTTCATTCCAGCAATGTCTGAAGAAAGGACAATTCCAATGTGATTTGGCTTGTTTCCTTTCATACCTCTCTTTCTCCAGTTGGCGCTGGTACTCTTGATCCTTTAACCAACGCTGATAATCCTTCTCATTCTCCTTCTGCCGCTGCCACTTTTTCAACAGGATCCGAGATATAACTCGCGGCTTTGTCATCCCATCTTTTGACGTTTCCCCCTACTCATATCGGCTCTTTTGCTTATCATGACGTCTTTCAATTTCCCTATATTCGTCGACCGATATTTGCATCTTGGGATCGACTGTTCCAGCTTCTCTTGATTTGTTTGATGTCAGGACCTTAGTCTTTCCTTTGAATAGCCTAGCGTCAACCATGTTTTGATCTCCTAGGAAAGGATTATCATCAACTTTCATTTTTTGAGGCGTATCAAATTTGAGCCTCCCTTGCTGAATAGCCCCCTGTATATGCTGCCGGAAGATTCTGCATTCATTTGTGGAATGAGAAGTAGCGTTATGGAACTTGCAGAACTTTTTATTCTTCAACTAATTAGGGGGGCAACATAACATGATTATCGGGCAACTTGATTTGTCCCTTCTCAAGCAGGAAATCGAAGAGCTTGTCTGATTTCGTGACATCAAAGTCATAGCTCTCCTCGACTCCTCTTCCCCAAGGATTTGACACCATTACTGTCTTCTTGCCCCAATTCCATTCAGCCACAGCAACCTCTTCCTCGTCATCTTCATAGCCATCATCGATTGAGTATGGATTGTAAGCTTCAGCCACTATGGTACTCTTCTAAAATCGGGTATCTCTGTGCATACTTTGGAATTGGCTATTAAGCGCTGCCACTCATTGAGCCAATTGACCCAAGTTGTCAAATTCTGGTCCCAGCAGCTTCTCTTTCCACATTGGCAACATTCCTTGAACAGCTAAAGCAGCTAGTTGATCGTCAGCCAAGTTTAATGAGAAGCACAAATTTCTAGTCTCTCGGAACCTTTGAAGAAACTCAGTACCTGATTCATTAGTCTTCTGCCTTATAGTTATTAGATCAGTAATCTTCTTTTCTCCAGTCCCAGTATAAAAATATGTTTGAAATTTTTTCTCGAGGTCAACCCAGTTGGTAATGGAGTTGATTGGCAATGATGAAAACCAAGTGAAGGCCGGCCCTGACAGGGACAAGGAGAAGAAACAAACTCGATGGGCCTCCTCAACTGATGCCTCACCCAATTATGTAAGATACCGACTGACATGTTCTATCATGCTTGTACTGTCTTGGCCAGTGAACTTGGCAAACTCTGGGAGTCTGTAATTTGTGGGAAGAGCGACCAAATCATACCATTCTGGGTTTGGGTGTTTGTACAAAAAGGTCAGCCCTTTTGGTTTCAGACCGAACTGATTCTTCATCATCTCGGTCACCTTTAGCAACAACTCGTCAGCATGTGAATTTGGATTCCTGTGTACTTGCTAACCCATCTGTGGATTGAAATCCCATGTGCCTTGATACCCTGGATTTGGAATCATGTGAAGGGTGTTATAATATGTGCCATAATGATAACCCTATGGAATCTCTATCCGTTGGGTCCTTTGCTGGTTTGCTACTTGAAGTTTCTGATTGTAGACATGAGGATCTATATCTCTATGGATCCTTTGAATTGATGGTGCTATTTTTTTAGCCGACGACGGTATGTGGCCTGATGTGCCAAAATTGATCACCTAGTTCTGACCTTGCCCCGCCTGCTGTTGCACATGCTGTACTGGCGATCCAGGATTATACTATATCTGATTCGTAGTAGTTCCTTGAGCTTGTTCAGATAAACCCTGAACTGCCTGGACGTCATTATCACCATTACCAGCTAGTGCTGCTTCTTGATGGCTGGTACCAACTTGATTAGTCTCTTGGGTCGACGGATCTAGAAGGTTGTAATAAGCCAGCCCAACTTGACCAACTGGAAACCCATGAATCACTTCTTTCATGGCGTTGTGGAATGTGTCCAAGAAAGCTTCATTATGGCTTGATATGGCATCACGAACAGATTTATCCACAATTTCTATGAAGAAACGCCTGTCTTCAGCTTCAACTGTATCTGTCTGCCTGTGTAATAGAACTCTTAGTAGTGGAAACTTCTGAACAATTGTGTTGTCACGTGTTTTGGTGTAGGACAACAAGCATTTCTTCTGAAATTCTTCTATAGCTTTGCCGATGACATCTTTATCTCCATCAGGTAGATCTTCATAATGTACCATAAGGATGTCGTTGTTGTTGTGAACCGTCATGACGATTGTGGGTCCCACCGAGCTTGCCAGAAATGTGTGTCGGCACGGGAATTTTTGTCCCATGACGAGGACACACGAGCAAGCCAGAAGGGTCCGCTCGATGGAGCTGGAGATCCGCCTAGCTTCAACGTAGGGATGGTCGATCCTACGCACTCCTCTCGAGACGTGCCAGTCAATTTGACCCTGCAATTGATAAGAAGAGAAAGTTTATCAGTAATTTAGGGCGGAACATGCCGGTGTTGCCAGACATTCCCGAATATGCGGCTCTGAGAGCCGATATGAAAGGAGATCGACTAAATAGTCGATTCTAGGATATTATAAGAATAAATCAATTAAAGCTTATGGAAGGTAAATTGTTTATCGTTCAGGATGAATATCATTATTTAGACAAATATTAGTCAATGGCAATAAGATGTCAACAATAATTAGTTTATGCTAAGCCAATGACTGCAAGTAACCGAACCCCTTTTGTATAAATGAAACAGCTCATCATCATTCAACCATTTAATAAAGATAAATCTAATGAACATATTAGATCTCATCTATCGCTATGACCAGTGGGGCATGAGGCAGAATCATGCAGGCCGTAGAAACAACAATAGACTCGACGACCCTAACTTATTACTAATATCAGTGGGGCATGAGGCAGAATCATGCAGGCCGTAATACAATAATAAGATCATGGGGCTAACACATCTTTCAACCTATCCCTACTTCAACGATCTCGTGATATGAACTGTTCGTGAAAGCGCTCGATATCGGCTAAAACAACCGATTCAGGCATAGCGCACAGTTAAGGTCATGCCCTCTCAGGAATAGATCTACCAAATAATGATCCCCACTCCACGGTGCTAACAGTGGGGTGTGAGGCAGAATCACACAGGCCGTGATAACGGGCCATGAAACAGTTTTCGCTAGCCAATAGATCTACTCAAGATCAGACATGCCTTAATCGCACGCTATGCACGATCAAGATTGATATAAAACAGCCGATAAAACATAACTCATCGTTTAAAGTGCAGATTAGATCAATTTATATTAACAAACGATGGGTTAAACAAGATATAAGTCCGATCTAAATCACTCCCAATCGGACGAAGTGATATTGCTGTAATTAAATAAACAATGGAAGCAATAAGCAATATCGGTAACTTAATGAATCTATCCGAAGGAACGCCACCCTTAGATAGAGCCGATAACTTGACCTTAATCTAGTTCGAGCAGTGGAGCTCGACTAGATCGATGCAGCCGTACTTGAACTAGGCAAGAGTCGATAACTAGCTTATACCAGAGTCGTAGTGGAGGTCGATCGGATCGATGCAGCCGTACGAATAGAAGTATAAGCCGTGACGGAACTTACAGACAAGCAGTGGAGGTCGACCGGATCGATGCAGCCGTACTTGTTGAAGAACTCACCAAGATCTACTCTACTCCTACTCCTAAGGGGTGGTCGGAGCCGAATAAGTAACTTGTATTTGATTGATTGTATGTCTTTTACAATAGCCGGGGTTTGATATTTATACCCGGAGCCTAAAAACGAAACCTATTCGAGTACGACTCGGTACAATCTTTGGTACGAAGAAAACATTACTATTTTAAGATAACTTGGACCCTAATCTTTGCCCTTTTGTAGAGTCCGACATGTATCTTCCCGACGCCAATCATATCTCATTATCGTTATTTGCTGACGTCATTCAGAGAGAACCGATCCCAGTGTCACATCCGAACCGGATGATATCAACCCTTAAACAATCGACTCCTTGATTGTCACAATCTTAGAAGCCTGCGAGTTCCCGCGCTCTTCTCCCAAATTTTGGTGTAAACAATATGGTTCCTGTGGGTCAAGTTACAGTGGTGGTGATCTGGTGGAAAACCAGACCACATTATTATTAGGGTTCACTATTATGTGAACCTAAAAGAGAAAGATGACCTAGTCAGGCTTTCTACAGGTCCACTATGTTAGTGACACATACGCACATGCATTTGTATGTGCCTCAGGTTAGTCAGGTTAGAGAAAACACGGAGGGTACATTTAGCCATACATAGGTGTATACCCGGGTATTGGGCACGTCCATGTATGTGTAGGTTTCTATTCATTTTAGCTGGTTGGGTACGGTTATATTCGAGTATGTGTCATGGTGCATACACATACGTGAATATATAGGGTTAACTACTACTACAGTGATGGGATACTACTATAGTTAGTATTTAATTTAAATATAGGAAAGGGAAAGCAATCAAACTAGAATTTAAATGGGCATCAAATAATGGAACAAATGGTAAGAATAAGTGGAGCTTGAATTTAGAAGATTTTTGGTGGAAGAATCAAGTGATTCGGAGTGAGGATGGAGAAGATATGATCTATCAAAGTTTAATAGGGAAAAGAATATGTGGAATGTAACTTGGGTACTAATTCTGGAAATTAGGATAATGGAAATGAGGTGTAAATGCTTGGGTAGGATCTGGGGTGTACCTAGTTTATTTAGTAATTTTCTAGAAATTTTCTAATGTCAGGAAAGTGGATTTTCACTCCTCCGTGTACACTTCTCAGGTGGCCATAGTGTTTTCCTCCTTGACTGGGCAGCTGACGCGTGGGCTAGCACAGACGGGGTCAGCTGTAGGTGTTGTGCGGTGCACCGGGTCTATATTGTGCCGTGGGCTCGCTCCTCTCCCGCACTAGTTCACATGGACTGGGTTCTCCCAAACAAGGAAAGAGAGTGGGGGAGGCAGTGTGGCTGACACATGGGATCCAGGACATCAGTGTCATGTGTCACTGACGTGTGGGCCATTCTTGGCCTCCTCACTTAGATGGACGACGATGACGTTTTGAGTCTGGCCCACCTGACAGAGAGAGCGAGGGGGAAATGAAGATGGCACGGTGTCCATGGTGGCGTCTATGTGGTGATGGAGCAGAGCAACGGCGAGGAGCTCACCGGAGTTGCCCAAGCCGGTGATGCCGGTGCTTGGAGATTGATGCTACATGGTGGCCAAGGCTTGGGGTGTGATCCTACAGTAGTTGGAAGAGACCTCGGTGATAGCGGGCGTTCACAGTGTCGATGGCGGGTCACCAGAGTTGTTGTGGCGGGGCGGAGACATGTCCGCTCCCAAACGAGTCGTTTGAGAGCTCCACGACATGTGCAACGCGGCTACGATATGAGCGCGAGCATGTAGGGGTACGGTCTTGCTCCAGTCATGCCGTATCGGTGGTGAGCCGTAGCCATGGTGGCTCGGCGGCAGGTCACTCCCGGTGGTGGAATGATATGGAGGGGGAGAGCACCCTAGAGATGGTGGAGATGGTAGGGAATCTGCCTAGGAGCTAGCCAGTTAGCCTAATTTTGATGGTAGTTAACAACCACTATAAATCGTCAATGAAACATGTATAAGGGCATAAATATGATCATCAATAAAGACTTAGGGGTTTAAACTAACAAATTCCATGAGTTTTGGTGAATCTGTATTTTATGTAGGGTTTATTCAGAAAACCGTCAAGGTGGACCTACATGTCGGAATTAATTACGCTTATCCATAGCGAAACAGACAACAGAAGGTTCCAGAAGACTCGAGAGGACTCCACACCAAGGCGGAGCCCGAGTGGCTGCCAGGTAGGGCTAGTCGGCCCCACCTATAGGCCCCCCGCCCCCCTAGGGCCCACATGTCAGCCTCCGTTGCTACGTCGGTTCTCTACCGCCTCCTAGATTGCATCTATGCCATTTATTCGGGTCGGTTTGATCCGAGGGTGTTGGCGCAAAAATGTGGCGATGCGCCTGACACACAGCAAGCTGGACGATCTGAACGGAGTGAGCCCAGAGATCTGCTTAGCTTCAACACAAGAACGGTTGGTTTCGGGACCAAAGGTGTGCCAGTCAATTTGACCCTACAATTGACAAGGAGAGAATAATCAGTAGTTTAAGGTAAAACATGTCGGTGTTGCACCAGACAGTTCCAATATGTGGCCAGATAGCCGATTCAATGGGGCTATCGGCTAAATAGTCAATATCCAGTGTGTTCATGGAATGAAGACATTTGCATCAAGGATTATCGGCTAATATTAAACGATAATGAGACGAATCAAAATAAACGATGCTCATGGAACATCAGAAAAAAATCATCGGCTAAATAGAACATGATCGATATAAAACGTTGAGCCGATAAGTTTGATGAAAAAAGATATAACATGCGAACAAATCGACTGTCTAGTATAAATGAATCTACAAACGCTCTAAATCTAATCTGTCCATCAAAATCAGTCTCTATCTCAATCAGGTGATTTGTTATAATTAATAAAACATTAATTATAATAAGATCGATAGCTGGTGAATCAACAAAAAAGCAAGAAAAATCTTACTAATCTTAGCAGATTCGATAACTGGTAATATTGTATTAAACAACGAGTTATTTAACACAAGATCGATAACTTTGATCTATATTATGATTCGTAAGAGATCAATCCGCTGATACAACCTTACAAATTACGATACAGATCTATAACTAACTTATATTATGGCTCATAAAAGATTAATCAGCTGATGCAGCTTTACAAGCTCAATACAAGTCGTGACGGTACACACAAGTAAGCTGGAGGTCGATCAGTCGATGCAGTCCAGTTTACTGGAAAAACTCATCAAAAAGCTACATTACTCCTACTTCTAAGGGTTGACGCGAAGCTAAAAAAGTAAAGACTAATTTTGATTGATGTGTGGATGTCTGATACAATAGCTAGGGGTTTATATTTATTTCGTAGGCTAAAAAGAGTCCCGAAGAGACTTTCCTAACAAGATATATCTAAATAAAGGAAAATACTGAGATACAATGGCTCTACTTGCGTGCACATCAATCTGTTGGATTTCTTTCTCGTTGGCAGCTACGTCAACACAAACCCAAGCAATAAATAAGCATATTTGATTTGCCTTCTTTCCTCCTCACGTGAGTAAGCAATCGGCTAGCACCTGGACTCTTGGACTTGCTTGGCTTGCTTCGTATTTTCTCTGATTAGCAATCAAATGATTTTTCCTTTTCCTTCAGGCTTGGACTTCCCTTATCAATTGATGAATATGTTGGACTGCTTCCCAGGCTGGCCTGAACAGAACCGATTTATTGCACAGCTTGGAGTATCTCAAGTGCATGAAACCAGCAAGTATACGTCATGCTTGAATAATAAAATATTTCGGCCTCGATGCTAATCTTGTTGGATAATGAATATTTCCATCATCTTTTCCTTCCAATGCATCACACTGTTACCAAGCTGGAAGCACACGTGGTTGAATATAAATCTCTCCCATCATGACGCGTTCATTTTCAGTGAACTTCTGGCTTCCCTCACTTTTCCCTTGTCTTTACTTTGAAGAGGTCTCGAACGTCAGGCTTCTCCCAAAAATATATTAAATAATATTTTTTGGCCGGCTCCTAAATATCCATTAATTAAGAGACTTTCTTATTCTTGAAATCATCGGCCGATCTCTTCCTTTCCAGGGTAAGCTTACCAAATTTTGTTATCAACACAGCCCCCTAGTTCGAAGTATGAATTTTCATGCTTCAAACTATTTCGATCCGATGGTCTTCTTTTCCCCAACCGATGACATTTGATCGCAATCACTGAAAGCTGCATCAGCTCCATCTTCTTTTTATCTTGATAACTTCAAAATTGATCTTTCTCTACATCTCCGTCCATCTGCTTTAGCCGATTAGGAGCTGCCCCTCAAAGTCTATAATTATAATCAGCTATGCAAAGGCAATAATCAAATCGATCGCACAAATATGAACTATCAGCTGGCAACAAACTCGATCATAGCAATACAAGTTGACCGACAGTACAGAAATATGCTGCATAAAAGTTCATGTATTCTAGCCGATAGTCTTCTTCCAAGGAGCCGAGGAATTTACTGGCAGTGATATTACCTTATTCTAAGCCTCACCTATGCATGTGAACTTTGAAGTGTCTACCATGCCATCTTTGGTGGTTGAGGAATGGAACGGATTAGAATCCAGTCATCCTTGCTTCCCCTGCTCAGAAAACTTGGGTTTTTGAAAGATTTTCAAATTAAAACATAGTTTTGCTCCTCAAATGATTCTCTCAGATCGCTCAATGTGTATAGTTCCTCGTCAAAGCATTGTTCTTCTCATCCTACTTCTAAAAAGCTTATGTGGAGTTTTAGGTAGGGATAAAATATGTAGCGTACTTATCTTGCATATATTGTAAGGTCAAATCCCGGATCCAAGGAGAGAAATGTTATACTCTTAGATCAAGATGTGCATGTGCGTGGAATGTTTGGTGGCTAACCTAATTCTACTATGCTCTTTGAAATATATTTCTCTCTTATGGAATATTTTTACGAGAACATGGGCTATCTTTTTTCTCATCTTTTTCTTTTTCCTTTTTTATTTATTTATTTTGGACTTCTCTGATATCCATCCCATGTCTCTTTTTATAACAAACTTTTGAGAGAAATATTATCAAGAACTTGGAGCATTTATTCTGATAAAACCTAATATATTTTTGTCTTCTCCTATTTAGGAGCAGAATATTTTGAGGTGGATGAAAAACATGTTTTTGCATACTTCGAGTATAGAAGCAGCACATATATGTGGTGTGTACATGATCTTGATCTTGGGAACATGATAAATCTCTCAACAAGGGTCAACAAGACTTGACAAAACTCAACACAGAGCAAGCAGCTTATGTGGAAGGTTTTTAATGAGACTAATATATGGCTCTGGTAGGAAATTCAACATCATTGAGAAGACAAGCTATTGATTTTGAATTTTTGTAATAAAATTTCCCAAGTACTTTGTAAAAAGAAGCAAGGTTTCTTTCATCATACCATATCTCATTCATCAACTACTTAGATAGCATGCTTTCCCTATGATAGATTGTTCACAAGTGACAGGAAAAGCAGGAAATAAAGAATATGCATACCTCCACTTTGAACTGATGAATGCCTTTGCTCAAACTTTCTCCCAGTATGCATATATCAGCTAGACTTCGTCAGCCTTATGATCTCTACGTTACCAATCAAACATATGATATGGCATAACCGTATGTACTTCCAAGATCTGACTCATCCTTTTTGTGCCCATGTACATCGTGTATATATATGCATGGAAATCTGACTTGCATGCACTACATAAAGGGCTCTATCGGCTTGATGTCTTGATCTTCCAATTCTGAGCCAATTGTGAGCAACCTTTCATTTACTGGTTCTGACTTTTAATAAGGCGATGTCAGTTTTAGAAGTCCCGCAATCATATCAAGTTGAGAACACAGAGAGAGCACTGCAAAAAATTCGCTTGCCGAAGCCACAAACTACAACAAAGGTCAGGGCTGGCCAAGAGGCTTCCTGCGTTGGCCACTGAGCGCGCTGTAGGTACATCATGGTAGTGGAGATGCCTTTGTTGTCGTCGGACATGTCCTCACCAAGCACGAGCTTAGAGACCCTATCTTCTGCCAGCTCCTATCTTGTTGCCAATGGAGCGGCGGTCGATCATGTTGGCGTGGGGCTTCATGCTGAGCCATCTGAAGGGCACGACAGTAAATGCTAAGGATCGACCGAGGAGCTTGGCCACTATGGCGGTCGGCTCAAACAATCTGTTGATGTCGATGCTGCTGCACTGCTACGAGAAGGACATGGATGCGTCAGACATGGCATAGCTAAGGTCACTTGCCATATCAATGAGACTCCATGTGGACAACAATGAGCAACATTTGTTGTGTTATGGCCTAGACTCTTCCACGTCCTTTGCTCATCCATCGGTTATGCCTCCACGAGAGAATATAGTCGATGTAGAGGAGGAGGTACACAACCTTGTTTGCCAGCATCACTTCCTTGTCATCGCCATCGGCCATGAGTTCCTTGACCTTGCCCTATGGTAGCTTGTCGTGGCTGCCATTAGTCTTACACCGCCATAATAGCAACACGTGGCTTGGAGTTGCATACACAAGGTTCACCATCGGCTCTTTTGCATCCGAAGTCAACATCTCAAAAACTCCACTACACTTCAATACTCGGAGCCAATGTCTTTGATGACTTGGACTATTGGCTATATCCAGAAGCATAAACATTGGTTTTTTCCTCGATTGCATACGTGATGGTTCCTGGTTGCTTCCTGTGTACACCCTTTTTCATGTTGCTAGATCTTTTCTCATCCGTGCTAGACCTCCGGCCTTTCTTTTTGGCATGCGGCAATATAAGTCATCCTTGGCTGAGTTCCAGCAGCATGCAACAACCAAGCGGACAATTCTTTTGATCTTTTCTCAGCAATATATAGTGCCACACGTAGAAGAGCACTCAACAGAGGCACGTAGCAAATATGAGGTGTTCACTATTGCATCTTATTTAATAATAATTCCCGGCTCAAGATAAATCCTTCTTTGCCATCAATTTGAGAACCGAGAATATTTACCGCTTCAAAATCATTTAGCCGATGGTCCCCTATCGGTTGTCAGGTTGCCAGCTTTTTTGTGTTTCTGACGCAACCTCTCATAATGTTTTTTCTCTTATTGAAGAATATATTACTATAGTGCCCTCCATTTAGAACAAGCCTTTTGAGCTTATCGCTTTCACTTCCATCTTCAGATTGAGCTTTGTATGCTGTAGGAAAAGACAACCATATTAATAGGAGTCAATAGGCCGACCTCATCGGCTTTATGCTTAACCCGCCTTTTGGTTCCTCTTTCGGATTTGTCAACTACTGATTTTGAACTATGAGCTCTCCTGCGGCGCTATCGGTTCGTCTACTATTGAGGTACCTTTGCCGCGGCAGAGCCGGCCATGTCGTGTTTGCCAGGCCGGATGGCTCCATCACCTGACGTATCCGCTAAAGTGGAACCTGAGCCAATACTGCCCCCAGCTGATCTCTATATATCTGTACTTGGAGCCAAAGGGGGTGAGCAGCCAATGGAGGTGAATAGCCTGATGAATTTCAACGTGATGTGCCTGGACTCTTGGTTCTTGGTTGCTCATAGTAAAAGAGCCCTCGGCTTTTACTGACATGTGTGCCATTAGCTGTCATAAGTTGAAGTTTTTTGAGCTTGACGATGGATTTGATGTGCCCCTTGAATGTGTGCAGCTCCGTGAACCTGACTACCTCGGCGTACTTTGTGACCTACCCGGCGAGCTCTAACAGCTTGTGGCAGTCCTAGTTGTCATTGCCGAAGTAGTCAGGATTGGAGATAGCCTGGTTGAGGCCGTGCAACATCCTCTGCACCATGGCCAGCGCTTCTCGCTCACCTTCGCCATAGCCGGTATAGTTGGCGATCACGGTGCCCATGATCACGCTCAGTCCGGGTTCATCAGTATGATGTTGGACGCACTCTGGGCAGTATCCATCGTATCATTTACTATGATGTCGATGTCCATCTTAGTTAGTGCCGACATGTTGTTCATGCCATCGTCGGCATGCCATAGATGTGTCTAGCCACTTCATGATCTCGTACTTGCGCTCTAGGAACATCTTGGCAGATCCGTCCACCTTGTCGATCAGACCGTCCATTGCCAGAGGACCGGTACATGTTGCTGCCCATGCCATGGCGCCGCACTATCCCCTTGCCAATATCCAGCTGGTTACCGGTGATTACCTTCACATTCTCGCCTAGGTGGAATGTGCACCGGTTGATCTCTGTTTTGTCATGTCATAGTGGATCGAACAGCGACAGGAGGCCGATGAACTGCCATGGTTTGTCAGTGCTTTCCTTTTCTCAGGGACCTATTGGTACGATATGCCCAGAGAGCGAAAGTCGCAGTCAGCATAGCTGTCGATCAGCGCATGGATGTTTTTCTCGGCACTCTTGCTTGTCCAGCATAGCTGATGATCTGCTCGGAGTCCACATCATCCTCCTTTCGAACTTGTTCTTCATTACGTGACCATGCTCCATCCACTATTAGCTTGTCAATAAAATAACTCCATTCAACTAATGCTCCATCAGCTATTTAGTTTTTACAGCCGATGAGCTATACTTATGCAAGCCGATAAGCAACCTGGAGGCAACAATCTTTGAATAAAAAATAACCGATGCATCAATATTTCTAAAAGCCAATGTTCAATTGACTTGCTGATCAACTTGATGCAATAAAATATTTCAATATACTTTCAACCATCGATATCGGCTATCTTCACATACTCGTCGATTGGTTCCAACTGAGTCAACAATTGTCATCGGCTGTTAGTCTTTATCAGCTTCATGATCTAGCTTTGTCGTTTGGCTGGTGACTATCTTGCATATATGATATATAAATATTTCCCTTTTGTTTTTCCTCTCGTAAACAACCAGGCTAGCATGACACGCAAAAGTGCCAATAAAATTGGAGTATCGAACCCAAGATGGATTCGATCACTAGGGGTTCATAAATGATTGACTGGACTTTATCGGCTCGATCTAGCCAATCAACTGCAGACGTATACTCATATCTTTCTTGCAATCCCCATGCATGACACGCACCTACACACTTAATGGACTTGGCTTCCTTGTTTCCATCATACGTCTCCAACTGGATTCCAAGACGCTTGCAAGCCGTCTTCCGTACGTATAAGATAGCATTGTATATACCAACTTCCAATGATGCTTATCTGGATTCCATCGGCTTTGAACAATCCTTGCTGATCACCTTCTATTGGCCCGAATACTTGATTTTCAGTTAAGTAACTATTTCCTGAGCTGATGACAACATCTGCAGCTTGATCAAATAGCCGATATTAATAGCCGATACGTTACGCCTTTGAATATAAGTAGGTCTTGCCTTTGCTCTGTGCTTTAATCGGATACTGTTGTCAAGCACCGAGCTTCAGACTCCAAGCATCAATGTGGCCATTGCACATGTGTGGCATTCGAACTTTATCTCTTGTACTTTTTAAATAATCTGACATGCAACTACGTAACTGGTAGGCAAAGTTAAGTCTTCTTCAACTTCCTTCGTACGTGAATTCCAGCTTGCCTCAGAATAGTGCCGAATACTTTTCAATATTGGAGCTGATATCCCTAACTTCTCAAATGATTGCGATTCCACCATGAACAAGCTTAGGTAATAAGCCGATAGAATATGCTTAACCAGAGCCAAAATCCATCCATTGGCTATCCTTTGTTATTACCTCCATCGGCTATTTATCGTATCAAGAAACAATAGCCAATGAAAGAATTCAAAATATAACCAGAAGCTGCATTGATATTCATTGAGGGCTACCGGCTTTAAATTATAAATGCTCATAGCCAATAAGATCATCTCATGACTGACAAAATAATGGCAATATACCCACCATTAACTTAACATTATATTTAATGCTTCCGTAATTAACTTGGCACAGATCCAATTGAATAACATGCAGTCGATACTTATCAGCTTCTCAAAGCACTACCACCAATTTTCCAAAAATAGAATCTTGCAACTTCTACTACTGAGAATTCTATTAACAGCAGCCCTAGCAATATATTTCCAGAAGACGTTGGTTAATATTCTTACATGATTGATCACATTGGCTGTGCGTACGCCAAACTGTAAATAGTCGATGTGCTGATAGTAGTTGGCATCTCTTTAGACCACCTTTGTAGAAGTATCGGCTGCCTAGATGACTGTTGTGGACTTCTGCTACCGATATTCTCCAAGCTGATATCACTCTTCGGGCTTTTAAGAAGAATCCGATTACCCCACTGTATCGACTAACACGCTTTCTACTTAGCCGATGCTTTTGAATGTGGCCTAGGATGGCTTTTTATCGTCCAGTGCCTGTTGCACAGTGAGACCCTCTAGCTTGTTCTTCGAGGTGCGTTTCGGTGATGATATACTCGTGTGGTCACCGTACTTGCTCGGGCCAAGACTACTTCTGAAATCTGAATCCCTTGCTAGTTTCTTCTAAAATTAAGCGAATAGCCAATTCTTCTTCTGAACAGCCGATTCCTTGTACCAAAATTACAATAATCATTAATCTGATCTCTGGACCTGCTCCTAGATCCTTATCTTTACATTGAATGTTAACAATATGAAGTCCTTGATGCCTAGAAAAGAATAGCCGATAGGTCATTCAATAAAGATGTTTCCAAGTAGAGAAAAAATCAATCGGCTATGGATGAATGACGCAGAATAAACGACAGTTGAAGTTGAAAGAGGCCAAGCTGATGAAGCAACTTGAAGTCATTCGCCAAGAAATTTATCGGCTTTTTTTTATCTAATCTGATTGCAACATGGAAATCAGCTCTTTGAGGCTGCATCGGCTTAGCGAGCAAGACTTTGGACCCCAGCCGATTCCACTTTCAGATAGCCGATCTCCATCGGCAAGCTTCCATAAATATCACTTTTTATACTATTTGCCGAATGAAAACTTCCATCTAGGAGTTTCTCCAACACGTGCCTGAGCACTCCATATCCGATTTGATATATATGACCAATACAATCCATTTCCATCTTCTCCGATCCAAATCAATGTACGATATAAATCTTCTTTAAGCTAGTAGTCTGACAAAGCTGAGTGAATATCTCTGTGTGCACTCATCCAAATAGTTCTTTGAGCGGTGGAGTACATGAGCAGCAGCTTTTGATCTTCTTGAGCTTATCACTTGGAGTGTCAACGTGTTGCCACACGCCGCAACCGACCTCGTGCAGATGACATGTATAGTGGGATTGGCTTGCAAGCCTCGTGCGGTGGTAAATCTTGGCAATATGGATGACGTTCTCAGAATAGTCCTGAAGATTCAACATAATGATCAATTTGGGCCGACTTCTAATCAAACAATTATGGTCCCACCGGGCGTGCCAAAACGTGTGTCGGCGCAAAAATGTGGCGATGCGCCTGACACACAGCAATACGAATGATCTGAACAGAGTGAGCTCGGAGATCTGCTTAACTTCAACACAAGAACGGTTGGTTTTGGGACCAAAGGCGTGCCAGTCAATTTGACCCTGCAATTGCCAATGAGAGAATAATTAGTAGTTTAAGGTGGAACATATCGGTGTTGCACCAGACAGTTCCAATATGTGGCTAGATAGCCGATTCAACGGGGAGTCGATATCCAGCGTATTCATGGAATGAAGACCTTTGAATCTAAGATTATCGGCTAATATTAAATGATAATGATACGAATCGAAATAAACGATGCTCATGGAACATCAGAAAAAAATCATCAGCTAAATAGAACATGATCGATATAAAACATTGAGCCGATAAGTTTGATGAAGAAGGATATAACATGCGAACAAATCGACTGTCGTCAATTATGAGATTTAAAGCGTGACCAGATCAAAGGACGACCAATTAAGATGATATGATGCTGATCTGTCTCTATCTCAATCAGGTGATTTGTTATAATTAATAAAACATTAATTATAACAAGATCAATAGCCGGTGAATCATAAAAAACAGCAAGAAAAATCTTACTAATCTTAGCAGATTCGATAAATGATGATATTGTATTAAACAATGAGTTATTTAATACAAGATCGATAACTTTGATCTATATTATAATTCGTAAGAGATCAATCAGCTAATGCAGCCTTACAAATTACGATACAGATCGATAACTAACTTATATTGTGGCTCATAAAAGATCAATCAGCTAATGCAGCTTTACAAGCTCAATACAAGTCATGACGGTACTCACAAGCAAATTGGAGGTCGGTCAGTCGATGCAGCCCTATTTGCTGAAGAACTCATCGAAAAGCTACATTACTCCTACTAAGAGTTGGCGTGAAGCCGAAAAAGTAAAAAGTGATTTTGATTGATGTGTGGATGTCTGATACAATAGTCGGGGTTTATATTTATACCTAGGCTGAAAAGAGCCCTGAAGAGACTTTCCTAACAAGATATGTCTAAATAAAGGAAAATACTGAGATACAATGGCTCTGGTTGCATGCACATCAATCCGTTGGATTTCCGTCTCGTTGGCAGCTATGTCAACACAAGCCCAAGCAATAAATAACCATATTTGATTTGCCTTCTTTCCTCCTCACGTGAGTAAGCAATCGGGTAGCACCTGGACTCTCGGACTTGCTTGGCTTGCTTCATACTTTCTCTGATTAGCAATCAAATGATTTTTCCTTTTCCTTCAGGCTTGGACTTTCCTTTTCAATTGATGAATATGTTGGACTCCTTCCCAGGCTAGCCTGTATAGAACTGATTTATTGCACAGCTTGGTGTATCTCAAGTGCATGAAACCAGCAAGTATACGTCATGCTTGAATAATAAAATATTTCTGCCTTGATGCTAATCTTGTTGGATAATGAATATTTCCATCATCTTTTCCTTCCAATGCATCACACCGTTACCAAGCTGTAAGCACACGTGGCTGAATATAAATCTCTCCCATCATGACGCGTCCATTTTCAGTGATCTTCTGGCTTCCCTCACTTTTCCCTTGTCTTTACTTCGAAGAGGTCTTGAATGTCATGCTTCTCCCAAAAATATATTAAATAATATTTTCTGGCCGGCTCCTGAATATCCATTAATTAGGAGACTTTCTTGTTATTGAAATCATCGGCCGATCTCTTCCTTTCGAGGGTAAGCTTACCAAATTTTGGTGTCAACAGAGGGCTCAAGATTGACACTCCGGCCTATATAACCAGCCCCTACCCCCCTCCAGAGCACACTACCATAAGTCAAGATCGGACCAGAAATTAGGATTTCCAGAGAGAAGAGAATAGAACTCCAATTCTTCAAAGTTCTAGTATAGGCTAGCTAGCAAAGTTCAAGTAGAGTGTGGACTATTGCTCAGGATTCCGGATCTACCGTTTGGAGACCAGTATAGCCATTGTATCTCTTTATTTATGACTTTGTGCTACTTCAATATTATGATGCTATTTATTATGTTCCAAGTTTGCTCTAGTTATATACTTAATATAGTTGTGATTGATGATGAGTTTATGCATATGTTCGCAAAGCGTTTAGCCCAAGACGCGCGTGGGTTAAGTGGTCGACATTATGTAAGCATGGTGCTTAGATATTGTTTACCTGCGGATGCATTATACACTCTGGGTCATGTGGTAGATCGCATATGTGACACTCCCGTTGAGTCCTTTGTAGTCCATTCCCTATTTGTAGAGCAAGTAGAACACGGTTGCAAAGGACGACAAGCTCTATTCTTGATCTTCCTTAGTAATGTTTCTTATGCTTATATCCAAAGTTAATTATGCTATAGATGAGAGTGTATATACTTGGGTGTACAAAAGACTTAGTAAATAAAGAATTACTTAAGAATCTTTTGCTCTTACTGAATCTCCTGCCTAGCCATGCTACATTTATGAGTCTCTATTTCTATCTCTGGAATTATTATCAATGCTTCACACTTATCATTTATTTATCATTTGACTTACCCCTGCCATAACATGAGAGTGGTTTTATCATAAGTATACATATTTGTCAATATCTCTATGCCAACAATCCCATAGCTCCTCCCTGTGGATAAAATATAAATAACGATACTCAGTATACTCCCGGGTAAAATGCTACAATGGTATATTATTTGTGCGCTTGTGGATACTTTACTTTAACATATATAATTTTCTCTGAGTTTAAAAGTGTCATTAATAATTATCAACCACGCATTTCTGGCATCATACTAGGGATGACAACTTAGTAAAGAGTGATGCTAAGAAATGTCAACAAGCATTTTTGACACCGTTGCTAGGGAGGGGCACATGGCTATAGAGAATTGATCAAATAAATACTTATTGATAAAATCATAACAACTCTGCTTTAGCAGGCTTACCCTTGTTTGTCGTTGTTCGTATTTTATACAGGGTATTACAGAATTGGTTGTGGTTCACCAATAACTTCCGATTAGAATCAACCAAATAAAAAAGGAAGCTCAACACCTGTTTCTAAGCTATGGCTAACAATACTCTGCGTGAGTTCTTGTTGGTATTTATTAACTTGTCAGTTGTTTAGTAGCCACTTATTATAAACCTATATCTCCTAGCATTACTTTACTAGGTTGTCATCCCTAGTGATGATGCCAGAGATGCTTGTTGGTACTACATAGCATTACTACTAGAATAATACTAAGTAGTTCTTTATTAATTTATATGACTAAGAAGAATAGATATGAATATATATATATATGAAAGGAATCTGTAAGCGCATAGATAATTATACCATTGTAGCACTTCACCCGGGAGTATTCCAAGTATCGTTATTTATATTTTTACCACAGGGATAGTCTAGCATGGACATGTATTGATAACTTATACTATTGATAGAGAAGTAAACCATAACCAATATTCTACACATAACAGGGGTAAGTCATAGGATAAGATATATATGATAAGTATTGATCATCAATAATGATAAATCACTCAGAGTACTCCTTTCTATGCCATTAGCATTGTTAGGTATAACATTAGAGAAATAATTCCTAAGTCATTGCCAAAGCATACATTGATTAGTGCAATTACACCTAGTAGTCATGGCTAAGGTTATCTTTATATCTACACATAAGGGATATTACTAACGAAGATTAAGACTAGAGCTTGTTCTTCCTTTGTAACCAGACCCTACCTGCACCTATATTCAAGGAATGGACTACAAAGGACTCAACAGGAGTGTCACATCCGCGATCTACTACATGACCCATAATATAGGATGTATCCGCAGGTAAACAACATATAAGCATCATGCTTACATAATGTCGACCACTCACCCCGTGTACTTTAGAGAGAGCGCTATATGAACTTTTGCATAAACATAATGATAAACTAGCTATACTAAGTATATAATCAAAGTAGACGTTGAACATTATAATGAAGAACATGAATAAGATGAATACTAATATTGTCATAACAATTGTAACTAGCATATAAAAATAAAGGAGGTACAAAAGAGAGGGGGTACAAAGATTATACCAAACCACGCTCTTGACAAGATCGGGAATCCAAGCGAAGCCTGCTTGCCTCCCTCTAGACCTAGTCTAACTAGCTATGCCCTAGAATATGGTGAAACTCTGAGCATGATTATGGTTTCTGTCTTCTCAAATGACTTGATGACTGGGGTTATGCCTAGGGGGTGGCAGGCACTGGTATATATAGGCCAGATCATCCAACATGAGCCCTTAGATCAAACTAACTTAAAGGATGGCGTAGATGCAACCTAGGAGGCGATGGAGAACCGACAGAACAACGGGGGGCTGATAGGTGGGCCCCAGGGGCCGGCTGGCCTACAGGTGGGTCCGGTTGGCCCCACCTAATTGTGTCTCACCCTCCGCTTTGGTGTGGAGTCCTCTCGAGTCTTCTAAAACCTTTTGGTGTCAGTTTCGTTGCAGATAAGCGCAATTAAATCTGACATCTTGGTCCACCTTGACGGTTTTCTAGATAAACCCTATAGAAAATACAGATTCACCAAAACTTATGGAATTTGTTAGTTTAAACCCCTAAACCTTCGTTGGTGATTGATTATATTTATGCCCTTATGCATGTTATATTGATGGTTTATAATATTTGTTAACTACCGTCAACAGTTCTCTGCTCCAAGCACTGAGAACATTCGCACTAGACCAACACTCAAAACTAACAACATTGAGTTCGAGCTCAAGCCAAGCCTCATCAACATGGTGCAAGCTACCCCATTCAGTGGAAAGGCACATGAAGATGCTTGTGCTCATCTTTAGAATTTTCTTGAGATCAGTCGCACAGTCGTCATCAAGGACGTTGCTCAAGACATCATACTACTTCGCTTGTTTCCATTCTCACTAGTGGGAAAGGTGAAGCAATGGTTCTACACCAACAAAGACAACATCAATACATGGGCAAAGTGTTCAAAGGCCTTCCTAGAAAAGTTCTTCCCAGTAGGCAAGACCAATGCCTTAAGAGGAATGATTTCCAACTTCCAACAGCAGAAAGGAGAGACCATTCCAAAAGCATGGGAATGTTTCCAAGAATATATTTCAGATTATTCTCACCATGGAATGGAAGATTGGTTGCTCATGCAAAGTTTCTACCATGGATTAACTCAGAAAGCTCATGAACAACTTGATGCCACTGCTGGAGAATCATTTATGTCACTCACCCTTGGAAAAGCTGAAACTCTTATGGAGAAGATAGCCTCTAATCAAGGCTGGTCATCATGCAACATCCAATTATGCAATAAGAGTGAAGTACAAGAAGAGGTGTGTGCATTGTCAACCAAGATGGACGTACTGTTGAATTGGCTTGAACAGCGAGCCAATTACAAGAGAGATCGTCAGGCCATTCAAGATGCTTTCAATGCTCAAAACACATGTGGAGAATATTTGGGGGTTGAATTCCCTAAATATCAAGAGGATGTAAAGATCATTGGCAACAATTCAGGTTCATAACAACAGAGACAAGGATGGAATCAACAACAACGGTCAACTTACCAAGGTAAGTACCCAGGTAACAATTATAATTCTTTTAATCCCAAGCAACCATCCTTAAGAGACTTAATCTTAGAACAATCTAGGATTAATGAGAATATTTCTAAAAAGCTTGCTTTTAATGATAAGGTCCTAGAAAACATAAATATTAAAATGGATAGTTTTTCTTCTGCCATAAAAGACCAACTCAGCTATAATAAAAAGATAGAATCTCAATTAGCCCAGTTGGCCACTACTCTGCCTTTTGCTACTAACATTGAAAAGGTCAACGCTATAACCATAAGAGGTGGCAAGTCTACTCGTGATCCGCCGTATCCGACAACGACAGGTAGGGCACAAGTGGTAATGCAGGAAGATGAGAAAAGAAATGATAAAGTTGAAGAAATTGTGCCACAAGAGCGAGAATTACAACAAGATTTTCATGACACTACGTTCCTACCGTTTCCACAAAGAAATAAAAAAGCCAAAATGGATGAGCAGTTTGGTAAGTTTGTAGAGGTAATTCAAAAGTTATATATCAATATTCCTCTACTAGATGACATACAGATACCCACCTATGCGAAGTACCTCAGACACATCCTCAACAACAAAAGACCACCGCCCATCACTAAAGTAATCAAGTTGATGCAGGAGTGTAGTGTGGCCATCCTAAACACATCACCTATCAAGAAGAAGGATCCGGGGTGTCCCACTATCGATTGTTCGATCGGAAGCCAGAACTTTGAGAACGCATTATGCGATCTTGGAGCAAGCGTTAGTGTCATGCCCAAGAAGGTCTTTGACAAGCTCAACTACTCAACACTTACACCAACATCGATGTGTTTGCAACTAGCCAACCAATCGGTCCACTACCCTGCAGGAATAGCCGAGAATATTCCGGTAAAAATACGAAACTTCTTTGTTCTTGTGGATTTTGTAGTACTTGACATACAGGAGGATATGAAGACACCCCTCATACTTTGGAGACCCTTCCTGAGTTCTACAAATGCACACATTGATGTCGGAGCCGGAGAAATCAAATTCCATATCAATGGCAAGGAAGAACGATTCGCTTTCAAACCAAGACCGGAACAATGCTCCAATTTGGAATGGTGTGAGAAGCAAGTATCAGCGTCTCCATCTCCAAGACCAAAGGACGCATTTAAAGAATAAACGCGAACGGAGAAGTCCGGTTTGGTTGACTTAAAATACCAAACCCTCACCGGAAGTTAACTCGGTAGTTATCTATAATCATTTTTTGCATTATATTTTACTTCGGCATATTTACTTTTCAACACCTCAATTATAATTTTTTCCCATCATGGCATTATAAAAATTCAAGCCCCATGTAAATAATTTTTACGGAGTGTAAAAACACTATGAGAAATATTTACCATGGAGGCGTAAAAATTTAAAAATACCTTAATTCACCTTCTTATATTTCATAGTTTCGTAAAATATTTCTTATTGCATTTATATACATGTGTATACGATAGAAATATGGGAGACACATGGGACCCACTCAACCACCACCCATCACTTCTACCTCCACCATCACCCCTATAAATACCTCCCCTCCTAGCTGCTCAACACACTCAGTCACACTGCAATCTAGCTTCTTGAGTTCGAATTTCCTATTCCAAATCTTGTAGTTAAAGATTCTCTTGTTAGAAGTAGATCTGAGCGGCGGTGGCCATCTTCGGCACCTCCAACACCCTCTTCTCGATGACTTTCTTAGCGGCGGCACTCGGGTTCTTGCCCTTACCCATCAAGCAGAGCTTTTTACAAATCTAGGGTTTCAAGATGCGAGATTGGCAGCGCTCACAGTGGCTCGGGGGCTTAGACAGAAAGCAAATGGAGTAGAGGAAGATGATGCACAGGAATGGTTCCCTTTTTATATGGTTTGCACCATTTTGTGGCCCGACAATCATGCCAACGGGTGCGGCGTTTCATGTAGCACCCGGTTTTAAGAACAAAACCAGATACACACCATATGTGAGCCCAGGAAGTCAAATCTCACATATAGCTACAAATAAGGGTAATATCATAAGACAATGCTTATTACATAGCGTATTAGTATAAAGAGTACAACCTCAGAGTATAGACAGCGGAAAGACAACTCCGATCTTCAGGTGAAGACTCCACTTCCACAGGGATAACTGACTGGTTGATCACAAGCCTAATTCCTCCAAACTCTAGCAATCTGGTACCCATCCGGGATTTTTCCAAAGATTTAAAAAGTAAAGCAAGCGTAAGTACATGTCGTACTCAACAAATATAACATGGCGTTCATAAGGCTCAAAAGGTTAACACTGATTAACTGTGATTAGCTTTTAATGAGTCATCTTTTAGCAATTGGGTGGCAACAAGTTTATTCACAAGCCCATATAAACACATGATCAGGTAAACATGAATAATAAATAGCATAAACAGTAATTATTAGTGAGCATCTTCATCATCAGTGTCAATCATCTATTCTGTAAGGGTTCTAAGGCCGCTCATGACCGTGAGCACGGCTGATATACCAGTTTTACACTCTGCAGAGGTTGTACACTTTCACTGTGAGTCATGATTTACCCTTTCGCCCGAGGTAGCTAATCTCTTGACCCACTTCCAAGGAAGGTCGATAGGGTTCACTATAAAGCCTTTCAAAGGTTCGACTAACAAGTTAGGGCCATTAGATTCACTCGGCAAACAGATATAGGAACCCCCCTGTCGAATGGCATAATTCCATCACGGCTATACACATAAGAGTAGAGACTGTCCTATACCCGATTCGGCAAGCCATTCTTATGCCAATAAAGGTAACCACTAACAAGCTAGAAAAAGGTCCTCATACTGAGCTAAAGCCAGCGCCATATAGCCCTCACAGCTGTACTATAAGTCCCGAATGATCACTTACAGATAAGTCCTTAGGGAGAGGAATCTAGAGCACCATAAAAACAGCCCAATGCTCTAGCCCCCTTGTTCCATGTTGCTAAAAAGCATCTTTTAGTGTTTATTGCATATACCATTAGTCAAGTTACAAGATCATGGTTTCAGTTGAGCACTAGCATAATACTACCCAATGCAATACCCCATAGGTATCAAGGCACAAGTATAAAAGACTAGGATATCCTTAGTGGTAGTCAAGGTAGACACATGCAGTATGAATTAAGTGATTAAAGGTGAATAGGTAACAAGGATGGTCCCATGCTATACTTGCATTAAACATCAATCCTTCGGTAAGCTTTAATCTTCAACGTTCTTCTTCTTGATCACCACGTATATCTCACCGGCTGGACGAAATCATAAAGCACCACACAAGCATTCATACAATCATACATGAAGCAAACAATAGATTAAATTAGAATAGTACACCAATCATAGAAAAATAAGTAAAAGAGTTTGAAACACGATTCTACACATCGCTACGAACACACAGACGCAAAAAGCACACTAGTCGGAGCTACGGTTGAAAAGATACAACTATCAAGAGATCTACTCATAAAACTATTAGCTTCATATGTTTTAATTATATAAAAACATATATAAAATATTTTATAGATAATAGAAATTAAGTCAAATTTAAGTTTGAAATATAATACTAAAGTAAAACAAATCATATTTTATTTATAAAACCCAGTTGCATAATTATTATTCAAATTAGAGTTTAAACCATGAAATTCTAGGAATAGTGACATGGTAACCACTATTACTAACGCGTAGATCTCATCGCTATGAATCTAACGCAACTTGAATGAGCTAAAACGGAGTTAAAACGTAGAAGATATGATTTAAACAAGATTTCCTTTAATAAAATAATAGATTAAATCTAATCTCGAATTTTAAAAGTTGAAAACATACTTAACAGTAGTATGAACATGTAGATTTTGAAATTACGAACTAACGCAAGTTGAACGGGTCAAATCCGAGTTAAAACGGAGAAGTTATGGCTAAAACAAAATCAGTGGCAAATCTGTAAATAAGCGAAAATGTATTTTCAATCTAACCGAAACAAAGTACGCTTTCAAAAGAAGAAAACGGAATCGGGAAAGCCGTTTTGGACTGTGGGTTAAGTCTCAACTAATTATAAGGGCTCTTTTGCAAAAATTCCAAGACGAAGGGGTATCGGCCATCCATAGACGTCGAATTAGCTACGGGCGGTCAGGATTAGATCGGGCGATGTAGGAGACAAAGGCGGCCAGCCAGACCAGGGAAAGAAGACGGCATCACCATTGCAGGCGTTGGGAAGCTCGGCGACGTTCACGGTTTTTGGTCTATGATCCACAAAAACGCAAGGCGAGGACACCAGGAGAGAGAGGAAAGGAGGGCGAACTCACCAAGAGGGATTTTGGCGGCGCGGAGCAAGAGGAGACGGCACGTGGCTTTCGAGGGTGGACGGCGGACGGTGGCGCTAGGTGGCGGTGCGGCTGCGGGCGCTCGGCGAAGGGGATTGTGGCGCTGGAGCTCGGATTGGGAGGCACGACACGGGGCATCCGGTATTTAAGGCCCCGGAGCCTTAGGAGGCACGACAAGCGGAGGGGGACGTGGGCGGTGTGGACACGGCCGGCGGTGGTGGAGTCCACGTCGGTGACGCCACGGGTTAGGAGAGGCACCCGACAGGTGGGCCCGACGCATCAGTGGGTAGGAGAGAGAACATGCAGGCGCAGTGAGACGACACGACTTGGGCCGAGCAGAGCTGGGCCATGCGAAGCGGTGCGGGAGGGAGTGAGGCAACCTGGGCTTTGGCCCGAGCAGAGAGGAGAGGAGAAGGCCAATGGGCGGGGAGGAGAAGGGTGCCCCGCGGATGCTAGGCCGGCGTGGAAGGAGCAAGCCGAGTGGGCCAAAAGCGGGGGAAGGGAAAAAGAGAAGTGAAATTCATTTTTTTTCTTTTCGAATTTCTTTTCAAATCCAATTCAAATATGAACCAAATCAAATTTGAACAAGGTTTCAAATACATTTTTCAGTTCAAATAAAAATGAATAATTTTGGGTAAGTTCCCAAAAATAAATTTTCACTTTTTAAATCCTCTTATTTTCTAATTCTCTTTTTCCTTCTTTTCTTTTACTTCAAAACCATTTTTAATTTCATTTGCAAAAGCAATTTAAACCATTTGAAAATTTTCAATCAAAACCACTCAACCAAAGAAATCAAATGCAAGGGCATGTATGCACAAACATGTTGCTAAACCTTATGATGAATTTTAATTAAATAAAAAATTTATTTCCGTATATTTTAAGAGCACAAAATTCAAAAAATAAATTATTTTATACCTATTTTCAAAAGAGGCAAATTTTAGGGTGTTACAATTCTACCCCGTTAAGATGAATCTCGTCCTCGAGATTCAGAAGACGTCGACTAAGAGATAGGGATACTCTGTCTCTAAATTCCTTCTTTACTTCATCGTGTAGTTCCATCGTCTTGATAAGGATCTCACTTTACTTTGCATACCTACTAATATTACTCCAAGTAACTTGGCAAACTGATTCCAAGATTCTGAAAGATACTCCAAACATTGCTTAAGTAACTCCAATCACTAGGCCACCTTTCCTTTTCAGTCCATAATATCAATTCTTTTTCTTAAAATATCCACCTCCCAACGAAGCCTGATGAATCTCTTGGTCAGATGGAGAATTTACCACCATTCTTCAAAACATTAATGATTCCGATCAAGTTGCTCAAACTTGGAATACAATTCTTAGTCCTTGGTGTCACCCGAACCTTCTTTGCATGATTTTCCGTTGCTAAGGGCATCGTCCATGACTTTGCTCCTTGAAGTAATAGCACTTTTCCAAGTCATAATCAATTTTCATTCCAACGAAGATATCACAAGCTCAAGATCAACTTGGTGAAGATGTCCTATAGATTCTTGTGATTCTCCTAGATGTCACTTTTATTTCCAAGAAGATATTACTTCCATGCTCCACAATGGATTACTCTAGATAACATGTTAGGTAGTTTAACTCACGCTTTCTTAGTTGTCTTAATGAACAAACCACTACTTTTCTTCATGCATAAGGACACATCCCACATCTTTACAAGATGCAACCTAGTAGATATAAAGTTCTTGTCCTGGCCTAACAAAGCTAATACATAGGTTTTACTTCAACCTTTTCTTGGACTCCTTCAACACTTAACTGAGGTCTCTTGATCCAAACTAACTTGAAAACTTCTTCTAGTAGCATTATCAATATCTTGATGATCTTGGTTAAACCTCCCTTGAACCTTTAATCAAACCTCATCGAAACTTTGAGTTTCTCTCACATCTTTGGGTACCACCACGCTTCCGCTACACAAACTAGAACGTAGGATACTTTATCTTACAAATTCTTCAACTTGGCTACCCCCTTAAGAAAAGATAAACTAGGGGACACCAAAGTATAGCTTGCATCTCCTTCTAGATGAGCTAACTAATATCTAGACGTTCCGTCATCCCAATGATACTCTTGTGTTTGGGCAAGAACAAGAAATCTGGAATTCCTCTCGAGCAAAAAAACAACAGCGCAGTAAAACAGCTGTAACTCTCATTCTGTTATTCCAATGAAGTTGTAGTTTATACCATTGGAAAGCTTATAAAATTCTCCACAACTTCCTTATAGAACACATTTCCAAATTCTGCAATTAACTTGGTGGAAAATGGTACACAACAGAAACTGTTCTGAGTTCCAAACAGCACAGATGCATCGCCTTGTGATTTTCATATCTCCTTAACCAAAATAGCTATCAAGCTGATTCTTACGCTCAGAGAAAGATACTGAAGTCTACTATTGTCCGGAATTTTCTCATGATTTATGATCATCCAAAATCAGAGATATAAGCCGAGGAGTGTTGGCTGCTCCGAAACGACAAGATAGGGAAAACAGAAGAAAACCATAACCCAACTATTTATTTCACTAATCCTTATACCTTAGGCCTATAAACTAAATGAAATTATGGGAACACCCAACAAGATCATTGCAATCATTATAAAGATGCAAAACAATCACAAGCATAATGACAATTCAACAAGCAATAAAGATGCACAACTCAATCATGGACTCAACTTGCGATACTATCGTCCTCATTATGCTAGCGGTAACAATCCTAAGACTTATCTTCAGAATACGCAAGAAGGTGGTGAGGAACAGTTCTAAAAGCATATCAAATCAAGGAGTGAGGATAAGAATAAAGACTTCTAAATAAGCACCAAGGTAGAGATGAATAGCAAGGTAGAGATATAGTAGAGAAGAAAATATCAAGGTTCATAGGGCAAGGGTTTTTGTAGCAACTTCTAAGCCTTAAGACGACCAATTTCTACTAGGCTTGCGTCCTACAGTCAGCATTGCTCTGATACCACTTTGTAGCACCTAGTTTTAAGAACAAAACCAGATACACACCATATGTGAGCCCAGGAAGTCAAATCTCACATATAGCTACAAATAAGGGTAATATCATAAGACAATGCTTATTACATAGCGTATTAGTATAAAGAGTACAACCTTAGAGTATAGACAGCGGAAAGACAACTCCGATCTTCAGGTGAAGACTTCACTTCCACAGGGATAACTGACTGGTTGATCACAAGCCTAATTCCTCCAAACTCTAGCAATCTGGTACCCATCCGGGATTTTTCCAAAAGATTTAAAAAGTAAAGCAAGCGTAAGTACATGTCGTACTCAACAAATATAACATGGCGTTCATAAGGCTCAAAAGGTTAACACTGATTAACTGCGATTAGCTTTTAATGAGTCATCTTTTAGCAATTGGGTGGCAACAAGTTTATTCACAAGCCCATATAAACACATGATCAGGTAAACATGAATAATGAATAGCATAAATAGTAATTATTAGTGAGCATGTTCATCATCAGTGTTCATCATCTATTCCGTAAGGGTTCCAAGGCCGCTCGTGACCGTGAGCATGGTTGATATACCAGTTTTACAGTCTGCAGAGGTTGTACACTTTCACTGTGAGTCATGATTTACCCTTTCGTCCGAGGTAGCTAATCTCTTGACCCACTTCCAAGGAAGGTCGGCAGGGTTCACTATGAAGCCTTTCAAAGGTTCGTCTAACAAGTTAGGGCCATTAGATTCACTCGGCAAACAGATATAGGAACCCCCTATCGAATGGCACAATTCCATCACGGCTATACACATAAGAGTAGAGGCTGTCCTATACCCGATTCGGCAAGCCATTCTTATGCCAATAAAGTCAACCACTAACAAGCTAGAAAAGGTCCTCATATTGAGCTAAAGCCAGAGCCATATAGCCCTCACAGCTGTACTGTAAGTCCCGGATGATCACTTATAGATATGTCCTTAGGGAGAGAAATCTAGAGCACCATAAAAATAGCCCAATGCTCTAGCCCCCTTGTTCCATGTTGCTAAAAAGCATCTTTTAGTGTTTATTGTATATAACATTAGTCAAGTTACAAGATCATGGTTTTAGTTGAGCACTAGCATCATACTACCCAATGAAGTACCCCATAGGTATCAAGGCACAAGTACAAAAGACTAGTATATCCTTAGTGGTAGTCAAGGTAGACACATGTAGTATGAATTAAGTGATTAAAGGTGAATAGGTAACAAGGATGGTCCCATGCTATACTTTCCTTAAACACCGATCCTTCGGTAAGCTTTAATCTTCAACGTTCTTCTTCTTCTTGATCACCACGTATATCTCACCAACTGGACAAAATCATAAAGCACCACACAAGCATCCATACAATCATACATGAAGCAAACAATAGATCTAAATTAAAACAGTACACCAATCATAGAAAAATAAGTAAAAGAGTTTGAAACATGATTCTATGCATCGCTACGAACACACAGACGCGAAAAGCACACTAATCGAAGCTACGGTTGAAAAGATACAACTACCGAGAGATCTACTCATAAAACTATTAGCTTCATGTGTTTTAATTATATAAAAAACATATATAAGATATTTTATAGATAATAGAAATTAAGTCAAATTTAAGTTTGAAATATAATACTAAAGTAAAACAAATCATATTTTATTTATAAAACCCAGTTGCATAATTATTATTCAAATTAGAGTTTAAACCATAAAATTCTAGAAATATTGACATGGTAACCACTGTTACTAACGCGCAGATCTCGTCGCTATGAATCCAACGCAACTTGAATGAGCTAAAATGGGGTCAAAACGTAGATGATATGATTTAAAAAAGATTTCCTTTAATAAAATAATAGATTAAATCTAACCTTGAATTTTAAAAGTTGAAAACATACTTAACAGTAGTATGAACATGTAGATTTTGAAATTATGAACCTAACACAAGTTGAACGCGACAAATTGGAGTTAAAACGGAGAAGTTATGGCTAAAACAAAATCATTGGCAAATCTATAAATAAGTGAAAACGTATTTTCAATCTAACCAAAACAAAGTACGCTTTCAAAAGAAGAAAACGGAATCAGGAAAGCCGTTTTGGACTGCAAGTTAAGTCTCAACTAATTATAAGGGCTCTTTTGCAAAAATTCCAAGACGAAGGGGCATCGGCCATGCACAGACGTCGGATTAGCTATGGGCGGCCAGGATTAGATCGGGCGGTGTAGGAGACAAAGGAGGGCCAACCGGAACAGGGAAAGAAGGCGGCGACGCCATTGCTGGCGTTGGGAATCTCGGTGGTGTTCACGATTTCTGGTCTACGATCCACAAAAACGCAAGGCGAGGACACCAAGAGAGATGAAAGGAGGGCGAACTCACCTAGAGGGATTTTGGCGGCGTCGAGCAAGAGGAGACGGTGCGTGGCTTTCGGAGGGTAGACGGCGGACGACGACGCTAGGTGGTGGCGCGGCTGTGGGCGCTCGGCGAAGGGGACTGCGGCGTTGGAGCTTGGATTGGGAGGCACGGCATGGGGCATCTGATATTTAAGGCCCCGGAGCCTTGGGACTCACGGCAAGCGGAGGGGGACGTGGGTGGGGCGGACATGGCCGGCGGCGGTGGAGTCCGCATCGGTGACGCCGCGGGGAAGGAGAGGCACCCGACAGGTGGGCCCGGCGCATCAACGAGTAGGAGAGAGAACACGCGGGCACCGTGAGATGGCGCGACTTGGGCTGAGCAGAGCTGGGCCATGCGGAGCGGCGCGGGAGGGAGTGAGGCGACCAGGGCTTCGGCCCGAGTGGGGAGGAGAAGGGCAGCCCGCGGAAGCTAGGCTGGCGTGGAAGGAGCATGCCGAGTGGGCCAAAAGCGGGGGAAGGGAAAAACAGAAGGGAAATTCGTTTTTTTTCTTTTCTAATTTCTTTTCAAATCCAATTCAAATATGAACCAAATCAAATTTGAACACGGTTTCAAATACATTTTTCAGTTCAAATAAAAATGAACAATTTTGGGTAAGTTCCCAAAAATAAATTTTATCACTTTTTAAATCCTCTTATTTTCTAATTCTCTTTTTCCTTCTACTCTTTTACTTCAAAACCATTTTTAATTTCATTTGCAAATGCAATTTAAACCATTTGAAAATTTTCAATCAAAACCACTCAACCAAATAAATCAAATGCAAGGGCATGTATGCACAAACATGTTGCTAAACCTTATGATGAATTTTAATTAAATGAAAATTTTTATTTCCCTATATTTTACGAGCACAAAATTTAGAAAATAAATCATTTTATACCTATTTTCAAAAGAGGCAAATTTTAGGGTGTTACATTAAAGTTTCCCTTCCATTTTCATGCAGCTGTGCGGTTGATATGATGGCTGCACGCCTTTTTAGGATTTTCAACGCATCACAATGTGTTCAGACTTATCCTTTGGATTTCTTCTTTTTGGTATTGGCCACGCTACGACCGTTATCTACGTGGCCACATCATGAAGTACCCGGATGATTGATGCAGTATTCGGACAATCGCTTGACAGTATGTAATAAACAGCATAGTACTCGGTTGAAGATTTTTTATTCAACAACAGTTCAATGGATACAAAGTTGCACAGTTTACAAGATTCAAGACCACTCATAATAATGAGCGACTATTTATTTAGAGAGCTACAAGTATTGGATACAAGTTTTTTTAGTCAATAATAAAGACAACACATACTCGGAGAAAACAGAGTACTCATACTCTAAGTGCTTCTCGGTAGGTACTTTCGTACCCGATGAACCTGGATCCAAGAGGACAAGAGTAATGCATTTTGGTAGACAACAGATGTGCAGTGTGTCCTAGCCTAGAACCTTGGGTAGACTATCCAGCTATGAACATTTGTTGGGCGACTACCCTTGGAAGCATAGCTACTGTAAAAGGAAGCCTACTGGCTGGCATGAAGGATGAGCTACTCGCACATCTTACCAATCTATACACATTCGGGTCTGGGTACGACCCTTCATGGACAGACATCGACAGGCACCCTAAAAGAACTAACATGGGACTGCTGGATGTGCCACCCCACCAGCCATCACAAGACTTCTTCTAGTTGTAGTTCTAGACTCCTCTACTGTGCAAAAACTACGGGTTTAGCCTCCCTCTAAACCCTCTCAAAAGAGTTCTTCTAGTCACTACAGCTCTTGGTCATACCAACCGAGTACAACCGGGGGCTAGTCTACTTCGCTCACCACCATATTTGCAAGCTTCAACCTCTAAGCCACTTTGCTTCTTCTACAACTGAGGTTCAAGTGCTCACCAGGAGGGTTTTTATAGGTGTCTCAGTGATGTCTATGGACCAGGTTCACGCGGAATACACGAACGTGCTACTGACTCCTACACAGGTTCACATGCTACACTACAAGGGTAGAGTGCATCCCACCACACCTTTTCAGTGTATAGATAGCCTTTTCCTAGCACATGTGAAGTCATAGTACACCCAGTAGCACCTTTGATGGCATATTCCCTCGAATATCCTGAGCATCTTTGGACCAACTGTACTAAAGCTTTGCATGTGACTTTGACATGTCTTACCTGCTTCTGTATAAGCAGACAGGGCAATAATTTTTGCTGACACTCTCATCCTAGAGTATATTCTTTTTTAGATCCTTATCTCAAGTACAAGTACTCGGACACAGGCTCGGGGGCTGTACGGTACATATCCTCTACGGATGTTTTTTCTTTTAGACCCTCTAACTCTTTGATTTGCAAATAGCAAGAGGCTCGGGGGCTACACTTGGTGAGTGCACTTTTGTAAAAAGTGCATGTCACTTGGAGGCTTTACAGAGCACCTCATGGCTTCACTCATGAAAGCACTCGGACTACGCTTGTTTCTACCCGGCAAGATCAGGAGGAACAAGAAGGCTTCTGAGTTCAACCATGACACCCTCGGGGGCTTGATGGATAAGGGTCCTAGGGGTTCCCCATAGGGGTACTACTTGGATGGGCCCTAGGATGGCCCATGATCTGTTGAAGGACGTGAGACAAGGTGGTGTGGACATCAAGCTATTCTAGATCGATTTAGTCGGCTTACTATGAAAGCTAGATTCTATAATAGGACTAGAACTCTTCTCTTGTAACCGACTAGGACTAGATACGTGCCCTTACCCTCTCCCCTATATAAAGAGAGGTATGGTGCACCCCCTGAAAGGTCCTTGTTTGGTTTTGGTAAATGAGTGACAACCTTAGGTGGACTAATATGTGTTTGAGTGAGATACACAGTGTCGGGTTCACAAACCCGGGGTCCCTCGGGGACCGGCTTCCACGCCAGGGCTCAGCCCAAGAAAATAGCATGTTGTTCATGGGCCAGCCTGAAGGTCTAAAAATATGACGGGACGGAAGGACAGTTCGGTCACCGACCGGAAGGTCTGCCCGAAAGAATGAACGCCCGCTCATCAACTTCTTCAGCCCACCTCCGACCGGAGCGCTCGCCTCGGGCACCAGCCGCCTCCGGGCGGTCTCTCCGATCGGAAGGCTTGGCCCAAAACGCTGCTTCCTACTTCGACCCCGTGACTCCGACCGAGGACCCATAGGAAGCCTGCTTACCGCTCTTCTCCGACTGGCGCGGCCAGGACCGACTGGGCCATCCAACCGAGGGCGTCTGCTCAGAAGGGACCTGGGGTGAACGGAGAAGGCAGTACACAAAGTCAAACCACGATACCAGGACCATACCTTGTACGCCTGTAGGAACAGTGCTCTTCAACTGCCCTAACACAAACAGTATTGTAGGCGCCGACATTTGTGTCTATAGTATTGTAGGCGTCATTGGGCTACCATACGGCAAAAGCCTCCCACATACCGCTAGGCATCGATAGTGGGCGCCAGGGTTCACCATACCTGGCACACATGGTAGGGCTCCTCACACACCAATAGTATTTTGCAGGTATCGACATCCACCCTTCCTGAAGAAGCCAACACAACCTCCCATGTGCACCTGACATTCTACAGTGACATCAACAGTATTGTGGGTACCTACCATCATCGCTACCCTCATCGGTGTGGGCAACAAGGCTTAGAAACATCTATACTCTCTCCCTCTCACCTGTAAAGCCATCCCCTTTATCTATAAAAAGGGGATGCGCTCCCTCCAACGAAGGAGGTCCACTTCTTCAAGTTCAGGCTCACTAGATCAATAGCTCAAAAACCCCTCAAGCACACGCTTGAACACCTAAGTCATAGCGGAGTTCTGGTCGCCCTCGGCCCTTCCGGTCGGACCCGACCGGGCCTCTTGTACACCCCTCCTTTGTCCTTCTCATTTGTAACCCCACTACAGACTTCGAGCACCTGGGCTCAGGAATAAAGTCACCGACCGACCCACACTGGACGTAGGGCACGTTGCCTAAACTAGTATAAATCCTATGTCATTGAGTGCTTGGCCACCTCCGATCACAACGTACAGCAAAACTACAAATATTCACTAGTTGGTCACTTTCTGTACCGACAGTTGGCGCCGTCCGTGGGGAAGACGTTGTACATTCAACACTTTTTGGTCATTGGATGGCCCATTTTTCCGCCACCCCCACCGTGGCAGGCTCGGGCGATACGATTCGCCTCGGCTCACTGGAGTATCCCGCACTCTTGCCTGCGGGGATGCGGGTTCCATTCGTTTTCGAGCCATCCTAGGCCTTCCTCTTCAGAAGCCTAGACTTCGTTGCCGACTGGCTCGGCGTACTCCACCTCCGCGAGGAGACTCGCGACCCGGCACCCATCGGAGAGACGTTCTCCATCGACTCTAGGACGTGTGACCTCAATGGCGCGGCATCTGTGCTTCATTCTGAGCAAACTCTCTGCTCAAACCCCACTGTAAGTAATACGCGTACCTTTATTCGCCCTTTATTTACTACCTCCCACCGATCATCCGGAGGGACTGCACCACCCACGCCACGAACACCATACGTTCGGTTCCCCCACGGCCTCGCATCCTCCACAGGCACTTACGCTCACGGGCTCTAAAGAACGCTGGCACCATCCCCCCTCACGTCCGAATTCATAGGAATGGCAGGCTCCGCTCCTGTCGTTTCCCTCAAACTCCCGGATAACGAGGGCGAGAGCGATGGTTCCAGCATTGGTGATGTGGCATCCCGCCACCATCTGTCCCGGGAATGCGCTATGGCGGATGGTCCAGCTCAACCGCTGGTGGTTGCCGAGTCCACGCAAACTCACACCCCTCCAGACATGCGTGCAGAGGCCCTCACGTCTGCGCAAGCACACGCTGAGGAACTACGACAACGACGGCAGAACCCGCGACCTGCGCTAGCACGATCGGTGTGGCACATTGCACCCGATGCGCGTGGCCCGGCAGGTGGCACCCAGGGTCACGCTCGTTAGGTCTAGCGTGACATTTTGAACGAGGGGAACGACGTCCCACAATTTGCCCGAGCCAGCCAGAACATCGCTGCTACAGCAATGCTTCTGCGTGGCATTCTCGAGCCCGTCGACCCTCAGGAACGGGCAGTCTATTGGAACCTCTAGGTTCTAGTAGAGGACCTCTAGGTTCTAGTAGAGGCCACCGCTGTCCAGCAGGCGGAAAGCTCCACATCGCGACTTCGACACGTGCCCTCTCTCCCCACTGGGGGGACGGGGACGCGGCAACCGGATCACTCCATTCGCTCGCCGTCGTAGCCATCAGGCTCAGCTTGGGGTGCGGCAGTGGCGGCACGGTCCGACCGAGCACCTGCTCCACACCGACCGCCGGCACGCGAGCGGCCTGATCCACACCAAGACGCCCATAGCGTCATCAGCGACCGACATCGGGCCCGACACGATAACAATGTCCACCGTACGGCCACAGGCGACACAAATCCCCGCCAAACCATCGAGGCAAGCGGTGAAACGTGCCCCAGGCATCGTCGCCGGCCGGACGACTAGAGCCCTAGCCCTGAGGGCCTGGGGCCACGGGCCTTCAGCCGGCGCATCCAGAGAGCACTGTTCCCACAGTGTTTCTGGCCTCCCTCCAACATCACCAAATACACTGGGGAGATGAACCCAGGCATTTGGCTCAAAGACTTCCGGCTCGCCTGTCGAGCCGGAGGTGTGGATGACGACTACTTCATCATCCAATATCTTCCCATTTGCGAGGGGGAACATGTTCGGGCATGGCTCAAATTCCTTCCACACGACAACATTCGCGACTGGGCGGACCTCAAGAGGGTCTTCGTCGGTAATTTCCAGGGGACGTATGTCCGCCCGGGAAACTCCTGGGACCTCAAGAGCTGTCAGCAGGAGCCTAGCGAATCCCTGTGGGATTATATTCGCTGGTTTTCTCAATGATGCAACTCCCTCCTTGATGTTGTCGATGCAGACGTCATCAGCGCATTCCTCTCTGGGACAAATTGCGAGTCCCTGATCCACAAGCTTGGCTGCCTAAAATCCCGTACGACCCGTGATCTGCTCGACATTGCCACCAACCACGCCTCTGGCGAGGAGGCGGTCGGAGCGGCCTTCAGCGGAGGCTGGGACAAAAGCAAGCCCAAGTGTGTGGATCCGAATGAAGTCCCCTCCACTCAGAGGGGCAAGAAGAACAAGAAGGATCGACGCTGGTCGGACAACACCGCGTTGGTTGCCATGGCTGATCGCACACCTAGGCAGCCCCAACAGGGACTGCCTGACTACTTCAACAAACTCATGGATGGTCTGTGCCCAAACCATGCCTACCCCATCAAACACCTCTACAAGGAGTGCGAGCTCCTCAAACGCTTCCTCCGACAGGCCGGCAGATCAAAGGAGGGAGACGGCAAGGACCCGGCAGCCAAGAGAGGAGGCGCGACAGGCAAGGACGGAGACGATTTCCCAAAGCCTGAGGAGTGCATCATGATCTTCGGAGGGTCCGACGCCATTTGGAGTAAACGCCAGCATAAGGTACGCTATAGGGAGGCGTGCGCCATCGAGATGGCTGTCCCCTCCTTCCTCAGCTGGTCGAAGTCCCCGATCACCTTTGATCAGAGGGACCATCCCTCCTGCGCGTGAGACCAGGACACTACCCGCTCGTCATTGACCCCATCGTCCGCAAGAAGCGCCTCACCAAGGTGCTGATGGATGGAGGGAGTAGCCTCAACATCCTGTACATCAACACCTCGATGCCATGCACATCCCCCGGTCGGAGCTCCACCCGGCGGGCTCCCCCATCCACGGGGTGATCTCGGGAGCATAGGCATACCCGCTTGGACAGATCGATCTGCCCGTCATGTTCGGCAGCCGGACCAACTTCCACTCGGAGGTCCTCACCTTCGAGGTGGTGGACTTTCCAGGGTCCTACCATGCCATCTTGGGGCGGCCATGCTATGCAAGGTTCATGACCATCCCCAACTACACCTACCTCAAGCTGAAGATGCCGGGGCTGAACGGCATCATCACCGTAAGTAGCGCCTTCTCGCACGCCTTCGCGTGCGACCGCGAGCACTACGAGCTCACCATCGCGGTCATCAACTCGCCCGAGCTCCTGCGGCTCAGGGAGTCATCAACCCTAGCAGTCCTAGACTGCAACAAACCAACCTCCTCGACGGCCTTCCACCCGCTCGAGGAAACCAAGGCAGTGGGTATCGACCCCGCTGATCCAGCCAAAATGGTACAAATCGGGACCCAGCTCCCGGCCAAATAGGAATGCGAGCTCCTCGACTTCCTGTGTGACAATCGTGATGTCTTTGCATGGCAACCTTCTGACATGCCGAGGATACCACGGGAGGTCGCCGAGCATGCACTATGCCTTATCCCGGGCTCGAAGCCCGCCAAGCAACGCCTGCATTGTTTTAACGACGAGAGGTGCAGGGCCATTGGCGAAGAAATCACCAAGCTCCTGATGGCCTGATTCATCAGGGAGGTTTTCCACTCCGACTGGCTCACCAATCCTGTCCTTGTCAGAAAAAAGACCGGGAAATGGAGAATGTGCATCGATTATACTGGACTCAACAAGGCATGTCCTAAGGATCACTTTCCTTTACCACGCATAGACCAGATAATTGACTAAACCTCGGGTTGCGAGATCCTCTCCATTCTGGATGCCTACTCAGGCTATCACCAGATCGCAATGAAAGAGTCCGATCAGCTCATGACCTCCTTCATCACCCCATATGGTTCATACTGCTACATGACCATGCCTTTCGGCTTAAAGAACGCTGGCGCCACCTACCAAAGGTGCATGTAGCAGAGCTTCACTGACCAAATTGACCCGCTCGATCAGCCTGATCAGGCTGAACGGTCAAAACTAACAATCGCCGTCTATGTTGACGACATAGTGGTCAAAACGGCCCAAGCGTGCGACCTGATCGCAAACTTGGCCACAACGTTCGCGAACCTCCGAAGGTTCAACATCAAACTGAATCCCAAAAAATGTGTTTTCGGGGTTCCGAAGGGGAAGTTGCTTGGATACATCGTATCCGAGCGCGACATCGAGGCCAACCCCAAAAAGATCGCGGCCATCTCTGACATGGGCCCTATATGCAACATGAAGGGCATACAAAGGCTCACCGGCTAACTAGCGGCCCTAAGCCACTTCATCTCTCGGCTCAACGAACGGGGGATGCCACTCTACAAGCTCCTTAAAAAGACAGACACCTTCGTCTGGACTGAGGAAGCCCAGCAGGCTCTCGAAAGCCTCAAAACATCCCTAACGTCAGCCCCGATCCTTGTCGCTCCCGAACGGGGAGAACCCCTCCTCCTCTACGTCGCGGCAAGTAACCATGTGGTGAGTGCCGCCCTGGTCGTCGAAAGGGAGGAACCAGGACACCAGCTCAAGGTACAGCGACCCATATACTTTGTCGGAGAAGTACTCCCAGGTGCGAAAACTCCTATACGCCGTGCTAATGGCCACTAGGAAGCTCCTACACTACTTCACCGATCACGAAGTCACAGTCATCACTTCATACCCACTCGAAGACATCATCCACAACCATGACGCCATGGGATGAATCTCTAAATGGGCCCTTGAGCTCATGGGCCATGACATCAGGTATACCCCCCGCACCGCTATTAAGTCTCAAGCTCTCACGGATTTTGTCGCCGAATGGACGGTGGTCCAGCTACCGGTCCCGGACGTCTCCCATGAGTACTGGACAATGTACTTCAATGGATCCGTAATGGCACCCAGCTCGGGGGCTGGAGTGGTTCTGATCTCCCTAGACGGGAGTAGGCTCTGCTACGCCATCCGCCTCCACTTTTCGGCTTCAAACAACGCTTGCGAATACGAGGCCCTTATCAACGGACTACACATCGCCATCGAGCTCGGTGCTACGCGACTCTATGTCCACGGTGACTCGGAGCTAGTCGTTGATCAGGTCATGAAGGAGTCCTCCTACAAAAGCCCCCTCATGATAGCATACTGCTAAGAGGTGTGAAAGCTCGAAGACAAGTTCTAGGGAATCGAGCTACATCACGTCCCTCGAAGGAACAACGATGCCGCCGATTTCCTCGCAAAACTGGCCGCCAGGCGGGATCCATCCCCGAGCAGGGTCTTCATCAATGATGTCCACGAGCCATTCGCCCGCATCCTAGAAGGTCCGACCCAGACATGCCCCAATGGCCAACCGGCGATTGGGGGCTCCAACCCCGACGCCCAGCCAGGACCCGGGGGCTCCGACCCCAGTAGCTCTCTGACACCTACGGACGTCGCCGTACTAGCACTCGATGAAACTGATTGGCGGGTACCGCTACTCGCCTACCTCCTCGAGGAGGTCCTCCCACCCAAAAGGACTGAAGCCCAATGAATCACTCGACATGCCAAGACCTTCGTCGTGCTCGGTAACGAACTCTACAAATGGAGTCCGTCAGGGGTGCTCATGAAGTGCGTCCCCGCCAGCCGGGGGAAGCAGATCCTCCTCGAGGTCCATGCCGGGATCTGTGGGCATCACACGGCCCCAAGGTCTCTGGTCAGAAAAACCCACCACGCTATGAGATGCGGAGGAGGTCATCCGCAGGTGTGAAGGATGTCAGTTCTACGCTCCCATTTACTGGCGCAGGAGCTCCAAACCATCCCAATCACCTGACCATTCGTAGTCTGGGGCCTCGACATGGTAGGACCCCTCAAAAGAGGCCTAGGCGGCTTCACTTACCTACTCATAGCAGTCGACAAGTTTACCAAGTGGATAGAGGCCAAGCCCATCACCAATCTCTGCTCGGAAGAGGCGGTCAAATTCTTCCTCGACATCATCTACCAATTCGGCGTTCCTAACTGTATTATCACTAACCACGGGACCAACTTCACCGAAAAGAAGTTCCTAGACTTCAGTGATGGATACGGCATCAGAATCAACTAGGCTTCGATCGAACATCCACGAACTAACGGTCAGGTCGAACGCGCCAATGGCATGGTCCTCCATGGACTCAAGTCGCGCATCTTCGACCGACTCAACAAACACGCCGAGCGATGGGTTGCTGAGGTCCCAATGATCCTTTGGAGCCTGAGAATGACCCCAAACTGATCCATGGGATTCACACCTTTCTTCCTGGCCTACGGAGCAGAAGTCGTGTTGCCCTCCGACCTCGACCACGGCGCACCAAGAGTAAAAGCTTTCGACCGCAACCGAGCCATGGAGGCTCAGCAAGACACCGTCGACCTACTCAAAGAGGCTCGTGAGACAACCGTCATCCGCTCCACTAGCTATCAACAAACCCTTCGTAGGTACCATGAAAGGAAGATCAGAGGAAGGATACTTGAAGTCGGCGATCTCGTGCTCTGAAGGACCCAATCGATGAAGGAAAAACACAAGCTCTCTCCACCCTAGGAAGGACCCTATACGGTAACCAAAGTAATCCGACCAAGCACCTACCGACTGGAGGACAACAACGGCAATGTTCTCAACAACACTTGGAACATTGAGCACCTATGTCATTTTTTCCCTTAAAACTTAGCCTAAGCACTTTCGGTTAGAACACATGCTCCCGTAAGAGCGCCCCTGCCCGAAACACTTTCAACCCGGGTCGCTCGGGGGCTCCATAAGTGTACAAATATTGAGTATTACCTCTCTTTTTCTTTACTATCACATGGTATACAACTTTCTCCCCGAACAAAAACACAATCTATTCCTTTGATTACCCTACGTAACCGTGTTCTTACTCCCAAACCAAACGCTCCCCGCCTTTCCCTACGGATGCGAGCAACCGAGCCTCGCGGGCCACGCCCCGGGCTCCCAAGATCGCACCCTATGGGACAAAACGAGTAGGTATGAAAAAGAAAGGATAAAAACAAAGGTTATGCTAGGACAGAAACAAGGAAGCAGATATGGTGGTTTCGTCATAGGGACAGTACGATTATATTTATTGATGCAAAGAAACTATTTACACGGGAACATACCCACAAAACTTAACTATTACACTTTTCTACCGCTACAAATACTACTGCGGCCGCTTGAACGACATCGCCTGGAAGCCAAAGAAGAAACCGGATGCAACCACCAGGACCCGCTCGGCTCCACTCCTTCGACTTCAGCAAAACGCAATAGATACCTCTAGGGCGTCGCACCTATAGATGCTCAGCAGAAGAACATGGAGCTCCTGACCTTCTCATGTAGTCGAGGTAGCTCCTGGGTGGGGGCGCCGCTACCGAGGTATGGCCACCATGGCCGGAAAAAATCTCATCAAACTTTATGAACTAGCCGACTTGAGCAGCTGTAGGCACGGAGCCCTCCACCGGCACAATCATGAGTAACCTCCCCTCCGACAAAGCTCGCCCGAAAAAGATCCACTAGAGGAAATCTACCCATGGCTCCATCCCAAAGAAGAACTTGCAGATAAGATCCGACATCACCTCCAGTCTGACATCACGCTCTAGGTTCACAAAAGGATTTGTAAGTCCTCCCCCTCGCTCACTCTCTCTCCCACTTAGGAACCGCCGTGGCATACAGGCACTCTCGGTGAGAAGGAAGGAGGAAGAGAGACAATAGTTGGAGAATAAGCAAAAGGACTGCGATGGAGAGCCCTCTCCCTCCCCCTATTTAAAGAAGAAAAGCAGACGATTAGAGCGCAAAACTCTACCCCCATTCAATGCGGATGGGAAACGACGAGACACGCCCTGGCCGAAGGGATGCAGATTGACTGACAGAGCAACGCTGGATCAGACAAAATGTCGCCTGGCAAGGCGAGACATGGCCTGGGTATGGCCCACCACTATCGCATGACCGGGCATGAAAAATGAAGCGTCACCACACGCAGACAGCTCCCCGCTCCCCTAGGCTAGGGGAGACCTAAAACGAAATCTCCGCCGGGAGACCAACCAGCCCCCTGAGTCGATCGAGTCACTCAGTATCCACACCAGGACACAAGTAGGAAGCAAAGGGACGCCCCATGCAGGCCATGCTGACTCCGTCACGAACGACGAGCATGGGTCCTGGTCAGACATTTCCGACTGAAGCTCTCCGAGACCCGTCACTCCAGTCGCCAAGGTAAAAACTATCAAAACCCCCTCTATTTCATTATAAAATCATTTCATACATCCATACGCACATTTCATTCCATACGCTCGCGCCTTCCGGATGATTCGGGCCCTGAACCGCCCGGGGGCTCGGGAACTAAGCATCACACGTGCAGCGAAATGCATCAGAACGCTCCATGTTGTGTCACGAAGTGGCGGTTGCCTCATTCAACATGGGCAACCAACAGAGCTAGGGGAGAAAACCGTAGATGAGCACTGTGCGGCCCTAGCTCGGTCCGGCAGACCGGGTCATCTCAACCTTCTCGTTCGATCCTGAACCTCTCGCCAGGCCCACAGAATCTCCATCGAAGGGGAGGCCATTAGGCCACCCGGGTCGGTCTCCGAAACGACCTAGGCATCTGTCAGGTCGCAGGTAAAGGAGTAGTGGAATGTCACAAGAGGGCTATGCTGACCCCATCACGAACGATGGACCCAGATTCCACTCGATCACACCCATTAGAGAACTCACCGAGCTAGTCTTCGAGCCTGAGCGATCGGGACAGGCGACGAAACTCAGCCCCTCCGGTTGTGAGGAACCGAGGATGGGGTAACGCACAATACTCACATCGACCCCCACAAAGGCAAGATAGGGCTCGGGGGCTCAAGAAAAATGCCAAGGATGGCGACCTCAAACTCGCTAGATCCACGACTCCGACTCGCCTGGTCCCGTGGCGCGCACCGATGCCAGGATCCACGAGCATCACCTCGTTTGATCTTTAACCAAACTAACTACGCTTCAGCTTCAAAATGGCTTCACATCTGGCTATGGCTCTTGGGACCATGACCCTGAACTAGCATCGACATGATCTATGACATCTGGCTATGGCTCTTCAGACCGTGACCCTGAACTCGCGTCGATAGGATCTATGACATCTGGCTATGGCTCTTGGGACCACGACCCCGAACTCGCGTCGATAGGGTCTATGACATCCGACTATAGCTCCTGGGACTGCGACTCCTAAACTTGCATAACGGCTTCACTTCCGACTACGCTCTAATCAACTTGGGACCGCGATTCCTAAACTCGCGTAACAGCTTCACTTAGGATCCATGAGTTTCAGCTTGTCCGATTCCTGAACTAACTAAACTAACTCTCTCAAAACCACGGCGCGCACCGATGCCAGGATCAGTAAGTTCTGTCACATCCCCACACCTATAAATCCCCTTGGCTGTACAGCGATGCCGAGGTTAAACAAAATTTCGTCTCAAAAACTAAAAACACGCACATCCGCCGAAGCAACACCCCCGGCCAGTTCTGCCCGAACCACCCGCGGGTGCGCTCGCGCGCACCCACTGACACAACACAAAAAAACCCAGCTTGTTGACAACAAAAAAAACCCCCAGCCGGTTCTGCCTAAACCGCCTGGGGGCTCGGGGGCTCCTGTTGGGTTCACAAACCCGGGGTCCCTCAGGGACCGGCTTCCACACCCCACACCAGGGCTCGGCCCAAGAAAATAGCATGTTGTTCATGGGTCGGCCCGAAGGTCTAAAAATACGACAGGACGGAAGGACAGTCCGGTCACCGACCGGAAGGTCTGTCCGAAAGAACGAACGCCCGCTCATCAACTTCTTCGGCCCACCTCCGACCGGAGCACTCGCCTCGGGCACCAGCTGCCTCTAGGCGATCTCTTCGATCGGAAGGCCTGGCCCAAAACGCTGCTTCCTACTCCGACCCTGTGACTCCGACCAGGGACACGTAGGAAGCCTGCTTACCACTCTTCTCCGACTGGCGTGGCCAGGACCGACTGGGCCATCCGACCGAGGGCGTCCGCTCAGAAGGGACCAGGGGCGAACGGAGAAGGCAGCACACAAAGTCAAACCACGATACCGGGACCATACCCTATACGCCTACAGGAACAGTGCTCCTCAACCGCCATGACACAAACAGTATTGTAGGCGCTGACATTTTTTTCTACAGTATTGTAGGCGCCATTGGGCTCCCATATGGCAAAAAGCCTCCCACATACCACTGGGCATCGATAGTGGGCGCCAGGGTTCACCATACCTGGCACACAAGGTAGGGCTCCTCACACACCAATAGTATTTTGCTGGTACCGACATCCACCCTTCCTGAAGAAGCCAACGCAACCTCCCATGTGCACCTGACATTCTACAGTGACATCAACAGTATTGTGGGTGCCTACCATCATCGCTACCCTCATCGGCGTGGGCAACAAGGCTTAGAAACATCCGTACTCTCTCCCTCACACCTGTAAAGCCATCCCCTTTATCTATAAAAAGGGGATGCGCTCCCTCCAACGAAGGAGGTCCACTTCTTCAAGTTTAGGCTCACTAGATCGATAGCTCAAAAACCCCTCAAGCACATGCTTGAACACCTAGCTCGTAGCAAAGTTCCGGTCGCCCTCGGCCCTTCCGGTCGGACCCGACCGGACCTCTCATACACCCCTCCTTTCTCCTTCTTGTTTGTAACCCCACTACAGACTTCGAGCACCTGGGCTCGGGAATAAAGTCACCAACCGACCCACACTAGACGTAGGGCATGTTGCCTGAACCAGTATAAATCCTATGTCATTGAGTGCTAGGCCACCTCTGATCACAACGTACAGCAAAACTACAAATATTCACTAGTTGGTCACTTTCTGTACCGACACACAGGTAATTAGTCCGTAAATACATCATGTTTGAGCAACCTATGCCATGGAGGTGAAATGACTTAGATATGTTGCAAGGCTCACACATGTGATAAAGGAGCTCATTGCATATGAGACATGACATTGAGTCATGTGACTAAGGTGGAGAAGATTACGACAAGACTTGGCTTGATGGACCAGTTGCAAGTGTGATGGGCAAGTTGGAGGTTTTGGAGCGATGGACCACATGGCCGTGAAGCTTGAGCAAGACTTGGCGCCGATGGACGAAGGCAACGGTGAAGAGCAAGTAAAGTTAAGATCGATGAACCAATATGGTCATGTGATGACATCAAGTGGATCATATCATTTGTGATTGGTTGGTGCATGTGTTGCATCAACATCGGAGAAGATGAAATGGAATGCGCAAGGCAAAGGTATGTTTGTAGGGAATTTCATTTCACTGGTCATAGGTGTGTAGAGAAGTTTATGACCAGGTTTAGGATAGATGGCCGTACTATCAAGAGGGGCAAACTTGTTTGCATATTGGTCATCTAGTGCCACTTGAGCGATCTAACTTTTCATACATGTTAGGATCGAGTGGCGTGGTGAAAAGAGTGCTAATCCTTTGGGAAATGTTTGTGAAAATCTAACACACATGCACGAGTTAGTGAACACTTGGTGTTGTTGGCACATTTGCAAAGGTGTTGGCAAAGGTGAAGAAAAGGAGGCAAAACCAGACTCAGGGTGCTGCCTGGGTGGCACCGCCAACCCTGTCCGGTGCACCACCACCCCTGTGGCAGTGCCCAACTGGACAAGGCCAAGGAGTGAGGGTTGGGCACTGGTACCGTCAGTGGTGGTGTGCACTGCCCTATGCATGACGGTGCACCGTCGGGTGCTGTTTGGTGCCACCACCGTGTAAGGAAAGGGGGGCACCGCCATGGGCACTGTCGTGCCATGTCTAGTGCACCGCCCCTTTTATCTAGAGAGGGGGTGTTTCAGGGGTTGGCCTGGGTGGTCACCGCCACCCCTAGGGTGGTGCCACCGCCACCCCTCTCTGATGCCACCGCCGCCTGTCTGGTGACCACGACTAGTCAAACTAGCCATTGGATTCGACCGTTGGGGGGCATTGCCACCCCATGTCCGGTGACCACACTACCGTGTCTGGTGCCCTCACAGAAAGTGCAGCTTTGCTCCAACGGCTCTATTTGGCTTGGGGGCTATGAATAGAGGTGGAGCTCAGGCATTTGGCTGGCTGAGCACCTTGGGGATGTGTTGCCCTTGTGTGTGCTTGGTTTGATAAGCCTCTACCTCACTTGTGCTTGCGAGAAGTGTGAATCCATTGTGAGTGAGTGATTCTAGTGTGTTGCATTGTGAGATTACATAGAGTGGCACTAGGTGATCGAGTTGCAAGCCAGTGGTGCTTGTTACTCTTGGAGGTTGCCACCTCCTAGATGGCTTGGTGGCTTATGACTTCGTTGAAGCACGTGAGAAGATTGTGCGGTGCTCTAGAGGAGGATCTATGAGGGGGATTGTGCTCACCCCACGGGGATCACGAAGAGCAACTCTAGTTGAGCATGTCATTGAGCTACCCTGACTTTCGGGGTTGGTTCTTGCAATGCCTGACGTGCGGGCTTGGTGGGTGATGCCAATTAGCCACCGAACCATCAAGTGAGCGGTCGACACAACGGGGACATGCTTGGTGGCAACCAGGTGAACCTCAGGAGAAAATCACCGTGTCAACATTATCTTCATCATCTTCTCGGTGGTTTGCAATCCACACAACACAAGCTTGTATTTACATTTCATACATTGTGCTTGTGTAGTTGCTCCTATAATTAGTTTGCTTGTGTAGCTTGCTAGTTACCTTCTTGCTTGTGTAGCATAGAAGTAGCTCCCTTGCGTGGCTAATTTGGTTTTAGTAACCTTGCTAGTCACATTGCTTAGTTTGTGTAGCTAAGTGATTTGCGCTCTCTAATTTGGCTTGTGTAGCCTTGTTATTGAGCATTGCTAGTGAGCTTAGGAGCTTTGTGCTTTTGCATCACTAGCATGTGTAGGAGCTCCCTGGTTGCCAAAGTACTAGTGCATAGGTTTGTGTGACCTTGCTCTAGAATTAATTTGGTGAGCTCTAGCTAGCTCGACAATTTTATTGCCTAATTAGGATCTTTATAAGGTGCTTGTGAACTTAGATAAAGGGGTGTAGTCTTGGCTAGACTGATAGTATTAATTCTGCACTTGTATCGGTTAGTTGGTGTGATTAAGTTATAGAAAGGACTATTCACACCCCCTCTAGTCCGCCATCTCGACCCTACACCCCCTTATAACCCTAACAATCATACAATCAATACAACGCAAAAGGCTACATGCCGACTGGACGTAAAAGCTATTACTCGACAAGAGGGCCCGAACTAGTATAAATTGTTCGTCTCTTTGTGTTTATTGTCGAGTTCTGCGTACACCGAAGCCCATTGAACGTCGTCCCGAGTAACCCCATGATGAGTTGCCGGTCATCAAACACCAACAATTAAGAGTGAAAGTGTTGCTAAAATCTTGAGTAAGAAAGAGAGAGGTGCCATTAAAATTTGGGCAAGAAAGAGATGGTTTATGAGTGGTAGTGCTGTCCAAATTAAGAGAGAAAATTAAAAAGAATTAGGTTGGAAGTCATCCCAAAATATTGATTAGAAAAATTCTTTAGGCAATCTCGGACGACTAACGCTCTGGACGACTGAAATTTGGATGGCTAACCGCTAACATTTTTATTTTCCTAATCCCGTTCCACGAGTTGTATTGTCTTTTGTCTATTTTGTAGGAAAATAAGTAGGATCATTGGAAAGCTCAAGCATGCAGTGTCGTTCCGCTCAATGAGAAGTTCGTCGTCCCGGGCAAGCACCGACATGGAGGTCGATCCTCCATCTCCCGCTGCCGGAGCGTCGTCCCGCTCAGCCCCCACGGAGAGAAATGTTCTCTTACAAGAGAAGCAGCTCAAGCTCTAGGACGATATGGAGAAGGACATCTACAAGAAGCTGAAGACCCGGAGGTTCGTCCTCACTGCCGCGTATGATCCAGCCCTACTGCAAGCCATAGGTATGAATACTAAATTTAAACTCATTTTAAGGCTGTAGGATGGGAGGATATTTGGGAAATAAATGAGCCAAGATCTAAGCTTTTGATTGCTGAATTTTTATGCACTTTGAAACCCACTAATTCGTAAGTATCATTTAGACTTTTTGGAAAAGATGTTTCTATCCTATGGAAACAGTTAAGTGAACTTCTAGGATTTCATGCACAATGTGTGATTGATGTGGACACTGCTATACAAGACTTTGATAGAATGAAATTTTGAAGGGAAATATCTAAAGAACTTACTTGGTATCGTCCCCGTACCGATGAAATTCATCACCCTACTTTGCGATTCATGCATAAATGGCTAGGTTTTTCTCTTTTTCCTCGGAATGATTTTCGCACTGTTAGGAATGAACTTAAACTACTCTATGCCATGATCAAAAGAAGAAAGGTTTCACCAGTCTAGTTTATGATGAAACAATGGAAAGAAATTCCTGATCTTAAGAGAGTTGTTGGGTGTACTTCTTTGGTCACCCGCATAGCTAAAAAATAGGGTCTTTTGGAAAATGCTTCTGTTACTTACATCGATGACATTCCCCATTGGCTTATCGATTATGAATATTTAACCAAGCACACATGTTCAAAAAAGGTAAAAACAGGAAGCTTGTCATGATGTATATAGATTATACAAATGAAATCCTGTTACTAGACCAAAACCAGTCTGTATGCGGTGCAGTCTTTTGTCTTTGATTTGCATAAAAAGGAAGTAGCGCCTCGTTGGACTGCTTCTATGAGACTCACGCGCAACCTGCAGCACCAGTACTATGGTGACGATCCCATTCCCGAAGGACCTACCTTCACCAGCTATGCAGGCTAGGACCAGGTGGGTTCTTCCCACATGTACCAGCCCGAGCATGCTGGGTGGGAATCATCCCACATGCACCAGCCCGAGCATGCTGGTTGGGAGCAGCCCGCTCCTCAACACGCTGAGAGCTCCTGGCATTAGGGCTCAAGTGAGCAATGGCAGGATGGCAACTTCGACTACTATCAGCAGTAGCCATATGAAGTCTCAAGTGGCCATCAGGGAAGACGTATGTCCTTCTCTACCCATGGCTACCATGACCAGCCCATGGGATATCATGAGCAGCAGATAGAGCGCCCCCACCACGACAACAGGCTCACCACCATCGAAGAGAACCAGCATAACATTCAGAACCAACTTCACCAACACACCCAGTGGCAAGCGGAGGCAGTAGAATGCCTCGCCGCCATTCAGCAGCACCAGGAGCAGAAAAACAAGAATTGGCGATACTTGTTCTAGGGTCTCCACATCGACCCGCCTTTCTGAGAGACCGTAGCAACACCCAGCTTAGGGGAGGAGCCCCCGTTTACCGAAGGTAAGTTTTCTCTCCCTAGCATTTTATTATCTTCTTTAGTTTATTTTTTGAGTTTGCTATTTAGTTAAAAAATGCATAACCAAAAACAAAATAAAAAATTTAGTTATATATATATATTATAGTATGATCTAAAAAATAAAAACCAAATAAAAAGAGTATGTATACAGTTTAAGTTTAATTAAGTTTGTTTAAGATGTGTTTTAGTTTTTAAGAGCTAGATAAAAAAAACTTGAAGATGATTTCACATGATGGAAATGATGAATAGTTGTTCTGTTATAATTCCTTTCAAGTACCTAGTTTTTAGCCTTGAATTCTCCCGAGTTTTAGATAAAATTGATTTGACATGAGAATTTGCTCTGAACTTGAAACTCGTAGGTAGCATATGCTTGATCTAAGTCTAGATAATTGACAGATATGATATGAGAAGGTCTGAACTGCTATTTATCTTGTTTCAAGAGACTTGAATTCCAGAGATTTATCTTTTGAAAAATATAAAAATGCAACATGATGAGATCTTGTATGACAAAGCTTGAATTCCTACCAGAGCCAAATATGATATTTAGACTAGGAAAACTTCCACTCATATATGTTGTTTGCATTGCATTGAGTTTAGTCAAGCTTTGTTGATGCCTTATGAGAGTTTTGTCATGCTCTTAAAATCAAAATCACGTACACACCATCCACATATGCACTACTCCTACACTGGAGGTAGGCGTAAAACCATGCATTCCATCTAGATCCACCCAAAAATGTTTTACTCCTACACTGGAAGAAAAACGCCAAAAACATGCTTCATAGGTTTTCCACCAAATAAATGCTCCAAGTTCATGTTGCTATCTCTCAAAAGTTTTGTTACAGAAAAGAGGCATGGGGCTATGCAAAAGTTATTCATAAAAAAGAAAAGAGAAGAAAAAAAGAAAAAGAATTGAGAAAAAATGGATAAGTGTCCAAGATATTAAAACAATAGGTACTTAGATGCTCGCCTAAAAAAAGAGAAAGAAATGAATAAGATAGCCCCTGCTCTCTAGCAAATGTTTCCTAGTTCCAGATGAGAGATATGTTTTCAAGGAGCATAACAGAATTAGGCTAGCCACCATATTTATATCCACCATATTTCACACACATGCACATCTTAATTTGATTGTATGACTCAACTCTCTTTGGATCCATTGTTTGACTTTACAATATATGTATCGCAAGTATGCTCTCTCATACAATTACCACTCCTATGAGCTTCATATAAGCCGTAGTTGTAGGAGAACAAAAGGCATAACATCACTATTGCCTTGGTAAGGATCCACAAATACCACATATATGAGAGACTTGAGAGTGTCATATAATGGAATCTCTGAGTTTTATTTTGAAAACTTGCAAAAACTCTAGAATAATGGTTGAACAAAGAACTTGAGACTTCATTGTTCTATCTTTCAATTGCTCAAGACCCAAGTGAAAGGTCAAAAGCCCCATGGTTGAAGGTAATATAGGTAAGTTTAAAAGTTAGATTAGTGGATTTTAATCCGGAGGAGAATTATTTGTTGAACGCATGTGTACTTTTGAGAAGTGAAAACATTGATGCAACTCCTGATCCATTTGCTAAGTTTAGTTTTGCTAAGGGACTAGCAAAGGTTAAGCTTGGGGAGCTTGTTGATGGTAGTTAACAACCACTATAAACCATCAATAAAACATGTATAAGGGCATAAATATGATCAGCAACAAAGACTTAGGGTGTAAACTAACAAATTCCATGAGTTTTGGTGAATCTGTATTTTCTACAGGGTTTATTCAAAAAATCGTCAAGGCGGACCTACATGTCGAAATTAATTGCGATTATCCACAGCAAAACAGACACTAGAAGGTTCCAAAAGACTCTAGAGGACTCTACACCGAGGTTGAGCCTGAGTGGCTACCAGGTAGGGCCCATCGGCCCCACCTGTAGGCCGTCCGCCCCCCTAGGGCCCACATGTCAGCCCCCGTTGCTACATCGGTTCTCCACCGCCTCCTAGATTGCATCTACGCTGTTTATTCAAGTTGGTTTGATCCAAGGGCTCATGATTGATGCTCTGGCCTATATAACCAGACCCTGCCCCCCTCCAGTGCACGCTTCAAGATGGCAATGGGGATCCGCGACCCGATACCCGATGGGTATTTACTCCATTATGGTCTAAATATGGACTAAACACACTACCCACGGGTACGTAAATGGACCAAACCCTTCACCCATCGGGTACGGGGGTATGGGTATGTTCCAGCAGTCCCCGTACCCGTTTACCCATGGGTGAAAAATACCCAGCCCAAAAGTGAAGAAGCCCACCAGCCCATGTAAAACCCTAGGTTTGCCAACCCTATCCCAATTGTCATTTTCCCATGGTCCCTAGATTCTGGAGCCGTCGACGCCTGGCCTCCCGCCGCGGAAAAAAATAGCACCGCGTTTACTCCTCTGGCAAGTCTCGCTCCTCGCCAAAAAAACGCCGCCACCAAAAAAGCAACGCCGCCCGCCCGCCCCGCCCCTCGTGACCTCGTCTCGGCGTTTATCGTATTCGCATCGCAGATTCGCATCCTAGCGTCAGGAACTCGCCAAGCCATGCCGGCGACGGAGCAAGAACGGTGATTCCCCTTCCCCTAATCCCCTTCATATCATATGCTTGCCAGTAACCTTGGTCATATTTGGTGCCAGTAACCTTGGTCATATTTGGTGCAAAAACAAATATACTTGCTCCAGCTGGCTGTGTAATTGCTATTGTACTTTGTAATTGATGCTTCCCCTTAGAACATGTCTTGCTCTACAAATTCTGATATCTGAACATGGCATATTGCCATTGCTACTCATCTCAGTCTGTCGTGAAAAACAGAAACTGTTGGTTGCATTTGTTTGTTGTCTGGAGGTGAGTGAGACATTGCTGCTTCAACAGGAGGTAGGGTACTTGCAAGATGGCTACACTCTTCTTCAGTGTTGCAGTGCATCACTTGTTCTAGACTCTTAATTTTGCAGAAGATATTATTATATGCTATTATTTGTCTAATTTTATGTACTCTGGTTAGTGGTGGTTGCTGTTGAATTGTTGATTTTCATGTGCGTAAATAAATTATTGGTGGGTACGGGTGACCCGATGGGTATGATTTACCCGGCCGGGTATGGGTCTGGGGAAAATTCACCACCCATGATGGGTATGGGTATTCTAGCGGTACCAAACTTTTATGGCGGGGATGGGTCTGGGGTGGCCATACCCGATGGGGATTTACCCATTGCCATCCTTATGCACGCTGCCATAAGTCAAGATCAGATCAGAAATTAGGATTTCCAGAGAGAAGAGAATAGAGCTCTAATTCTTCAAAGTTCTAGTATAGGCTAGCTAGCAAGGTTCAAGTAGAGTATGGGCTATTGCTCAGGATTCTGGATCTGCCGTCTAGAGACTGATATAGCCATTGTATCTCTTTTATTTATGACTTTGTGCTGCTTCAATATTATGTTGCTATTTATTATGTTCCAAGTTTGCTCTAGTTATATACTTGATATAGTTGTGATTGATGATGAGTTTATGCATATGTTCACAAAGCGCTTAGCCCAAGATGCGCATGGGTTAAGTGGTCGACATTATGTAAGCATGGTGCTTAGATATTGTTTACCTGCGGATACATTCTGCACTCTAGATCATGTGGTAGATCACGGATGTGACACTCCCGTTGAGTTCTTTGTAGTCCACTCCCCGTTTGTAGAGCAAGTAGAATACGGTTGCGAAGGGAGACAAGCTCTGTTCTTGATCTTCCTTAGTAATGTTCCTTATGCATAGATCCAAAGTTAATTATGCTATAGATGAGAGTGTATATACTTGGGTGTACAAAAGACTTAGTAAATAAGGAATGACTTAGGAATCTTTTGCTCTTACCAAATCTCCTACCTAGCCATACTACATTTTATGTGTCTCTATTTCTATCTTTAGAATTATTATCAATGCTTCACACTTATCATTTATTTATCATTTGACTTACCCCTGCCATAGCATGAGAGTGGTTTTATCTTAAGTATACATATTTGTCAATATCTCTATGACAACTATCTCATAGCTCCTCCCTGTGGATAAAATATAAATAATGATACTCGGTATATTCCGGGGAGGCCTATTTATAGGCCGCCAATGGCGGTTCACGCCGGTGATGTGGCGGCGACATATTTTCAATGGTGCCTTGGATTCTTTCTTCCCGCGCATGTGTTTGAATCAAAGGCGGTGGCACACAGTGCGATCTTATTCGCTGCCTAGCTGAGGATCCTTATCCTCTTCGCCTGAGTAAGGCGATAACGACAAGCCCGAGGTGCCCGAGGTAGACGACATGAGCGACGTGGGATTTGTGTCATCATCTCCTAGAGAAAGATGATGCTGACAAGCTGGGCCACGCCATCAGTGGGATAGAGAGGAGGGGAGTGGCGCACCAGAGCTAGGCTGAGTCAGCGGGCATGGGTGTTGCTGAGTCGGCCCACTCGTGAGAGGAAAGGAAGAGGGCGCAGCGTGGCTCAGCTGGTGTTGGCCCATTGAGGGTGAGGAGCGGGCCACAACATGAGCCAGAGAGGAGAGAGGGAAAGAGATTGAGCCCAAGGTGCCTTTCCCATTTATGATTCCCTTTTCTATTTTTCAGAAAATAAACTAGGTCACAATTGAGGTGAAATCAAATTGGGTTCAAGGAAATTTGCAAGGATGGGTGGTTAGGTAATTCAAGGGAGTGGTCAAAGAATTATTTGGGTGGAGAATGCCAAGGGGAATTATTTGACACCAAATAAATTATAGGGAAATAGCATGAAATCACACATTCAAGCATCCAAATCATTCAAACATATCAAACATTCTAACCAACATGCATATGATGAATCTTGGTGTAGGGTTTTGGACAACATTTTCTTTAAAATGGTTTTGCAGAAAATAAATAGTCAAGGTTTTAATTTGTTGTAAAGTTTTAAAAAGTTCAAATTTTTAGTGGTTTTTATTAAGATGAAAAACACGGGTGTTACAGATCTATCCCACTTAGAAGAATCTCATCCCCGAGATTCAAGTAAACTAGAGAGGGAAACATAGAGGGAGAAAACCTAGAGAGAGAGAGAGAAAGATCTAGAGCGGGAGGGATTTTCTTTTGCCTCACTGTGCTGTCCTCTAGAGAGTTCCACGATCCGCTTTTTGTACCATCTTGTTGACCAAGGAGGTAATACCCTATCGAAAAGAGTATGACCCTATCGCCTTGCCAGGGCGATTACCACTCGCATTTGAACAAGAAAATACCACCCTGTGACCTCCCTGTTGGAGATCACATCCTGTTGGAAGGAGGTATACCTCTTGTCTAATGGTAGCTGTTCGATCTATTTTTGCCTTTTGTACCCCTTTCTTGAATCATCTTCTGGTTGTCTGGTCTTCGAGAAATTCCAATTCTTCTAGCTTCGGGGGCTACCCTATTTAGAAGATTTGATCTTCTAGTATTCCTCTGAGTATACCATCTTCTTTCTATACTCTTCTTGGTTGTAGAGCTGCTTGAGAGATCTCGGTCTTCTGGTATCTTCCAAATATGCATATCACCCTTTATTTTGAGTTGCAGAGCTATCCATCTTGGTACTCTATTCTTCTCATGATTCACCCCTTTTATGCTGACCTTTAATTCTTCCGGGTTTGTGGTGCCATTTCCTTGTTTTGCTTCTTTTGAGCAACAATCATAGTGTTCTTAGAATTCCATTTTTCATCTTCTTTGCATTCCATTTCTCATCCAAAAACTTGCATCTTCAATTGCTCTTGTTTTCGCCCTGTTTGATTAGTGATTCCTATAGGGGTCCGTATCTACCCCACTTAGAAGATTTATCCTTAAATCTTCTATTATCTTACTTCTTAGATTCAATTATTTCTCGTGTAGATTATTCTTTAGCCTATGATCACCATTACTTGGCTTGTGATATTTTGATTATGCACACCCTATTTAGCTGATATTGCGAGAGAGTGGACATTTGAATATTACGGGACTGCGAGTCAAACACACTACTTCTGAGCATAATGGGAGGATTACAACAATGGGAGAAAACAAGGGAAGTGTACAACTAGGCTATGGGTACATCTCCCTTGGGAGCAACTACTCGACTTCATTGGACGGTGTTGCTTCATTCCGGTGCAAATCTGCTTCTTCTCTTGGTGGTGGTTGAGTGAGAGGGAGAGAGGCTTGATTTAGGGCTTCTGCAATGGCAGACTCATGGCTTTCTACGGTGGCTGCTTGGGCCCGTGCTTTGGTGAATTGCATGTGGAGCTTCCTGGCATAGATCTCGGCTCCTTCGGCTCAGTGGATGCACTTTCTCAACTCAGAGGCCTGCCTATCGTGTTGCTCGTCGAGGGCTAGTAGGTAGGTGGTCATGTACTTCATGGTGGGGTTGTCTTCTTGTCCTTGCAGGGTTTCTACAGGGGCGATCTAGGTCGGCCGGTTCTTCTCCTGGGGTGGAAAGAATCTCTTGGGTGTTCAAGCAATGGGCTCTTCGTAGATCTGGCATAGGTGCTGTAGGGCTTTGCGGGTGATATCTTGGTATGTGTCGATGAAGCAAAATCCAGTTGCAATCGTACTCCAAGCTTTAGCGATGTCGGTGAAGTCTTCACTCTTCGCGATGTAGACGGTGTCTTCACAGTGCATGGTGCCATGTTCTTCGTACTCACTGCCTTCACACTCGGGGCGCTCTTGGATACCAAGTCTCTGCATGGTGGCGTACAGAAGCTTGGGGAAACCTTCGGTGTGGAGGCAGTAGCTGTTGATCTAAACTCCTTCTGCCATTCTTTTTTTGGGCGTGGGAGGAATCAACGGTGGTTATTTGCTAGTGGAAAGCTGAGGGTTGTGGCTGCTTTTGCTTTTGCTCATGAGAGGAGAAGGCTAGTAGTGGCATGCTTTAGTAAGCATGGAGTGGTGCTAAAAGCCGGGGTGAGGATTGCATGAGACGTTTTGACCAGCCTTGACTGGGGCTTGAGGTGTGTGGGGGAAGGAAGAGGAGTGGGGATGGGTTTCACTATACAGTGGGACACTATGGTGGTGGTGTAGTCTTGATGACCATGCGGGTGGTGGTCTTCATCGGGTTGCGGCTTAAATCCCAGAAAGTGGAGTGACTTGAGGGGCTTCTTGGCTTCTTATCTCTTGATAGTGGTATTGACTGCGCCGTTTTTCTCTTTCTACTTTTCATTTTTGATGATTTGAGCCCAAAATTTTCAAATATATTTGGCACCAACAAGATTTTCTAGGATTTTTATTCCATTCTCATTTCAACAATTATCTTAAGGCTTCCCGTAGGGTAGCGGATGCATTACAAGGATAGACAAGATTATTGATCCCACAAGCAGAGGGGTGAGGATAGCAAAGATGGTGATGATGAGTTCTTCTTTGTCAAGACACATCTTAAGGGCTTCAACTTCTTGCTTCCGACGATGTACTCTTTCTTCTTCTTGATATTTTCTTCGGAAATCTTCGGCTGGTAGCACTTTCTTCTGGATTTTTCTTGAAATGTTGCAATTGGTTGGCACTTGAATGGGGCTTCTGTGGGTGATTAGTTTTGAGTGTTGGGGTGTCTTGATTGAGGAGCAGCTGGCGGGGCATTTTATAGGTGATCAATGGTGGGGTTAAGGGGAGTGGGTGCGCGGCTGGGTGCACGCCATTATCGGTGGGCATCGCGGGCACAGTGCGGCGTCGTGAGGGACAACGACGTCGGGCAGTGATGGAGGGGACAACACGAGCGGCGTCATGGGGCGGTGGTGGTGTGCGGTAGTGCACCGTGTGGTGGGGTGGTGTAGAGGGGATAGCAGCGCGGTGTACACTGTGTCGGTAGCTTTTGTAGGTGGTCTTCGCTGGTCGCGCGGGTGTAGAACGGTGTAGTTGATTTCCTTCTTGTCTTCATTCTTTGATGGTCTTCCAAATAACCCAGGTGGTTTCCTTTGTATCATTTCCTAACAGTCTACTCCTAAGTAGAAAGGGGATGAGAGGGAAAAGCACAAGATGCGAAAAAGATCTAAGCAAGCGGTGAGAGGGAAAGCACAAGGAGAGAAGGGAATCTAGACAGTTAGAGAGGGAAGAAAGCATAAGATGAGAGGGGAGACCTATCGGGGTAGTTGTAACTAAAGCACACTACAACAGTTAGCAAGAAACCAATCAAGGACTAACAAGCATAAATGGTGTATGTTTTAGGGTCCTCTATGCATCATATATCAGTCCCTGGATTAGTAGCTGATACGCACAATTCGAACAAGATTGATATTAAAAACCATACTTTTATTGCTAATGGTAAAACATATTACATGGTTTAGGTTTACATAGCTTGGGCCACTGGCCTTATATCGTATATCAGAGTTCTAAGACAACGGTCCTAAGTCATCGTGGCTCCATTCCTATAGGCATCTTAGAGTGCGGATGTAACCCTAGACTTATTCCTTAAGCGTACTCCTATATCCCATTCGTCATAGTCCTAGCATAGCTCCTTCGTGTAGTCGTATGGCTCTGTCTTCGTGTATACTCCGGGTGTTCTATCCTTGCGTAGTCCTCGATAGCTCCATACTCGTATGTTCTCCTATTGACCTATCCTTGCGTATCTCTGATAGTTCCATCCTTGTATGTGCTCCTGTAGCTTTACTCCTAAAAACATAGAATGGAGGGGGTTGAGTACATAAAGTACTTAGCAAGCCCTAAACTTTGGGTGGAGAAGAGGTGGAAGGGGAAGGCTATATGTGGAGGGGGTTATGGTAGTTGAGGTGAAAGTGATAGGTTGAAGCAATTATAATTATAGGTTGGATCCTGGCAGAGTATTATCATTCTCACTAGTTTTCGGGTTAATTATAGTTTACCAAATTAGTAAAATACATCTTACCAGATTATCACAGTTGTAGAAGTCTAATCATAGTATCTCATCCCAGTATCTGCCCATTCCAAGGACATGGCTATTTGAATAGATTCAATAAACTCTGCAGAGGTGTATAAATTTCCCCACAAGATAGACACAGTCCGACACCATCATCATGGCTTAGACAGGTCTAACGAGATCCCGTACCCGAATGTACGTGACCTTAGATGTCCATATAACTCTACGATGGCTTCTTAGGGGTTGGAAAACACACTAAACTCGGGAGGATATACCAAATCATCCCATCTCATAATCTTAGATGATACCACATTATCCCATCATATAATCTCGGACGATACCAAATCATCGCAACATAATAGTGCCGATGATACCAAATCATCAATAATATGGGCTTAAACATGGCCAAACATACAATAACATGGGCTCGAACGCAGCCAAAAATCAAAGGGCCTAACGTGGAGGATCATATAGCAACCACACCAACCAGGCCATAGAAGATCACATAGCATCTATGCCTGCTCCTAATATTCCACTACCAACACTGGCCTCCTAGTAGAAATTATACTTCTATCTAACGGAGTGTGAGATGAAGTATACCCATATAGAGATGTGGTTATATGTAATATCTCACTAGGCGAGACGGACTATGAACCGGTCCTTATGTGACCAAGGCGAGTATCTCCCACAGGAATCTATCACCAGGCGATCCTGCCAAGGTAATTTACCTCCATAAATTACCCCCACTCGCCCCCTGTCGGGGTTTAGTCTAGTTTTACCAATTTTAAGTTCCATAGTTATTAACCTCAGGTTCATAGAGCTCATCTCATATCAAGGTAACCATTACCTCATAACTATATCATAGTCAAACTTATATCATATCAAGATAATTATCATCAATGTTCACATTATCATAACCGAGCTCATGACCCCTTATAATTCCATTAATTCATAAAAGAGAATTTAAGTATTACAAGTTAAGTTGATTAATTAGTGGGGATGGAAAGGTGGAGGGTTTGTTGTGGAGGCTAGCATGATGTAGTGGTGGTGGAAGGGGGGTGGTTAAGGGATGGCATGTAATGTAGAGGGAAGGAGTATGTAACGACCCGAAAACCATTACAATGTAGGCAGTCATTTCTGGCCATCTTAGTGCACATCTCAAAATCACAATTAGAATCTGACTTGTGCCTACGCCAACCCAAAACCGAGCACTGCCTGTTTTGGCAGATCATCCGACATCACCACCGGACCGTCCGTCAAGACATCTCATAGACTTAGGATAATCTTGGCTAACTGGTGCACTAACGGAGTGTCCGTCACTCACGACGGAGTGTCCATCAAAACCGTAGCACACTCAGCCAGTCTATCAGAGAATCGGCCGCACCTAACAGACTGTCCGATAAAATAGACCAACACCTGTCTCATGCAATTTGATGCGGTGTCACACACACCACACATGGCCCCACCTGTCACTCACACAACTCACAAATATCTACTCTCTCCACCAGCCCTCTCCCTCATTCCCTCTCACACTCAAGCACAAAGCACTAGAGAAAGGAAAGAAAGAAGAGAGGAAGAGGAGGAAGGAGAGAGGAAGAGGAGGAAGAGGAGGAAGGAGAGGAAGAGGAGGATGGCGCCCACCAGCTGCTGGAGGTCATCACCGGCGAGCTATTGCTTCCCCACGCTATCAACCTCGCCGGAGATGAAGGAGGCAGCCCCAAGCTTCATTTGCTTCAAGCTCAAGCCATCCCCAAGCCATTTCGGCGCAAGCTGCTGCAGTTGGAGACTATCCGTTGTACCACAGCAGCATAGCCCCAACTTGTAAAGGTCATAGAAGATGCATTTGACCTCCAAAAATGGTGAAACAAGTTTCGTTGTGCTCCATAGAATATCCTCTATCATCTAGACATAACTTTGGCACAAAAGGGCATATCTCATTTTTGACCACCAGAAGAGGCTAGGCCCTTCTAATTTATCGGAGGCTCCACCACACGCACCAGAGTGTCCGATAAGTTATAAATCACAGACAGAGGAGTTTCCCGAGAGCATAGAGGATCCTAGTTCGGAGAATCCGATGTTCCTAGTATGTCCTTTTCCCACTAATTCCCAGAACCACCGGACTATCCGAAATTCACGCCGAACTACCCGATGACACAAACCGATAGCCCTTCAATGTATACCTGAACACTCCCTCTTGCATGTTTAATATAATGTCATGCATACATAAGTATCTCATACATGGACATATATATAGGTACGTGATATCGGAGAGACGTCCAGCGATGCTCCAAGCTATGGGATCCTTGCTCATCCAACAGGTAGGCACCCCACTATTATAAAACCTACTTTGGATACTTACCAAGTTGCATTACGAGTAATGCATTACATGTAGTCTTGGATAATGATCACTCTTATACTACACCTAGAGTAGCTTAATAATCTATAGAAGCCTCTCATCTAAACGATGGGAAAGGGAACGCTTAATGCTTATTGCTTAGTTGCTTGGGCAACGGTAGAAGTCGAGCATGAGAAGGGAACTCATATTTGCGCGTGTAAGATGCTACACCTGGATAATTAACTACTAAAACCAATGAGGGTACAACTTGACTTACCTAACTAATGTGGCTAAGGACTAATATCCCTAATATGATAATCTTAATGATAACTTGGATATCTTGCCCATGCGAGGGGTAGGTCGTCGTGAGTGTGGGATCTCAGGAGATGTAGCTCGTGGAGCAGTAAGGACTGTGTGTTGGGATACGTAAGTCTGAGTAACCACCTGTACAAACCACATGTCACGGATGGGGTCGACAAGCCAGGTAACTAATTGCGACATGTCTATCTGTGAAACTGGCAAGGGCAATGGCACTAGGAAGATGGTGTATGTAACGAACTGGGGACCCGTTATAGTACTGAAGCCTAACCCGAGACTCGAAAGAGGGGGTGGAAACCTAACCTGGGCATCCAGTCAAACCTTTCATGTGACATTCGAGCCAGATTAGGGAAAGGTTGGAAGGCGTGAGGCAACGCTTACTATCGTGCACGAGGTATGGTGGTTAGTCCAGTCCTTTCATGTGGGTACAGTTGTACACCTCTGCAGGGTCTTAAAAGCCTAGAGTCCCTCGGGCAGAACTATTCGATTGTTCTTTCTTTCTATACCCATGGTAGCATGAATGATGGACTATGAGCACTTCTGTTATAATGATAAATACCTTTACTTCTATGTTGAGCAGTGCATGTCATACTCTTAATGAACATCATTGCTTTTTGCACTTATACAAATGCCTGATAATCACCCTATGCATCCACCAAATACTATATGTTGGGATTAAGTCCTACAAGTATGCAATGTACTCACGGTGTTGCCGTTAAGTTGTTTTGTAGGTAAAGGACATTGGCGGCCATCTCACCCCGTCGTCGGTGGCAAAGTGGGTGAATGACAGGAGCCATCCAGATTATGGTGGCGACGCCCATGGGCAAGCCGACCACAAGTTATTAGCTATATGAGTGATCCGTAGCATTGTGGTGTTGGTAAGAGAGTCGTTTGGTTCACACTACATTTAGTCTTACATTGTATAATTGATTTATTATATTCAACAAGACATGTAATATATGTTCCCACTAAATTATTATGTGCTCCGATGATGAGATGTAATCTTGAGTTGTGGAGGCTATTCTGGTATGATAAAGAGGAGTTGCTATGTGCGCTCCTAGAGAGTCACTGATGTTGGTTTGCTTAAATTGAGTTAGTCAAGTGGATGACACTCGATTTAGGTGAATTAACATGGTGGGTCCCCATAGAGTAGGTGGGGATTAGGACTTGCCTTCTTTCACTAACGATTATATCTTTCTCCGATCCCTATGTCTCCTATTTCTGTCTTCTAGACTCCATCGGGTTCTCTCCACGTCTTCTATCCTACGCGGTCTAGCGTCGACAGGCAAGAAAACACAAACAAGGAAAATAACAAGCAAGGCATGTAAAACAAGCATAACCAATCAAAGAAAGGAAATGATCCTAGACGGGTTGGTCCTATTAGGTGATGGGTTGTTATCTAGGTTATTATTATTATGTCAGTTTGAAGGTTTGTATGAAGGGATTTCATCCAAAGGATATGGTTCCAACGGGTCAAGTTAGAGTGGTGGTGATCTGGTGGAAAACCATACCACATTATTATTAGGGTTCACTATTATGTGAACCTGAAAGAGAAAGATGACCTGGTCAGGCTTTCTACAGGTCCACCGAGTTAGTGACAAATACGCACATGCATATGATGTGCCTCGAGTTAGTCAGGTTAGAGAAAATGCGGAGGGTACAATTAGCCATACATAGGTGTATACCCGGGTATCGGGCATGTCCATGTATGTGTAGGTTTCTATTCATTTTAGGTGGTTCGGTATGGTTATATTCGAGTATGTGTCATGGTGTATACACATACACGAATATATAGGGTTAACTGCTACTACGGTGATGGGCTACTATTATAGTTAGTATTTAATTTAAATATAGGAAAGTGAAAGCAATCAAACTAGAATTTAAATGGGCACCAAATAATGGAACAAATGGTATGAATAAGTAGAGCTTGAATTTAGAAGATTTTTGGTGGAAGAATCAAGTGATTCGGAGTTAGGTTGGAGAAGATATGATTTATCAAAGTTTAATAGGGAAAAGAATATGTGGAATGTAACTTGGGAACTAATTCTAGAAATGAAGATAATGGAAATGAGGTGTAAATGCTTGGGTAGGATCTAGGGTCTACCTAGATATTTAGCAATTTTCTAGAAATTTTCTAATGTTAGGAAAGTGGATTTTCACTCCTCTATGTACACTTCTCGGGTGGCCATAGCATTTTCCTCCTTGACGCGTGGGCCAGTGCAGGCGGGTTAGCTACAGGTGCTGTGCGATGCACCGAGTCTATACTGTGCCATGGACTCACTCCTCTCCCGCACTGGTTCACATGGACCGGGTTCACCCAGACAAGGAAAGAGAGCGAGGGAGGCAGTGTGGCCAACACATGGGATCCAGGACATCAGCGTCATGCGTCACTGACATGTGGGCCATCCTTGGCCACCTCACTTAGATGGACAGCGATGGCGTTCTGAGTTCGGCCCACCTAAAAGAGAGAGCGAGGGGGAAATGAAGACGGCACGACGTCTATAGCGGCATCGACGTGGTGACGGAGTAGAGCAACTGCGAGGAGCTCACCGGAGTTGCCCAAGCCAGTGACATCGGTGCTTGGAGATTGATGCCATGTGGTGGTTGAGGCTTAGGATGTGATCCTATAGTGGTTGGAAGAGACCTCAACAACAACGGGCGTCCATAGCGTCGGCGGCGGGTCAACGGAGTAGCTGCGGCGGCACGGAGACGTATCCGCTCCCAAATGAGTCGTTTAAGGGCTCCATGATGTGCGCAGTGTGACTACGATATGAGCGCGAGCGTGTAGGGGGTCCAGTTTTGCTCCAGTCATGCCGTATCGGCGGTGAGCCATAGCCATGGTGGCTCGGCGGCAGGTCGCTCCCATTGGCGGAATGATACGGAGGGGGAGAGCATCCTAGAGATGGTGGAGATGGTAGGGAATTTGCCTAGGAGCTAGCCTGTTAGCCTAATCGGCCTAAGACGCGCTGGGGGTGGAGAACGTGGAGCATGGCTCCCATTTCAGCCATGGAGGCCAAATTGAGAGAACTTGAGCTCACGCTCAGAAGAGAAGGGGAGGAGGGGAGATGGCATGTTCTAGGCTGAGGCGAAGCTCGGGGCGCCGATGGTTGGAGCAGAGGGGCTCTAGGGAGTCCTATTTATAGGCCGCCAATGGCGGTTCATGCCTGTGATGTGGCAGCGAGATATTTTCCCTGGTCCCTCAGATTCCTTCTTCCCGCGCACGCGTTTGAATCAAAGGCGGTGGCGCATAGTGCGATCTTATCTGTTGCCTGCCCGAGGAAGAGTAGCGGCCAAGGTAACTCCATGGCGGTGGCAATGGTCGAGCGTTCGGGCGTGGCCATGTGGCGAGAGAGAGAGAGAGAGAGCGCGTGGAGTTAAGAGCCTTCGGTGGGGACCGCTGGTGTCCTGGATCCTTATCCTCTTCGCTAGAGTAAGGCAGTAACAGCAAGCCCGAGGTGGCCGAGGTAGATGACGCGAGCAATGTGGGATTTGCGTCGTCATCTCTCGGAGGAAGACGATGCTGACAAGGCAAGGCCGTGGCATCAGTGGGATAGAGAGGAGGGGAGCGGTGCACCAGAGCTAGGCTAACTCAGCGGGCACGGGTGTTGTTGGGCTAGCCCACTCGCGAGAGGAAAGGAGGAGGGCGCGGCGCGACTCAGCTAGCGTTGGCCCATTACGGGGGAGGAGTGGGCCACAACGCGGGCCAGAGAGGAGGGAGGGAAACAGATTGAGCCCAAGGTGCCTTTCCCATTTATGATTCCCTTTTCTATTTTCTAGAAAATAAACTAGGTCACAATTGAGGTCAAATCAAATTGGGTTCAAGGAAATTTGCAAGGATGGGTGGTTAGGTAATTCAAGGGAGTGGTCAAAGAATTATTTGGGTGGAGAATGCCAAGGGGAATTAGTTGATGCCAAATAAATTCTAGGGCAACAACATGAAATTACACATTCAAGCATCCAAATCATTCAAACATATGAAACATTCTAACCTACATGCATATGGTGAATCTTGGTGTAGGGTTTTGGAAAACATTTTCTTTAAAATGGTTTTGCATAAAATAAATAGTCAAGGTTTTAATTTGTTGTGAAGTTTTAAAAAGTTCAAATTTTTAGTGGTTTTTATTATGATGCAAAAACACGGGTGTTACAGCCGCTGCCACCACCGTCTGATTGCGGCATTCGACCACGCTGTTCTACTGTGGTGAGTAGGGCGTGGGGTAGTGGCACTAAATCCCCTCGTTGGCGCAGTACGCCACGACCTTGGCCGTCGTGAACTCACCACCGTTGTCTATGCAGAGCACCCGGAGCTTGAGGCCGCACTCCTTCTCCGCGGCTGCCTAATGGCGCTTGATGGCGTCTGCAGCTGCCACCTTAGAATCTAGTAGCACGGGCCACATATAGCGGGTGGCATCATCGATGAGCAGTAGGAAGTAGCGCCGACCTCTAGGAGTGGCTGGTGACACTAGACCGTAGAGGTCACCATGCACCAGCTTGAGCTGCTCGGTGGCACGGTAGGAGGCTTGACACAGGAATGGCCAGCGCTTCAGCTTGGTCACCAAACAGGTGTTGCAAATCTACTTGACATGGTCGACGTAGGGCATGTCATAGACCATCTCCTCCTTACCGAGCTGCTTCAGGGCCTCGAAGTGAAGATGCCCGAAGTGCTCATGCTAGCGCCATGCCTCATCATCCTGGCGCATGACAAGGCAAAGGGGGTGAGCCACCTGCACATGAAGTATGTAAAGGCGGTTGCTTCCCCTGTTCACCTTAGTGAGAAGATGACAGTCTCTATCCCAGATGCGCAGCATGCCATCCTCAATCTCCACCCTTGAGCCATTCTCGTCCAGCTGCCCAACGCTGATGATGGAGTTCCTCTAGTGCTTCCCCGTCTTGGCCTTGAAGATGATCGAGCCGACTCCCTTAATCTCGATGACGGAGGCATCACCGAACTTGATGGAGCTTTTCACGCTGGAGTCTAGGTCGGAGAAGAACTCGCGCCGACCAGCCATGTGGTGCATGGCACCGGTGTCGAGGTACCAGCCGTCGATCTTGTCATTGCCGACGCCTTTGCAGAGGAAGGTGTGGGCGCGTAGTTCATCGAGATGGAGATGTGCGGAGCCGGTCGACGCGGAAAAGGGAAATCTTGGACCTTTCACCCCCTACCCTACTTGTTGTAGCTCGATGCACCCATGCACCAGGAATAGAGCAGCTTCCTCCTCACCTGCTTGTGCAACGTCAGCCTGTCCACCATGGCGTGGAGGAAGGTGGCAGTCCTTGGGCTCGTGGTCGGACCTACCGCAGTTGTTACATGTGTCATCTTGGGTCACCTTGCGCTCGCCAGCGGCGTCGCCATTAGTGCCTACTTACCCTAGGGCCCCTTCTCCTCCTCCTTGCTGCCGCGTGGACGCTAGCAACGTTCCTTGGAGGAGTCAGATGATCTAGATCCTTCCTTCCGTCTTCTTCCTCTCGAAGGCGTGCCATTGCTCCATTGTCTACAGCAGCTTGCCTCCAGTGGTGCCCGGCTCGGCATGAGGCCCCTCCTCGCGGTCCTGCACCGCCTTGAGCCTCCCGATCACGTTCTCGACAGTGAGCTGCTCAAAGTCGAGGAGCGTCTCAATCAACATGACGATCTGCTCGTACTTCTTTGGCATGTAGTAGAGGAATTTCTCCATCGCGCGCTCCTTCGTGAGGTCGGTGTTGCCGTTGCGCGCTATCTGCTCCATTAGGTTGGTCAGGCGAAGGGCAAAGTCCTCGACTTGCTCACCTGGCTGAAAGGCAAGGCCTTCCTACTCCCCTCGGAGGTACTGCAACATCGCCCGGTGCACACGATCTCCGCCGACGCGCGCCGCGGCGATCGCTTCCCATGCCAGCTTCGACGTAGCCTTGTTGGCGAGGGAGGCGCCGAGCTCGGTGGGGACGGCAGTGCACAGGGCCTCCAGGGCCCGACAATCGTCGTCGTAGCTGACGCCGCTGACGTGTACTGCCTCCCACAACCGTCAAGCCTGCAACTTGACCTTCATCAGTAGGCTCCACTCGTGGTAGTTCACCTTGGTGATCATCGGCCATGGCGTTCCTGCTCTAGAGTCGCAGTAGACCGTCTGTAGCACTGGGGAGCGCCCACGACGACCACGACGTCGCTCTGGTGACAACGACTGGCGGCGATGCCCGACCGGGCTACGTGATCCTCCAACTGGCTTCGGCACCCGCTCCATCTCGGCGCACAGCGCCACAACGGCCGCAACCGCAGCTTGAGCTATAGCCGTTGCCTGCCTAGCTGTCTCCACCGCCGCCGCAGCCGCTGCCTCTGTGGCAGCAAGGCGTGTCGCGCGATCTCCGGCTCTGGCTCCGGCTGCGTCACCGTCGGGGTGGATCACCGCACCGACGGCAGCACGTGGTCTCTCGATCTGGCTGGCGATGGACATGGCGCTCACTCACTCAAAAACCCTAGGCTCTAGATACCAATTGTTGGCCCAAAATAGATCTCAGATTTAGATTTGGGAAACCACCAGAGGGCAGCTTAGCCCTTGGCCGCTTGGATTGAAAGGAAAATGTAATGGCTTAGTTTTTACAATGACACTCCCTTGCGTTTTATAGACAGGGTGCTCCCACTTGCTACAGCATATTCTAAACACTAAAGTGGATGCTGAGCATATTCCTAACACTAGGCTTGAAAGCCAAGAAAAGTAAAATTGTAGAAAAAGTAAGATATAAGTACTTTAGCACTTGGCTTATCTATCAAGATTAAGTGTTCAACCCAGTTTTCATAGTTTAGACAAAAAAATAAGTGCAAATTAGATTAGACAAATTTGTAAGTCAACATAGATCGTCCATCATGCCCATTCTATTTTTGTCCACTCGCCTCATGCAAATCTGTACATTGCACTCTGTGTTTACCACCCCTTAAAGGGCTTGTTTGTTTGATACCAAAACCAGGGGTTGTAGGAGATTCAATCCCCTACAAATCAAAATCTCCTTCAAGCCACTTCAATCCTTCTCATCTTAGAAAAGGGACTAAAAGTTGGCAAGACAAAATGTTGGGAACATATTTATCTTGATAGCATGGTCCTAATCATTGGTTGGGTAGGGTGGGGGGTCTAGAGTTTCAGCAGGCGTTTGCCATTGTCGACACTAGTGCTGCGTCAAGATTATTGGTTTCTACTAGTAGGTACTCCTATCTTTCACATGGGGAGGCAATCAGGCAAATAGAACCTCTTAGACGTCTTCTTCAACTTGCTGTGAGTACACAATACAGGCGTTGGAAGACCTACAAAAGAAAGTTGTTACAGCTAAATAGTGGTATTTGAGCTAAAATGTTCAAAAATCGCCCTCAAATTTTGACCATCATTTACAGCTTGAAGTTTTGAATCAACATTTTCTTTCAATTGAACTAAAGTAGTCCAGATCATATATAACAAAAGTTTCTATAACATATAACCCAGCCAGTCCAACTTAACAATATTAGTTGTACTTCTTTGTTCAATGTGTTCTTTTCCGAAATCCAGTTTTCTTCTCTGTCGTCAAGTTGTGAGACTGGAGTTTGGTGGCACGGCGCACTCTGGTTACTGCTTTCATCAGAGCTACGGTTCTATAACCGTGGTCTAAAAGGTACAAGAAATGGTCCTTTTGCTGTCGTAGACAGAGGACTCATAAATAAATGAATTTTTGTACTGTCATCAATGGTCTTTTGTGATATGCTTACATTAGGGAGGATGGCCCGTCTCTCTCCCGTAGCGCCCACGCCTCCGCGCTCCCCGCTTTGCTCCCCACCGCCGCCATGCCCGCCGCCGCATTCTCCGTCGTGTGGAGCCACACCTTCCCCATCCCTCCCACATTCTGATGGTGGGGGCGAAGCGATTCGTCCCCCTTCTATCGCCTCGGGAGGACTCGAGGATAGGGTGGGTGGTGCAATCGCACAGCGTGATGCCTGGCGGAAGGTCAATGTACCGGAGAGGATCGAAGCTGCTGCAACCTCTCCATCTTCTCCGGTGGCGGCGACGGTGATTTATGATCTCAGGAAGCCAAGTGGGATGTCGGGGATTTCTAACCCTAATTCGCCATCGCCTAGGTTCAGGCCTCACGAATTCCAAGCCTAAAGGACACTCAGACATTTGAAGCAGAGGAAGAAGAAGTTTGGACCTCCTTTTGATACTGATGATTGTGATTGGTACTTCAAGTACTCTGCTAGGAAGAAGGATTTTCCATTTGAGGATGTGGCGGATGAGGCATTAAAGATCAAATTCACTCCTATCTGGTTACATTGGCCAAGTCATCGGCGGAGTTCGAGCGACGGCGAATTGGAGGGAAAAGTTGGGTTCAAGCCAAACAGGGGAGGGCAATTTTGGGATTCGTTCCGACCACCACCTAAGGTATGAATTGTGCTAGGGATCCTGGGGCTGCATCCATCTCTGGACACGCGTCGATCACCGGTAGGGGGTGAGCTGAAGGTTAGTGGTGACCCTGTATCAGAACACCGCCCGCCTGTTGATGTTATCCCCAGCCGAGTCGATTGGAATAGTGGCGGCTCTTCAAACCCCAACCCCATCTCCAGATCGGGGCTTCTGCCATCCCAAACCCTAGCCAAATTCGTGAAGCACCTGTGGAAGGGAGCCACGCCGAGGTCCTTTGCGACGGTGGTGCGTGCTGAGCCGGCTCCCGTCGTCAAGGTTGCGATGCAGCCGTGCGGTGGTGGCCGTCGTGGCGGATTTGGGCAAGGTCGTGAGGGATTCGGTAGCGGAAGACAAGGAAGGGGAGGGGGCGAGTCAACACATGGAAGCGAAAAGATGGTGAAGCTCGTGATGCAAATCAAGATGATCCAGAACAAGAGAAGGTTGCTGATGCTGAGCGTGAGCTAACGCAAGACAACTCCAAGTGGGAAGGTCATGGAGCCAGGGAAGAGCAACAATCTCAGTGGGGTCCTAAGGGTACTGGTGCTGATGTAAGTGGCAAAGACAAGCATGAGGCAGGTAATACTCAGAATCACCGTACTCATGATGGTAACCCTAGTTCTGCTAGTAATAGAAGATTCCTTGTGAGAAGTGTGGGCTTTACAATCATGCTACTAAGGATTGTCGTAGATTGTTTTGTGAGATCTGTGGGTTCAATCATAATACTCTTGATTGCAAAAGATGCATAATTGTGCGCTGCACAAGTAGAGGACCAAAGTTTCTTCTTCATTGATGAGTGCATTGACACTAGTGTAACCAAGGAGAAGGCTAGTACGACTGTTATCTCTGTTATCCGAGATAATGTGAATGCTAAGCAAATCGAGTAGGAATTCATGAATCTCATTGGGGCTGATGGGTGGAAATGGCATGCTAGACAGGTTGCTGATGACAAATTTCTTATGAGATTTCCTACAGCTAAAATGGCTTTGCAATGGAGTAATCTGAAGAATCTAACTATGAGAAATCAACAACAACAACAAAGCCTTTAAGTCCCAAACAAGTTAGGGTAGGCTAGAGTCGAAACCCAGCAGAAGCAATCAAGGTTCAGGCACGTGAATAGCTGTTTTCCAAACACTCCTATCTAAGGTTAAGTCTTTGGGTATATTCCATCCTTTTAAGTCTCATTTTATTGCCTCTACCCAAGTCAACTTCGGTCTTCCTCTGCCTCTCTTCACGTTACATCCTGGCTTAGGATTCCACTACGCACCGGTGCCTTTGGAGGTCTCCGTTGGACATGTCCAAACCATCTCAACCGGTGTTGGACGAGCTTTTCTTCAATTGAATCTGACTATGAGAAATGATGCTCAAATTAAGATTGAAGCTTGGACCCCTTCTGTTGGTTCTAAAGGAATGCTACAGTCTGCTTGGTTTAGGGTTAGCAACATTCCAGCTGACCAAAGATCCATCAGAACCTTGGCCAAGGTGGGTGGCCTAGTTGATAAGGTGATTGATGTTGATGAGGGCTCCAGATATCAATATGATTATGTTAGACTGAAGATTGCTTGTAGAGATGTAACCAGAGTTCCTAAATCTGCTGAAGGGACTTTGGGAATGCATATCATTGATTTTGGTTATGAGAGGGAACTTCCTGAGGGTACTGGTCCTAGAGTACTGAAGAGTGGTATTGTTGTAAGTGATGATCAACAGCCTCCAGCAAAAAGATCTAAAGCTGATACTCCTCTTATCATTCTTGAGCCTAGCAATGAGACAAATCTGATCACCAAACAAGGATCCAACCACAGATCTGGTAAACAAGTACAGGAGGCCTATTGGTCTGCCCCTCCTAAAATTGATTTCAAGCCAAGAAGTCAGACCAAATTACTAGCAGATGCTAAAAGGCTTACAACAGCTACCAAGATGAGGGTGATGGCGGCAAGGTTCATATCCCTGAAACATTTGAAGAATCTGATGCAGATAGTGATTCCTTCACCATCAAAGTGCAACAGTTAGCTGGTATGGATGCAGCCCAAGTTGACAAAGGGGGGAAAGGTGAATCATCAAAGTAAGTGTGGTTTATGGATAATGCTATGCCTAATGCTGATATCCTACCACTCTCCAAAGTTCTCTCTGACAAGACTTCTGCTGAGGGCAGCACTGATAAATCTCTCTCTGAAATGCATACCTATGAAGACACTGTTATTCACTCAACACTGCCTCCGGAGATCTTCATCCCTGATGACAATATTGTTAACACCCAAGAAAGTGCTGGGGTGGAATTGGGTTCTCAGGAAGATGCTATCATCAAATCTGTTGAGACTGTGAAGACTGCTACTGATATTACCCTTCAAGAATCTGCTCATAAGGCTCTTGTACCAGTTGAAGAAGAAGTGAATCAGGAAAGAAGGAGAAGTGAAAGGCTGAAGGAGAATACATCTCTCCACACAATGGAAAAGGTTGAAAAGCTTGCTAAGAAAAGGAATTTGGAAGGTAACTTATCTTCTTCTAATAGCTTCTCTACTCTTCCTATTGAAGAAATAGTACATACTGCTTCTGACATGGGAATTGCTGTTAAACATGATGACTTTGCAACTTTTGACTTGTTAAAAACACTAGAAATGGCTAGGGATGATCTGTATGTGAAACAATGTGAACAAAATGAAACATCTAAATCTAAAACAGTTGAGACTTAGCCAAGTGCTGATGTTCCACTTCAGTTGGAATGGTTGCATGATGAATCCTCTGATATTGAGGATTTCATTCTTGTTGAATCAAGAAAGAAAAGGAGAGAAGAAAAAAAAGTGTTAGATTCTCTCCATCTAATAATGCAAAGGGTAAGGACCAGGAAAATCCTGGCCTCCCCAAGAAGAGAGGTAGGCCTTGTAAAGCCACCTCTCTCAAACCCCAAAAGAAAAGACAAAAGAAATGACAATACAAGGTGTCTTTTAGAACTGTAGGGGTCTTAAGAAAAAAGGAGTTGCTACTTTTCTAAAAAATCTTATTGCCCAATATTCCTTTCACTTTGTTGGTCTTCAAGAGACCATGATCAAGAATTGTGATGACAAGATTATTAGAAAATTTGATGCTCAGGAGGAGTACCTTTGGCTTAGTAACCCTGCAAAGGGCAAATCAGGTGGAATTTTAGTTGGAGTGAAAATTGAGTTATATGATGTGGGTGCATTCTATCAAGGTGAATTCATGCTTCAAATGAACCTCTGGGATAAACTCAACAAAACTAAATGGAATTTATTGGTGGTATATGGGGCTGCACAAGATGAAAACAAAATACACTTCTTATCTGAGTTATCTGCCTTCTGCTCAAGAAGTAATGAACCTTTGTTAATTGGGGGTGATTTCAACATTGTGAGATATACTGAAGAAAGGAACAGAGCTCATAGCTTACATAGATATTCTGACATGTTTAACACCCTCATTAATTTTCATGAATTGAGAGAAATTGTGATGACTGGTGGTCTTTTTACCTGGTCCAACAACCACGAGAAACTTGATAGAGTGCTTGCTTCTAAGGAATGGTAGGATGTTTTCCCTAATATTATTGTTAAAAAACTTCCTAGAGAAATCTCTGACCATAATCCACTTATTCTATCTTCTGGCCCTTGTAAGCCTCAGAAGCACCTCCAGTTCAAATTTGAAAATAGTTGGTTGAATAATCCTGATTTTATTCCTATTGTTAAGCAAATTTGGGAAAACCCCTGTAGAGCTCCCTCCACTCTGGATAAAATCCAGCTAAAGCTGAAGTTATTAAAACAATATTTCAAAGGTTGGGGGTTTAATTTACAGGGTAAGTTAAGGAAAAAAGAGCTTCCATTAGTGATGAGCTAAGTAAACTTGAAACTCTGGAAGAAATGAATGGTCTTAATGATCAGCAATTTGCTCAAAAGATGGAATTGTTACAAGAAAGCTTTACTCTTATTGAACAAGAAGAGGCTTATTGGTTAAATCGTTGCCATGAACAATGGCTCTTGATTGGTGATAACAATACTAGTTACTTTCATAAAATAGCAAATGGGAGGAGAAGTAAAAATACTGTCTTATCTCTTGAAAAGGATGGTGAGATTATTGAAGGAGATGACAACTTGCTAAAACATGCAACGGAATACTATACTAATCTCTTTGGCCCTTAAGACGACCATGACATTCATGTAGATCAAACCCTATGGGATGAATTACCCCAAATTTCTGAGTCTGAGAATGAAGATTTATGTAAACCATTCACTGAAGCTGAGATAAAAGAAGCATTATTCCAAGTGGAAACCAATAAGGCTGCAGGCCCTGACAAGATACCTATTGAATTCTATCAGACTTGTTGGGAAATTGTTAAGTATGATATCTTTCAGCTCTTTGCTGATTTTCATGCTGAAAAGGGGAACATAAGCAGAATTAATTATGGGATTATCACATTGCTTCCCAAAAAATCTGATGCATCAACAATTCAGCAGTATAGACCAATCTGTCTTTTGAACTGTATTTATAAGCTCATTACCAAAACATTAACCATCAGAATTGAGAGAGTTGCTGAGAAACTGATTCACTCAAATCAATCTGCCTTTATGAAGGGGAGAAATATCATGAGTGGTATTATGATTCTGCATGAGATTCTACATGAGACTAAAAAAAACAGATTGGCATCATTTTAAAACTGGATTTCCAAAAGGCATATGATAAGGTCAAATGGGGCTTTTTGTTTGAGTGTCATGCTGCAAGAGGTTTTTGTTCCAAGTGGTGTAGATGGATCGAGCAAGTAGTATCTGGAGGGACCATGAGTGTCAAACTTAATGACTTAATTGGACCCTATATTAAAAGCTATAAAGGTGTCAGACAAGGTGATCCATTATCACCTATACTCTTCAATTTTGTCGCTGATGGCTTAACAAGAATGATT